>OZ005734.1:193995631-195205631 GCA_963930755.1 Eudasyphora cyanicolor
TGCCTCACACTCATCTTTCAGCAGCAGCGCGTGTGTGAGAGAGAGCGCCAACGAATGTGAGAGCTCCCTCAAATACAACTGTGTGAGTGTACGGGTTCATTTGCTGAAAGTACTCTTTTGTTGGTGTCAAATACAATCCACAAACTGGGGTTCATTTCGATGGCCCCATTATAATAGCATTTGCCTACACTGCGAGAAAATAAGGAATTGACAAAAAATGTACGGACACAAGGGACATTTTTGGTTATAGTATTCGTATAGGGTGTGGAGCTGAGAAGCACGAGGATTAAGGATTTAATGGTGCCCGATAAACTATCCATTATTAACCAATTATCAAAGGTTCAGACAACCACCCGGCCTATGTATAAGCGGAGCGTTGAGGACTACAGCGACTGAGTATTTGCAAGCCCTACATCATCTACTACCCATTGATATTGTGGCGAGAGAAGTTGCCACCACAGCGGCATAACGATTGAACTGTCTATTAATATTCCCGGTGTACACCTTCGGGAGGATCTTTACCACTAAGATACCTGCCAGAGAGGAATGGGTTGATAGAAAACATCAGGAAATACAAACCTTATCCAATTCTACACAGATGGTTTGAAGTTGTGATGTCAAACGGGAAATCCCGACCCCAAAAAACCCGAATCCCGGGATTTTTTAAAATGAATCCCGAATTATAATAATAATATATGAAGCTGTCTCGTATAAAATATTAAGTGAAAGATAGATACACTCAGTCGAAAATCAAAAAACATTGACATAATCCGGTGACAAAATTAGAAATTTGGAGAAGAATTACAAAATGCATATATCATAAATTTAATTAAAAACCAGTAAGGAAAGGCTAAAGTCGGGCGGGGCCGACTATATAATACCCTACACCACTCTCGTAATATTGAATAACTCTGATATATAAATTTTGTAATTCATGTATAAATTGTTTACATAAATTTACTTTTGCGACATTTTATACTTAAATAATACCCTGTACCACAGTGTGGTGTAGGGTATAAAAACGATTGGATCTAAAGAGCCAAATCGGATGAAACATATATATGGGAGCTATAGCTAAATCTTTACCGATTTTCTTCAAATTCGGCAATGTTGGTTCATGAATCAAGAAACTCTACCATTCTAAATTTCAAAACGATTGGATGTAAAATATAGCTTCTATAGAACTAAAGGGCCAAATCGGACGAAACATATATATGGGAGCTATAGCTAAATCTTAACCGATTTTCTTCAAATTCGGTAGTGTTGGTTCATGGATCAAGAAACTCTACCATTCTAAATTTCAAAACGATTGGATGTAATATACAGCTTTTATAGGACTAAAGGGCAAAATCGGACGAAACATATATATGGGAGCTATAGCTAAATCTTAACCGATGTTCATCAAATTCGGCGGTGTTGGTTCATGGATCAAGAAACTCTACCATTCTAAATTTCAAAACGATTGGATATAAAATACAGCTTCTATAGAACTAAAGGGCCAAATCGGACGAAACATATATATGGGAGCTATAGCTAAATCTTAACCGATTTTATTCAAATTCGGTAGTGTTGGTTCATGGATCAAGAAACTCTACCATTCTATATTTCAAAATGATTGGATGTAAAATACAGCTTCTTCAGGAGTAAAGAGTAAAATCGGACGAAACATATATATGGGAGCTATAGCTAAATCTTAACCGATTTTCTTCAAATTCGGCAATGTTGGTTCATGGATCAAGAAACTCTACCATTCTAAATTTCAAAACGATTGGATGTAAAATACAGCTTTTATAGGACTAAATGGCCAAATCGGACGAAACATATATATGGGAGCTATAGCTAAATCTTAACCGATTTTCTTCAAATTCGGCAATGTTGGTTCATGGATCAAGAAATTCTACCATTCTAAATTTCAAAACGATCGGATGTAAAATACAGCTTCTATAGGACTAAAGGGCCAAATCGGACGAAACATATATATGGGACCTATAGCTAAATCTTAACCGATTTTCTTCAAATTCGGCAGTGTTGGTTCATGGATCAAGAAACTCTACCATTCTAAATTTCAAAACGATTGGATATAAAATACAGCTTCTATAGAACTAAAGGGCCAAATCGGACGAAACATATATATGGGAGCTATAGCTAAATCTTAACCGATTTTATTCAAATTCGGTAGTGTTGGTTCATGGATCAAGAAACTCTACCATTCTATATTTCAAAATGATTGGATGTAAAATACAGCTTCTTCAGGAGTAAAGAGTAAAATCGGACGAAACATATATATGGGAGCTATAGCTAAATCTTAACCGATTTTCTTCAAATTCGGCAATGTTGGTTCATGGATCAAGAAACTCTACCATTCTAAATTTCAAAACGATTGGATGTAAAATACAGCTTTTATAGGACTAAATGGCCAAATCGGACGAAACATATATATGGGAGCTATAGCTAAATCTTAACCGATTTTCTTCAAATTCGGCAATGTTGGTTCATGGATCAAGAAATTCTACCATTCTAAATTTCAAAACGATCGGATGTAAAATACAGCTTCTATAGGACTAAAGGGCCAAATCGGACGAAACATATATATGGGAGCTATAGCTAAATCTTAACCGATTTTCTTCAAATTCGGCAGTGTTGGTTCATGGATCAAGAAACTCTACCATTCTAAATTTCAAAACGATTGGATATAAAATACAGCTTCTATAGAACTAAAGGGCCAAATCGGACGAAACATATATATGGGAGCTATAGCTAAATCTTAACCGATTTTATTCAAATTCGGTAGTGTTGGTTCATGGATCAAGAAACTCTACCATTCTATATTTCAAAATGATTGGATGTAAAATACAGCTTCTTCAGGAGTAAAGAGTAAAATCGGACGAAACATATATATGGGAGCTATAGCTAAATCTTAACCGATTTTCTTCAAATTCGGCAATGTTGATTCATGGATCAAGAAACTCTACCATTCTAAATTTCAAAACGATTGGATGTAAAATACAGCTTTTATAGGACTAAATGGCCAAATCGGACGAAACATATATATGGGAGCTATAGCTAAATCTTAACCGATTTTCTTCAAATTCGGCAATGTTGGTTCATGGATCAAGAAACTCTACCATTCTAAATTTCAAAATGATTGGATGTAAAATACAGCTTCTACAGGACTAAAGAGCAAAATCGGACGAAACATATATATGGGAGCTATAGCTAAATCTTAACCGATTTTCTTCAAATTCGGCAATGTTGGTTCATGGATCAAGAAATTCTACCATTCTAAATTTCAAAACGATCGGATGTAAAATACAGCTTCTATAGGACTAAAGGGCCAAATCGGACGAAACATATATATGGGACCTATAGCTAAATCTTAACCGATTTTCTTCAAATTCGGCAATGTTGGTTCATGGATCAAGAAACTCTACCATTCTAAATTTCAAAACGATTGGATGTAAAATACGGCTTCTATAGGACTAAAGGGCCAAATCGGACGAAAGATATATATGGGAGCTATATCTAAATCTGCACCGATTTCAACCAAATTCAATAGCGATCTTAACAGCCGCGAAATACTCTAAACTGCAAAATTTCAGAACGATCGGAGTGAAATTGCGACCTGTAGTCGACGAACAACTTTACATGGACAGACGGACGGACAGACATCGTTAAATCGACTCAGCTAGTGATTCTGAGTCGATCGGTATACTTTAAGGTGGGTCTAGCTGTGTTATTTTAAGGTGTTACAAACATCTGCCGTGAAACAAACTTATAATACCCTGTACCACAGTGTGGTGTAGGGTATAACAAGTAAACTGAAAACAAGACGACAAACGAAGTTTGTGTCCCACAAAACGAAGAACATTGTATTCTATTCTTTCAGATTTGTGAATTTGGTTCTCATAAAAACGGAATAGGTCAAACTGATTTCTCAAATTGAAAAATTTTTTTTTCGTGGTTTAATGATAGAAAATTATAACGTCAATAAGAATTGAGACGACGAACTGAAATTGGACCAAAATTATTCCATAGCTAAGATGTTTTGAAATATTTTAATAAAAGTTAGTATTTTTTAACAAAAGTTAATTTATGCTTTAGCTGTTTTTATCCTTATTCAAATTAAATTAAAACTGAACTAAAAAAAATTTTATTCCATTTCGTAATATCACATTAGACGTGTTTTCGTTACACCATAAGTGCTTAATTTGTATGGGGAGCTAAGCACTTTTAAGCACTATTAGTTCCCGATGAAGTTTGGTGCTTGTGTTCCTGTCTTAATCGAGTATGATGTTGCTAGATTGGGCACCCTGTATTTAGCAATATGGCATCCCATTTTTGGAGAGATTGTTATCAATTATTGTGAATTAACGGGAAGAAGAAGATAGAAAATAGGAAATTATTTTAATATTTGCAAAAAGAGTGTAAACATTTGAACATAGAATAGTAAATATACATATGTTTTATTAATACTTTTCACGAATTTTTTGTCTGTTTTGCACTGTTCTTTCTTCGCAACTCATGACACCATTGCTACCAGATAGTGAAAATCCGCCACTTATTGCTTATGTGCCAGTTAGTGGAAGTCAGTTGTGTTCGTTGCAAAGTGCTAAACTAAAATTGCTAGCTTATAATGAAAACATGCCTATTATTAAGTATGAAAAAGTCCCTATTTATCCCAAAAATCCCGGGATATCGAAAATTTTCGGGATCCCGGGATTTGCAATTTAAAAATCCCAAATCACGGGATTTGTGAAAACCAATCCCGTTAGAAATCTCTAGTTCGAAGATTGATGGTAAGGTCGGAGGGCACTGTAAAGAACTGTCTTGATATAGCTCAAAGACTAGCAGATACTTGTAGTGTCTATCAATCCGAAATAATGGCAACAAAGAAAGCCGCCAAGGGATGGAGTCGCAGCGTAGTGACCAACACTGGCGTTGTCATTTACTCGGACAGTCATGCTGTCATACATTTTCTGGAGTCCACATCCCTGTATTCTCAAACAGCCCTCGACTGCCGCAGATATCTGAATGAGATGGCTGAGTAGTTTGACATAAACCTCACATAGGTACCTAGGCATATGTATAACCCGAGGAACTGCAAATCTCATGAACCTGCTAGGAAAGGCGAAATTACAAATTCTCGTAGAATTTGCATATATTGGTGCTCTACAGTCCACATGCTAGCATCGCCGTACACAGTACAGCATTTTTCAGTTCATTGTTTTGGGACTCAATTCTGAGAATTAGACGTGTAAGTAGCCCCAAAAATAAGAACTTCTGCATCATTCGTTTAGTCAAGTTGGCTCAATTAATAATTTAATGGCCATACGATTTTTTTGCTCAAGGTGGATTTTTATCACTTTTTCTTTATTTTTTTCTCGGTATACCGTACGGAATAGCTCTTTTGTGTCTGAAGCAAAGTTGTGCATCCAGTGCCTTAAAAACGCAACAATGTTCTGTTCTGTTTTAAGGTTGGGTTAGGCAAACGTAACCGTAACGCCCCCGTAGCGTAGCGAATCAGCTGATTCAATCTGACATCTGGAAATCAGTGTAAACGATTAGCCAACCGAAACGAAACGTAAACGGACGGCTGAATCTGCTGAAATTTGATTTGAACGGTACTTTTACGTGCATTTGCAAACAAAATTAGTAAAATAATGAAAAAAGAACAAATTTATGAGAAACTTTTGAAGAGTAATGATAAATAAGTAATAAAACAAGTAAGAAAGTTTCAGTCGGGTAAACCGACTAAGGTATACCCTCACTTTGTGAGTAATGTAATATTGAATATTACTCGAATTATTCTGTCAGTTTGTGTGGGAGGTACCAGAAGGGGTTTATTAAATACACCTTTTTTTTGCTGAACATTAGATGCTTTAAATTCATTGCACTGTGCCGACATATAAGCATTTATGTGCACTGATATAAACGTTATGAGACATTAAATTGTGGTATGATTTGGCCATTTTGTGTGGGAGGTACAAAGAGGGGCGTGACAATAACGCCCATTTTTCACAGGGCTATAGACACTATAAAAACATTACACTGTACAAAATTTCAAGTATTTTTATACACAGGTTTCAATGTTATAAGCTGTTAACTTTTGGTGCAAAAAGGTACCTTTGTGTGGGAGGTACCAAAAGGGGCGTGACAACAACACCCATTTTTCCCTGGACTCTAGGCAATATAAAAGCATAATACTGTACAAAATTTCAAGTATTTTTATACACTGTTATTAATGTTATAAGCTGTTAACTTTTGGTGCAAAATTGTGCATTTGTGTGGGAGGTACCAAAAGGGACGTGGCGACTTCGCCCATTTTTCTCGAGTTGATAACGACTAATAAGCTAATACTATGTGTGGAATTTCAAAAGATTCGAATAAGTAGTATAGCAGTTATTAAATAATCAATATTTCACAACATTTTAACCCTTTGTGGGGGAGGTACTAGAAGGAGTTGACCAATATGGCCCATCTTCGAACTTAGCCGGAGATAGAAAAAAATATTACCACATACCAAATTTGAGGTCAATCGGTTACTCCTTTCGAGAGTTATCGTGCGCACCAGCCAGCAGACAGACAGACAGACGGACGGACATTGCTCATTCGACTTAAAATGACCCAAAACGGATTTCCTCCGAACATACTTGGGGTCTTAGGTCACTCCTTCGACGTGTTACACTTTTTTCCGTAGCAAATGATATTTACCCTCGTCACACTAAAGTGAGGGTATAATGATAAATTAGTAGCAAATAAATATAAAATTAAATTAATTTGTTGCTATGTTTGTTGTGAATGTCTGAGTGATACAGCACGTTTTTCAACTTTTGGGTAATTGCTTCAGCGGGCAACGTTACGGCGGCGCTAAAGTTAAATTACGGTTAAGTTTGCCTAACCCGGCCTTTAATGTTTTGTATTATACGTATACGTGTTACACATTACGTATACGTATTTTTTTCAATATTTTACTGAGATATTTTTTACTTTGTGGGCATTATTGCGATTTTTAAGGCACTGGATGATGCACTTTTTTCGGGTAGGTTTGTTTAAATGATGCAGTTCTTATTTTGTGGCTACTTTCACGTCCAATTCTTAGAATTGGCATCAAGCAGCCCAATGGAAGATGGACAGAAATCCAAGATACGAACTGAGAAGGTCAAAATGTCTCATCGCGATAGAGAGGAAAAAACTGTCTACGTTAATATGAGTATTAGTTCTGACGGGACACTGCCTGATCGGCGAACACGCCAGAAGTTTAGGTATTGAGTCCAATGAGGCCTGCAGGAGCAGTGATGATGAGGAAAAAGTGGAAAGCATTGAACACCTTTGGTCACACTGTTCATCTTTAAGCCAAAGCTTGCATGGGTCAGTGGGTCACCAATATATGAAAATTCTTCTAGAATTCGTAATGTCGTCCCGTGCCTAGCAAGTTCATCGGCTTTGCAGGTCCCTGGAATATCACTACGCCCCGGTACTGAATGTTAAACTGATCAGCCATCTTGTTAAGAGATCTGCTGCAGGTATCTGGTAGTCTGTGGGCTATATCAACACGGAGTTCTTTGCAGTGTACTCCGAAGCTAACCTCATCGTCAAGCTTCGCACCATCTGCGTGGAAGTGGAGATGATTTCTGAAGGGTTTACATGTAGGACAAACCTACATACATCTGCCCCATATTATACTCGCAGCCACGTGGAACTTGCTAGTAATATTTTTTACGAATGAGTATACAAAAAACTTTAAACGAAAATATATCCACAAAGGTCGTCTGTTAGTAACACACTAATCTATGTCGGCTATAAATGATAATGATACGAACATAATTGGAGGCGACCCATCTGTTATTAAATAAAATAACTCTCTTTCAAATTTCATTATAATAAGATGTAAAATACAGCTTACATAGCACTTAAACGCAAAATTCTAAGGAACAACTACACTTGGACTATGTGTATCTTAATCAGACTGTATTCTTTTTCAAATTAAAAGTGTTCTTTCTTAGATCACAGAACTCATTTCCCCAAGTGTCATAATATTCAGATTGAAATATAGCTTCTATAACAATTATATGTCAGATCTGAATTGATTCCTGAGGAATACCACAGACCTTAAATTATACAGATGTTCCGTCCGGACGAAACGTCAAAATCTTTTGGTTACGAACGAATAGGAATGAACTGTCACACGCGAAAAAACAGTTTTCCGCGAATATAGTTTGAACTTTGCATCACTAATCGATTAATATTAATTTTTTAATTGTGACAATTACAAAAAATTCGGGAAAATCGGTCCGAAATCCGCAGAAAGACTCCCTCTTTAAAGTCCTACTCGTTGAAATTTCTATTCGTTCGTAACTGACAACTTACTCGCTCCGGGTTGACATATCTTATTATTTATTATTTTTGAGGAATACAACTCAATAGAAAAAAAACCTTACATAAATACCCCTTTGTTTGAATTGCTAACTTTGTAATGTGAAACTCTTGCAGGATATGAGTACCAGAGATACTATTTAATACTCACTCGAGCCCTAACCGCCTAAAAGACGTAAGCTCCGCCATGATTTACTATTCATTTTTTGAGGGAAATCTTTTACTTATGACAACTTTTAGCTGTAAAATATACCGTTATACTAAATTTCACAGTTATATAAACAGATGTATGCATTTAAACAAAAAATTATCGCTAAAGAAACCTTCTTCTCTAAATTTTTGTGAGCGGCGCTTACGTCTTTTTTGCGGTTAAGGCTCGCATCGAAGAAGACCTTCTGTGCTTCAACAACTCTCCACTTTCAAAAGTCTATTCATAGAGTTAGAGTACAGTTGACTTCGCAGACTACAGAGAAGCAGATGTCACTAACTTTGACATTTTCACAGATAACCAACAAAAAAATAAACAAAACCAAATCCAAGGCACGTTTCATAAATACGAAAAAAACATAAAACCACAAAAAGTTCCTTGTATCATTTTTTACCTGAAATATTTTATGTAAATGATGCCAGCGGCTTTATTTGCAAAACTTCCTAGAAAAGCGCTTGAGAAAACGGAGAGCAAAATTATCGAAACGCAGAAACTCTCGCAGTTATGAGATTATTGTTATTTTTTATTAAAAAGAAGGAGGATCTATGTGAAACATAACATGGAAACTTGATTTATATTCCACAGAAGCTAGATGGGGTGACATTAAGAAGGTGCAAGAAATATTTAATTTAACACTTAGCATCTTCACAAAGTCTTTGGTTGTGTTGGTAACTTATAGTTTGTTCTGCATATGTATGCATGTACAGAACAAAGGTCTATAGAAATGGTATTGCCGTGATCATACTTATAAACTGTATGCCTGTTCCATTGGAATTTATAGATATTGTCATGTTAGGCCTTGTGCTGAATACAGATTTTCGCACGGCAAACTTTCAAGTTCTATACAGAAGGATCGTCCTATATATGAGCATTTCAGAATCATCTTAAAGAGGATCCGGTAGTAGAATGCTTTGGCATAGCAATGGTCGTTAAGTGTAGTATTTCGAAACACAATTGTAAATTCAAATTAGTTTCGATAACATATAGATAGAACTAAAATTTCCAATATCAACAGAGTTCGTGTTATTGGAATTAAGCAAACAGGAGGAGGTTTCAAATTCAAATTCCAAACGAATACTCGTAGATTTTGGAAACATTCTTAATTTCAATAACAAATAGATGGAGCTGAGATTTCCAATATCAACAGAGTTCATCTTATTGGAATTAAGCAACCACGAGGAAGTAACAAAATAATTTCAGTGCTCGGAAAGATCCTATGTAGTTTGAGAGTAAGTGGTCGAAAAACTGTATACTCTATAATTCAGAGTATGGTTAGGTCGAGTTTAGGTGAAAGCCTGCATAACAGACTCACTGCCATTGTGCTACCATAGGAAAGTAAGGGAAAATAATGTTGTCCCTACACAGAAAGAAAAATGCCATACTAAATTCAAGTAAAAAATTCTTAATTTAAGCCGAAATCGTACTTAAAAATGTAAGTACGTTCGTACTAAGTTTTTCTTAAAACAAGTATAAGTCGGCTTAAATTGAAAAAACCAAGCGCTGAAAGGCTTACAATAAGCAATTACTGCTTGAAATCAAGTAAACATTTCTTGAAAAGGGAAATTAAGCCTAATATGTCTTAACGTAAGAAAAAAATCTTACTTTAATCTCTGAGAGACAGAACCATTATAGAGCACAATAAAATTACCCTCTCAACCACTCTCATGCAAGTAGTTGATTTTGGCTGACGCAACGTCAAACACACATGCATATAAATTGTCGAGATGTATATGTATAAACATTTGTGCGCGATCCAATTCGTTTCTCGTTCAAGCAGTGTTTGCAAATAAATTACTTGGAGTGATTTTTATTGATTTTAGTGTTTTGAAGTTGTTAATAATTCTTATTCGTTTCGTTGATGCTATTCCTTATATGTTTCACATTTAAATCGAATAAATGCAGCAAAACTTTTACTTTTGCTGTCAAGCAATTGTTTTTTGACATACCATTTTAAAAAATTGCATTATTTGCAATACAGTGGCAAAAAATAGTATAATTAATATAAATGGTATATAGGTATAAAACGAACGAAAGCACAATAAATCTAGTATGACCAGGCTTAAATCAATAACTGATCTGGCTTAAATTAAGTGTTATCAGACTTAAATCAAGTACTGGGCAGGCTTAATTCAATCAAAAATGTCTTCATTGAAGCCCGTTTCGCACTCAAATTAATCCGATAAAATTCTTAAATCAATCGCTTTATGCTTAAAATAAGAATTTTTCGGCATAAAATCAAGCCTAACCAGGCTTAAAAAGCGCTAAGATCCTTAAAAATCCGTACTTGATTCAAGTATGTTGTACTTGGTTTAAGAAAATCCGTACTTAACGTACTTTTGACACCGCTACGGCTTGATTCAAGTACGGATTACTTAATTTTTTCTTTCTATGTAGATACTACCGTTGAACCAATTGATTTAAAAGTTGTCGGATTTAACTTCAGCCAAGTTAGCTAACTCCCGATTTACACTGGCTGAATGTTCAGCAGATTATCGGCGTTTTGTAGGAGAGAGAGGCAGTCGGCAAGAGGGGGGAAAAAACTCTCCCTGAACGTTTTGAGTTATTCGTGCAAGTTCAAAAAAGAAAATGATGATAAGCTGCTGAAAAAACTTGCCTAGTGTAAATTCGGACTAACTCCACAGAGCCTAGGGTAGCATGACGCCTTCTAGAGAGAGCGGGACACAGAAAGGAGGTGTTCTATTAATACCTCCTCCTCTCCCATAGCTTCTGCAAGTCATTTCGCGAGACCTTCCATTTATCTGTGTGCCGTCCAATATGGGAATGACCAGTCATGACCTTAACCTTTTTTTGGAAAGGATGACTTTTGTGTCAGAAAAGGAGGACATTTGTAACATTTACAAAGAGAGTTTAAAACTTTCGGAGGACATTTAAAATATACAATTTTCGATGATAATGATTTGCACAACAATTTGTATTTTATAGCGCTTAGATGCCAAATCGGAGGACTAAATCTGAACAAATTTTCTTCAAATTTAGCAAGGTTTGTACTGAGCCGATTTACACCAAATTCGACAATGCGGGCCCTTGGATCAAGAAACTCCATCCTGCTTAATTTCAAAGTGATTGGATATGAAAAAGCTTCTGTGGCGCTAAAAGGCAAATTCGGAAAGAAAATTTATATAGGGCCTATATCTAAATCTGAACCGACTTTGACCAATTTCTTCCCAGGTATGAAAAAGCCCTTTTTGTCAAATTTCAGCAAGATCGGAATGAAAGTGTGACCTGTACTTAAGGGACAATTTTAAATAGACAGACAGACAATCGGTGTACTTTAAAGCTCCAGTATTTTTAGGTGTTAATTATAATAAATAAGTGAAGCCTTAAGATCTGACAATCCAAATTTTGCATACCCTACACCATAGATTGCACGCCAACTGTTTTTTGATTCTTTGAAATTTGTTGAGTTTCTTGCGTTAAGAAGTAAAATCTTGAGGTACCTATGTGTGGGAGCTATATCAAAAGATCTATGATGATGAGGACCTATGATGACCATTGTTCGTCTGAAGGGTACTGGATATATGTACATACTCCCAAATTACCAATTTCAGTTCGACCAGTTGAAATTTGCTGTCTCTATGGCGGTAATAAGTCAAATCGGACAGAAGATGCTACAAATTTATCGATATTGCTCATTTTCAATCCCAAGTTACCTGCAGCTATAAGAAGTATCTGTTCCAAATTGCAGTCATCAAGCTCAATTATTGTAGTACTAACTTTGTACTAAGAGTAGTTGCGAATATAATTCTTGTGGAGGTTACCTGTATGTGAAAAATTTTAATTTGTAACAAAATGAGGATAAATCATCCCAAAGGAGGATGGTAACCCTGGTTATGACAGACACTATAAATGAGAAGACATAAGTGAGAAGTCCGATCTCGATAACGACAACAGGGCTTTGGTGCGTTTAGAGTTTAGGCAGGGTCACATCAGCGTGGAATGTATGAAGTTCCTGACTAGTGACCACCCGTCCTTTATATATATATATATGTAGAGGATTGGGTTTTGCCTTTTATTAATGAAACACATTCGCACTTTCGATTTATTAATACAGTGTATTTGTATTGTTGTCTAAGAACTAAATTAAAATTAATTGTAATGGTAAACTTAAAAGTTAATTTTACAACTCTTTGTTGAACACTCCGTGACAGCCGTCTTCGTCTAATCGCTCGTCGCAACATGTCTTAACATCAACTGTCCTCCTATCCTCCTCATCTGTCCGTTGTCAGCCCCCATCCACACACGCTGCTCTCTGGAAGCAGAGGCCAGCGGCAGAGAGAAGTGGTGTGTGCCCGTGCACGTCGTCAGATACTTCTAATTCCTTCTAATCTTCAATCTCTACTTCTTCGTTATTTCAGGATCAATATCACCATCCTCTCTATCGTTTCTACCACTCTAGGCATTGGTTAACACGTACATCATATAGTTCTTCGCGACGACATCTAATACGGCCTCTAATTTCGGAATTTGAAATTGTCTTTCCATCCGTTCCTTTAACTTACGTGTCACGGAATATCCTTGCTGGTCAATGTTTCCCTTTTCAGCAAAGGAAATTCCTCTAGGGCTGTTCAGCACAGGGATTTCGTCTTTAAATTCGTCAAGCCTTTTGCAATGGATAGCTTAAGTTTTTTACAAAACACGCCACTTAGTTGTTGAGTTTAGAACTGTATGTGTAGAAGTTCATGTATCTTATATGTTCTAGTTGTACAACCATTCAGATCGTACGGGTTTAAGACTGAGATACTTTTTATCAACAAGTGGCTCATACAAACTGTAATCAAGAATGCCCGGAAGATCGGGCATTGTAGAATTACACTATCTCCGTAGCCGTATCCTGATCAGAGTTACAATTCCCTAAGTCTAATAGCAGTACATGCGGCATATTTCTTAGTTATAATGTGAAGCGGCATTAAATGTAGTTTAACATTTAGTGCCTCTGTTGGTGTCGTTCTCACTGCATTAGTGTACTCGTTGCAGCCATTCGCTGAATTTTATTTATCGCGCCGAAGATGGATTTCTGCCGAACTGTCCACCAAACGATAATGCCGTACAGCATTATCGGTTAGACTACTGCCATATAACCAATAATCTATTCGCGGGTTCTACTATACTCGTAGCAGACATTCGCTGAACTTTATTTATCGCGCAGAAGATGGATTTCTGCCGAACTGTCCACCGGTTCAACTAATTCCATATAACAAATAATCTTTTCGCCGGTTCAGACCCCAGAGTTTCCCTACTGCACTCTTACAGGTATTAGGCGCTACCACCGACTTTCTGCTCTTCACAGAATGTTGGATTTTAAGTTTAACTTCTATAAGTATAATAAGATAGCTAATATTTTGTGCTTTCAGAATAGGGAATTGCAATACACCCCACATTATCTGCATAGGCAATAACCTTAGCACTCATCTTCTCCGGAGACAGCAGAATACAAGCAGAGGAGGCAGAACATCCCCTTGATGGTGCTCCTGCAGACAAATCTACGGAGGTCAGTTTACCCAGGGATCAATTGTATCAGCCACTGCCTGTAGCTCCGTCGGCAAGACATTGTCTGATCCTGCCGACTTGAAAGGTTTAAAGCTTTTGAAAGCCCAACAAATTCTAGGTGCGTTTAAAATCTCGATCGCGACCTCTGATGGCTGCACTTACTGAATCCGCAGTTGAAGTATTCAATGTGTCAAATGCAACAACAACTTTTAACTACAATCTCTCATATTTAATGTAAGTTACACTATATAACGCATATGGGCATTTCCGACGAATGGAAATGCCAATATGCGTATCTCAGTTGTTTTCATGAGAAAATTTTCCTAAAAACTGAAAAGTTGTAATTTTTCCATTTTAAGCTACTTTTATAGACATTTTTATATTTAATTATTTTGTATATAAAAACATATGTTATGCTTGCAATCTTTCTACAAAATTTCTCTATTACAATCAATTAAGAAGAGAAAAATGGAAGGAAACCAAAAAAAAGCTCGATTAACGATTAATTTAACGGTTAAAACAGATGGAAAAATCGTACGTTCGCGACCGGCACCTAAGCCAATTAGAAAAAAAACTAATAGAGATAATTTGTTGTGTAAATATTCGATAGAAAGCAACATTAATCCTCTTTTAAAATAAAGTAATAGCTTGAGAATATTCCGCTCCTTTTCGCAGATTTTTGCATGTTACTAGATTCAGCCAAAGTTGACTTCTATTTCGCCTACGTTCGTGACCACAGGTTTATTGCTATCATTATGAAAACTAAAACTCGATGAAACCCATCTTTTGCACCTAACATAGAACTACCAATATGCTATCAAATCACCAAAAAAATGCGTGGAAATTTTTTGTTTTCTATATTTTTTGTACATCAAAAGCGTACGAACGTACGTTCGCGACCCGTGGAAATGCCCATATGCCATTTTATATGTCATGACCATAGATTGTCTAATCAATTCATCTAAAATTACCAGCATTCGCAACGAAATCGTTTATTTCCCCTCTCAATTCGAGTTACACTGAACCGAGCTATTATATATATTCGAGAAATATGACCCGGCTGTCCAAATAGAATTCTGAATAGACATATTTCTCCTATAACCTACAATTTTATAAATTTGTCGGTGGGCTAGCCGAAGCCAGCCTATGTTTTCAAGCTGTTTTTCAAAATGTAGGTGGATTTTTCTGTCTTTAAATGTACTATAACTCCTCTTAGACGTGATTCTAGCCACACCTTACATACGCAAAATCCTTATTCCAGTTCGTAGGAATATGTATTCAGTACTGGCGTCTCAAGTATTTGACATCCCTGAACTTTCCTTTTGGCAGTTTCAATGAAACCCTTTCGATCAAAATCCTAATTTGAAATATTTTTTGGGTAGTATACCTATAGAAACTCAGCACTGTCCCCTGAACACTCTATGCCAAACTTTATTTCCTCGATGTCACTGTCGTAGATTAAACAGCGTAAAATAATGGTTAGACGCTTTAAGTCTTTGGGAGAGTATAAATCAAGCTATGTCTCTTGTATTAATCACATCATTTGCGTTTCTTTTCAAGATAACTAAGTTTCCACTTGAACAATTTTGTCGACTTGTCGATTATAAAATACTGAGATATAGCCCTGATATTATTTGTCGTTTTGATAGTCTAATACAAATTATCACTTGCCACATTTTATTATGCCATATTATATTGCCATATTTTAAGAAATTTTAAATCCACATAATTTATGTTCTGCTATATTTGTTCAATGTCAACTCATCGAGAACTCACGGGGCTTCAACCTTTATACAGAACTGTGTAAGCTTATGACCTGTGGATATATTTACATTTAAAGTTATTAACTTATATCGAGACATTTGACAATAGGCAGTAGTCTATTTAAAACGCAAAATAAATTATTTTAAATCATTGCAGAATCAATTAAGCTTTTCTTTATGGGCATACTCGTATTTGCATTTAAAGTTCTCCATACTCATGGAACCAGCAGACTTTGGCCTTTAAACACAATGGAATTACATAGTTCACAGTGTGACTCTCGCAAATGTCAATGTTCATTTAATAAAATCGTCATCCAATGTTGACATTACCAGAGGCATTTACTAAGCGTCATAACTATCCGCCGCTTTACATAGTTAACATATTTTGCGCTAAGTCCACCCGAAGCAAGCAAATGTGTAACCAAGAATCTGGTTATCCCCGTCTAGACAAGCCACGGAGGTGGAGTTGTGTGATTTTTGTCGCGCTGCTGTCCGGCACAACGTGCCAATGGAACCGGTTACACTAATGTAGGAATACTTAAGATTTAATTGGGTGTGCGCGTTTCTTTTTTAATGTTTCGAACGACTGCCGAATAATTTCTCGATCCACGTCATAGGAATTTCTTTAATGGGCGATACGCGAGATCATGTAAAGTGAAATATGTCTTACGATTTTCGGAGCGCAATACAAAGCGAGAAGAAGAACATTACACGTTTTGCCGGAACACACAAAATAATTGACTTTGTATGGCCCCATAATGACTGGTTTGAATTCGAGTGAGCAAGTGTTGCTTCCACACGCTCTGCTGCCACTCGCCCTTGCCCCATCCTGCCACCTTAAGGTTTTCAGTGAGGTGAAACATTTCAATTTACAGATGGAAAGCTGGTGTGCTCATTGGAGCAGGTTGGAAGATTTTTCTTGTTTTTAATTCAGCCGGCGGCTGCCGCGGCATATCCCTCAACTTTTGCACTTGTCTCGGCTGGAATAATGGTGGCATCACACCAATGTGTGTGTGAGTATTCATTTAAAGTCTATCAATCCCAGTGTTTCTTCATTTCTTTTATTGCTTCTTCGTTTTTATTGTTATTCCTCTTTTGGTTCAATGCCTTCAGGATCAATTGCTATATTGACAATCACGTCATAGCCATGCACTCGAAGGTCAATGGCCCATTTTCCTTTATGAATTCTGAGAAGGGAGATATCAGAGCAGCAGTATTTGTTTAATCCCCTGAAAAAGTGGCTGTTGCATTTATTTTGAGGAAATTGTTTTTTTAATTACCAATGAGTCAAGACACTGGTCAAGAAATTGGGTTTCATTGAGCCCCAATCGATCTTCATTTATCTGATTTATTTGAGTTGAAGTGTTATCCCAATATCTTTTCCTGAATTCTAATGTTATGAAATGATAGGAATTGCTTGATTGGCAAAATGGTCATGTTTCAATTTTGAACCACCAACTGTATATTTTAAAGAAATATATTCCAAAACTCCGATCCATTTCCAGACGTGTTGTGATTCATAACACAAGTCAACAAAAAAATTATTTTTGCTGCGGCATAAGATTTTGCTTGGATATATAGGATAATACACTTCTTAGCCTATATATTGGGTTTCGCAAGAGACATTCTACATTGCCTACACCTACCAATCCAATCTTGTAGCAAGGACCTTGAACTCAAACCTATAACTTTAAATTTAAATATATCCATAATAGTACGATTAAAACCTTATTATACCCTCCACCGTAGTATGTGGGTATATTAATTTTGTCACTAGGCTTATAACACTTCGCAATATTGATCGGGGACCACATAATCTATATATGTATATTCTTAAATGTCGTTAAATTCTAAGACTATTTAGCCATGTCCATCTGTTGTAATCACGCTACAATCTACACTAATTGAGCTATATGCCTGACATTTAGTACAGATACTTCTTATAGCTACAGGTTACTTGAGATTGAAAATGGTAATTTTTGTATATATACCCCATATATGCATATAGACATATATAGACCCCATATATGCATCTGTCCGATTCTACTTCTTAACGCCATGGAGGCAATGCTTAGCGTGCTGGAATCCTACTCAATATGTTGGCCTGCGGCATTGCTATCAGATCTTACAACCAAGCCCCTGAATAGAAGACTTTGGTGGTAACATCTGTCGAATGGAAGGGAGCTTCCTAAGGTTTTGTAGAGTGAAGGTCGGTAATGATCTTTGCGACAAGAAGACTAGAGGCTGGGGCTTCCTCCTGCGACCGATACTCTACAATACACTTAAATGCCGTCCTTGCATTTTGGGATCCTTAGCTGTATTTGTAAAATCTATGTTAAATACTTATCTTATAGAGCATCGAACTATTTCGACAAATGGAGACTCGGATTGAATGTATCGAAATGCGATATCATATTTAAAGTCAAAAGGCAGCGTCTTCATCTTAATGCTAGGATATATTTTCTTTTTAATAGCATAGGAAACTAATTCATTTGAAAATTTACGATGGACTTTAAACTCGTGAGACATATGGATTAGCTGTTGCCAAACGCCAATCGGAAACATTTCTTTGTTGAGGCATCGTAGGAGTCACCTACGATGTCAGGCTAACCTATAATAGCCCATGCTTTTGGTTTGAATCTTGGTTTGGAATCACCTGCAGCCAAATGAAAGAACGTAGGAAATGGAAGAGACATATCCTGGTGACATGCCTCGGACTTTAGCAACCATCGCTGACGACGATTCCTTAAGAAGACCATATGTGTGATGAACACCCGCCTGGATATAGATATTATCCTAGATAGGATCACACAATTAAATAGCTAGTCCACTGTTGGTCTTTTATATTGGGACAGACAAGGCGGGCTATATCGGGACGACCAAAGCTATTCATCTATCAAGGAGGTATAAAAAAATTTGACAATCTCGTCCAGTGTGTACGCCAGTAATCGATGCTTAGTGAGTTTCTTAATTCATCTACACGTAAAGTGTTATTTTTAGGTCAGTTAAAGTTATATGGAAAGTAATGAGATATTCCTTGAGAATCAGAATCCATTATTCAAATCCAAACGCAAAAAAAAAAAATTTCCTTAAACGAGAAGGTGGGTTAGTATACATATATACCAGAACTCTTCCAAGCGTTATCTAAAAAATAATGAGACAACTACTGGCTTTCGCAAAAAGTAAGTAAGCAATTTTACAATAGTATTAACCAGGCTTCGCGGCAAGAGTAGGATTACTACTAGAGTTGTTTTGACGAAAATGAATCATTATGTACTTGTCGGGGACAATGTATTTCTGGGAGCAAGCTATTGTATTGTATTATAAAATACAAAAATATTAATTAAATTAAATCACAACTCATTTAATTGCGCTTCGGATATATGGATATATATGCATTTAAAGTTATCTATACTTATGGAACCAGCAGGCTTTGGCCTTTAAACACAATGAAATTACATAGTCTACAGTGTGACTCTCCTAACAGTCAATGTTAAATTTAATAGGCGGCTATTCCAAAAAACCATCCAGTTGACATATTTTGCGTTAATATTTTAATTGTTCGCGAATTACCGTTACATCCACAGAAATGTACAGTTTGATGTGGTTAATGAATCATCGTCATCCTGGAAACACTGATCGAAAATTGGAACTTCCGAATGGACCTACGTAGCCTCCCACATATCAAGAAGAACCAAAATACAAATGTTCAACTCCAACGTAAAATCCACATTGTTGTATGGATGCAAGACGTGGAACGCAGCCGCCAGAGACAGAAATACTTCACAAGTATTCATAAAGCGATCAAATGGAATCCTTAGGGCAGCAGGAAATAAAGAGGTCCCTCCCATTTGAAAGCAAAATCAAATATAATTTGAAGGTCCAACACCGCGAAAAATTACATAGTTTTTTATGTATACCCTACACCACACTGTGGTACAGGGTATTATAAGTTTGTTTCACGGCAGATGTTTGTAACACCTGAAAATAACACAGCTAGACCCAACTTAAAGTATACCGATCGACTCAGAATCACTAGCTGAGTCGATTTAAGCATGTCCGTCCGTCCGTCCGTCTGTGGATGTAAAGTTGTTCGTCGACTACAGGTCGCAATTTCACACCGATCGTTCTGAAATTTTGCAGTTTAGAGTATTTCGCATCTGTTAAGATCGGTATTGAATTTGGTTGAAATCGGTTCAGATTTAAATATAGCTCCCATATATATCTTTCGTCCGATTTGGCCCTTTAGTCCTATAGAAGCTGTATTTTACATCCAATCGTTTTGAAATTTAGAATGGTAGAGTTTCTTGATCCATGAACCAACATTGCCGAATTTGAAGAAAATCGGTTAAGATTTAGCTATAGCTCCCATATATATGTTTCGTCCGATTTGGCCCTTTAGTCCTATAGAAGCTGTATTTTACATCCGATCGTTTTGAAATTTAGAATGGTAGAGTTTCTTGATCCATGAACCAACATTGCCGAATTTGAAGAAAATCGGTTAAGATTTAGCTATAGCTCCCATATATATGTTTCGTCCGATTTTGCTCTTTAGTCCTGTAGAAGCTGTATTTTACATCCAATCATTTTGAAATTTAGACTGGTAGAGTTTCTTGATCCATGAACCAACACTACCGAATTTGAAGAAAATCGGTTAAGATTTAGCTATAGCTCCCATATATATGTTTCGTCCGATTTGGCCCCTTAGTCCTACAAAAGCTGTATTTTACATCCAATCGTTTTGAAATTTAGAATGGTAGAGTTTCTTGATCTATGAACCAACATTGCCGAATTTGAAGAAAATCGGTTAAGATTGAGCTATAGCTCCCATATATATGTTTCGTCCGATTTTGCTCTTTAGTCCTGAAGAAGCTGTATTTTACATCCAATCATTTTGAAATTTAGAATGGTAGAGTTTCTTGATCCATGAACCAACACTACCGAATTTGAAGAAAATCGGTTAAGATTTAGCTATAGCTCCCATATATATGTTTCGTCCGATTTGGCCCTTTAGTTCTATAGAAGCTGTTTTTTACATCCAATCGTTTTGAAATTTAGAATGGCAGAGTTTCTTGATCCATGAACCAACACTGCCGAATTTGAAGAAAATCGGTTAAGATTTAGCTATAGTTCCCATATATATGTTTCATCCGATTTGCCTCTTTAGATCCAATCGTTTTTTTACCCTACACCACACTGTGGTACAGGGTATTATTTAAATACAAAATGTCCCAAAAGTAAATTTATGTAAACAATTTATAAATGAATTACAAAATTTATATATCAGAGTTATTCAATATTACGAGAGTGGTGTAGGGTATTATATAGTCGGCCCCGCCCGACTTTAGCCTTTCCTTACTGGTTTTAAATTAAAAAGCTGATTTTCCTCCATATGTGAGCAGATTTTTAAGACACGCCGTTTTCATTCCTTGGGGAAAAATGTATAAGATTTCTCTCTTTCAAAAAACTATGTTTTAAAATACAAAATGTTATTATTCAGCTGATTATTTTTCATTGAATGTTTAGTTATTGCATAAAATGTAAATTTAATCTTACGCATATTTCAAAGAGTTCTCAAGTGGTTGAAAAAATTTGCAAGTTTTTCGCGAAAATGCAAAAATAAGTTAAAACCAGTAAGGAAAGGCTAAAGTCGGGCGGGGCCGACTATATAATACCCTACACCACTCTCGTAATATTGAATAACTCTGATATATAAATTTTGTAATTCATGTAAAAATTGTTTACATAAATTTACTTTTGGGACATTTTGTATTTAAATAATACCCTGTACCACAGTGTGGTGTAGGGTAAAAAAACGATTGGATCTAAAGAGGCAAATCGGATGAAACATATATATGGGAACTATAGCTAAATCTTAACCGATTTTCTTCAAATTCGGCAGTGTTGGTTCATGGATCAAGAAACTCTACCATTCTAAATTTCAAAACGATTGGATGTAAAAAACAGCTTCTATAGAACTAAAGGGCCAAATCGGACGAAACATATATATGGGAGCTATAGCTAAATCTTAACCAATTTTCTTCAAATTCGGCAATGTTGGTTCATGGATCAAGAAACTCTACCATTCTAAATTTCAAAACGATTGGATGTAAAAAACAGCTTCTATAGAACTAAAGGGCCAAATCGGACGAAACATATATATGGGAGCTATAGCTAAATCTTAACCGATTTTCTTCAAATTTGGTAGTGTTGGTTCATGGATCAAGAAACTCTACCAGTCTAAATTTCAAAATGATTGGATGTAAAATACAGCTTCTACAGGACTAAAGAGCAAAATCGGACGAAACATATATATGGGAGCTATAGCTAAATCTTAACCGATTTTCTTCAAATTCGGCAATGTTGGTTCATGGATCAAGAAACTCTACCATTCTAAATTTCAAAACGATCGGATGTAAAATACAGCTTCTATAGGACTAAAGGGCCAAATCGGACGAAACATATATATGGGAGCTATAGCTAAATCTTAACCGATTTTCTTCAAATTCGGCAATGTTGGTTCGTGGATCAAGAAACTCTACCATTCTAAATTTCAAAACGATTGGATGTAAAATACAGCTTCTATAGGACTAAAGGGCCAAATCGGACGAAAGATATATATGGGAGCTATATTTAAATCTGAACCGATTTCAACCAAATTCAATAGCGATCTTAACAGATGCGAAATACTCTAAACTGCAAAATTTCAGAACGATCGGTGTGAAATTGCGACCTGTAGTCGACGAACAACTTTACATCCACAGACGGACGGACGGTCGGACGGACATGCTTAAATCGACTCAGCTAGTGATTCTGAGTCGATCGGTATACTTTAAGGTGGGTCTAGCTGTGTTATTTTCAGGTGTTACAAACATCTGCCGTGAAACAAACTTATAATACCCTGTACCACAGTGTGGTGTAGGGTATAAATATTTCGAAAGACATTGAGTGGGTCCGAATCCGCGAAAAATAATTTTTCGCATTTTTTATATCAGTTTACAATTTTTAGCGGAAAACTATTCAATCATTCGAAAGCTCGTGAAAAATCTTCAACACGTGTGTAACAAAATATTGTCATATTTAGTGGTTAAAGCACAAAATAAAATCACACATCATCACGTATGGTTGAAGAGTGAATTTTGGATCCCCGCACAGGACATCAGGACAATATTCAACGGAAATTTCCCAAACTTGGCAGATATTTTATTTTTTTATATATATATAATAGGGCACGACCAAATACGTTGTTGTTGGGCACGACCAAATACGTTGTTGTTGCATAGTCAACTACAGCAAATCATTCGTGTGAATTCTTTACATTGTAAAGACTCACGAGAGTGGAAGTTGGTGCATGTACGAGGGACGATGATTACTGAATTGTCTTTTTTTGAAGATATGCGCTTTTAGCAAACAGTTCTCGTTTAATGATACTTGGCTGTGCGTATATATTTAATAATTTCGACTGAAGTAATCGTTGTAATAAGGATATTGATAATGGGAGTTTGGTGGCTCCCGAAACAGATCTGTCTATCCAACCATTACAACCGCCCCTAATACATGTCACTTACTTCTTCTTTAATTTTTAACAAAGTTGTTTTCATATACTGAAAACAACAATAATGATCTTGAGCCTGAGTACAAGAACAAAATATGTACTATAATATATATATAAATTACAATACAAAGTAAATTTATATTCTAATTTTACGGTCCAGGGAAAAGCCGGGTTACAAAGACCATGTGGGCTAGATTTTGCAGCGACAGACCAGAGCCTCTGGTGGGAATCGAACTCACGATCCCCAAACACATAGGCGAGAACGCTACCTACTCACCCACAGGAGCGGTCACTTGGCAGATATATTTCTTGTATATGGCGTCAGTCATTCACTAAATTTTAAGCAATTCAATAAAAAAATGTAAGCGGGAAATTTTTCACGAATTTCACCATATATACAGCATGATCTGAGTGAAATTGCGACCTGTACTTGTTGATCGGTATAAGGTGGGTCTAGCTGTAGTATTTCTAGGTGTTACAAATATCTGCCACAAAACAAACTTATAATACCCTGTACCAATCGTTTTTGCTGGGACCCTGTGGCCTGTTGTGTAGGGTATACAAATATTAGGATGGGAACGTTGTTTTGTTTATAACGAAATCTTCCCAAACATGTACTCGTATGAGATTTTACCAAACAGTACTTGTTTGCAGTGTACTCTAAACGCATACATAGATGTTTCAAGCAGAATATGTCTGGGACAATATACTACAGAATCAGTTGGATATCTATACCAGAAACCATTTTTATTCAGACTTTATAACTTTAAATGCAAATATATCCATAATTATAACTACGATTAAAATCCTTGCCGTTAATTCATTTGTTCCATTAGAGAAGTAAACATGTGTTACTGAAAATATCAGTTTGACTTTTAAATAGTGTGTAATTCCCACTATTAGCATCTAATATGATCAGTAACAATAATATTATTTTTTCATATGAGCCCAAATCCACTATATTTTCGCAAACAATTTTATGTTCGAATTTTCGAAGTTAATTCTACAGTGCACTGCAAGTTAAACAATAAAAAATAGTGGCGCTAAATACAAAACTTTAACCCAAATTAAAATACAGGAGAATATTTATGAATTATATAAACTGTTTACTATTTAAAATATAGTACAAGTATTAGAACAGATTGTGCAATTTGTTTTTATATCTTGTGCTTCCACAACCAAAAAATGATTTAATCACTTGTTCTCCATAATTTCGTTTTCTTGTGACGTTTCCGTTGACAACAATGTAACTTCTTGCAACAATTATTGTTTTGAATTTCCTCTTAATTATTGTACACATTTTAACTGTAACCGGAATCTATCTTCCAAATCCATTTACGAAAATAACAATTTCGGCGTATTTGGCAGAACTGGCCACATCCCCATCAAACACGAGATGATCCCTTAACGGAAACGTGATATAAACCGATATCACCAACATGAAAGAGGAATTCCAACTATCTTCAGCATGCACTATTCATAAACAACAAAGTATACATTTAATCAACGCTAATTTGTCTAATCGCACGCATAAAAAACTTAACTTCATTGTCTATGGCGATCACACAAGTCGACTTTTGGTAACTGTGATTTTATTGATCTGCCCGTAGACTGTTTATTGAAGGCCAAAATCAAAATACGATACATTTTTTTTGATTGGCCAAAACAGGTATCTGACATTACTTCACCTGCTGCCAATTGCGATGACCGGTGGTTCTCAATTATTTTGGACTCCATCCAATAAAAGCAATTTGAGTCAGCCAACCAAGACGCACGTCCGTGTGCACATGGCTTGTGTAATGACTTCAGAGAAATTCATACAAAATACGGCAGTTACAGATCGAAATATGTGTCGGGCCGTAAGCGTGTGTTAGACTGAATGTGAGTAGGTAAATATTTGGATTATGTATTGAGTAAATACGTTGTTTGCATATTTGATCGATTGGTTTTTGCCTCATAAAGGCACGTACATGTAAAGCACGTAATAATTCTGATATGAATGCGGTAAATGTCGACTATTTGGGAGAGGAGGGTGGCAAAGGTAACGAAGAAGACATGGAACATTTTTGTGTAACTATGTATATTTAACAATTATGTCGAGCGAAATATTGTCAAATGTGGGACTTGAGACATTTCGTTGATGTATCTATATTTATAATTCAGTTACAATTTTAATTTGTGGTTATATTTACATTTAAAGTTATATTCTATATTCCATTACTGGGTCAATGCTCCCAGACAAATCGATTGTGATATATCAGTTCAATGGACTTGAATCGTTATATCAGTCTGCTATAATATTATGTTAACATTAGAGCCCAAACCTTCTGGATTTTCAAAAATGGACTTGAATCGATATACCAGTCTGCTATAATTTATGTTTACTTTAGAGCCCAAACCCACTAGATTTTCAAAAATCCTCCGGACCCGTTTCCACTATTTTTAAAGAAAATTTCCACAAACAATAATATGTAAAGGATGCATACAAATAAAACCTTCAAATATAATGTTGAAGACCTTTATTTCGTTCCTGTCAGGCAATCAAGAAGATGATCGTTTGAGAATTATTGCTGGCAAAATACAAATAAATAGCTATTATTAAGAAAATAGAAGCGTTATTCCTAATCGATGTACGAAGATAGCTTTCGAACAAGATTTGGTACAAAGTCAGCAGATTTGTCACTTCAAAACAACAGATTTAATTAGATATGTTTATATTTATAGATATATTAGCATTTAAAGTTCTCTATACTTATGAAACCAGCAGACATTGGCCTTTAAATTTAAAAATCGTCATCCTGTCTTGACATTATCTAAGACATTTATGTAGCGTCATAACTACCGTGGCTTAACATAGTTAACATATTGATATACATTTCGTAGGAAAATTGTAGAACATAAAACAGAACTACAAAAAATCGTTGAGAAAATTGTCTACAATATTATATGTTAACGCTGATCACCACACTGTGCCAATTTCAAATAATCAATCACAGCGATACGATTCAATGACGTTAATGCAAACATGTGCTTGCGTTGCAAATGCGCAATAGAATCGATTACATGGACTATGCTCTCTTTCCAGTGATGAGAGCACCTCAAACAAACGTTAACCACATAACGCTTCAATTACTTCCGTTAAAGTTTTTTATTTGCGTTTTTTGAATGTAAAACTATTAGGTATCAGTAGAATGCAAAGTCAAAGTAGATTTTGTGAACAACGAATAAATAAACATCGGTACGCGTTCATGAGAGGAAAACGTATCGTCATAACGTGCACATAATGATAAAAGAGTTGCCAGACTGAAATAAACGTACGACATACACAAGATTAGAAAAACTAAAAAATTCGACAAGGCTTGTAGTTGATGCGAGTTCTGATTCACACTCAGCAATTTTTTCTAACAAGTGTCAAAGTTTGATGGAGAGAGAGAGGCAGAGAACTCTTTCCGTCTGCCTCTCTCTCCATCAAACTTTGACACTTGTTAGAAAAAATTGCCGAGTGTGAATCAGAACTTCAACTACAAGTCTTGAGAGATTCTTTGAGAGAAATCGTTGTTTATGATATTCAGTCCGAGTCCGAATAATCCCCGGGAAATTTATTAATTTTTCTCGAGAATGAAATCCTCCTATTTCAAACAGACGGGGAGAATAATAAGGGAGACAGAATACGAATTTTCAGCTTAAAAAAATGTTTAAAGACAAAATAAAAATGTTTAGTGTGGCGTTTCGGATAGTTGCTGAAACACAAAATACTAAAGAGCAGCAGCAGGACAAAAGGGAGGAAAGGATACCACTTGAATTGCCGCAAACTTTGTAAGTACATGAAGCGACAATATTTCTGCACTTTATTAATGGGAACTAAGCTTTTTAAAGAATTGAAAGATATAATGATGGACATGTTACCTACGCATATTCCGACAAAGCGTAAGTCGTTCGCAGTATCCCCACTGGTGAAACTCAGTACTGCTCTAGGTTTCTATGCCGAAGGTGGGTACCAAACGGGAATAGGTAAAGATTGTGACGTATGTATGGCTCAATGTAGTCTGAGTAAAGTGCTGACAGAAGTCACAGATATATTTAAAGGGCATCTTAGTCCAAGGTGGTTTGCATTCAACATAACGGAGGAAGAAAAAAAGAGAAATTGCATTATTATTGCTCATTCCAATAATAAGCATTTGTATTACAACAGTAAGGGGTACAGCAGATTAAATGTAATGCTGGTAAGTAATTTCTCTGATTTCCTACTTTAAAAGATATGTTTATTGTTTTTTTTTACTGTTAATACAAAATATTTTCAGGTCTGTGATCATGAGATGAGGATTCTGTACGTTGCACAATGACGCCAGTTGAGCTTTTTCATTGCAAAAATCATATCTTTTGAACCTAATAAGATAATCGAATTATTTAAATGGCATATGATAGATAATTGTTCAGCCTATGGAAAAATCAATTTTATGATTTTTTTTAGTTCTTATTTAAGGTTTTTATGTTTTGAAAAAATATTTCTTTTAATTTTTTTTTTCTATTTTCGGTAAAATATTCATCACTATTCGTAAGGGAAGGTATATCTAAAAGTCTACTCATTTCTAAACTATAATTATTTTCTAACTTTTTTTGTGACTTCACATGCCGCAGGGAAGAAATAAGTGGATCGGAAGATGCTGCCAACATGTTTAAGAAGTCCTTATTTTGCATCAGCCGTGATGCTTTAAACTTGTTCTGAAATATATATTTTTTATAGAATTCGTGCTTCTTCAGAAAGCACTCCAATTGGCAAAGACAATGTTTTATATATATTTTATGCGCTGTTGGCGTCAACTTCTTCTGGAAATACATTTCCGCTAAAGGTGAGTTTTCGATGCATATTCTCCATATTTTGTAGAATTGACGTTTTCTTTGCAGTTTAAAACATTCGAGGTCGTTCCTAATCTTTTCGGGATTTGATTGTCAATTCTACTTACTGCCTCATCATTTTCAAAAAATCTCCTAGAAGTGTTTCCATCGTTTGAGTTTCCGTATCCGTGCTTGGGACATTCTACTTTTAGTCCAACTTGTTTAAAAAAATATCCTGTATTTGCTTCTTTCTCATCTTTTCGGTAACCTTAGTTGATGTTTTTTCATCGAAGTTTTCCTCCTCTTGTGGTAGGGTATATGCCAATTTTAGCAAGAACTCCATACACCTTATCCTTGCGTGCAATGGTGACATTCCATATTCGTAATTCTCCTTTTTTATAGAATCATTCAAATTACCGAAGTTCTTCTGACTCTTTTTGTGAATCGGCCGAGACAATGTTGAGGTTGTTTCTGTCAGTCCATTTACAACTTTTTCGTCAACCATGGTCAGATGAAACTCGTAACTACATTCAATATATTTTCCTTCTCCAATTTTCAGCTCTGAGGGCTTAATCTTGCTTATTTTTACTTCAATGTTCTTCATCGTGTTACTTATGATTTCTGCCGATTCCTTTGCAAACTGTAACATTATTGGTCGGTAATAATGCACTGATGACGGCCGTGGATTTTTCCAGTGTAGGGAAACATTAGATATTAGTCGCAAATGAACAACATATGCCATAAACATATTATCGTCCGATATCCTTTGCTTATAAACACTTTTTCCGGATGATCCATCGC
This sequence comes from Eudasyphora cyanicolor, assembly GCA_963930755.1. NCBI lineage: Eukaryota > Metazoa > Arthropoda > Insecta > Diptera > Muscidae > Eudasyphora > Eudasyphora cyanicolor. Next base: position 194,024,676 of record OZ005734.1, read on the forward strand.
AGACCCATTTACTGATCAATGTCAGTTTCTTAGGAAGAAAAAGTTTCCTATCAGATGGGATCGTAATCGCACATGATACTTTTGATTTTTGCAACCTTTTGCTCTATCGGCGTCACTGTGCGTTGAAGCTTCGCGTCTCGGCGCATGTCACGACTCATTTATTTGGAATTCCCACGAATTGCGAGCTCACCTTGAGCAGGTATTTCTGAGAGCCCGTAGCAATTGTTGGCTTCTTGGTAAAATTTTGAATGACAAAACTATTCATAACTAAAAAATTTTATTTTTTACTAGGAGATGCAGGATATCCTCCAGAACCTTGACTTCTCACCCCTCATAGATGTCTAGAGGATTCATTTTAATTGCAATACTGATGTTGATGGTTTAGTTTTACATAGTTTTATCATGCAAGAGACTGATGTATTGTCCTTAGCCTCACCGCAGCATTTGTCCGTTGTCCAAAATATTAGAAATAATTTTGGAAACAACCTATAACAAATGTCTGATTATATTTTATTCTGTATATTTATACATTTTATTGAAAAAAAACTTCAAAATATTTCAAAAATTAAAAGTAGAAAACAAAATAAAGCTTACCATATAACTAAAAAAATATTTTAAATTCACAGGTATCGTTATAATTTTTAGCCTTCGGCTATTATTCCAATTTTTATTATTGTGTACTTCATATTTACATTTTATTTCTTCCAACTCCCAAAATCGTCGGTTTTTTTCTATATTGTCTTCCACTTCTCCAAACCTCAATTTCCCCATTGCCACGTTGCACAGTGGAATATTTCCACACAAGACGCGGCAAAAATTAGAAGGAGTTGAGCTAGGGCTTTGAAATTTCGTACATATCATTTTTTTCGCCAAATTAGCTAAAAACCAATTTTTTGTTGATATGCGCCCATAACCACGCCATCCTCCCACATAAACTAAAATTAAAAATGTTAGTATTTTTCACAATTTCACATTTATATTAATACAAATCGCTGGAAGAGATTGTATTTGAGTCCTCAATTATATAAAAATTACAATTGCCACGCCCAACGCCCATATATCAATTTAAATTTTATACGATGTTGGAAATTGCAGGAAATTTTTTTGTAAAACGCTTTGTATCTTTTGATCGATGTAAATCAATATATAGAACAAAGTAAATAACTAAAGCGTAATACATTAGCTCAACATTTGCACAAAAAAACATGATGAAATAGTTTACAGTTTTTTGTTAATTAATCAATCATTCGAACTATCCAGAAAAAATTATCATTGTTTTAGCAATGTGTTAATTAATAATACGTCATTTTAAAGCATACTTTTAGGAATATGTGGAAAGGACACACAAACAATGAGGCATGTATATATAGTAGATTGGCAAACAAATGTTGGCTTATATGAATATTTAGTTGTTCATGTCGGTTGCCGTTCAATTTGGTCTGTAATAGTTGATTTAAACTGAGATACTCCTTCCGCTCAAGACCAACTTGCTTTTATACATGCTTTATATGCTTTTTGTTATATATGCAGACAATTTATCATTTGCCCCTTAAGGTATGCTTTTGTAATGTTGTTCAATACATAGCAAAATGGACTAAAAATAACGAATTTTGGATTGTTTTTAGCCGAGTAGGTTGTACCATTTCGTTAAATAAATCAACATAGGCAGGTATAGGCAGAATTTTCTTTTCGCAATGTTTAACTAAGTCGCTAGTTTATTAATTTTTGTTAATGCCAAGACCTCGGTCGGCCTCGCGAGTGTAGTTTTATCCTGGAGAAAATGAAACACCCTGATTTTTTGCAACTTGCAAGTAAACCACAGATTAAATAGGAAAATGACAATATTATTATATTTTTTTAATGCAAAATGATACTTCAAAAGGTTCTGTATTATATGAATTAAATGAAGTTCCAATGCGTTTCATTGTTTCGGAGATATGGGCTTACAAAATACTCTCTAAAATGATAAACTTTGAAACCATTTTAACATTTATGAATTTTAAATGCTTGTACAGCAAGATTTCGCCAAGTTATCGCCAAAACCTTTTAAAATATAGTTAATTGGAATGTTCTTTATAGATTGGAATCAAATATGCAGAGATTGGAGCTCATGAAAATTGGGAGTTTTTGCCGCTCATAATACACTGTGCGTTGTGCCGTTTAGCTCAAGCTCATCCTTTTTCAGAAAATACAATTTGTTGATATTAACAGCTTGTTCTTTCATCACATTCAGCATATGTTTTTGGATGCTTATTTTTTCTGCAAGAACTTCGCTCTGGGCAATTCACATTGCGCTCTTCTTTTTGCTTTCTTCGCTGGTGGCTTTTAAAGTGGTTCCTTTTCGAGTTCTTTCTCGTTGTCGTCAACCACATCAACCTCTATCAAAAATTCTATTAAATCATGTGATACGTTATTTTCCATTACACCGTTCTAAGAGCCTATTACGACAGGTGGAACGTTTTCCTTAGATAGCTTCATATAAATAGAAGAGCCTAATCCGAATGTTTTGGCAATACCCTTGACAGACTCCTTTATACGAATTAAACGGTATACTGCATCCACATTTGCAGAAAACTTCTGCTCCATATTTGACCTTTCACCAGTTCCTCTGGCAAATTTAAGATTTTGAGCAGCCTTGTACCGTAATACCTTTTCTGGTCGCTCCAAACCTGAAAAATGTTTTTCAATTTTAAAACGTTTTTATTTTAATGATAAGGTTAGTTTTTCATACTTTCTTCCATTCGGCAATAATTTTTGATGGTGTCCTCGTCGAGTTTAATTCCGTCTCCAAATTGTGCCATACCCGGTTAAGTTCGTCTTTACTTCCTTTAAACATCCCGGATGCAATATCTGGGTATGATTGCATTATGTTCAAAAGAATATATAATTGCCTCTTGTTTGTTGTTTTTGACCCGAAAATAATTATAATGCAATTAATTGTTTATTTTTTCATAAAAATATTAATCACTTAAATTTTTTCGACAACTCCCTTGCTGTCGGAATTATCCCCAAAAATGCCACAAAAAATTCCCATTTTCTAATCTTTCTAAACCCGGAAGTATTTGAGCCAACAGGGGAAAAGGGAAAAACATCCCTCACAGCAAGACGTCTAAAAGTGATGGGTGAATGGATACATCGGGAGCACAAGTCGTACCATCACAAAATTTTAGAATCTCTAGTTTGTCACATTCAAACAACGAAAATCTCCGACCGCATTCCAAAAGTACGACTTACAGCTACTTGCGATACATTTGTGACAGACAGACGGTCCGGGGAGAACGAAACACTAGCTCATGTGGCATTGGGAATGAGGTGCTGCACGGATTGGTCTAAGCTAGAAGGTAGGACGGGTCTGGGACTTTTTATTGAGGAACCAGAAGTCGAAATTTACTTCGCCTCCCAGGCCATAATACTTTATTTCATGCAGAAGTTCGAGCAATCAAGGAGCGCATGCATTTGCACAGTAACTCCACAAAGCATAAATACACTAATATTTTCACAGATAGCCAAATGGCAATCAAATCAATTTGGTTTAGTCCTGAACCGTGTTGGACTGTAAAAGGGCGATAAATGATTACGTAGCCACTCAAGCTTACAAGCACATTTTCATCGCATAGGACCAGCAGAAAACGATAAATGTCAAGGAAAAAACCATAAAAATAAGAAAAAATTTGTTGTTCCATTTTGAAAGCTAGCATCCTAACGAAGAAAACAATGCCTATTACCACAAAATCTATGGATAAATGTATAAATTATTATTTTGTCAAAATGGGGAAATTCCAAAAAATAATTGCTCATATTTCCTATTTTGGCAATTTAGTATGGGAGGTACCAAAAGGGGCCTGACAATATGGTTAATTTTTTATGGGACTCGAGGTACTATAAAAACATTACACTTTACAAGATGCCTAGTATTTGTATGGACTGGAATCAAAGTTCTAAGCCGCTAACTTTTTGTGCAAAATGGTAAATTTGTATCTGGGAGATACCAAAAGGGGCTTGGCAGTTTCGCCCATCTTTCTCAAGATGATAACGACCAAGAAACTAATGCTATGAGTGCAATTGTGAAAAATTCTGAGTAGTAGTATAGAAGTCATGAGATAATCAATATTTCACTAAATTTTGACCCTACGTTGGGGAGGTACTCGATGGAGTGGACTAACATAGTCCACCTTAGTCTGACATAGAAAAAACATTGACACGTACCAAATTTGATGTCAATCGGTAATTCCTGTCGAAAGTTATTGTGCCCACCAAACAGACGCACATTGCAAAATGACTTAAAAATGGTCCAAAACGGATTTTCGTCAAATATTCCTGGGGGTGCTTTGGGTCACTCCACGATGTGTTATAGTTTTGGTCCACAGCATCTGATATATACCCTTGTTCACAATAGTTTGGGTATAAAATTCGGATTATGTTGAAATTCGGTTAATTCTACCAAAGTGCTGTAACCCAGTCATTATTTAGCTAGTCGTTATTTATTTACCGAAAGTAATGCTGGCGATAATGAGATATGATTACCTGGTAATGCATGTGGTAACGACATTTACTTACCAAGATTTTGATGGGTTATATTTTTGTACTTTATTATTATTAAGCGATTTGTCTATGAATCGCGTGGTAGGCCAGTGGTTGTGACGCTAAACTACGAAACCATGTCGCATAGGCATTTTTCTCTTTATTAGGATGCTAGCTTTCAAAATATGAAACAAACCATTTTTGGCGAATTTTTTATATTTATTTTTGGGCCAGCTAAAACGGTTTTTTGGAAGAAATCAATTTTTTCTGTTTTAACGACAGTTACAAAACTTCTGTTTCCATGTGAAAGTGTCGTTATTAACATTTGTAGTCCCATAATTTCCCTTAATATAACTTGTATCCTGACTTTTAAATATGATCCAAATACTAAAGGCACCTTCCAAGAAAATGAGAATTTTAAAGAATAATTAAAAAAAAAATTACCGTATAAAAGTGTTTTAAGTATTTTTTCGACAAAAATGTTGTTTGCATAGTGTAATTATGAGTAGATTGGTATAATTTAAGGGGGGACACATATGGACCAAAACCAACAAACTTATAATACACTGTGCCTCAGAGTGGTGTAGGGTGTAACAATGAACAGCACCGAATTTTATGATAAACGGGTTCTTTTTAATATAAATATAAATATAATTCCTCCCTGGCTTCTCTCTCCTGTGATAGGCAGAATTACTTTGGCAATAATAGCATCGTGTAAATCGGAACTAACCATGAATATTTGCCGAAATGTACTTGACCTGTTTACTGTTAACATCCTAGATTTCATTTTCCCTGTCCACTGGCAACTCTGTCCCATTCAGCACACACACTTTTGTCGTAACCGCGAAATATAGGTAAATATAAACAAAAGGCCAATTTATAGTGGAGACTCGAGCGCTAGAAAACCGTAGCAGCAGCAACAACAACGCCTCATGGTAAACAAAACTTAAGTTTTACAACAAACACCCACCATTTGTAGTTGTTAGTTGTTGTTCTGTGAGTGTTGGAAAAAAGCGCCAAACTCTCTGTTTGTATTCGCAACCGATACGACCGAACCGATGACAACGACAACGTATGAAACAACAAAAACAAATTAAACCGAATGGAAATGAAAACAAACAATGAATTCATTGTCCACAATTCATTTCGATTTGTCGTCGTTCGTCTTGTTTGTACGTCGCGGCGGTATTCTCGATGCCGCCGATTGACTTTGGTAATAGTCAGTCTGTCAGTCAGTCGCAGACCACGTGGTTTTTGGGGTTTTCAAGTTCATTTGTTTTGTTTTGTCTTCTGGTTGTTGTTGTGGTTTTCGTTTCTAGTTTGTTGTTCTTGTTGTGTTAGTGAACGTTTGCCGTCGCATAGATGTACGACAGACGGCATTGTGTGATGTCTGACAGAATGGAGAGCTTATATAGCCCTAATTGAGCCGAAAGGTTGTATCGGAAGGAATAAAAACAACTACATATCATAGTCCATTGTTTATCAATAACATATGGAGATGATTTCGATAACGATGTTATCGATCTATTGGTATCTTGTAATGAATAGGAGCAACTCAAATTTTGAACGGGGAATTTTTGCGGTTTATTGAATGTGGAAACGACAGAAATTATAAGGAAAATATATAAATTACTAGCTGACCCCAGCAGACGTTGTCCTGTTTGGAATGTATTGGTTTGTTATTCATTGCTATTTCATTAAAAAATCATACATCCCGAGTTTCAGGAAAAAATCGTTAAAAAATATATTGACCATATGTCCACTACAGCGCCATCTACCGGAGAAATACATACAAACTATTATCAAGACAAACCACACATACACATTAAATTTAAGTCAAATCGCTCTGGAAATGCGAATTTTGCAAATAACTTGACCACTCTGCAATTTATCGCGGTGAAAATAATTCTAAAACACAAATGACCCCAAACCGAATATATTGTTAAATTTTCAGCCCATTCGCTTTTATGGTTTCAGAGATCATGCGTTACTAACAAACGTACAAAGGATTTTATATATAAAGATAAAGATATAACTTGATACCAGAATGAGGAAAACTAGATGCCGTATATAGGTTAGGTTGGGTTAGGGTGGCAGCCGTATTTTTTTTACAAGCTCACATAGACCAGTTTAGGTCCCTAGTGTTACCACGGGCTGAAATGCCCCTCATCGAAACCAACCTGTTTGATATATAAATTTATCGATAGTACGAATATCAGTACTGGAAAGATCTGTTAGGCTGCCTAAAAAGGCCGACCCCAGCATGTCCAGTCGTCGTTTACTCAAAGCGGGACAGTCGCAAAGCAAGTGCTCAATGCTCTCCACTTCCGGCAGAAGTCATTGGAGTCAATACCCAATCTTTTGGCGTGTTCGCCGATCAAGCAGTGTCCCGTCAGAACCTGTACTAACGTAGACAATCGTTTCCTCTCTAGTGCGAGGAGATATTTTGACCTTCTCAGGTCATACCTTGGCCAGATTTGTCTAGCTACCCTGCAGGTGCCGATTTCTGTCCATCTTTCGTTGGACTGCCTGATTGCCTCTTGCCTAAGCCAAAGCTTGCACGTGGATAGTGGCGCACCAATATATGCAAATTCTTCGAGAATTTGTAATGTCGTCCCTATGCCCAGGCACCCATATGAGGTGTATATTAAACTGCTCAGCCATCTCGTTAAGAGATCTGCGGCAGTCAAGGGCTGTTTGTGAATTTAGGGATGTTGCCTCCAGAGAATTGATGGCAGCCTGGCTGTCCGAGTAAATGACAACGCCAGTGTTGGTTACTATGTTGCGACTCAGCCACTTGGCGACTTCCCATATTGCCATTATTTCGGCTTGATAGACACTGCAGGTATCTGGTAGCCTGTGAGCTATATCCAGACTAAGTTCTTCACAGTGTACTCCGAAACCAACCTTTTCATCAAGCTTCGAACCATCCGTGTAAAATAAGTTGCTGAATAAGTTGGTGAACATTTTATGGGGAAGAAAATTTTTCCCCGCACTTTTTTTGAAAAAGTCGAGGACAAATTATTTTTTTTTTCACATTTTTCAGCATAACTTGCACGGACTAGTAAATTTGCACTAACGATATTTGGCAAAATTGGAGCCACTGTAATTCTGAACAGCTTTTATGAACATATCAATACAATCTGAGCGCGTCTCGGTATCCTAAATAGCTCAAAAAGACCACATTGCTCCTTAAAAATGTTAGTATTTCAGTATTTTGTAACTTTAAAAAAAATTTTTTTTTGTTGTAGGGTATGTTCAGCATCTTTGTAGGTCATACAAATTTTACTATATGTGCCAGAACCATCCAAAGCCCAAAACTTAACACAAAACCAAAAAAAAACGGTCCAATTCTAGCCAAAAACGCTCTTTAATGGTATTGTTATTGATTCAACCACTAGGTCGTATGGCTAAGACTGCTCGCTGTTTTTGGTCCAGTTATTTGCCTCTCCTGTAAATATCCCACCGTACAGGGTGAAGCAGATAATATCTTCCTCAGCCTAGCGGCGTCGAAGACCTTTTCCACTTCACCACAGAAGTATACCAAGAGCGCCTTTCTAAGCTCCTTCTTATAGATCTTGAGTTGCTCTTTATAGGCATCCCAATCATTAGCGACCCCAGTAGATTTAGTCTTATTGAATAGCTTGTTGCAGGTCTTTTTCATAGCCGTTAGCTCAGAGCATGCGGTACTACAGATTCATTAGGCAAGTAGCTGGAGACCACCCATATGCGATTAGCGATCTCCAGCCTAGCAGCTGTTTGGTCTTTACCACTTAAATTAGTCAGGAGAAAGATACTTAGATCTTTCCTGGCCAAAATGCAGGTTCTTGGAGTGCCTTCACAGTTGGCCACAAGCAGTTTAAAGTTGGGTGTCCCTTCCTCCCACTACGTAGGGCTCCTGTATCAGGACGATGTCTACTGCGCCTGTGGACAGGCGCAGCAATAGAGCCGCTGAGGCTGCTTTAGCGTGATGGAGGTTAATCTGTAGAATTCTTACCATCATTGGTAATTGACAGATTAACATCCACCCCGACAAGGGTGTTATCGAACTCTTCGGCCGTATCGTCGAGAAGCATGTCCCCGCCAGATGCGTCAAAGAGTCCGGAGACTCCCCTCAGCCTCTCTGCGTCCGAAGTAGAGCTTTTGTCCTCAGGGAAGGACGTTACAGATATTCTGTTAGAGTTGGAGTCACCAGAAATAATAGGCGTGGGTACCTCCGCACTTCCAGAAAGTGCCACGGTGGCACTCCGATCATTTATCCCAAAAAATTGAATTTTTCTTTGAATACCACAATAACACCTCTTGTTGGAAAACCCTATTCTATGTTGTACTGTTGTGATATTCCCCTATATTAGAGCCGCAACAGAGGTGATCTAAGTTAGGTAAGATTAAGAATGGAAACCTGTAAAACAGACTCACTTGGTATATCCCTGTGGCCCGGCACCCAAATCACGTGAATATTGAACTGTTCAGCCATCTCGTTAAGAGATCTGCGACAGTCGATGGCAGTTTTTAAATTCAGGAAGATAGTTTCCAGGGACTTGATAGCAGTCTGACTATCAGAGAAAATATTTATACCGACTTTGGAAAGCACATAAATTTCCAGCCATTCCGCCACCTCTTTAATAGCTAAGATTTCTGCCTGGTATACACTAAAGTGATCAGGCAGTCTTTTTGCAAGTGATAGCTGAAGTTCCTCAGAAATGACACAAAGCCCACTTGGTTATCGAGTTTGGAACCGTCTGTATGGAAGTTAATGAATCTCCTTTATCCTGGATACGACCATTCCATTCTGTTCTATCAGGTATAAGAGTGAGATACTTCTTGTCAAAGAGTGGTTCAGTTGGAGTGTAATCGACAGTGCCCGGAAAGTCAGGCATTCTGTCTAGAATGACATAGTGACAGTCTAATCGCATTACATGCGGCATATTGCACTGCTATAGTATCTAGTGGCATTAAATGTAGTAAAGGGTCCGCCAAATAACTTTTTTTTTGAAAATGCTATAAAAAAAACTACTGAAAATTTTCTCAAATTTCTTTTTTTATTTGAAAGTACAATCCTTCCGGTTAATAATGGAAAATAATTTCATTCAAATGGCTGCCTCGGCTGGCCATGTCCAATTTTTAAGCTCATTATCGATTGTGTGCAGATGTATTTCACCAATGGCTTCACGAATATTGTCCTTTAAACGTCAATTGTCTCTGGCTTGTCGGCGTAACACTTATCTTTGAGGGCACCCCACAGATAATAGTCCAACGGTGTCAAATCGCAGCTCCGAGGTGGCCAAACGACATCAGCTCTGCGGCTGATAATGCGAACTTTAAAAACAGGGCGCAAAGCATCGAGTGTAGCTTCGACTGTGTGGCACGTAGCGCCGTCCTGTTGAAACCAAATGTTGCCAATATCCTCCTCTTCAATTTTTGTGAACAAAAATTCGTTCAACATGGCCCGATAACGATGGCCCGGCCGATCGTAACGGCCACTCCTTCCTCATTTTCGAAGAAAAATGGCCCAATTATCCCTCTGGACCTAAATCCGCACCAAACAGTGACTCGTTTTGGGTGTATCGGCTTTCAATGTATGCGTGCGGGTTTTCTGTGCCCCAAATGGGACAATTTTGCTTGTCTACATACCCGCAAAGATCAAAATGAGCTTCACCTGAAAAGATGATTTTTTTTGCAAAATGGGCATCTTCTTCTTCGGCATATTTCCCAGCGTTGTTCAAGCGTATACACAACCATATTCGTTCAGCGGAAGGATAAAACTAATTATCTGTCAAATCAGACATGAACTAAGTGTTACCATTCACGAAATAAGCACTAGTTGAAAAAAACGTTAGATGGCGGACCCTTTATAACATTTAGTGCCGCAGTTTGTGTGTTTCTCAGCACACCAGTGATACATATAGAAGACATTTGCTGAACCTTGTTTAGTATCGCACAGAAGGTGGATTTATGTAGAGCTGTCCACCAGACGACAATGCCTTACAGCATTATCGGACTGAATACTGCCGTATACAACCAATAAACTATACGCGGGTTCAGACCTCAGCGTTTTTCCATTGCCCCTTTACTGTTATAAAGCGCTACGACAGCCTTATTAGTAAAATTCCTAAGTATTTTGCGCTTTCAGAGAAGGGAATTTCAATACCCCCAAGGAGACAGGTGTAATACGTGGTACCCTATTTCTCCTAATGAAAAGAACTAGTTCCGTCTTGGTTGGGTTAACACTAAGACCGTTACCGGAAGCCCATTTTGCGGTTGTATGAAGGGCCTGCTGTAGGATGTCTCTGAGAGTAAGCAGAAACTTCCTCCTAACAGCTATTGCCACGTCATCTACATTGGCAACCATGACACCCATAATCTCCAGAGAATGCAAAATATAATGTTCATGGAGAGGGTACTCTGATCTATGAGGTCTATGTTATAAAGTAGAGCCGACAGTTTCTGGAGTTCGACTACAGGTGTTGAGATATGCCTCTATATTAGCGTCGAACTTCCTTTACTTATATAGTAGGGTCTACAATTCTTCCTTTATAAAAAGGTTGATTACTACCTCTATGCATAGAAGAGTGATGTTGTCGCTTCTATGATATTATTTATTTTTGAGGGTTTTCTCTATACTAGAGTCGCCCATCCAGGTCTTAGTCTATACTATAGTCGACCACTGAGGATTTCCTCTATATTGAATTGACCACTGAGATCTTCGAAGCGAAACACAATGGATTACAATTTGCCATTTCATAATTTATTTCCCAATTTAGGTTAGGGAAAATTCTTACCTTTGTTTATAATCCAGTCAAATTCTTCCCATCTCAAATTCGCAAACCCTAACCTAACGCAACAGAAAAAAGTGTCCCACATTTATCTATAAAATTGGATTAACATAAGAATAGTAAAATAATCGAACCATAAATCCTAAATGGTATTACATATGAACGTCGTCACCTAAAAAGAAGAATTCAAATAAAACAACGACCGCCAATCGGACGCATACGTACAGGTGTTTTTCGAACGTGATGAGGTTGTAAAATGAATTCCTATACAGAAGTTAAATTGGTCGACCACCCAAATTATACAATGTTCAACAAATGAAATGTAGGTGAAACCTGCGCTCTGCCAGCGAATATTCGCTCTCTCGCACACACAGTTCCTTAGATTCACGTTCCAAAAGACGAAAAGGATATCGCGTTGAAAAAAGAGCATTGCTCCTCACAGCTCTAGTGGCACCAGCAAACAAACACTTGTTGTTTCAAGAACTCGGCAAACACTAACCAACACCACCTCACACTCAGGGAGGACTAGTAGGACAAGCTTTCATTAATGCTACTTTACTCACTCACTCTCCCTCTCTTTCTCTTTTGCTCTCTCTTGTTTGTGTGTGTGAGTTATTGAGGTTTGGGGTTTCTTAGTAAGGAAACCCACATTGTGGTCTTTACCCCAGGAGTGGAAAGAGGGTGAGTTTGTGAAGTTTTCCCGGTTTGAGTGTTTCGTTTCTTGTGTGCATCATTAAAAAGGACTATAAATTGTCACCATAAATTCTTAAGAGGTTAGAAAGAGACCTGCTACTTTTTTTCAAATGCCTCCTTTTCTTAGTCGTTTATTTCCGAAGTGTCCGCTAGGTTCTAAGGATATGCGAAGCAAAGTTTTGCATGTGACAGCGTTATGTTAATTTCTTCGGTGCGTACTCGGCCGATGATATATTTCTGGCAAAGGACATTTATATGCGGTGTGCTCTCGTTTACACCTTAGCCAAGCAAAGGAAGATATTTTAATTCATTTTCCCCAAATGCAAGGCTACACTTGTACACGCACACTCACACACATACAAATCATAAGGGGGTGTGACCAAAATTGTGTTACCTATAAACGAAAAAGTAGGATTCTGCGCTTTTGAACCTACTTGAGTTTTTATCGCAGAATGCTTTTAATCGTTATTGGTTGATGTCCTGTGCCCTGTAGGTGCTCTTCCAGTTGTACACAAATCGAACGAAGCCGTCGGCATTTGATTTCAAATCAAAGTGGGGGGTTTCCTCAACCTTCTCTTGGTGGTAGGGCTGCCTCTCTCTCTATTTTCACGTATGTATTTGCTGTGGGCCTTTTAGTTCGATTGTCGTCGCTGTCGTGCTTGGAGAGTATCCGTTTGCAGTGTCCTTGAATTGATTCGTTGTCATTGTCGTAATTGTATAATAAATATGTTAATGAGTTGGCTGGATGACTGGCTGGCAGGATTGCGTATAAAATCTCCTCCTGCCCCTGCCTCCCCTTCTTACAAATTTATTTTAGGAGGTGGAGCAGCACTGAAAGACTAAACTTGTATTCTATGTTAGAACATTGGTAGTACTCTTACTTGTACGTAATTGTATATGTCCTTTGGTATCATTTTAATATGCTTAGCTGAGAAGATCCTGACATATTATACAGGTTTACTTTTTGTACGACGTAGGTGAGGGTTCTGCCTATAGTAGTAAATTACCTTGAGTGATGAGTCTCCTTCCAAGAGATTATAAAATTCTATCAAATGTATTGTGTGGAATATGAAAACCTAAGTTCAACGAAATCATTGTAAGATACCAGAGTGGTTTTAGGCCTGGCAAGGCCACCACCTATTAGATCTTCGTACTTTGCCAAATCCGGGAGAACATCCTTGTGAACCGAATTGACACCTATCACCTATTCATTGATTAGATGAATAGAAGATAGCCGAATCGTGCAAAGGTACTTAATGCAATGTCGGAATTTAAAATCCCCGCAAATCTAATAAGGCTATACGGGACAATCCAGACTCAGCAAATTTTATAAGACAATATATGGGGCGAACTTGACTAATAAATATCAGCAAAAAGTGGACCCTTCCGTGCTATTCTGCACCAATCGTGTCATTCAAACAAGACTATAGTCAATTGTGTGAACTCTTCATTTTTTTTTTTGAAAACGCAGTACGCTACGCGGATTTTAATGGAGACAGCACCAAAATCATCTCACATAATATCAAGAAATAATTGGAAGATCTGTTTCTGCTCCATCTTCAATGCGGTATTTGGAGAAGAATGTTCTCACAAAAGTATCTTAATTGCGTTTTTTTTTTCTTCATCCAAGTTTTAAATTTTGATGTAGGTTTAGGTAAATATTAACAGCATGTATGTCAGGCTCACTTAGACTAGACTATACAGACATTGTGGTAACACAAGGTCGCAAGGAGAATATGCATTTTTCCTAGCCCTTCCCGTTGAACCAATTTGATTACTTTAGAAAGCTCAGGAGTTGACGAATTTTAACATCAGCAAAGTTTCCTAACGCCACAAAGAATTTAAAGCCTAGGGTAGCTCGCAGCCATCCGGAGCTGGGCACATACACATAATGTGCAACATACACATAATCTGCAAAAGTCATTTCGGAAGACCTTCAATCTCGTTGCTTGCCGTCCAATAAGCCAGTGACCCGTCAGGGCAGATACGATAGATGAAATGTCCGGTCTCGATAACAACGACAGGGCATTGGTGGATTTGAAGTTTAGGCAAGGCAACATCAGACTGGAATGTATGCAGATCCTCACTTGTATATCTCTTAACTAGAGCTTGCAAGTCGCTAGAGACATGCTCACATGTTCCAGGTCCCCTGGAGCGTTGCAAGTTCGTCTGCCTTGCAGTTCCCTGGTATGCCTGTGGTCCGGACCCATATCTGGTGAATATTAAACAGTTCAACCATCTTGTTAAGAGATCTGCGAAAGTCGATGGCAGTTTTTGAGTTGTGGAATATAGATTCCAGGGACTTTATGACAATTTGACTATCAGAGAAAATGTTGACACCGACTTTAGTCAGAACATTACCTCCCCTAAGAAATTAGAGTCAAGGGCAGCCTGCCGCCTTTTAGAGGTAGCGGGAAACAGACGTAGAAGACTTGTCTTGATAACGATAGCTTGGCATTGGTGCGTTTAGGCAGGACTACATCAGCCTCGAATGTATACAGTTCCTGAGTAGTGACACCTATTTGTTGCGTAAGGGCACTGTTTTTTAGGAAGCGCTTGCGGGTCGCTGGAGGCATGTCCACATATTCAAGTTTCCCTGCAGCGTGTAAGGTATTTCCTAGTCTTGCAAGTTCGTCTGCTATGCAGATTCCAGGTTTTTCCCTAAGTGCCAGTACCCAAATTAGGTGTCTATTGAATTGTTCTGTGAATACAGTTTCTAGGGACTTTATAGCAACCTGACTATCAGAGAAAATATTGATCCCGACTTTAGTCAGAACATTAAGTCCCGAAAGAAATTAGAGTCTAGGGTAGCCTGTCGCCTTCCGGAGCAGGGCACATAAACATAATGTGTGCCATTGATTCCTCCTTCGATTCGTCGCCGCAGTTTCTGCAAAAGTAATTTCGCAAGACCTTCAATCTTTCTGTGTACCGTCCTTATTACAGCGAACTGTCACCGCAGACACCATAAGGGCTCTGGTGCATTCGGAGTTTAGGCAGGACTACATCAGCCTTGAATATCTGCAGTTCATTTTTTATCATTTTTTACTTGGGTGAATATTTTTTTAATGAAAAAAATTTTGAGTGTAGAAAAGATATAAAGTGCAAGAGAACTACCTTACTAAACAATTTTATTCTGAAAATGCGATTTCTTTAAAAAAAAGCTATTTTTTCTAGCATTTATTTTTTTTGGCAAAGGCGGGCATATAAATTTTCAAGTCGAGAGGCGCGGATTAGGATTTTATTTTATATACATGGTTTCTTCGGAGAAATTTCTTAGAATTAAATGTAGATTACGTTTTTGCTATACGATTTTTAATTTTTTTTCATCCACATTTCTGACTGGTAACCACTACAGTATACTGGAAAGGCATAACACAGCTGAACACCATCCAGAAGGTCATCACATTTATCATGTTAGACCAAATAATCGCCAACCATAGAAAAATCTCTTAGGAATGAATAGAGTGGTTTTAGACCGAACTGACCATATCGCAAGAACTTCGCAACTCAATATTGTAAATTCTGCCTATGGACGATTTTTGTAGCCTATAGAAAAGAACCTGACATGCGACTGGGATAAAATCAATTTTTAAGTGTGTGAAATATATTTGCTTACCCCATAAATCTAAATTATTCATCAATAATCTTTACATTTTGAAGTGCAGGACATTTTTGTATGAGCAACTAGAAATTTAAAAATTTTGAGTTGTGGCGTTCAATCAACACGTTGGGCATAATATTCGAGCAGTCCGCTGAGTACAACTCCCCACTTTTCTTATTTTTTGTAGACATTGAAAGAGCATTCGACATCATCCAGAGAGAGGCAATATTGTCCACACTGAAAAAAAAAATCAGAATTTTCATATCACTCATAAAGGATCTATACCGGGACGCTCCTTGATATAAACACTTTAGATATAAACACCAGCGTCAGACAAGGATATCACCTGTACTTTTACTCTTAGTTCTGGACACAGATCTTCGGCAGACATTGATTTTGATCTAATTTTGATCTAATTGATTTTGATTTGTAGATTGAATGACATCCATTTTGTAGATCACAAATCAGCTGTTTGTCACAAAGAATGCAAGCGAACGTTAACGTTCAACAGCGTGATTCAGGCAGTTAGAATGTTTAAAGCATTTTATAACCCAAAGAATTTTAGATTCGGTTACAATATCGCAGACGACCTTTGATTGCTGCACTTCAACGGTATATTCAACTGAAGTATTAAATACACTGTTCATCTTCAAAGTTCGGGCAACATGTAGCCTGGAGCATCCCTAGAAATTCCTCACTGGACTTAGTCCACGAACTATCATCTCTCTTCGGGTACCCAATAACGAAAAGTGTTGAGGATGAAATTGTCCGTAACATTGAAGCATCTGAGTATTTTTTCATTATACTCCATTTTCAACGCACCAGTGATATTCCAGTCATTCGCATGATTTTATTTAGTATCGCGCAGAAGGTACATTTTTTAGGAATCATCAACCAAACAACAATGCCATATGCCATTACAACCAATAAACTATACACTGGTTTATAGCTCTTCCATTTTACATATGTATAGCGCTACCATATATGTACCTGTCCTACCACAATATCGGGTTTGAGGTATAGAAGATAAGTGAAGTGAATTGCAATACCCCTCACGGAGACATGTACAACAGATGGTACCTTATACATTCTGCTGAAGGGAACTTATTCCGTCTTGGTCGCCTCAATACCTATACCATTATCGGAAGCTAAATTGATATGATGGATCTGTTGTAGGATGTCTCTAAGATTACTTGGAAACTTCCACCTAACAGCTATTGCCACGTCAATAATCAACCGAAAGACGTAGTAAATCTTGTTTATCTCGAGGAAGTAACTATTCTCGAGAATTTACTATAATTCCGCATACGACCAATTACGCCTTTACGTTTCAATTAATTGCGTATATTGACTTGTTACTGTGACTGCGTACTTTGTCCATAACATTTGAATACATTCCACCCATGGGGTATTATTCGATTACGCCATCGTATTAAATTTCTCCACCAGAAATATTCAATTCTTATCAAAGCGACGACCACGACGGACAACAATGACAGTTGTGACAGAACAGAAAAATAGCAGCAACAACAAAGTAATGCCATTAATGTACACACATACGGAGGAGGCACAACAAGTGTCAATATCCGAGAAAGAATCCATCCATCCATTCATACACCATCCATGTATTCCAAAGGCATGATATGTGGACAGACGAACGGAAAAATGGACGTGTAATTACGAAGCATGTCGTCTTTTTTGATATCCATCACAATTACAATGTCATGGCAACTAAAATTTCTCAAAGACATCAACAGATCAGAGCGGAGATGTCATTGATACTCTTAGAATGCATTAACACTTTACGAGCACAACCTTTGACCCATTTATGAGGGTTGCGTGGACACCGTCAAATCAGAGCAAATTGAATACTTACGAACAGTGAATAATGTACTTTGTGCACTTAGAAAAAAGCGCAACCCAACTATAACATATTTAAATAAATAAAGCATGAAGAAAGTCGAACGTCTGTTATAGGTCCAAAGTATATAGTTTGGATGACAAATGTGTAGGTCGTTTCACTGACCTTTAAAGGCGTGTAACACTAGACCACTTCCCAGCATCAGCTACGACTCAGTCGTTGTCATGTTTTTTGGGGTTATGATGTGATAGACCCAAATGAACCGCCGGTTCACTTGTGATCATTGGTCACGCTGATCCACGGTCTTTTCTGAAGCTGCTAAGGACACCTTGATACGGAAGGTCATCAACAGGTGAGAGGAAGGCGACAATATCTATAGAGGCAAGTGGAGTGATGTAGAGAATGGACTTCCATTTGTATACTCCGTCATTATTAAGGAGTTGCCGGGTGCACCTCCATTTTGTACAGAAGCAGGCTGTTACCAGGTCCGTCTAAAACTAATCCCGTTCAGCGATATGCGCTCTATAGAGTGTTACCGCTGCGCTCTGTAAATGCTGCACTGGATGTTGTCAACAAGGAGGACACCCCGTCTCGGTCCAGGACACATGCTTGAATTCCGGCTACATCATCTAATGCGGAATTCATCATTAAGAGGACTGCAATCTCGGCCTTCCAACGGGCAACTGGAAGGTCGTTCGATTGGTTGAGGCGGATGGGGCCCGAAGTAGTTAGACCGTTAACGTAGAGCGTGGTGGTCGGTTCTACAGAAATTTACATTTTGCGCAATACTAAATAAAGTTTATTGAATGTCTTGTATCTACACCACTTGTATCGTTCTTAACGACTGTAGTACTAAATGCTATACTACAGGGTGGCCCAAAATGACCGAAGGAGTTTGAGTTAATATTAACTTTTTATTTAAGACATAAATATTATTTTTTTTAAATACAGTATATTTTTAATATACTTTTTATTTCTTTTCAGTATTTAAAAAATCTGGTGCATTTAAAATGGAACAGTAGACAATTGAACAACGTGTCCCAAAAAAATATATTCTCCATTAATATGGGTTAGGGTTGGTTAGATTGAAGAGAGGAGAGGTTTAAACGTTTCATGTCCATGGACATTCACATAAGCCAGTGGTTCGGCCTGTTGTGCGCTCCTTATTTATGGTATTTTTATACCTCACGAGTTACAGAAAATCGGTACTATATACGAATTCTCTGTATCTTCCAGTCATATCCTCTGAGATTAGTCAATTCTGGCAATATGTCGGACCCGAAATATCGGGATCTTGCATATGTGAAAGCCGGCCAGTGACACAGAAAATGTTTCATCGTTTCGATGTTTTCCTTGCATGCCCTGCATGCGTCGTTTTCTGCTGGTCCTTTGCGATGAATATGTGCTTGTAAGCTTGAGTGTCCCGTTGGAACACTCATCATCTTAGTAATCTCGATCTTGTTTAGTTTCACACAACTACTTGTTTTCTTCTCATTTGCGTCACCCGACATTATATTTGCAGTTGATCCTACTGTTGCGAGCCACCACTGCCCAGTGCTTCAACTCTCCATTAATATACTGTATTTAAAAAAAATAATTATGTCTTAAATAAAAAATTATAATGAACTCGAATCTCTTCGGTCATTTTGGGCACCCTGTACTTTGTAGGAAGGCAGCTACTGCTATTACACCTAAGAAACTGTCACCCTGTAAGGAAATGGCTACGAACATTGTGCCATTCTAGATACACTTACAATAACTGACGGACAGGCTTTGTTGATTACACTATGACTGAATCACTTTTTGACAAAAAGTATTTTACATCCGTGAACCTAGGAGAGTCGTCAACTTTTGTAAAGGCGGTTCTAAGCTCAACAGCCAAGCGGGTGTCTCTTCAAAGAAATAGAGCTATCCACTGCAAGAAGAAATCACTGTTGTGTATACCAGGCAAAAATCTTAGCTATAAAATAGCAGAGAATTAAGGTTCCAACTACATAAAGTCTGTATAAATGCTTTATCTGATAATCAGGCTGCTATAAAGTGTATCTGTCTTCCTGAATTCAAAAACTGTTCGAACTATTGGATATGGCTGAAGAGTTCAATATTCTCCTGATTCGGCTGCCTGTCTACTTCCCATTGATATTGTGAAACTGAAATAGTGACAAGCTGAAATAGTGACACCAAAGAGTGTCGTCAACTGACTAACCAACACTGGTGTCGTCATTTATTTGGTTGTCATTAAATCGTTAGAGGCTATATCCCTCTCTGATCTCGTCATGGCTGAATATTATAATATATACATATATATATCTCATATGTGTACCTTGGCATAAGGATGTCCCGGAGAACTGCTACTGGGGAACTGCCGTTTGGACACTCCATCTCAAGAAGAGCTTGCAGGTCGGTAGAGGCATACACACATATTCCAGTTCCCCTGAAGCGTGCATGGTAGTTCCTTGCAAGTTCATCTGTTTTGCAGTTCCCTGGTATGTTGTCCCTGTGGCCCAGCACCCATATCAGTTACATATTGAACGGTTCAAACATTTCGTGAAGAGATCTGCGATAGTCGATGGCAGTTTTTGAATTCAGTAACACAGTTTCCAGGGACTTTATAGCCTCCTGACTATCAGACTTTGGACAGACACTGACTTTGGTCAGAACATTAATTTTCAGCCACCTATGTAATAATTAAAATTCCTTAGCTTAACCAGGAGACAGTCTGGCTGTCCAATAGGAAGTGGATATAAATTGTAGCTTGACATAAGTCAGGTAAGACCAGGGTGGGTAAAAAGTTGTGCTAGCACTAGTTTCAGATCTGACGGAACACTGCCGGATCGGCGAACACACCAAGAAGTTAGAAATTGAGTTCAATAGCTTCTGAAGAATCCATGGAGATATGGAAGAAGTAGAGAGAATTGTACACATGTTTTGTTACAGTTCCGGATTGAGTAAATGACGTCTGGGTATACTGGGGTCGGTTTTTCTAGAAAGCGTGACAGATTTGGCCGGTACTGATATTCGTAGTAATAATAACTTTTTTGTGCATCAAACAGGTTGCTTCCGATGAAGGGAAACTGTTCTCGTGATAGCACTAGGCATATCAATTAGTCTTTGGTGACTCCGGCTGCCACTCTAAACTAACCTTACGTAAGGAGTAGATACTCAACTGGATGCCTTCAAATTATCGAGTACTAAGTACAACTGGACTACTACTAAGTAGTAGATAAATGAACTGGGGGTTTGCTAAGTAGTAGTATATTTGCTAAGTAGTATAAGTACACAACCCAACTGGTCATTTAGTAGGGAGTAGACAACCCAACTTGTCTTTTACTATGAAGTCGATTTCTCTGGTGAAGTCGTATGTTGAAATAGCACATCCAGCAACATTGTGTGGCTCATTAAACCCTAATCAGCTGATGCCAATGAATCCCTAAGAGCTTAGATCAGCGATAGTTTCCATTTAAACCAGTGCTGGAATCAGTACACTCATGTAAGTTGGCACTTCATTTCCCGTAGGTCAACTTTGAACCTGTTAAACTCACTTACTTCCCTTCTAACTAAAAAAGTTATTGCATTAATCTGGATATTTGATTAAAAAATTAATTGGACCAAATAAACAATTAATTAGAAATATTCCCGCTATTTTTCAATAGTTTAACAGATTTATTTTGAGCAAAAATATTTTCTGTGTAGTTATTAGTTCGACTCTATTTGGTGTCCTTAATATTTTGGTCATGGACTGTACACCAGGTACATGAGAAGGGTAATTCTTTTTTTTCTTCCCAGAAAGAAAGGAGGCCTGCTTAGAGATTTTCCATTAGTGTCTACGGACGCTGGTTCTACTCAAGGAGCAATATCTAACTGCCATTTACGAATCCATGATGTACATACATTTACTTAGAATTTGTGTAATTTTAGCTAAATGCTTCTGGAAAGGGGGCATTAGTCCTTAGTGACCTCTGCCTCCTGCCCCCGATTCACGTATCATATGACAATATTTGGGGCAAATATGCCCTTGGGGGTCAATGACAACCAACAATACAAACCAGCGGCACCAGTCATCTAAATACAACATCCTTTTGGCATCACATTAATGTACTTAACAAATTATCGAAATAGGTTTCCAATTAATTAATTGAGTGTGTGTGCTAAAAACTATAATTTCCTCGTTTTGGAATGGAAAATTTTCACGTTCACCGTCAGTCGTAACTGGAAAGAGCTAGATGTACATATGTTTGCCTGTCTGTCCGTCCAGCCCGATTCGCTGTCTGTCTGTCTGCCTGTGCAA
Organism: Eudasyphora cyanicolor; assembly: GCA_963930755.1. Classification (NCBI taxonomy): domain Eukaryota; kingdom Metazoa; phylum Arthropoda; class Insecta; order Diptera; family Muscidae; genus Eudasyphora; species Eudasyphora cyanicolor. Next base: position 194,046,416 of record OZ005734.1, read on the forward strand.
TTAAAGTATCATCGTCTTGTTATCAGCGTTGTCGTTCTTATCTATCGAAATTAGTTTTCTTGCTGTCGTCTTGCTGGTGTCCCCCGTCTGGTCACAAAACCCATTCGCCAATGGGCCATTCCCTCCCCACCACTGGCATATTTATTGTGTGTTGTGTTCCCTGTGTTGTTGGCTGCTTTGTGGCTGGTTCCCCTAATCTTGGAATGGGAGAGAGTGTGAGCGGACAGCAAATCATTACAACAACGGACGATGATTTGAAGTGCATTGCGCTGCTGAGTTATCTATCATTCGCGTTTATCAGCCCATAGAGAATGACATTAAGTACTCGAAAGTACGAGCGAGTATCACCCATTATCATCATCGACAGACAGCTCGGGTTTTTTTGGTGCTTGAATGTCGTTATTTGTACCCCTTGACGTTGTTGCTGTGTTTGTATAGAGTTATAAGTTGTGATATTGCGGGATTTGAGGAAATTTGCAATATTCTTTGGACGGGTGTACGAAATGTTAACAAATAACGGCGACTTGCTTTCTTTGAGGAGTGTTTTCTATAAAACAAATTGGAATTTTGAGATTACGTATGTCAGGAGTCAATTAGACTATGTGCCACAGGGTCGTTAGGGAAAACATAAGTTATTCCTAGCGGGCTCCCGGAACGAATTTGAATGGCTGCTTACGTTAAGACATTTCCAGAATTTACTGTCACCGATCTTTGTACGAAGGCAATGATAGATGTGTAAGTGTATTAGTAAAAAAGTGTAAATGTATTGCTATTGTCTTTGCAAAACTGTCTCGTGTAAACCCCGTGTAACTTCCTTATTTATTGTCCGATTTGCTTGTACCAAAAGGCTTTTATTAGTCTGCATTTACATGATACTTTTTGTGGGCGATAGAGGCAGTCGGAAACGGGGAAAAAGTATGCCGTACTCATACTTGTCGTACTCATCGTTTTGTGTTTTTCGTTCGCACTTGGAAACAACAACAATTCACACAGGAAAAGCCGAAACAAAACAAATGAAAATAAGTATAAGTATCGAAAAAAAAGTACGTGTGTGAACGTAAATACTTTTTCAAAAGAGAATAAGTCGACAAGTAACTCGTACTTAAAAAAGTACCATGTAAATAGGGACTTATGTTACCATTTCTCGGTGAAAATTTCACGAGTTTTCATCCTGTGGCAACGACAAAATTAAACAAATATAACGCATATTTTTTGTAATCTCCAAAATGAAAAATTTTAATTTTTTATATACCATATTTTATTCACCCACGATGTGGTAGTTTAAACCGCGAAAAGAAAGGGGAACTCATCGCTCTAAACATGTCTCGATCGACATCCCTATTACGTTTCACTTGTATTTCGTACACCGATCGTTCAGAACGTATAGTACTGACCTTTGCAAGGGAAACCTACTTTCAGTTGAAACGTAGTGCACGTGTTTGCAATACGTTCAGAAATATAGAATCGATTCAAGGTCTTCAAAGAGCTCATGTACTATATATTAACTATAACATTAAGTTTGTATATACAATAAACGAATATAATGAATATTCAATATTTCAACCATCAAGGGGCCAATAGACTGGCAGTGAAATACAAAATGACTTAAGTAAAGTGATTATTTACATTCCGAAACCTCCACTACGCAGTAGTATGCTAAGTCGAAAAAAGTAAGACTTTTGAAAAAACACTTCTTATCTCTAGTTTACAAGCCTAGAGCTACCCTAGCATCATGGTACCATATTTAGCCCGTTTTGTACCACTGTACCATATTTAACCGCCGTTTTCGCGGCACCATGTTTAACCACCACAAAAAATATTCTCGGAGTTAAACGTAATAAAATTAGCCAAGGATAAGTTCTGAGACGTGGAATGAAATTCAGAAACGGAAACAAATTCGGTCAATGCTTCTCCGAGAAAAAACACCTGAGACCAAATCAGCAGTAAGGTTCGAATACCGACAGGCAGCGCGTAGAGTAGTTTATATGGCTCGTGCAGATCGCAAACAATTTTTTATGATGTAGCAGAATAAGCTAAAAAGGGTCAAATACTGGAAACCTGCGCTGTGTATACTCGGCCATTAAAAAGCTAAGTGGTAATAATATAAGGGTTACCAATACTTTGAAGGCAATAAATGGTTCCGAACTAACCATTACTGCCCAACAGCTCGAGAGATGGCGCGAATTCTTCACATCGCAGTCAGAAGTAGGTGGAAACGCAACTCTGCAGATGACGACAGGCCTAGAACGAGACGAAACCCAAGAAGGGACATTTCAGCAACACCTCCTCGAATCTCAGAAGTTTTATCGACAATTGAAAAAACCACGCATTACGCATTATACGTAATGTGTGGTTAAGCGAACAAATTCCTGCTGAATGGAAAGAAGACGTAGTGATCGCAATCCCCAAAAAAGTCGACCTTGCCATCTGAAAAAACTGGAGGGGAATAACCCTACTTAACTCTTTAGGAAAAATAATGGTATCGATAATACAAGAGAGGATCAAACAGAGGATACAAATAAAGTTCGTTTTAACGGTAGGGAAAGCAATCCATACAGCACAACTGCAGGAGTAAGACCGGGTTGCGTACTTTCCCCCACATTGTTTCTTTTATTGTTGGACGGTGTAATGGAAGACACCAACAGAGATGCTCCATTTGGTATTCGGTGGAACATGTCAGAATTTCTAAACGATATTGACTATGCTGACGATATCTGCCTAATGGCACATAGGTATACGGATATCGAATATAAATTTAAAAATCTTCTTGAAAACGCCAATAAAGTTTGTTTGAGGATAAACTATAAGAAGTCCAAATTGATGCAAATAAGAACCAAAAATAATACACCATTAAAGATAAACGACATCACGATCGAAGATGAGGATTCAATCGTCTACCTCGGTTACAAAATATCCAAAGATGGTGGGTGGTTCCGCAAATGATATAAGTGATCACATAAACATAGCTCGTGTAGCCGTCCTCAATCTGCACAAAGTATGGCGGGCTGGAAACATATCAAACAAAGCAAATCTACGGGTATTCAATTGTAGCGTAAAATCAGTCTTGTTATATGGCTGTACGACGTGGAGCCTCACAATATATACGCCAAACAAAATTCAGTTGTTTGTAAATCGCTCTCTTAGACAACTACTGCGAATTTACTGGCCTAATTGGATATCAAATGAAGATCTATGGTTAAGAGCAAACTACAAACCAATAATAAAAGAAATGCGTAGAAGAAAGTGGACATGGATCGGCCATATGCTTAGACGTCCATTGTCAGAAGTAGCTTTTGAATTGAACCCTCAGGGACATCGCCGTCAAAGGCGACCCCGCAACACGTGGCAACGTTGTGTCAGAGCAGAACATTAAGCAGCTCGAATGTCTTGGAACACAATAATAATCGACAGCCAGAGATAGAGACAAATGGAGAGAATTCGCAAACGCCCTATGTTCCCTGTGAACTTTTTATTTATATATATTATAATTATATCGCTAATTTATTGTGTTATATAAACAAATAAAGGATATATATATATATTTAACACTTTATGTTCCGGTTTGCAATTTTCGATAAAAAGCTTCACATCTCTAGTTTATGTTCCAATAGCTGGGACCATATCGACTTATTTCGCACCACGGTGACCCAAAAAGTACGAATTACAAAAAACTTCTTATTTCTAGGTTATGTTCAATAATGATACCTTAACATTGGCAGAATATCTGGAAATAGAAACTATCTCCGCTTCTATACAGATGGTTCGAAGCTTGATGAAAAGGTTGTCTTCGGATCACATTGTAAAGAACTTAGTTTCGATATGGCACACAGACTACAAAGACATACTCTCGCATCCTGGGACCATATTTAACCCACTGCATCATATTAAAACCACTATATTTGACCTTTTGTGCCCCATTGTTCATGTATGTATTTCGAAGTCACACTTTTTATTTCTAGTTTATGTTTCAATACCTACCCTCGCATCATGGGACTGTATCATTTATGACCACTGTATATATTTTCCCACTGTTCCCTAAAAGTGCAAATTAAAAAAAAAAACTTCGTAGATCTAATTAAAATGCCAGAGGTTCCATCATACACCATATGCACCATATTTATTCCATTTCGGCCTATTCTGCACCTAAAAGTATGAATTTCGAAAAATCGTTTCTAGTTTTTGAATAAAAGTGTGTACAGCCAAAACAAAATGTTCACGGTTTTTAAAGCGCTTTGTACTATTGGGTACATCAAGAACGATGATATACACATGTTCTACCAATCAGGTCTTCATACCAACAAAATGGAGATAAACCAAGGTTGTTTTCATCCCAAAAGCGGGAAGCCGTCCCTTACTGGAGCTAAGGGTTTCCGGCCAATTGTATATCGTCATTTCTCCTTAAAACCCTGGAATGATTAATAGATAGTTAACTTAGGACTAAAATTGATCACAGGCTACTGTCTACTCAACAGCATGCCTAAAGCAAGGGTAAATCCACCGAAACTGCCCTGCATGATCTGGTCAGCTTTATTGAAGGATCTTCTCTGTTAAGGAATACACTATTGTAGCTTTCTTCGAGATTATGGTTGTCAGAGCTTTGACTATGCAGATGTCGTGGCAATAACTTTAGATGAAAGTTTGAGAGTACTCAGAGACATCCTACAGCAGACCCATCATACAGCCGCAAGATTGGCTTCCGATAATGGTCTTGGTGTTAACACGACCAAGACGGAACTAGTTATTTTCACTAAAAGGGAACTTTCACTATGGTCAGGAAATGGCTATGGGCATAGTGTCATTCCAGACACAATACCTTATCTACCAGGCGCTGTTGATTTTACTATTACTGAACTACTCTATGATAAGAAGTATCTCATTCTTATACCTGATAGATCAGAATGGAATGGTCGTATGCCAGGACAGAGGAGATTCTTTAACTTCTACTTATACAGAAGGTTCTAAACTCAATAACCACGGGGTTTTTGGTGTCTTGGAACTTGAGCCATAGGAGGAACTTGAGTCTTACATTGCAAGAAAACTGCCTGATCGCTGTAGTGATTACCAGCAAGAAATCTTAGCTATTAAAGAGGTAGCTAATGGCTGAAAATGTATGTTCAGACCAAATTCGGTATAAATATTTTCTGTGATAGTCAGGCTGCTATAAAGTTCCTGGAAACTATAATTCTGAATTAAAAAACTGCCCTCGACTGTAGCAGATCTCTTAACGAGATGGCTGAACAGTTCACTATTCACCTGATATGGGTACCGGGCCACTGTGACTTACCATGGAACTGCAAGGCAGATGACTTTGCAAGTCTTAACTTTGTAAGACTTCTTGAGAGATAGTGCACTTACGGCAACAAATGACAGGTGGTCACTAGTCAGGAACTGCATACATTCCAGTCTGATGTGTCCCGGCCTAGACTCAAAACGCAACAACGTACTGCTGTCGTTGTCGAGACCAGACGCCGGACGTCTCATTTATCGTGTCTGTCACCAGGGGTCACTGTCTTATTGGGCGGCACGCAGAGAGATTGAAGGTCTTACAGAATGACTTTTACAGAAGCTGTGGAGACGGAAAGGATGGGGAATCAATAGAACAACTTCTTTGTCTGAGCCCAGCTCCCTGTAGAAAGCGGCTCTCATTTCTATACTAACATGGCTGATGTTGGAATCCGCCAACTTTTGAGCTTTTTGCAGCAATCTAATTGGTTCAATGGGTAGGGATAGCATTTGTTTCCCTAACGTACCTGTGGTAACACAGTGGACTGAATAGTCTTAGTGAGTATGTTTTATCTTAACCTAAACCAACCTAACCTATCTATAACCCACTTCACATCCTCAAACAAATTTTGCGATCTACCTCAACGTTTTGATTTTGCAGTACCATATTTATCCCTATTTGCTCCACTGCGCGCCAAGAAGTACGAATTTCGAAAAATCCCATATTTTTACGCGTCTACGTTCTAAGGGCTACCATCCCATCAATTTTTATGACTAGCTTCAGCAGTATGGGCTGGTCGATGATCAGTAACGCAACAATTAGGTTAATTTAAACATTTATTTTGAACATCGATTTTTTGAATTTAAATATGTAGATGCAATGAATGTAATTGTGAAATTTGTTATGAAATTGATTATTTCAGATGTTTAATTTGAATTTTAATTAATATTTTTTAATTATTAATTAATGTTGTTTTTTTGTAAATTTGTAAATAAAATACGGCTACCTTAAACACCACATACAAAGCTATTAACTTAATTGAACGTCTGCCATTTTTCAAAAGAAAACTATAAACTTTTCATTTAAACTGATAAAGTAATCATTTGAAAGGATCTCTTAAATTTAACGGTCATTTTACAATTTCACTTGTCTTCCGTTTTTTACGACTGTCACCCAACAAACGTTTTTCCTGCAAATTCATCAATTTCGTTTTCTTTTTTTATTTGGTGTCATATAGTTAAGAGTTATACGTTTTTTGAAGGATTTTGAATAAAACCACAAAACGCCTCAATCGATATCAGAACTAAACCAAACAAAACAAAATAAGAGTATATGACGGGGTTGTTTTGCCCATTCCTAGACAGTGGTGCCCATTCAGACTACTCCTCCACTAAAAATCATCGACATAGTCATCATCATCAACACAAAGAGACCAACGGAAAAGGGAGCCGTCAATGTTAACATGGCTGGTGGTTTTTGGCTTTTACGATGATACAACCGTATAACAGTCAAATGGAAAAACGGTCTTAAACGGCATAAAAGTTATGACAGTCGCCCATTAAAAGATCACAAATGTGAATAGTTGAAATAAGGTAAGGCAGTGAGATCTGCTATGCGAAACAAACTAATAATGCACAGTGGAACTGAGAGTAAAAAACAATTATGATGAATTTGAACTAAACACGCGATTTTTAACCGGAACTGGAAAATGCATATTTATGAAGGAGTGGGGTCCGCACTAAAAAATAAATTATTTGTATCACCTAGAAATCAAAGAGAGGGACTAATTGTCTATTATGCCGATCGACTTAGAGAGTTTACGAAAATAATGGATAATTTCAACATATCCTGTTATCCTACAAATCAAATCGTACGGAATTTACACATTTTAACTGCTGGTTAACCTTAAACAGAGCTGGTTCTATGCTAGCTGAACTTAAACGTGCATTACTGTTTCTCAATAGCAGCCACAGATGAGCAGATTTGTAATAAATTAATCACAAATGCTGCCAAGTCAATATATTGTTCCTAAACACGGACAGCGTCATGAAAATTTCGCCTTTTATCCTCATAAAATAAAGAAATACAAGTGGGTGAGGTTAGAGTGACAGTCCACATATCCCTAATCCCTAGTGCCACCGTGCACCTAGTTGTTCCTCATCGGAACAAACCTGTTTGATACACGAAGTTATCGATACCGGCCTGTCAGACTTCTTAGAAATGCAGACCGCAGTGTAGACGTAGATTAGTCAATGCGGGATAGTAACAAAGCAGATGCTCAAAGCTCTCCACTTCTTTCTCATCTCTACAGCTTTTGTAGAAATCAGTGAAGTCAATTTCCAACCTCCTGACATGTTCGCTGATTGGACAGTGTCTCGTCAAAACTGACACTACCGCAAATAGTTTTTTCTTCTCTACCGCGATGAGATATTTTGACCGTATCGTTTCCAGATTTGTCTAGCCACCCTATAGGTGCCAATATAATCCTTCATTAAACAGCCTGACTGTCTCTTGCTTAACCAATATATAAATTATGCGAGAATTTGTAATGTCGTTTCTTTAATAGCAAGTTCATCGGATTTAAAGTTCCTCGAGATATCCCTTAGGCCAGGTATATATTAAACTGCTCAGCCATCTCATTAAAAGATCTGCAACATGGCTTCCCGATTAAGCGACGACGCCAATGTCACTAAGTTGTTATTATTGCGGCTTGATAGGCACTGTAAGTATCTAGTGTAACGACGAGTTTCCTCCGGTTGCTGGGATATGCTCGCGGGGAATGTATTCGTCACAGAAATTTATATTTGCAGTGACAGAGAGTAAGAAGACGGTAGTTGATGTTTACACTATTCCAATATCGGTGTTTTATTTAAAATTATTCTGATGATTTATAATTAAATTAGTTGCACTACGTATATATGTATGTCAGGATACTTCGAATAGCGGGATCTTCTTCGTCTTCGAGTTTGGTCGTTGGGCGGTGTCGTTAGATGGGTTTATCTGCTACCGTTGGTTTTTCTTCTAATCCCACGGCGGATGGTGTCTAATCGATGATCTCCCCGGCTCTTCGGTATCTCGATTTATATTTAATAGTGGAGGTCAGGATGACACTTAAATTTCCACTCGAGGTGATATTTATTTGTAATTATTGGAGATCGCGGTGACCCTCCAATTTCACACGCGACGCTGTTTATTCTTTGTTTCTGGAGACCGCAGAGACCCTCCAATGTTCCTTAAGACACGATTAATATGTATTTATTGGAGATCGGGATAACCCTCCAATTTCACTCGCGGCGCTATAACAATATATAAATAATTGTTGGATATCAGAGTGACCCTCCAATATCACTTGCGACACGGTTTATAAATAACAATTGGAGATCAGGATAACCCTCCAATTTCACTCACGACGCTGTTTATTCTTTGTTCCTGGAGATCTCGGATACCCTCCAAAGTTTCTTAAGATACGATTAATATGTAGTTATTGGAGATCCGGATAACCCTCCAATTCCACTCACGCCACTATAACAATATGTAAATATTTGTTGGATATCAGAGTGACCCTCAAAGCTCACTCACGACTCGGTTTATAAATAAAATAAATAATCTTGGAGATCTAGAAAACCCTCCTATTTTATTTACGGCACTATTTATCAGAAGATATTGGAGATCGCAATGATCCTACAGTTTCACTCGCGACGCGATTTTTAATTAATTATTGGAGATCAGGATGATCCTCCAATTTCACTTACAGCACCCTATCGTTAATTACTGGAGATCGCAATGATCCTCCAATCACTTGCGGCACTATTTATAATAAATTATTGGAGATCGCAATGATCCTCCAATTTCACTTTCAACGCGATTTATCATTAATTATTGGAGATCAGAATGATTATAGTTAATTATTGGAGATCCGGATGATCCTCCAATTTCACTCGCGTCACGATTTATAGTTAATTATTGGAGATTCGGATGATCCTCCAATTTCACTCGCGACACGATTTATAATTAATTATTGGAGATCAGGATGATCCTACAATTTCACTTACAACACAAGTTTTATTTACTTTAGTGAGATCGCGATGACCCTCCAAGTTATCCTATGGCACTGTATATTTTAGTTGAAGCGTATTCCTTGGGACCCGATACTTACGCGTCTTCTGCGTTACGGCTGCCGACCAACTGACCGAGTATCTGTCTCTGCTTCCTTTTATATCCTCTGCTGCGTCGCCACGATCAACACGTGGGGTAGGATGACGCCGCATCCTAACGGGACCTTGTTTACAACTTATGGTACCCACGTGTTCGATGTTTTGCATAGATTGTACTTGTGTACTTTCACGTGGTTCGGTGTTTTGGTGAGACTGTACTTATGTACTAAGTTATTTTATACAGGCTGTACTTATTTCCTAAGATCCTAACTCAAAATAATAATTCAGGCTTTTAAGAAAATACATTTTAATGCATTATTGAAACTAAAAATACAAAATTCACAACAATATTAAACTAATAGAAAAATATTCAAAATAAACTTAGTGGATAAAATTCTGTGGGGATGAAAACGACGTGAGGACTTTCATCGTTACACTTGTAGTCTGTGGGATATATCAAGACTAAATTATTTACAGTGTATTCCGAAGCCAACTTTCTCATCAAGCTTAAAACCATCTGTATAGAAAAGGAGATAGTTTCTATTTCCCAGTATTCTGCCAACCCACTCCTCTCTGGCTAGTATCTTATTGGCAAAGTTCCTCTCGAAGGTGTACACCGTTAGTATATACTTAGTCCACTCGATCGGTTACCATAGCACTAAACTGTAATATCCTCACATTGCCGTAGTACATATGTACTTGTACCTCCACATTGATAGACAGTTTAACCTTAAAGTCGCTCGGGTTGCAACTTCTCTCGACACAATATCAATCGGTAGTAGATGCAGTAGGACTTATAGAGCTTATAGGCTTAGGATCAGATGAACAGATCGCTTGTCAGTGGCCGTTCACAACACTACAATGCCATACAATAGTATTGGCCGAACTACAGCTTATTGTATGCAGGGAAAGATTTTAGGAGAAAGGCCACATCGTGCCCCTACAGCTTTCTTACAGGGATATTAGGCGATACGGGCCTTCCTTACCCGTTCTGATATATTAGGTATGAAGGAAAATTTACTGTCTTTTATTGTGCACAGAAATTTCGCACTTTCAAAAAACTAGATTTGTTCCATTTAGTTTTGTAGGATCCACATGGATAACAGGATTCCATTCAGCGCTAGATTCCAAATTAATAGAGACAGAACTCCTTTCTGTGGAGTCCCTCTGTTTATAAATCTCGATTAAGTTCCGGCCACGACACTTGCTTTTATGCGTCTTCTGGTGAGCAGACGCTGAATTATTTAGAATGTTGTTGAAATCGTCTTCAATATCAAGAAAGGTCAACATAGTGAAGTCCTTGAAATGTAGGGATAATTCGATATCTTATTTCCAGGTTTTTTGTAGTGAATGAATAGTTTTTATATATAAAGTTATTTTTCCTAGTGTGTGATATCTTCCCCGCTTTGTGTCCCTCCATCGAGAGCTTAATGCATCCCTCATATATCTCTCCAGGGCATGATGTACATCATCATTTTTCTAATTTCTATTGGATAAATGCCAATCGGTCCAGGTGATTTGAACGGATCAAATCTGTTTTTTGTTCAGTTGTTATATCTATCCTACAGATAACCCACTGTATGGGTTGTTGTGGATAGTACCTTCATCAGCCTTCCGGCGTATGCGACCTTTACCACTTCTCCACAGAAGGTGTACCAGGAATGTCTCTGCGCTTTTCTAAGCTCCTTCTAATAAATATTGAGTTGTTCTTCATGAGCATCCCAGTCATTAGTGACCCCAGTAGATTTGCCCTTGTTGAATAGCCTGTTGCAAGTCTTTTTCCTGGCCATTGTGGTTTAGTATTACCATTATACCTTGGCTTTGGGCAGACTTCTTCAACGGAACTATTGAAAGATGTAGTGATGTGGACTAACAGATTATCCAGATTGACTCTGCCAATCGGCTCGAAATTATATTTTAACTTGAGGAACTATTGAAAGAAGTAGTGAAGTGGTCAAACAGATTATCCGGAATTGACTGTTCCAATCGGCTCGTAAGTAGATTTTAACTTGAGGGCTTTTTAAAAATATTCTCATACATTTTGACATTTTATCTTTTCTTTCTGTGAACGGCAGATTTAGGTACTTGTTCACCTCCAGTACATTTCACCCAATAATTTTGTGTGACAGCGAGTCAGTAGCGAAGGACTTCCTGTCTGTGTTTCTTTATAAAGGTTGGTTTCTTGCCTTTCTTAGGCGGCCGGAAGTTGGGCCTCAGTGAAATGCACCCCAAATTGAAGATAAAGGTGAACCTGGAAGTGAAATTGGCGCATATTTTGAAGTGAAATTGGGGCCCTATTTTCGTTACAATACTGTTGCACGGCATTGTCGTGTGGTGGACCGCACCTAATTATCAAAGGTTCAGATGACAGCCTGCCTAAACATAAGCGGAGTGTTAAGAACTACAGCGACTGAGACTCTACAAATCCGACTCCATCTACTGTCCATTGATATTGTGGCGAGTGAAGTTGCCACCATAACGCAATACGATTAGCTGTCTATCAATGTGAAGGTATAATAACTACGGCCACATGAGGATATCATAATGTAATGCAATGGCAACCGACCGTATGGACTATGTACCAACGGTGTACACCTTCGAGAGCAGCTCCACCACCAAAATACCTGCCAGAGAGGAATGGGTTGGCAGAACACCAAGTAACAGAAACCATTTTCACTTCGCAGTACACTGTAAGGAACTTAGTATTAATATAGCTCACAAAGTACCAGATACCTGCAGTGTCTATCAAACCGAAATAATGGCAATAAGAGAAGTCGCCAAGTGGCAGTGTCGCAATATAGTGGCGTTAAATAGTCTGGCTGCCATTAATTCATTGGATGCCACATCCCTAAATTCACGAACAGCCCTCGACTGCCGCAGATCTCTTAACGAGATGACTGAGCAGTTTATCATACACCTTATATGGGTACCTGCGCATAGGGATATCCCGGGGAACTGCAAAGGTGATGAACTTGCTCGACATTACAAATTCTCGAAGAATTTGCATATATTGGTGCGCCACTATCCACATGCAAGCTTTGTCTGAGGCAAAAGGCAATCAGGCATTCCAATGAAAGATGGTCAGAAATCGACACCTGTGGGGTAGCTAGACAAATCTGGCCAAGATACGAACTGAGAAGGTCAAAATGTCTCCTCGCACTAGGAAGGATAAAACTGTCTACGATAGTGTCAGGTCTTACGGAAACTGCCTGATCGGCGAACACGGAACACGGCAGAAGGTTAGGTATTGAGTCCAATGACTTCTGCAGAAGCTGTGGAAATGAGGAAGAAGTTGAAAGCGTTGTTACTGTCAGCCTTTCTAGGAAGTCTGACAGATCTTTCCAGTGCCGTTATTGTACTATTGATAACTTTTTTTATCAAACAGGTTGGTTTCGATGAGGGGCATCTGAGCATGTGATATCAATAAGGAGATAAAATAGTCTATGTGAGCTGGAAAGGTGGCTGCCAACCTAACCAAAACCCAACCTACGATTCGCAATTCCAGACGACTGCGTGGTAACCACATTTGATACCTCACCTTGCGTAGTCCTGCTGGATGTAGCCCCCAAAACTATAGTCCCGAAACCATAACGCCGGCTTTAACTAGCTCGTTGTATGTGGGTGGTGGATTCAGATTTAAAGATCAAGTATATATGAACTTTTTTACTATTCGCCTCACCAATCTAGCTATTTACGCAATTATGGGTGGGCAAACCTAGATTGCAAACTCTGAGCAACTCAAGGATATCTGCCGAGTCGGATTGTTCTTCAGTAAACCAGGTGACGGCTCTAGGGCGATTTGGGATGTCGGTTTTCTAGACGTCATCTAACTGAGCGACCCGCCAGACCTCACCCACAGCATTATACAGGTCTACTGATATGGCATCACGGAAAGCCAATAGATTTTCTCTCATCTAATGGCAACCTGGATTGTTGCAGATTGGTGTTTTGCCTGGCATTTCTCCAGGCGAGGATTGGGACATAGTGCCCAATTCCACATGTCTCCACTTGTCCTTATGGTGGTGCCATCAACATCACTACGGTCTATAACGGCTATCGCTAGAATCTACCATTCGCCACTTCACACAAGGTTTGGTGACGGTTACGTTATGGCCTGAAAATTCTTAGCGCTATCAGCGGCTTGTTATGCCTGTTTTTTTTTTATAGTCGGACCTGACATTCCTTTTTACTGTACCACTTATTGTGAGCACTGAGATGACTTTTTATCGGTTTTCGTAAGGTTGACTTGAGCCAAGACCAACGGACGGAAAGTCGAAGCTGAAGAAACCAGCTCCTTTGGTGCATGAAATTTTCTACTCGATGCAGTTGGATTCAGAGTCTACAGACCGCGTTTGTGTCCATATACTTTCCACGATTGAAGGGAAGATACATGTCCACCACAGCATAGCCCCAGGTACTATGGGACGGACTGGCTGACGAAACACCTGTTACTTGCTGAGGCGCCCAGATATCTGCAAGGCTCCATACAAATATAATCGATTGAACCTGAATGCCAACCATACACCGTTGGGCACTAGGTCGGGGTCTCCGGTATTAGGGGAGCTCGTTTTAAATAAAATCACAACTGGAAGACCATTTGGAGCTACCCGACGTGTACTACGTGGGATATCCTCTAGATTCAAATTCACTCCTATCTTGAGCGTCTATAACCACTGTAACCGATGCGTTGTGCAAAATATTTGTGGTGTCATAAAATTTAAACAAAAATTCTTGTCACCGCAAATAAAGTTACGAAAATGTTTTATTACACATTCACATGTCAAAATCTTAGGTTATTTTGTCTCTCTCTCTCCAACTGCCCTAAACTATATATGTACAATTTATTTGAAATAATGATGACGAAGGCAAAGTACTAAACGAAGAAAAAAGGAGCACAATTTTATGCTAAAACAGAGTTTACAAATTTCGGCCATAAATCTAATGGAAGAGATAACATGCTTGAAATTTATTGTGACACTTTTAAACAATTTGACCAACAAATAAGAGGAACCAACCAACCAACCCACTAAATAAAAGAGCAAGAGCGAACAAATTATAGTTTAAACTAAAATCTAAAAAGTTTCAAACCCAATCCCCCTCCTCAAACCCTGCATAACACACCGGGCATAGAGGAATGATAATGTTAAGAGTTATAAACGCATAAATAAGTCAAGAATCTTTGGCGTGCTTAAGTTTAAAGTTCCCACCAGAGTTTGCCGAAGAGAAAAAAAACCCCGAATCCACAACTATCTCGATGCTGATGCATCGAAAACTATTTGTTCGTTAAAGTTATCCACTACTTTTTCATATTAATTTTAGAGTCGAATTTTTCGTGAAAAAAAAACTTTTTTTCTTTTCTCTCAAATAAAATAAAAACTTAAGGGAAAGTTTGGCAAAAGCCACGCATTTCGCAGGGTGGTAAAGGAATTTGTCCACCCTGCCAGGATGAGGAATACTTCCTCACCACCAACACCAAACTCTCTCTGCCGCTATTCAATTGGAAGTTACCACTCCATTGTCATGCACTTGCAATATGGATTTTTTTGTTCGTCCTTTCCCCACGAAAGCCTTTAAAAAATGTAACAAATGACGCCTGCTAGTCCTTGCACACATACATCTACAGTTACACATTTACCCCACATACGCACCCACATCGAAGCATCCTGATGCACACACACACTCTCAGTCACGCACTGTGTTGTGTTACTTAATTTTGTTAAAATTTTCCAAACTCTTTTTTCTAAGTTTCACATGCAGTTTGAACTTTTTTCTTTCTGGCTTCAAATTCTTTTAAAACAATTTTCAATCTGCGCACCCAAAAAAAAAACGTTGTACTTGTCGTGGATGGATGCTTGTGAACACGGATATGAGCTGGGCAGTATTTGGCCCCATGGGGATGAATACGGTAAAAACACCTTAAACTCACTGAAAGGCGCACAAAAATAAAGTGAAAAATTCCTTCAAACCACACCATGTCAATAATGTAGAGTATAAAGTTAAAATTGTTCATCTCATTTTGAAAAAACGAACGACTAGCGGCGGACAGAGCCAACTTCATAACATATACTCTCCACCATTAATTGCCAAGCAATACCAGTAACATTTGCCCTTCATGAACCGGTCGTCCCTGCATTTCAGGAAACTAACTATGATGAAGTTAGTTTCCTCTTTATATGGAAGAGGCTTTTAACAACATTCTAGCAGATGCGGTAATATCGTCGTTGCCGCATCTAAGGACGACCTATAGCCTGAATAGACTAATTCAGCGATTACTCGACAGAAGATGCATAAGAGGAAGTCTCGGGGGCGACAAATATCGTCCGAGACTTTCACAACTTGTAAACTTCCCACAAGGAGGAGTATTGCATCCACTAATTTATAATATAGCGGCGAATTGAATGGTCTTAGGTCTAAGAACATTGTAGCTGCAAGGTCTTAGCATATACGGACGACGTTGAAATCGCTATAACTGCCAAAATCCCTGACGTCTTCAGAGACATTCTACACATGGTTCTGAATAAATAGGTTAAATGGACCAGAAGTAGTGGTTTGTCCGTTAACCTAAACATCCAAGGTTCCACATGTGGAGCCTCCTCGGCAAAATGGTACTGATCCAGCCCTTTCTGGAAGTGTAAAATTTTGTCCTTAATGTATTAGAACTGGTAGGGAAGACCAACGTCTCCTTATATTCCTGTACGAAATCTGTAGGTCCACTACTTAGCAGTATTTCTGTCAATGTTACTCTACGACATATCCATCACCAGTCAACTAATGAAGGTTCCGAATTATTCCTAACAATAAGCGGAATTTAAGGACTACAGTGACAGAGTAGTCCATCTGCTACCCAATCATATTGTGGCGCGAGAAGTTGCCACCAGAGCGGTATTACGATTAAACTGTCGATCAAAGTGGAGGTGTAAGAACTACGGCCACATGAGGATACCAACGCTGAACACCTTCGATATATATACCAACGGTGTACACCTTCGAGAGGAACTTCACCACTTAGCTACTTGAGGAATAGGTTGGCAGAATACCAGAAAACAGAAACCATCTCCACTTCTACACAGATGGCTGGAAGCTTGAGGTTGACTTCGGAGTTCACAAATACCTGCAGTGTCTACCAAGCCAAAATAATGGCAATAAGGGAAGTCGCCAAGTGGCTGAGTCTCAACATAGTGATAAACGCTGGTGTTAACATTTACTCGGACAGTCAGGTGCCATCAATTCCCTGGAAAAATCACAAAATTTACAAACAGCCTCCGACTGCCACAGATCTCTTAACGAGATGGCTGAGCAGTTTACAATACACCTCATATGAGTACCTAGTGCATAGTGATATCCCGCGGAACTGCAAAGCTAATGAACTTGTTAGAGAGGGACGACATTACAAATTCTCGAAGAATTTTCACATATTGGTCCGCCACTGTCCACATGAAGCTTTGACTTAGGCAAGAAACAAGCAGGGAGTGCAATGAAAGATACTCAGAAATGGACACCTGTAGGGTAGCTAGACAACTCTATCCGAGATACGAACTGAGAAAAAATTTAACTCACACTAGAGAGAAAAAACTGACTACGTTAGTGTCAGTTCTGACGGGACACTGCCTGATCGGCGAACTCGCCAGATGATTGAGTATTGATTCCAATCACTTCTACAGGAGCTGTGGTCACTTCTACAGGAGCTGTGGTGGAAAGTATTGAGCACCTACTGTGCTACTATCCCTAATTAAGTAAACGATGTCTGGTTATACTGGGGTCGGACTTTTTCGGAAGTCTGAAATTTTTTTTTCGGTACCGATATTCATACTATGATAACTTTGTTTATCACAGGTCACCACTGAACTGCCTACCTGAGCAATAGAGTCTCTACAAGCCATACTCCATCTACTGCCGATCGGTATTGTGGCTAGAGGCCACATGAGAATATCACATTGTAATGCAATGTTAAACGAGCGTGTGAACCATATGCCAACGGTGAATATCGATCGTGAGGATCTTTACCACTCAGATACCTACCTGGGAGGAATGGGTCGGCAGATTACCAGGAAATAGTAAGTATCACCAATTTTATACAGATCGTTCGAAGCTTGATGAGTAGGTTGGCTTCGGACTGCACTATAATTAACATAGTCTTGATATAGCTCACAGACTACCGGGTTCTTGCAGAGCTTATCATGCCGAAATAATGGAAGTCGCCAAGAAACTGAGTCTCAGCATAGTGCCCACCTCTGGCACCACGTCCCTTACTCGGACAGCCAGGCTGTCAATAAATCTCTGGACGTTACGTCCCCAAATTCATAAAACAGCCCTCGACTGCCGCATATCTCTTAAAGAAATGGCATAGAGATATCCCAGGGAACTGAAAAACCGCTGAACATGCTAGGAAATGGTTGCATATATCGGTACATAGCGTTTCACACTCAAGCTTTGGTAGTCAGGCCCCCCAATGACAGATTGTACATGTAGGGTAGATAGATAAATCTGAAACTGAGAAGGTCCAAATATCTCCTCGCACTAGAGAGGAAAAAACTGTCTACGTTATTGTCAGTTCTGACGGAACACTGCCTGATCAGCGAACATGCAATGAGGTTGGAAATTAATTCCAATTGGCTTTTGCAGAAGTTAAGGCGATGAGGAGAAGAAGGATTTCATTGAACATCTGATTTGTTATTAATTCATCTTGAGTATCGGGACAGACAAATCAGCCCTGTGCCGATATACTGCAAGTATCCAGTTCCAGCTATTTATTTATTATCTTAGCTAATTGCAGCCGAAAAATATATAATAGAATATGTAAAAATGCAGTAATTCCAAAAAATATATATTAAAATATAATAAAAAAAATAGTAAGATTTCATAAAAAGTGGATAATAATACATGTTAAAATAATTGATTCAAAATAAAATCAAAAATTAACTACATTTAAATATATGAAGACGAAAAAATAATGCATTCAATGGTGGGAAAAAATTTAAAGAAAAAATTTAAATATCTTTGTGTATACCAGGTAAAGAAATAAAGTAGACAGATAAAACAAGATGACAGGGTGAAAAATAAGGTAAACAGGACAGTAAAACAAGAACATAAAAAATAAAAATAAGTTTTAACCAAAGAAACAGAACATGACAGGGACAGAACGTAGCATGAGCACAGCAGGACCAGAGAGTTGCAGGAACAGATTGGTGCAGGAACGAAAATTGGGCAGAGACGTTGACGGGAACAGAACATAGCAGGAACAGAGCGTAGCAGGTACCGAAACATATCAGGAAACAGGAACGTTGCGGGAAACAGGACTGAACTGACAACCATGTATTACAATAACGCGAGATAACAAACGAAAATTACGAAAAAGAACAATAGTTTACGGAATTGCAATTACATTAATTATATCAATACTTAGTTCTACACAGTGTAACCAAAGTCAACCATCACAACAGTCAACATCAAATCATTTGTATAGAAGTGTATATATTTATACCCTACACCACACTGCGGTACAGGGTATTATAACTTTGTGCATTTGTTTGTAACACTCAAAAGAAGAAGAAATAGACTCATCGTTTATTATACCGATCGACTTAGAATCATTTTCTAAGTCGATTTAGCTATGTCCGTCTGTCTGTCTGTCCGTCTGTGCATGTATTCTTGTAATCAAAGTACAGGTCGCAATTATGGTCCGATCTCGACGAAACTTTACACATATCTTTTTTTTGGCCCAAGAACGATCCCTATTGAATTTGGTTAAAATCGGTTCAGATTTAGATATAGCCCCCATATATATGTTACCCCCGATTTGACATGTAAGCGCTGTAAAAACTTTATTTTATATCCGATCAGTATGAAATTCGGCAGGAAAAGGTTTCTTATTACATGAATGAACTCTGTTAAATTTGGAAGAAATCGGTTCAGATTTAGATATAGCCCCCATATATACATTACCCCCGATTTGACATATAAGCGCTGTAAAAATGTTATTTTATATCCGATCTGTGCGAAATTCGGCAAAGAGAGGTTTCTTATTACATGAAGGAATACTGCTAAATTCGGAGAAAATCGGTTCAGATTCAGATATAGCCCCCATATATATGTTACCCCCGATTTGACATGTAAGCGCTGTAAAAACTGTATTTTATATCCGATCAGTGCAAAATTTGGCAGAAAGAGGTTTCTTATTACATGAAGGAATACTCCTAAATTCGGAGAAAATCGGTTCAGATTTAGATATAGCCCCCATATATACGTTACCCCCGATTTGACTTGTAAGCGCTGTAAAAATGTTATTTTATATCCGATCAGTATGAAATTCGGCAGAAAGAGGTTTCTTATTATATGAATGAACACTGTTAAATTTGGAAGAAATCGGTTCAGATTTAGATATAGCCCCCATATATACGTTACCCCCGATTTGACATGTAGGCGCTGTAGAGACTGTATTTTATATGCGATCAGTACGAAGTTCGACAGAAGGAGGTCTTTTTACATGAATGAGTATTCAGGGAAGATCGGTTCAGATTTATATTGATTGTTCCTCCTGATTCGGTATCAAACCGCTATAGAAGTTGTATTTTACTTCCGATCATTAAAATTTTCCAGAAAGATGTTTCTCAATTTAGGAACGAATATTGCTTAATTTAGCGATTATCGTTTCAGAATTAGATAATATGTTTCTACCCATTTACCAATTATTCGGAATTATTATGGCAATGACCCTTATCGCATTGTTAGGGAGGTGTAGGGTATTATATAGTCGGCCCCGCCCGACTTTCTGCCTTTCCTTACTGGTTTTATATTATATTTTCTGGTATTCTGCCAACCCATTTCTCTCTGTCAGGAATCTTAGTGATATATAGCCCACTCGGTCAGTTACCATTGCATTGCACTACAATGTGATATTCTCATGTTGCCGTAGTTCTTGTATATCCAGCCAATTTAATCTTAATGCCGCTCTAGTTGAAGCTTCTATAGACACAATCGGCACTGGATAAAGTGGGACTTAAGGTACGCTGTAGTCCTTAATGCTCCGCTGATTAGGCATTTCTCAGAACTTTCATCTGTTGCCTGCTGATGGATCGCTTATCAGTCGCCGTAAAAATAGTATTGACCGAATATCTGCTAAGTATAATATATATATATAAGCCCCAACGTGTCGCTTCAGTTTCCTTACAGTAGTCTTAAACGACATTGGCCAGGATTCCATTCAACATAACATTCCACATTATTGAAGATAGTAATCGCCCTCTATTTACAAACCTCGTTAGAGTTATCTGACCGAGAATTGCTGTTAGCCGTTTTTTTTTGTGCAAACTCTGAATTACATGACATTTTTAATCGTTTGGAATATGTCCGTCAGTCTATCTGTATGGCTTTTGATGCGCAATCTCGAAAGGAATAACCTTTGGATCACAGTTTTTATTTTATTTATTTATTTATTTATTTTATTTATTTATTTATTATTACTAGGAATCCTAGCACAACAAGATATTAAATCTTATAATTTACAGTACTAGGTTTATAGGATGTAGTTTCAATAATGACAATGTTAATTTACATTTAAACGGTTAAATAATTAAAAAAAGAATGAAAGAAATTAAGAATTTATGATGATGTTAAATATTTGATGTTACAATTTTAGGCGTAATATAACCTTAGCTCCTTTTTAAAATGTATTGCGTTGCTTATTGTTTGTATGATGTTTGGAAGGCTGTTCCATAGGCGGATAGAATGAATAAAGAATTGCTGTTCAGACTTGGCGCTTCTGTACCGGACTTGAATTATTTTTTTACCACGGTTTGATCGAGCAAATTGTAGACGTTGAAATAAATACGATGGTTCGCCAGTGTAAATTATTTTGTGAAGAAGTAGAAGACATTTGAAATTAAGCAAATTGATGAACTTCATATTGCAAATCTGATATGAGTACGATGATATCCTATCATGACGTCTCTTTTTAAATATGTATCTTGCAATGCTATTGAATGCCACATTTAGCCTTTGTCTGTCTATACTGTTGCAATTTGCAAATAGTTCACACCCATACAAAAGAACTGGTAGCAGATATGATTTGGCCAGAAGCATACGAATATTTAAGGGCGTTGTAGATTGAGCTGCCCATAGATTTCGCAGCATTCCATATGTTTTCGCAATATTATTTTGAATGTGATTTGACCAGGTTAATGTGTTGTTGAATATAATACCTAAGTTTGTAGCTGTAGGTACAACGCTAATCGATGTGTTGTCAATATTTATTATATAATTATTTGATGGTATTAAATTGTTTTTTGAGATAAATATGCATTTCGATTTCGACGGATTAATTTTCAGGATATTATCGTTGGCCCAATTGCAGATTCTTTCTAAGTCGTCATTGACATTAGCAATACATTCCTCTAAGTTATTCTGGTGTGAACTTGCGTACACTTGAACATCATCGGCGTATAAATGAATTTTACAATATCGTAGTGTTTGAGGCAAATCATTAACGTAAATGCTGAATAATAAGGGACCAAGAATCGATCCTTGTGGAACACCACTTTTTAATTTTAATGCATTTGATGTTTTCTTATTATGACACACGGACTGGTATCTATCAGTTAAATAAGTGTGTATAAGCCTGCACGCCGATTCAGAGAAGTGAAATAACTGCTTCAGTTTAAGTATCAAGATTGAGTGGTTCACTGTATCAAATGCTTTGCTATGGTCAAGCAATATAAGTATAGAAGTCATGTTTCCATCTAATTTGGAACGAATGTCTTCAACAACGTCGGCAAGCACTGTTATGCAACTTCTCTTTGATCTTAACCCTGACTGACACTCAGTTAACAGACCGTTATTGCAGATATAGGTATTCATTTGTTTGTATATTAGTTTTTCTAAAACTTTGGAAAGATATGGTAGAATAGCTATAGGTCGGAAATCATTATTTGGTTTTGGTAATGGTATTATTTTTGTGTGTTTCCAAACAGAAGGGAAACATGATTTTGTAAGAATGGTGTTGAAAATATTTGTGAAGTAGCGAAGACACTTTGGTAGCAATAATTTAATAAATTTAGGATTCAACGCGTCCATACCTATGGCATTAGATTTAATCGATAGGAAGCTCTCCAACACTTCACTCTCGTCAACGCACCTAAAAGAGAATGCATTTTCCACTATAGGCGTGTTGTGTCTTGTTGGTAAGGTCATTTGCTTGGTTGGTATACTTTGGCTTACAAAATGTTCATTCAGTTGATCTACGTTTACTTCAACAGGTGCTATGTTATTTTTTCCAATGCCAATATTACGAATAATATTCCACTTGGCGCCGCTGCCAATCGCCGTAGCAAACTTCTGGTGATAGAAATTAGTTTTAGCTAGTTTTATTTTGATGGAGACCTCACTCCTAGCCTTTTTAAACAAATCGTAGAGTGCTATAGTTTTATACCGCTTCCATCTTTTATATTTCTCATCTCTCTGAACGATTAATTTTTTAATTTCATTGTTGAACCATGATTGATCCTTGGGTCTTATAGTACGTGTTATTTCGGGTACACAGGCATTATACATAATAGAGATATGGTTCTCCATAAAATTTATTTTGTCTTCTGCAGATTCATAATTGTAAATATTATTCCATTTAACATTGTCCACCATTTCAGCAAGTAATACATGGTTTATTTTACGGAAGTCTCTAAATGTAAAACATTGCCTGTCCCTATTTACATGCATTTTATATGACAGGAATAGAAGGTCATGTTTGGAAAACATTGGGGCGGATAGCTGGTCATAGAGCTGAACTTTATACTTGGCGTTCACAAAAAAAGCATCCAGTAATGTGTTACCAGTGTTAGAGAAATGGGTCGGGGCTGTGGTATTTATTGAGTACAATCCGAGTGTGTTGAGAGATTCATTAAAAGTATTTTCCACTAAGAGGTTGCTGTTGAAGTCTCCAGCGATTATTATATCGTTATAGTAGACTGATAATTCTTCTATTTTTTGGACTAGATTATATGTAGGTATACTCTTGTTTGGCCTATATACAGTTCCAATTAGCACTTTTACATTTTCCGCTATAAGAATCTCCACAAATAAGAATTCAACCTGATTACATTCTGACTTTGACTTTACGGTGCATCTTAATTCCTTCCGCGTATAAATGCAAACGCCACCTCCATTGGATTCTCTATCGCGCCGGAATAAATTGTACCCAGGTAGTTCATATATGTTGTCATGAATTTTGGAATGGAACCACGTTTCAGAAACACATACAATGTCTACGCCTGATGTAACAAATAGCTCACGAAATTCATCCATCTTATTATTAAGACTTTGCGCATTTATATGGACTATGGTTAGACCAGCTCTCTGTTTCGCCAGAACTCGGATCATAGTCTGAAGACCGCCAGTGGAACAGTATCCATTATAAGGTATCATTGATAGTTATGTTGCAGCAACGCATAAAAACGAATTCGCAAATATAATGACTGGTATTAGTGAAGCAATAAAAATGCATATAATTTAGATATATAAAAGAATAAATTTTAAGATAGTTATTGATAATTTCATGTATAACATTTGTTGTAGATAAAAGCTTTTCTTCGAGTGTATTATTCCTCTGATTGTTGACAGCCAGCGTCATCTTCAATGTTAACTGCATCAGGTGTTGTACGATATGTTGGACGAAAAAGTTGTTGTATAGTTTCAATAAGGACACCACTATCGTTCTCCGCAAACTTTACGTGTACGAGCCCACGCAGTGTAAAAGCTGAATATATTTTCCTTTGTTTTTTTAATTTTAGAGCAGCACGAAAAATTTGGTAATTGTGTCTCGTTAGGTCTTCATTGACGTAGAAATAATTATTAGAATCGAAGCCACACATATCAAGTGTAAGCTGTGTTTTATTATCACGCTTATATTTGGCGACTGATTTAAGAATAAAGTTTTTATGTTGTGGTGAACATAATTTCACTACTATGATCCCGTCGATAGAATTGTATTTGTGATTTCGCACACGTTGAATTGTGTCAACATTTGGAGTTGAAATTTTCAAAGAGTCACAGAAACATGAAAATATGTTAAATAAATTTTCATTTTCATAAGATGGTATACCACACATCCTTATGTTGCAAGATACAAGTGAATTTGCTTGCTGGTTTAACTGTTTCTTTAAATCAGGAATTTCACTCCTCAGTTCGTTTAATATAGGGGCTGAATTTTCGATTTCATCGACTCTTTTCTTGAGATGTTTTAAATCTTCTTTCACATTTTGCAGTTTGTTTTCAAATTCACTTATCGCATTTCTTATTGTTTCATCTATTTTTGCACTCAAAATTTCAGTTTGTTTCGCTAATTTTTGTTCAATTAATTGAATTATTTTTGGTGATTGAGTTTTAGATGAAATAGGCGTATTTTCGATATATTTTTAGTAATGTTTGGTGTTGCGACCAACCCTCTGCGTAGGTTTGACATTTTGATTTAGTACGACTATCCGATTTATCTGACAGAAACCGTAAATTCCTGTGTTACCCAGCTATCTCCGGCGCGAACCGATTTTATTCAGCTGATTTTTATTGATTGTTATCGATCGGTTTGTTATCGGGTTTGATAGACAAGGCCAGCTGTTCTATTATTTGCTATTGATTGTGGTGGTGTAAATAAGAGATTTTCCAGTGGTTTTTACAAAAAAGTATACGTAAATTCAACGTTAAACAGATATTAAATCAAAGATTTTGGACAATCGTCCTTATGACACAAGACGGATTCAATACCACACAGCGGATTTACGGAACAGATTACTTTGAAACACACGGCGAAATTTTTGATGGTCGGAATCACTTTCACCGGGTAAATCTTTGGAGCTCAAACAAAAACACGTCTGTAAGTTTCCTATTCTTCTTTATTATTATTATTTTGATGAGTAAAGTTTAGAGATTTCTTCAAAAAAAATAATTGTCCAAGAGTCTTTTTTATTTCGTCCATGTGTTGTATATTTCCACGATTTATTCTATAAAAATAGATTTTATAAGGAATTATATTTATTTTTAAATCTGTTCATCTTGTATTCAGTCAATTAAAAACCCGGAAATCTACTGCGCAAAAACACACGCTTTCCGACGAAGGTTTCCCTACTCTGTGACTGGCAAAACTTTAAGGATATAAATTATCATCTGTGTGATACCTTTGGCACTATGCACTTTTTTCTCGTTTTCTATCTTCTATGTCCTTTTTTCCTTGTGCTGCTGAAAAAAGGTTTAGTTTAGCTTATCCAAGCCAACATTGAAGATATTTGGCGCCATCGGATTTTGAATTGTACAAGTGATGCGTTGGCTGGTGGGCTGGATGTTAGGTATGCTAGGTGGTTTG
This sequence comes from Eudasyphora cyanicolor, assembly GCA_963930755.1. NCBI lineage: Eukaryota > Metazoa > Arthropoda > Insecta > Diptera > Muscidae > Eudasyphora > Eudasyphora cyanicolor. The sequence continues at coordinate 194,072,136 of OZ005734.1, forward strand.
GCGGATCTAATATTTCCCAAGCAGACAGACGAGCATTGAAATGCGCGTCTATGTTCCGATATGTACCTTAATATTTAAATGTATATATATAGATCTAAATAACCAAATGACTTTATAAATTGAATAGCTAAGCAATATAAGGGTCACATCTGTATCGAAATAGTGTAGTACACTCTGCATGATTTCATTTAGCAACAGTTTTGTAGAATTGATGACGATTTCATTTAATTATAAATTATTATTGTAGTATAATTAATTGTAGGGTATATACAGGGTTGCCCATATTCGAAGGACCCATGTTTTTTTTGGGCCCATTCCAATCGACGAGGCTTGTCCGCAGGCAACAATCTTTGCGTCAATTGAATTTTGTACGGGAACAAATGCAAATCAACGCGAATAATCCGTTGTAAAGTGGACCGAGCCATGCCCAACTGCTGAGAACGGCGTTTTTGGGATGTTCTTGGGGACCTCTCAACACTGGCTCGTACGGCAGCGATATTCTCGGCCGATCGCCTTGGTCGACTTTTATTTGGCCTCTTCGGATTAGAAAGAGCCTCACCAGTCGAAAATTTTTCGTATAAACGCTTAATGGTGTTCTTAGAAGGCGCACTTCTCACATTTTTTAATATTTTAAAAGCACGTTGAGTTTTCACAATTGACTTCTTCTGTTGAATGTACATTACAACTATTTCGCGTGGCGTGTATTGTTCCATGGTAAAAATCTGCTTGGACTGACGCTTCAAACGCGGTATGTCATTAAGCGATCTGACATCTCTGTCAAAAGTTATGGAGTTGCCAGATGGGTCCGTCGAATATGGGAGACCCTGTAGAACTGTGGTGCGGGGTATTGTGTCCTTGGGCTTTTATTTGCAACATCCTAACTAAATAATACAGGACCCATTTACTTTTTGGGTCAGTTTAGCTGGACATATAACCGTCTGTCTACATATCGATACCTCCATTGTAAGACATGTTAGCTCGAGTTAGGTCTGAATATTCCAAATTATATTCAGTCAAAATTTGGTGTTTATCCGTCAACCCAATGAAAAGTTATTCACAAAACAGTACAGGTCAATCGATTTGCATTATACATAAAGGAATTCCACACAAATTTAAAAAATCCATCAAGCTATGATCGCGTCTCCTGAAAAAACTCCTCATTGTCATTGATATCAATGTGAGGAGGATTACGGAGGCTCTTGTAAAATAATTCGAAGATAGTTGCCCGCTTCGAGAAAGGAAATCTGCCTGTGAGAAACCCTGGATCAAAGTCAGTCAGTTACAAAGGATTACGGAGGCTCTTGTAAAGTAATTCGGAAATAGTTGCCCGCTTCGAGAAAGGAAATCTGCCCGTGAGAAACCCTGGATCAAAGTCAGTCAGTTACGAAGATGTACGATTAGCTGAGAGTGACGAACGAATAGGAATTTGATTTCAACGAGTATGGGTTTTCTCGTATTTTCAGATCGATTTTCCCGTGCAATAAAAGTTCAAGAAAAGACAAAGGTAAACTATTTTTTTGCGTTTGAAAAATCATTTATGTATATTCGTTCGTAACTCGAGAAAATGTAAAAAAAAAACATGCGATGGCACATCTTTTATATTCATTGCCCTGGATGACATGGCGAATTAGACTGGCGAAACGCAACTCCTGGAGGCTTTTCTGTGAGCAGGTAGACAGCGTTAACAGAAATAAACATGGTCCTCCGAAAACTCATATCCAAACCGAAACACTGGTGGAAGAAACGGGTAAAAGGATGGAAACTATAGATGATACCGTAAGCCTCTTGATGAAAACTCAGTTTCCGGCTGATTATGCTGGGCTAACAGAGGTGCCTTTCAAGGTTGCGGGACCGGACTGAATATTTCCAGCGCTTCTTCAGAATGTGGTGGATCTGGTATCAACACATCTGGCTGGAGTTTTCACTGCATGCCTAACTCATGCATATACCCCAAACAATTGGCAGGAATCAAGGGTGGTCTTCATACCCAAGCCTGGCAAGGCGAGTTATACGATCCCAAATGCTTATCGACCTATTAGCCTAACTTCTTTTCTGTTAAAAACAATGGAGCGAATAATTGACGATGACAAGCTTAAATTCAAACAACACACATATGTTAAAGGAAGACCAGTGGATACAGCTCTACGTGAGGTAGTACACCACATAGAAGAGTCATTCACTTATCCAGTCCTTAGACGAGTTTCAAGTTGACCGGACGCTGAAAAACTGGATCACCAACAGCTAAGGAATAGGTGGTTTAATTGTGTGTCATATAACGTAAAAATCAGTGACAAGGCATACCTCAGGGGGGCATTTTATCGCATCTCCTACACGTAAAGAAAAAATTCGTTTCTGCGAAACGCAATATTAGACAACTACAATTCTCGTTTACGACGTCTGAAATTTCGGTTACGCGATATAACGAGAATAACGCGGCAAACGAGAATTGTAGTTGTCTAATTTTTTCTTTACGTGTATGGGTTACGACGATACACAGTCTCCTTAAAGCCCTCACCAATGAAGGACTTTAACCAGTCTGTTATGCAGACGACGTTTTAATACTTCTAAGGGCACACATCCAAACCAACTATGCAGAAGAGCTGAGGAGGCACTTGGCATAGCATATAACTGGGCACAACCAAGGGGATTAAATGTCAACCGAGACAAAACAGAAATATGTCTATTTACAAGAAAACGAAGATCCATCCTTTTACCGTGCCTCGATTTCTTGATAAGAAATTTGCCATATCTAAAAAGATAAAATACTTCGGCGTAATCTTGGATCAGAAACTGATTTGGAAAGATCATATTGAAGAAAAAGTTACCAAGGCCCACAGATGTTGGTCGTTGTGCAGAAGAGCTATAGGTTCAAAATGGGGACTACGTCCAAATATGACACACTGGCTTTACATGAGCGTGATTAGACCAATAATAACCTACGCCTCTGTAGTGTGGTGGACATCAATGGACAAAAAGTACAACGTAATACCATTGCAAAAAGTGCAACGTATGTGCTGTCTAGGCATAAGCGGGGCAATTAAAACCGCACCAACAAGAGCGTTGGAGACTATACTGCACATCCAACATATAGATATCCGTATAAAGTATGAGGCAGTCCTCACAGCAACACGTCTACAAGTGATAAGTGAATGAATAAATCGAGACCACAAGCCGTGCCATCAGAAGATTTTAGAATCTCTAGCTGGTCACAGCCAAACGCCAGAAATCTCCGACCGCATTCATGAAGTGCGGCTTACAGCTACCTCTGATTCGTTCGTGCCAGACAGACGCTCCTGGGAAAACGGAACACTAGCTCATGTGCCAGTGGGAACAAGCTGCTGCACTGATGGGTCCAGGCTAGGAGGAAGGACGGGTCTGGCACTTTTTATTGATGAACGAGAAGTCGAACTTTACTTCCGCCTCCCAGACCATAACACAGTATTTCAAGCAGAAGTTCGAGCAATCACGGAGTATGTGAACTGGCTCAGTAATACCACAAAGCCTAAATATACCAACATCTACACAGATAGCCAAATGTTGATCAAAGCAATAACATCGGAAAAGGTCAAATCCAGAACTGTGTTAGACTGTAAAAGAACGATAAATGGTTACTCAGTCCATGATCAACTGCGTATTTGCTGGGATAAACTTAGAAAATTGGAAACCTTTCGAAGCTACGAAGGATGAGTTGAAACACTGGGCAGTGTTGGCTCACAAAAATGTGCGGAATAGAGCAACTGCAAAGATACCCAAATGAGAAGAAAACGAGTAGTTTTCTGGAACTGGAATATGACTGGAAGATACTGAGAAAATTAGTGTCTAGTACCGATTTTCTGTAACCCGTGAGGTATAACAAGTAAAAGCGTTAAGTTCGCCCATGCCGAATCGACGATTAAGAATATATATACTTTATGGGGTCTCAGATCAATATTTAGAGGTGTTACAAATGGAGTGACAAAATGAATATACCCCCCATCCTATGGTGGAGGGTATAAAAGAATCATAAATAAGGAGCTCAAAACAGGCCGAACCACTGGCTTAAGTGTATGTCCATGGACATGAGACGTTTAAACGTCTACTCTATTCAACTTAACCTAATCTAGTTTATTACACCGATCAGCATAAAATCAGTTTTTGGTTCGATTCGGTATTTTGGTAGCTGTCACTTTTGAAGCGTTTATTCTTTGACATTTGACAAGTAGAAACTACGCCATTAGTAAAAATTGGAACGATACACGATTCAACAACGCATTAAAAGTATTAAAATTCGAAAATCATCGAAAAATCATCTTGACTGATGAGGCCTATTTCCACGTCGGTGGCTACGTCAACAAGCAAAATTGTCGCATCTGGGGCTCGGAAAATCCAATAGTTATTGTTGGGAAGCTTCTCCATCCTCAACGTGTGACTGTTTGGTGCGGTTTATGGTTCGGCGGGGTCATTGGACCTTACTTTTTCTAAAATGTGGTTGGATCAACAGTTACGGTGAATGGATTGCGCTATCGAGAGATGATTAATGATTTGTTATGGTCGGAGTTGGATGGTATTGATCTGGACAACGTTTACTTTCAACAAGACGGCGCTACGTGCCACACAAGCAATGAAGCCATTGTTCTGTTACGGGAAAAGTTTCCGGACCGTGTTATCTCTCGAAGAGGTGATCACAATTGGCCACCGAGATCTTGTGATTTAACACCTTGCGACTTCTTCCTTTGGGGCCACGTGAAAGATAAGGTCTACGCCAACAGCCCAGCGTCGATTCAAGACATCAAAGATAGAATTTGTGAGGCTATCGAGGACATAGGGCAGCCACTTTGCGATTTGGTTATAGAAAATTTCATGAAAAGGATATGGTCGTGGTGGTCATTTGGCTGATGTTGTTTTTATACCCACCACCATAGGATGGGGGGTATATGCATTTTGCCACTCCGTTTGCAACACCTCTAAATATTGATATGAGACCCCATATTATTCTTAATCGTCGTAAAATTCTAAGACGATTTAGCCATGTCCGTCCGTCTGTTGTAATCACGCTACAATCTATAATACTTGAGCTAGGCGGCTGAAATTTGGTATAGATACTTCTTATAGCTGCAGGTAACTTGGGATTGAAAATGGGCGATATCGGTCCATATTTAGATATAGCTCCAATATATAGCATCTAACTTGTTCTTATTCCTACTGTTCTTTTTTTTGTGTTTTTCGGTGTTATTTTCTTTAGGTTTGAGTTATTTTGTGAGGTCACATGCTATCCATGGTGGAGGGTATATTAGATTCGGCATTGCCGAACTTAACGCTTTTACTTGTTCATTATCAACGACATACCTTTCTCTTTATTATGAAATAAACATCGGATCATTTATCGTTAAAATGGCATTTTTCTTTGAATACCAAATTGACACCTCTTGTTGCAAAACCCTTTATATAAATTTATCATAGAAATCATCAACGAATCATAGTTCGTTGGCAATATCAAAAACAAACTTTTCTTCTGGGGCTATAGCCCTGCCCAGCAGAAATTCAGTGCTACGCCGATGGAAGAGTAAAGGAACAATATATTTCTCTAGAAAAATTGTTTTAAAAGGATGTTAATAAAATCATATTAAATTAAGTCGTAATTATAGAAAAATAAATAGTGATTTTTCTTGAAAGCATGATTTTTGACTTAGGCGGTTTTTGCTTGCGACCATAGAGTTATGGGTCATGACACTTCTTTCTACCAAGTTTCATAGTGATCTAAATCTGTACCCATTTTATTCAAACTCAGCCACATTTCCTGGATTAAAAAATACTCTGTGTCGATTTCCATAATAATCGAATGTTTCTATGGCGCTTAGATGTCAAGTCGGACAGAACATGCATGTATATGGAGTCTATATCTAAATCTCAGCCGGGCGATACCTATTGAAAATAGGGTATATCGGTTCATGTTTTGATATATCCCCCATATTAATGTCCCCACCGATGCAGGTTTACCATAAACATTTTTCGGATAGGAGGACATTTGTGTCAGAAAAGGAGGTGATATTTACGAGAGCCCTTGGAACCTTCCGAGGACATTTTTTTAAGTAAAAATTCCAGTAATTGGAAAAATATACATTTTGTAAACAATTAAATTTTTTAAAAAAATTTATTGTTGAATTTTAGCAATAAATTTCGCAAATGTAACAAACGGAGTAGGTCGACCGCGCAAGAAAAGAGTTATAATTAGAATCTGGGTTCGTATATGTGTATTTTATTTATTTTACCTAAACCTACACCTACTCCCCTTACGAAGATAAATTTTCTTATTTTTTTGGGGTGTAATTTCATTTTATGCTATTTTCTTGATTGGGGTGTAATTGCCTAAAGCACTTTTTGTAACGAAAATGAGCCCCAAATTTGGGGCGCACTTTCATTTTTAATTTGGGTACATTTCCTTAGGGTCCAACTTCCGGCCGCCGACAAATACTTATAAAATTCTACAGTGGAGTATTGCCCTCCTAAGAAAGAAAGTCACATCTCCATTTAAGTACTTTTGAGATATTTAGCTTTCACGTTTTTTAACTTTCAAGCCTTTCATTATTAGGTTTAGGTTAGGAACCTAAATGGGTCAATGTGAGCTGGTAAAACCGGCAGCCACTATAACATACAACTGAAGGCGCGATAGTTAAAAAACGTAAAAGCTAAATATCTCAAAACTACTAAAATGGTGACTTTCTTTTTTAGAAGAGCGCTTTACATAGTTCTTGAAATAAAATTTAGTGCAAATTACAGTTTTTGTAGAATCATTTGTAGACGGTTCCTTTCATATGTCAATTGAGCGTAAATCACTGCTGTTTGTGCTGGTATAGCCAAAAAAACTAACAAATATTTTGTGCTTGAAAGTATACTTCAGCTTGAGGTTAATTATTGTTGGAAAATCCACACAAAACCACGATTGGTGGAATTATAAAAATAGATTTGAAGCAGTAACAAAAGGAGGACAAATCCCACATTTTTCAAAAAGGAGGGAGAACATAGGTGAAAAAGGATCAATTGATCTGGCTGAAATTTAACCATTTATACTTTACTAGTCGAACCCAGCAGACATTGCCCTGCCCGTCATGTTTGGGGAGTATTGGCTTGATAAAACCACACATACATTTTATATTTCTGTCAAATAGTTCTGGAAATGCGAATTTTGCAAATAATTTGACCACTCCGCCTTTTATCGCATTTCGAATATTTGTAAAATGGCTCGCAGACGATCAAATTTCTTGACATCAGGTAGAGGATTTTATATATAAAGATATGTTGCACTTAATCGACCCGAGTAAAAATGGCCCACATCGGTAAATGTTTTGATATACCACGACCTCCATACAAAGGTCCATTCCGATGTAATTTCTTACGCTCTATGGGACGCATTTTATATAGCTCCCATATGAATGTCACAGACGAATTTAGCTTTTGGCGGCGTAGATCCTACATTCTTAACCGATGTAGCCGTAATTTAGAAATGTACTCTATTTAAACTGCAAGAATTCATATGAATAATGGATTGATATGGCCCCTAAATATTTCTTCTTGAATTGGTTAGCCAACAATGGTGGAGGATATTATACAGTCGACTTTAGTCTTTCCTTACTGGTTTTTTATGAATAATGACTTAAGTTTATAGAGATCATACTTATAAGTAAAATCTTACTATCATACTTATAATAAAAATCGGATCACTATAGTAATCAGATTTTTATGCTTCGTGAGCAATCGTGAGTGGGCCTATGTTAGTGTGATTACTAAAAATTCTGTCATGTATAACTACGCACGGAATTACAATTTTAAATCATGTGCTCACACAACCACTTGATTGATTTTAAATTTCATCAATGATCACGTATGAATCACGCATAACCTTCACATTTCGTATTACGCGCAAATCTTTAATTTACTCACATCAATATTATTGGCATTTTTTTATCGACCCTTTTTTATCTGCTAGTTTACATCTTGAGTTTGAATAATGAATGAATCAGAAGCGCACGAAAAATTGTTACAACTTCTGTAAATACGAGACACCCTAATGAACGCAATCACACATTTATAGAAGAGGAATTCATGTTTGAATGTTTGACGCGTGCTTATCACTCTGCCATCGATAACCGACAGATAGTGAGTGCATAATTAGTAGTCGTTTCGTCTTCGTCGTTTCCGAAATCATTGCAAACAAGAAATTATCAAAGCGAACGTCGTCGAACGCACAACAACGACGACGAACTAACTAAAATGAAAACAACAAAACTGAACTGAAAACGAAAAGTTAAAAATAGCTCCAGTAAAAGAGACAACATAATGACAAAGGGCGACATGGGGAATCCAATATATATGTAGTGCTTCGGACACGCGGCACACAAGTGACGAGGTGGCCGAGTGGTTAAGGCGTTGGACTGCTAATCCAATGTGCTCTGCACGCGTGGGTTCGAATCCCATCCTCGTCGAATAATATTTTTAGTACATTTTTTTAAAATCATTTTTTAATAAATTTCTTTCGTTGTCATCGATGTTTTATTATTTTTTTCCCCCGTTTTCTTGTAGCACTTTATCATTTTCATGGTAGAAAAGAATTGCCGGAATTACGCTTCATTGGCTCCATTTATAGATTCGTTTTTTGTTTTTTTTTGTTCCGTTTAAATTACATTTCGTTTCAATTGCACTTTTTGGCTCACACGCATAAATGCATAAATCAAATCCTTGAAAGGAGAGTATGATTTAAAGTGTATTCTTCTTGGTGGTTACATTCCAAGGTGAATTGATGCATGTATGTATATGGATTTTTGTTGTTCGCTTAAATAAAAATCTAAAAGAAAATTTATATGTTGGTACCTATGTTGCAAACTGAACATTTCTATATCGATTCACTTCAATGAAACACTTTATATAGGTACTAATGGTGTTTTCTTTTGTGCCAAAAAATGCTACATTTTTTATGCCTTTCGCCCCAAAAATGCCTTTTTGTTTTCGATTGTAAAATAAATGCTGCACTGTGAAAGGGTTTCGTTTTCTTTTGTGAAAAATGTCGCACTTGCACGGGGCAAAAATGCAACATTTCAGCCCTGTATTTAATCGAAGGGGTCGACGCTGCCCTACAAAACAGATGTTTTTTCAGCGTCGAGCGAATAGCCTAAATAACCGCGTGTGTCCTTGGGTGCTTTTTATACCCTACACCACACTGTGGTACAGGGTATTATAAGTTTGTTTCACGGCAGATGTTTGTAACACCTGAAAATAACACAGCTAGACCCACCTTAAAGTATACCGATCGACTCAGAATCACTAGCTGAGTCGATTTAAGCATGTCCGTCCGTCCGTCTGTCCATGTAAAGTTGTTCGTCGACTACAGGTCGCAATTTCACTCCGATCGTTCTGAAATTTTGCAGTTTAGAGTATTTCGCGGCTGTTAAGATCGCTATTGAATTTGGTTGCAATCGGTTCAGATTTAGATATAGCTCCCATATATATCTTTCGTCCGATTTGGCCCTTTAGTCCTATAGATGCTATATTTTACATCCGATCGTTTTGAAATTTAGAATGGTAGAGTTTCTTGATCCATGAACCAACATTGCCGAATTTGAAGAAAATCAGTTAAGATTTATCTATAGCTCCCATATATATAAGTTTCGTCCGATTTTGCTCTTTAGTCCTGTAGAAGCTGTATTTTACATCCAATCATTTTGAAATTTAGAATGGTAGAGTTTCCTGATCCATGAACCAACACTACCGAATTTGAAGAAAATCGGTTAAGATTTAGCTATAGCTCCCATATATATGTTTCGTCCGACTTGGCCATTTAGTCCTATAAAAGCTGTATTTTACATCCAATCGTTTTGAAATTTAGAATGGTAGAGTTTCTTGATCCATGAACCAACATTGCCGAATTTGAAGAAAATCGGTTAAGATTTAGCTATAGCTCCCATATATATGTTTCGTCCGATTTTGCTCTTTAGTCCTGCAGAAGCTGTATTTTACATCCAATCATTTTGAAATTTAGAATGGTAGAGTTTCTTGATCCATGAACCAACACTGCCGAATTTGAAGAAAATCGGTTAAGATTTAGCTATAGCTCCCATATATATGTTTCGTCCGATTTAGCCCTTTAGTCCTATAAAAGCTGTATTTTACATCCAATCGTTTTGAAATTTAGAATGGTAGAGTTTCTTGATCCAAGAACCAACACCACCGAATTTGAAAAAAATCGGTTAAGATTTAGCTATAGCTCCCATATATATGTTTCATCCGATTTGGCTCTTTAGATCCAATCGTTTTTATACCCTACACCACACTGTGGTACAGGGTATTATTTAAGTATAAAATGTCCTAAAAGCAAATTTATGTAAACAATTTATACATGAATTACAAAATTTATATATCAGAGGTATTCAATATTACGAGAGTGGTGTAGGGTATTATATAGTCGGCACCGACCGACTTTAGCCTTTCCTTACTGGTTTATAATGAAGTTTGGTCAGATGCTTTATTTAGGCGGCGCCGTGGAGTATTCTTTGTTTTTAGTTTACTTAGTGAGTTAAAAGGCTAGTTTTTTGCCTTTTTGTTATCGATTCTGACCATAACAAATGCAGCAGTACAGGAGGGTGTAGGCGACATTATTACAATGCTGCTCTCTGACAGGGCAACATCTTTTTTAGAAAAGAAACACCATAAGTGAATTTACCTTTTTTGTGGGTAGATTGCGTTTTCAAATTCTAAATATTCTAATTTATATTCAATCATAATTTGGTGTTAATCGGTCAACCCAATCAAAAGTTATGCACAAACCAGTAGACCCCATACGATTTTCATTACAAAGGCATTACATACGAATTAAAAATTAAAAATATGTGCTTTGAACATCTCTACTGAAGCTCTGTCATTTTCATTTTTATCATCATTATAGGTATCAAATGGACAAGTCCCAAAAATCAAACATTTTTTAAATTGATCCAGCATTATTTTTATAATTTTATAACTAAAGGTGTTTCCAATAAGAGTGATATGATTTCTTTGAAAAAAAACACCCTTATTGTTAAGGAAATTCAAAAGTTTTTTATTTAATGTGAAGTACAATCTATACAATTAAGTTCTAAATAAAACGTCATTCAAACGGCCTCCACGACTTCTTTTGCAGGAACGAATTCGATGAACCCAGTTTTCGAGCACTCGAAATCAAGTCGTATGTCGTGAATGGCACGTTCAATATTGACTTGTAAAGCTTGAAGAGAGTCTGGTTTATTTCGAAAGACCAATGATTTTAAAAAACCCCACAAGAAATAGCCTAATGGCGTTAAACCACAACTTCTTGGAGGTCATTTAATATCACAATTTCTTGAAATAATCGAATCTGCAAACTTTTCTCGCAACAATTCAATTGTTTCATTTGCTGTGTTGGACATAGCCACATTCGGTCAATGGCAAAAATATAGCTCGAGCTATCTTAACGAGATTTAAAAAAAATGGACTTAACGCACTTTTTTTTGCAAATGTATTCCAAGTTTCGTGATTTTTACCAAATGTTTGATTCTAGATATGCATATATCATCTTTTGCGTTAGTTATGTCAATGTTATATAGTACACTGATAGAAAAAGCTTCGTCATGACGACGAATTTGTACATCATCACGATTATTTTTTCGTCAAAAGTCAGCTAACGTACAGAATAATCCTCTTGATGAATTTGTTCGTCACCATGACGAATTTCTGTTTCCAAAAACTTTCGTGCTCAGGATGATCCATTCATCACCATGCTGAACTCCATTCATCACCACGACGAATTCCATTCATCATCATGACGAACCCCATTCATCATCACGACGAATAGCATTCATCACCACGACGAACTCTATTCATCACCATGCTGAACTCCATTCATCACCACGACGAATTCCATTCATCACCACGACGAATTCCATTCATCATCACGACGAATCCCATTCATTATCACGACGAATCCCATTCATCACCACGACAAATTCATGCCCACGACAATTAAAATTTTAAAAATTCCAATAAATGTTCTTCTAGTTTTAAACCATTTAAAATGGTATGGAAAATAAAATTATTCAGTTGTGAATATTCGTTGATTTCTGATTGATTGATTTCTCAGGCTCACAGCCTGATCTTTATTACCAAAACATTCAATTTATAAGTTCAAAATCCATTCTTAAAATCATTTCCTAACATATAATATTAATCTAGGAATATATAATATATTAATTTAAAATACAGCGATACTGGCAGGCCAGCCCACGTGTCAATTATCAGGCTATCCATGGATCTCCATCCCTAATATCTAAAAACACCTCGGAAAAATGGTGCAAAAAACCGAGGGTCACTTAACTCTAATACATGAAATACTAAATCTTACTTATACTAATACCTACAACTACAAAACAAACTCAAAATAATTCATGAGTGAATATTCGTTTCGAGACGCAGTTCTTATCAGGTAAGGCTGAAATCAAACAAACGAGAAGTATTCATTACTTCTGCTATTTTAAATCAAAAATAATCACATCAAGTAATGTATTTGCCAACAGACCACTGGCACACTTATACAGCTTGTCGAGCTGCATGCACGAGTATGCATGTGTTTGATGTTTTGTTAAACGAATATCAGTTACGACGTGCCAGTGCGGTTTGTTTGAACCGGTGCTGCGTGGAACACACACGTGGACGAACATAACAACGTCGCATGTCTTACTTTGTTTTGCTGTAGGAGTTGACGTTGCCGTGAAGGGCGAATAAGTCGATCGTTCTCATGATGAATGGATAATCTTATTGACGAACGGTGTTCGTCATTAATTATTAGATTTTTTAAATTTATCTTCTACAACAAATTATTTAACTAAGGTAATCAGAACGCATATAGAACAGTACATTTAAGCAGAAACTATAATTTGATTGCTTCGTTTGATCATATTTTCAGCAAAATGGCCAAATAAATCTTTTCGTTGTGGGAATGACACCTTATCGTTCTCTCGACGAATTTCGAAATCACCAAAAACATGACTTGATGATCGTGTTCGTTCTATTGACGTACAAAAACATCGCATGTACGAAACTTTTCGTCACCAGTACGAAGATATATTGACGAAACTGATTCGTCATGGTGACGAACGGTTTTTCTATCAGTGTATAAAGTAATTCAAAATGTTTCAGTATTATTACAATACTAGCTTTAACCCGGTGCGCTTCGCAGCCCCATCATTTATAAATTATACATCTTTCTTTCAAAAACAAACAACTACTCTATATGGGGAAATTATAGAATAGCCTCTTAATGTCAAAAACTATTTTTTGGACCATATTTGACCTTTTCCCCCCCGTTTATGTTCCAATAACTACACTCACACCCTGATACAATATAAAACAATGTTTGCCCCCGCGTGTCTTTAAAAGTTCTAATTAAAAAAAGGTAAAATGAACGCCTAGTTAAAGTTGCAAGATTTACAATTGCCATTGGGATCACATTTGATCATCATCGCTTCATTCATTCAACCCAATGTGTCATAATTTACCATTTTTGAACCACTGTACAACATTTCATCGATTTTTCCCCAACAGTGCCACTAAAAGTGTGCATTTAGAGAAATCATAGTTTATATTCCAAGAGGCATATTCGCAACCTTAGGCCGTAATTTACCCTTTATGTCCCCTATCTGTGACATGTTTAACTTTTTACCATACGTGCCTGCTTTAACTTTTTTCCCACGGTCTACATAGAAGCATCGCATTCTGGTTATGAATCACTGCACTACTTAACTTAATTCAATATTTGATTATTCCACTTTTCTTCTACAGTATGAAATTGTATACATATCTGGGACTATATACATATAACACTTTTACCTCACTTACCACATTTACCATTTTGCCACACTTTACCGTATTTAACAATTTTTTACCCCACTGTACCATATTTAACCCCTCTTGCTTCACTGTACCACATATAACCCTTTTTGCTATACTCAACCCTATTTAACAACTTTTAGCCACTCTGCACCATAATATTAAACTTTAACTAAAATCATAACATTTGAAAAAGTGACTTCATATCTCATATTTGTGTTCCAGATGTTGCCCTCTCTCCCTAGATCCATGATTTTGCCCATATTTAGCACCTTTTTGTATTACAGTGCCATATTTAACCATTTTTGTCCTACTGTAGCACTTTTAACCATTTTTTCCCCACTGTACCATATTTAACCCTTTTTGACCCACTGCACAACAGTCAACCATTTTTTCACAATGTACCATATTTAATTATTTTTGTCCCTCTGTACCATAGTTAACACATTTTTGCCCCACTATTTCCGAGGTAACGCTTTTTGGCCCACTGTACAATATTTAACCCATTTGTCTCACTTTAAAATTTTTAGCTATATTTTCCCCGCTTTACTATGGTTAACCCTTTTTTGTCCCATTGTGCAATATTAAACCTTTTGTCTCCCTGTAACATATTTAACACATTTTGCCCCACTGTACCATATTTAATCCTATTTGCTCCACTGTATAATATTTAACACCTTTTTGCCCCCTTTTTACCCCTTTTTTACCCACTGTACCATAGTTAACCATTTTTGTCACACTGTACCATATTTAATCCTTTTTGCCCCACTGTATCATATTTAATCCTTTTTGCCCCACTCCATCATAGTTAATAAATTTTTGCCCCACTGTACCATACATAACCCTTTTTTCTCACTGTCCCGGTCATTGCGATAATAACTTGGAATAATTGGTAAATGGGTAGGAACATATATATGTGGATGTATCTAATTCTGAACCGATAATCGCTAAATTAAGCAATATTCGTTCCAAATCAGGAGAAACGTATATATGGAGGTTATATATAAATCTGAACCGATTTTTCCCTGAGTACTCATTCATGTAAAATAGAAACCTCTTTCTGTCGAATTTTATACTGATCGGATATAAAATACAGTCTCTACAGCGCTTAGATGTCAAATCGGGACTAACTTATATATGGACGCTATATCTAAATCTGAACCGATTTTCTCCGAATTTGGAAGTATTCCTTCATGTAATAAGAAACCTCTTTCTGCCGAATTTCGCTGTGATCGGATATAAAATACAGTTTCTACAGCGCTTGAATTTCAAATCGGGGGTAACATATATATGGGGGCTATATCTAAATCTGAACCGATTTTCTCCGAATTGAGCAGTATTCATTCATGTAAGAAGAAACCTCTTTCTGCCGAATTTCGTACTGATCCGATATAAAATACAGTTTCTACAGCGCTTACATGTCAAATCGGGGGTGACATACATATGGGGGCTATATCTAAATCTAAACCCATTTACCCCAAATTTGGTATTGTCTCTAGGTGTATCACGAAACTACTCTCTGTGAATTTTTGTACAAATCGGTTGAAAAATGTTGCTTATACAGTGCATATATGCCAAATCGGAGGTACATACAGGGTGGCTGATATGTAATGCAACAAAGTAAAGCGCTATATTTTTTTAATTTTTTTTTTAAATTTTATTGTTCAAAAGCAAAAAAAGTCGGAAATAACATGCAATTTTAGAAACAGTTTAAATTTATTCGAATTGGCCACCTTTGGCACGAATTATGGCCTTCAAACGGCCGACAAAGCCATCACACGCTGCACGAAAGTGGCTCTGCGGTATTTTGGCCCATTCCCGGCGAAGCGCCGTCTTGAGATGATCGATACTTTGGTATTTTTTAGTGCGAACCTTACTCTCTAAAATGCCCCAGGCGCAAAAGTCCAACGGATTGAGATCCGGAGATCTTTGTGGCTATTGTGCGAGAAACCTCCTTTTTAAGCCATTCTTGGTTGACGCGTGCTGAGTGCGATGGTGCTGAGTCCTGTTGGAATGTCCATGGCCTGCGGCCGAAATGTTTGTCTGCCCAGGGCTTCAATACTGTCTTTAGGACATTTTCCCGATAATATTCGGCATGGTCGATGAATACGAGCGGGGAGCGACCATCGGCCGTTACTACGGCCCACACCATTACCATCGGCGGCGCTTGAGTTCTGGTGGCCAATCGAAGGTGTAAATTTTCAGCTGACCTGTTTGGCAAGTAAACCCGATCATTTAGTTTGTTCACAAACTGCTCAATTTGGAATGGCTTCTCATCGGAGAAAACCAAATTCGGTAACTGGCCACTTTTGTGCAAGCGCTCTTTCCAGTCTAACTTTTTGTTGTGCATCGGTGAGCTCTTGCACTTTTTGGAACTTCAATGGCTTTAGTCCAAGCTCATTTTTTAATATGTGTTGTATCCCTTCTCGCGATATGTTCAGCTCACGAGCAATTTTTCTACCACTGCGGCGTGGATTGCGATCAAATCTGGCCTTCACTTTTCGGATGATTTCTGGTGTTGTTACCGTTTTTTTCGTCCACTTTTTGGACGCGATGCAACACTGCCAGTATCACGGTAACGAGCAATGGTACGAGAAACAAAAGATTTATTCACATTTAAATGCTGGAGGGCTCTAACGATAGCCACTTGTGTTTTTCCACCCAAATATAAAGCAATCACACTATCACGCTTGAATTCCATCACGAATAATTTTTTTCTGAATCTGAAGATCAAAATGCTTTTGTAAGCTTGTAAACAATAAAATGAACTGTCACTGAAATAAATCTGTCAGCTATCAGACTAGCGGTTTAGAAATGATAGCAACCTGAAGTTGGTTGCAATACATATCAGCCACCCTGTATACATATATGGTAGCTATATGTAAATCTGAACCGATTTTAACCAAACTCAATAGGGATCGTCCTTAGTTGAGATCGGACCATAATTGCGACCTGTAGTTTGATTACAAGAATACATCTACAGACAGACGGACAAAGCTAAATCGACTCAAAAAGTGATTACAAGTCGATCGGTATAATAAACAATGGGCCTATCTCTTCTCCTCTTCTCCTTTTGGGTGTTACAAACAAATGCACAAAGTTATAGTACCCTGTACCACAGTGTGAAGTAGGGTATAAAAATGTTCAACACTCTACCATACTTAACCCCCTATTGGCCCCTTTTTGACCCACTGTATCATAGCTAACCATTTTTTGTCACACTGTACCATATTTAATCCTTTTTGCCCCTCTGTATCAGAGTTAATACATTTTTGCCTCACTCTACCGTACCTAACCCTTTTTGTCTCACTGTACCATATTTAAAATTTGTCCCCACTCTACCATACATAACCCTTAACTGTACCATATTTAATCACATTTTATCCACTGTACCATTTTTGCCCACTATACATTATTTAAAGTTTTTGGCCCATTGTGCTCTTCACATCTCATGTTTAAGTTCCAATTTTGCAAGATTGATTCATTTTTGCCCCAATACACCATAATTAACCCTTTTTGCCCCACTGTGCCTCTTAAAGTTAAAATTTTCAAAAATCACTTCCGATCTCTAGTTTATGTTACAAAATCTACTCTAGAACCATGGGACTATATTTAACATTTATAAACCACTGTACCCTATTTTACACGTTTGGCCCCACTGTGTCCCGAAAAGTGCGATTACAAAAAAAAACTGACCACCACGATCCGTTGTCCCAAGGACATCCCACGCTTCAATTTTCACCATTCTTATTATAGGCGTTAAAGTTGGCGGTGCTACCATATTTATTACTTTCTGTCCCACTGTGCCCCAAAACTTTCAAAAAAATCGCTCCTTGTTCTAGTTTACGTCGCAAAAGCTATTCTCACACCAAATTTCACGATTCTAGCTCTTAGCATTTGGATTTGGCTTCTGTACCAAATTTATCCCTTTTTACCCCACTGTGTGCGTAAATGTTCGAATTTCGAAAAATTCTGTCAATTTCTGGCGGTGGTACCATATTTATCCATTTTTGCCCCATTGCGCGGGTAATGGTACGCATTTCGAAAAATTAAAAACATTATACTGTACGACACTTCAAGTATTTGTATGCACTGGTATTAAAGTTATAAGCTGGTAACTTTTGGTACAAAATGGTCAATTTGTGTGGGAGGTACCAAAAGGGGCGTGCCAATAACGCTCACTTTTCTCTGGACTTTAGGTACTATAAAAGCATTACACTGTACAAACTTTCAAGTAGTTGTATGAACTGATATTAAAGCCATAAGCAATTAACTTTTGGTGAAAAATGGCCCATTTGTGTGGGAGGTACCAAAAAGGGAGTGGCCACTTCCCACATTTTTCTTGACGTGTTTGCGATTAACAAACTAATACTACTCGTATTTGCGAAATTTCAGAAGTTTCGAGTAAGTGGTATAGAAGGTATTAAAGAATCAATATTTCACTAAAAGTTAACCCTTTGTGGGGGAGGTACTAGAAGGAGTGGACCAATATGGCCCATCTTCGAACTTAGCCGGAGATAGAGAAAAATATTACCGCATTTCAATCGTTTACTCCTTTCGAGAGTTATCGTGCGCACCAGCCAGCAGACAGACGGACGGACGGACATTGCTCAAATGACTTAAAATGACCCAAAACGGATTTCCGCCGAACATACTTAGGGTCTTAGGTCACTCCTTCGAAGTGTTACGCTCTGGCTCGTAGCAAATGATATATACCATCCTCTCTAAAGTGAGGGGATAACAAGTAAGAAAGTTTCAGTCGGGTAAACCGACTAAGATATACCCTCACTTTGTGAGTAATGTAATATTGAATATTACTCGAATTATTCTGTCAATTTGTGTGGGAGGTACCAGAAGGGGTTTATCAAATACACCTTTTTTTTTTGCTGAACATTAGATACTTTAAATTCGTTGCACTGTGCCGACTTATAAGCATTTATGTGCACTGGTATAAGCGTTATGAGACATTAAATTGTGGTATGATTTGGGCATTTTCTGTGGGAGGTACAAAGAGGGGCGTGGCAATAACGCCCATTTTTTACAGGGCTATAGACACTATAAAAACATTACACTGTACAAATTTTCAAGTATTTTTATACACTGGTTTTAATGTTATAAGCTGTTAACTTTTGGTGCAAAAAGGTACCTTTGTGTGGGAGGTACCAAAAGGGGCGTGACAACAACACCCATTTTTCCCTGGACTGTAGGCAATATAAAAGCATAATACTGTACAAAATTTTTCATTGTTTTTATACCCTGTTATTAATGTTATAAGCTGTTAACTTTTGGTGCAAAATGGTGCATTTGTGTGGGAGGTACC
Source organism: Eudasyphora cyanicolor (assembly GCA_963930755.1). Classification (NCBI taxonomy): domain Eukaryota; kingdom Metazoa; phylum Arthropoda; class Insecta; order Diptera; family Muscidae; genus Eudasyphora; species Eudasyphora cyanicolor. The sequence goes on from OZ005734.1 coordinate 194,091,319, forward strand.
AAAAGGGACGTGGCGACTTTGCCCATTTTTCTCGAGTTGATAACGACTAATAAGCTAATACTATGTGTGGAATTTCAAAAGATTCGAATAAGTAGTATAGCAGTTATTAAAGAATCAATATTTCACAACATTTTAACCCTTTGTGGGGGAGGTACTAGAAGGAGTGGAGCAATATGGCCCATCTTCGAACTTAGCCGGAGATAGAAAAAAATATTACCACATACCAAATTTCAGGTCAATCGGTTACTCCTTTCGAGAGTTATCGTGCGCACCAGCCAGCAGACAGACAGACAGACAGACAGACAGACAGACAGACAGACAGACAGACGGACGGACATTGCTCATTCGACTTAAAATGACCCAAAACGGATTTCCTCCGAACATACTTAGGGTCTTAGGTCACTCCTTCGACGTGTTACACTTTTTTCCGTAGCAAATGATATATACCCTCGTCACACTAAAGTGAGGGTATAATAAATAGATGGTATAGGAGCAATCATTAAGAGAACGATGTGTGCGGCAGTGAAGGCTCATAGGGTCATATTAAATCAGCCTATTCATTGTTACAACGCTTTGATTGGTTCTGGAATAAAAGGCATAAGCATGTTTCTCAAATGGCGTTAAAGAACATCTATATGTTTTAGAATATAGGCGGAAAATTAAAAAATCAAGAACAACAACTTCATAGCGCTTTGTAACCAAATCAGGAGAAACATATATACGGAGGTTATATATAAATCTGAATCGATTTTCCCTAAATACTCATTCATGTAAAATAGAAACCGCTTTCTGTCGAATTTCGTACTGATCGGATATAAAATACATTCTCTACAGCGGTTGTATGTCAAATCGGGGCTAACATATATATGGGGGCTATATCTAAATCCGAACCGATTTTCTCCGAATTTGGCAGTATTCCTTCATGTAATAAGAAACCTCTTTCTGCCGAATTTCGTACTGATCGGATATAAAATAAAGTTTCTACAGCGCTTACATGTCAAATCGGGGGTAACATATATATGGGGGCTATATCTAAATCAGAACCGATTTCCCCCAAATTGTGTATTGTATCTAAGTGTATCACGAGACTACTATCTGTAAATTTTTGTAAAAATCGGTTCAAAAATGTTGCTTATACAGTGCATATATGTCAAATCGGAGGTATATATATATGGGAGCTATATGTAAATTTGAACCGATTTTAACCAAATTCAATAGGATCCAATCGATCGAAAAGATATGTGCAAAGTTTCGTGAGATCGGACCATATTTTCGACCGTACTTTGATTACAAGAATACATCTACAGACAGACGGACAGACAGACGGACATAGCTAAATCGACTCAGAAAGTGATTACAAGTCGATCGGTATAATAAACAATGGGTCTATCCTCCTTTTGGGTGTTACAAACAAATGCACAAAGTCATAATACCCTTACTACAGTGTAGTGTAGGGTATGAAGACACAAGAGCTAGTGTTCGGTTTTCCCAGGAGCGTCTATCTGGCACGAACGAATCACAGGTAGTTGTAAGCCGCACTTCAGGAATGCGGTCGGAGATTTCCGTTGTTTGAATATGACCGACCAGTGATTGTTATATCTTCCGATGGTACGACTTGTGGTCTCGATTTATCCATAAGTGATTTAGTATATTACAGAATTGTGTATTCTTGTGGGAGAGTAACCACAAGGAGTAGCTTAATACTGTACATCTTCTACATGTCACATATAGTTCAAATGGCTTAAAATGTTCTCTAACGGATTTCACGCTAATATTATTGGGTCGTGGGTTATTCATTCGATGTCTTACTCTTTAACGTGTGGGTAAAATTAAACTGAAAATTTTATTCCGGAAATGTGGACTATTCAAAAAGTGCAACAACTTTATTCTAATCCATATATACATCTAAATATTTGCATCGTCCTAGGCTCACAATCAGTCTACTCAACTACATACATTTTCACATCTAACCCATGAATATTGAAATTCCTTTGAACATGTCCTGATTTCACGAGTTACTAGTATTGCTGCCCTGCATTTTATGAAATAAATATCTTTCTACTGAATAGAACATTTCCAATTTCTTAATACCACTTAGCCATTTGTGGCTTTGATTTTTTTTTGGGAAAACCCCAATCGATTTGGTATCATTTCAAAGCAGAGAGAAAAAATCTTACCACAATTGCAAATTACAACCATCATAAGGGATGGAAGGACGGACAGAATACATATGAATAAGAAAATTGACAAAATTTGCATATTCACATTCATATGGGTAAAATTATGATGCTCTTACTGATGACTGGTATACCATTTGTATAGTAACATGGGTCACATTTTTTTAAAAAGGAACATTTTTTATATGTACAGAAAATATAGAGTGATATGTGAATCAACCATTCGCTTACTGATGCAAGTATTTCGGTCATAACTTTGAAAAATTTTAGATTCAAAACACAGAAAAATACAGAATATGATCAATATTCCTTAAGGTGATAACAACGGATAAACTATTACTTTATGTGGAACAACAGAAGATACTGATTAATATTTCACTAAATGTGTGGAGGTACCAGAAAGAGTGGACTTATATGGCCCATCTTCGAACTTAGCCTGAGATAGAAAAAAATATTACCTCATACCAAATTAGAAGTCAATGAGTTACTCCTTTCGAGAGTTATCGCACCAACCAGACAGACAGATAGACGGACACACCTCAAATAACGTAAAATATTTTAAAACGTATTTCCGCCAAAAATACTTAGGGTCTTAGGTCACTCGTTTGATGTGTCACACTTATAAATAGTTTATATTGTCACCCACTCGAATGTCCTCATATGCATTCAAAACTATAGACAAAATTGAGGCGAATTGTAGGCGATATAAATCTTGATGTAGAGGGGTGGCGGACAAAATCATCATCAATGCAAAACTTGAACTATGCCAACACCAATTTGAACGAATCCCAAGCAAGTCCTGATGGTGGTGGCGTTGGTGTTGGAGGACAAGGATGTAATGCTACACAAAATAAGCGATGAAATTGAAATCCTTTATCGTGACTTGACATTTGCCAGCCGGGCAAAAAAAAAATCAAATCGAATCGAACGAAAGGATGAATGATGCGGCTGGTAAGAAGGTTAAGGATGTATTTCGTAGAGGATTTATATGTAACTGTAGCAGTGATGACTTATGTGGATGTACTCCCACATCCTCCAGCGCACTCACATGTGTATATACTCGTACATATTTAAGTTATACATATGCAAATCATGACGTATGGTTATAATGAGCATCATCACCATCGGTGGGGTTAAAACAAGGAACTGATATACCCACACTCTCGTAGACTATGATGCCAGGCTTGTTCTTAAATGTAGTCCATATATCTATGCAAATTTAAGCAAATAGTTTCAACAATTCATGGACTTCGTCATGTCCTTTGTGCACAGTAGAATTTGAATGGTAGACATCCACTTCGATGGTTGCATAGTGGTTTGAAAATGGGTTTCAAATAGTTCTAGAACTTGTAAACCTTGTGAAATACATTGCTGAAATTTGACGTTATGTAGAGAAAAATTGTATTTTAGTTCCAAAGATATGGCGACAAAGATGTCATAATCTAAAAAATATCGATACTCATAATTACAATTAGAACAATTTTCTTAATATTAAGACATGTTCTGTGGTGTCACGGCAGACCGCCTCCAAGTAGTTCACCCTGAGTAACGCTTAATGGTTTTACTCAAAACATACTCCCTAAGTACGGAGTGTTATGCAAACTCGTCGGTTTGCAGTCAGGGTTTACCGTTACCTGTGTTTTGACGGTGGTGATTCCTAATACTTGGATGGCTTAGTCCTTTTCACGTTTTTAGGGCTATGACGTTATGGATATTCCCTTGAGAGATTTGAGAAAGCCGACACTGCATCTCTTTCCAACAGGCAGAGAGAATCTCTAAAGAGCGCACGGAGTATTTCTGAAGAACAGTTGCATACAAGGGCTGTTAAAAGGCTGAGATCTCCAGATGAACGGCCGTTCTCTGAAAGTACCAAAGTGGTTAGTGGTAACATTGGCACACGGTTCTTCGTTGACATTGCTAAGGACAGCTTGATGTTGACTGTCATCAAAGTCCGAAATGGAACGAATTGTCCTTTAATTGCCAGTCTGAGGAAAGTACACCGCTGACGTCCTTCTGGCCGCACTGATGTCCTCATAAAGCGGACATACGCAAAGGACGTGTAGTCAATCGTGCGAAAGGGTGCCACAGCTACACTCACTACTATCGCTTAGGCCACAATGCAGAAATTTATTCATCGAGTCATGACCGATCGGCCAAAGCCAAAATCTGGAGTCTGTGACACGAATCGAACATCAGATATGATTCTGCACATCACTCTGGCATTGTCGCTATTGTACCATCTGGTTTGCCACCTAGATACAACACTACAACTGAAATGTGGCAATTGTCCCCAGTATTAGTAGAAATGTAGCTAGCCCTTGTGCACTACCCATTTCACTTCACTAGCAAAAGGTAATGCAGGAGGTGGTCAATTCAAATATTTTCTTAGAAATTTTGTTGGACAAAACGATTTTTAGTGTACATTTCATTGAACTTTTTCATAAAGAGAAATGAGTGCAGGTAGAACACATTTTATACATATGCGGACATTTATTTTTGAATTTTATTATTATTTAGAATTATTGAAAACTTCGATATGCATAATTAATTTTTGAATATAATGAGTGATTTTGTAAGAGCTTTCGGATTTTATTTAAAAAACACATACAATTTAGAGAAATGTATGAAATCTTTATTTATGTCGATAGAACGGTCTATATAATTCAAGGTTTAAAGATTATCTAATGTAAATGTTGACCGCGGCTGCGCCTCAAATGGTTCATACGTTGGCATATTCCCTCCAACATCACAAATAAATTCTACAATAAGGGCTTCCATTGCATCAACCGTTGCGGGCTTGTCCCTATAGACACGAGCCTTAAAATAGCCCCACAAAAAATAATCTAAGGCGTTAAATTGCACAATCTAGGCGGCCAATTGACCGGGCTCAAACGGGAATTCGCCTCTCAATTGGGCCACTGTCTCGCGTGCTGTGTGGCATGTGGCACCGTCTTGTCAAAATATCACCCATTATATGACGGTGGTGATTCCTAATACTTGGATGACTTATGGTGTATCCTTTTGTGCCAAAAAATGCCTCATTTTTTCTGCCTTTCGCCCCAAAAATGCCTTTTTGTTTTCGTTTGTAAATAAAATGCTGCACTTTGATTTCGTTTTCTTTTGAGAAAAATCTCGCACTTGAACGGTGTAAGAATGTGGCTTACGCAAGGTAATACTGGTGGGGGCAATAATCCCCGTTCTATGACATCTCCAAGCTAAATTCCTCAGTTAAACACATGGGATGGAGATAGAAGCGGAACTAGTCCTGCCACTTTATGGCTAGCGAATTCTGTGTATTTTTCTTGCAGGGTTGTTACACCCAACACACACAGGTATTTTCCACGCATGTGTGTTATCTGATCTCACGATCGATGCCTAAACCGATATGGGGTGACCATGGGGTCTACCCGTACTGGTAGAAGGTCTATTTATGAAATCCGAACAGAGCCTTGACTTGGAAGTTCTTCAATAAGACAATGGCCACAAGAGATCCATAGGATTGCCACATCAACGAGGAAGAACTGAAGCAGTACAAGTTGCAATAGGCTCAAAATAAATCCTGCATAAGTTTACGGGAACTATGGGCAAATATATATATGTTTTTGCAATGACGTAGAAGGCTCATCCGATCCTCAAGGTTGCACATCAAGACGATAGTTCTTGGACTACGTCCAGTGAGGATTCGCTAAGGGTTGAATACATAAGTTGAGGATTCCGTAGAATGGTAGCCATCAGTAGTCGCCAGCGAGATTTTACCGATTCTAGAATTCCTTGAGCCATCACAAGCTGTAAACCTTTTAAGGACCTGACAATGTAGCACCGGCGGAGCTACAGGCAGTGACTGTTCAATTGCTCCCTTACTCAGAGAGCTCTATACTTGTTGCATCAATCAGGCCTATACACCAACAAAAAGGAGAAAAATCAAGGTTGCTTTCATCCCAAAAGCGGGAAAGCCATCCCATACAGGGTCTAAGGATTTCCGGGCTATTAGTCATTATCATTACTCCTTAAAACCCTGTAGTGATTAATCTATAGTCACCTTAGGACTATAATTGATCCCAGGCTTCTGTTCGCCATTCAATATCTAGTCAGCTTTATTGAAAGATCCCTCACTGCTAAGAAATATACAATGGTAGCTTACTTACATAGATATAGAGGGGTCCTTAAATATCATAAATCCAGCCGCTATAGATACGGTTCTAGCCAACCCGGGGGTTGATAGCAGTATATGAATGTTCATTCATAACCTTCTGATTAGGAGACGCAATTCAGCTAACTTAGGGTCAAATTACCTCCACAGCATATGACGTGGCAATAGTGGTGAGGTTTCCTAATACTCATAGTTCTAATGTATGCCATTTCATACATTGTTGATTACACTATGTCTGAGGCACTTTTTGAGAAGAGGTGTGAATATTACTTTTAAACCTGATAGGTCAGAATGGAATGGTCATATCCCAGAACATCGCAGATTCGTGAATTCGTCTCTATACAGACGGTTCAAGCTCAAAATCCATGTTGACTTTGGTGTCTTTTCTAATGAATTAGACCTAACCATAGCAAAAAGTCTGTTTGATCACTGTCGTGTATATCTAGCAGAATTAATAAATAATAGACAGTTAGCAAAATGGCTTAGAATTAATGTTTTGACTAAAGTCGGTAGCAATATTTTCTCTGATAGTCAGGCTTCCTGCAGTAAGCCGTGGTAACTGTTTTCCTGAATTAAAAAACTGCCATCAACTATTGTAGATCTATTAAGGAGACTGCTAAACAGTTCAATATTCACCTGATTGAGGTACCGCGCCATATGAAGATACCAGGGAACTGCAATGCAGATGAACGCACAGGACTAGGAACTACCTTACCCACTCCAGGGAAACTGGAATATGTGGACATGCCTTCAGTGACCTACAACCTCTTCTTGAGAGGTAGTGGCCTTATGGCAACAAATGGCAGATGGTATCTAGTCAGTTACTGCTTACATTCCAGGCTGATGTGGCCCGGCCTATACTCAGAATGCACCAACGCTGCCGTCATTATCGACACACAGAGAGATTAAAGGTCTTGCATAATGACTTTTGCAGATGCTGTGGAGACGAAGATGAGGAGGAATCAATCGAACCTCTTCTGAGTCTATGCCCCGCTCTTTAGAAGGTGGCAAGCAACCTTAGGCTCTCATTTCTTTTGGGGAGCTAGATAACATGGCTGATGTTGGAGTCCGCCAACTTTTGAACTTTTTGAAGCAATCATATTGGTTCAACGGGAGGGGCTAGAGATGACCTAAGTTTTCCCCTATATTCCTGTAGTAACACAGTGGACAGTACAGTGTAACTGAATCTGTTGTTGTTGTAGCTGCTTGAAGACGCTGAGTTTATAATCCTTAAGTCTATTTCTATTACAGACTTCGTTCCGGCATATATCCGATTATCGAATCTGTTGTACAAGCTGCCGCTCTTAAGCTAAACTAATAGTGTTTTCTTTTCTAAAAAAAAGATGTTGCCCTGTCAGAGAGCAGCATTTTAATAATGTCGCCTACACCCTCTTGTACTGCTGCATTTTTTATTGTCAGAATCGATAACAACAATGCAGAAAACTAGCCTTTTAACTCACTAAAAGTAAACTACAACAAAGAATACTCCACGGCGCCGCCTAAATAAAGCATTTGACCAATCTTCATCATAAAAATCACGCACGGTCACACGCGGTTATTTAGGCTATTCGCTCGACGCCGAAAAAACATCTGTTTTTTAGGGCAGCGTCCACCCCTTCGATTAAATACAGGGCTGAAATGTTGCATTTTTGCCCCGTGCAAGTGCGACATTTTTCACAAAAGAAAACGAAACCCTTTCACAGTGCAGCATTTATTTTACAATCGAAGACCAAAAGGCATTTTTGGGGCGAAAGGCATAAAAAATGTAGCATTTTTTGGCACAAAAGAAAACACCATAAGTATTAATAGAACACCTTCTGTGTATAGCCGCTCATTTCTTTGGCGAACTAGCAAACTAGGTTGATGTTAAAATCCGCCAACTCTTGAGCTTTTGGTTCACCGGACAATAGACTAGATTGTCTAAGTGAGCCTGCCACTCTTAACCTAACCTAAACCTTCCCCTGAAGTCGAAGGTATATTTTATAAACCCACATACCACACTACCCTCGTCGCATTCAAATTTGTGCAAATTTTTGGTTAGGATTATGCGATGATATGAGTAATTTAGAAAGTAAATTTCATTTGCATATTCAGTTGATATTGTATATGTTATGATTTCCTCCCCACCCTTTCACTATCACCACCATTCCAACCAACAAGGATTCACACAAATCAATGTTGATGCTTCGAGGAGGATAAGGATAATAATGGCCATCCAAATTCACGCATATGCATATGTGTGTGTGTGTGTGGCAATCGCATGTCCCACTGTCATTTTTGGAGTTTTCAGTCTTTTTGTAATTGAGAAGCTTAAAAATAACAACAACAATTTAGCCTTTTTAGCATTTCCTTCCGGCCGTTGAACATTATTCATATTTTAAGAAGATATCAATTTATTTAATTTTATGTGAATATTTAAAGTGTTAGTTTATGGGGAGGCTTTAGTCCTGCTTCTGAACTCATAAAGGATTTGAAACGACTTGAAATGTAATGAAATCGCTTATCAATGGCGCACTCAAGCGTTTTGTACGAGTATTATTAAATTTTCTTCTTAAAAATGATTATTGCCAAAGACGACCGAACGACCGGCGGTAATAACTTAAGTTTATACGACATTTTTATATGATTTCTATATGGTCTTATATTTATTTTTTATTGGTAATATAGAAAGAGTTTTGAGAAAGAAGATAATGTGGTGTGGTATGTCGTAAATATATTTCATATGTGAGCAGAGTTGTCGCAGAATATGAAGAAATCCTGTCAAGTGTTACCAATGTTGTTTGTCTAATAAAAATGATTTGTTGAAATATTTTTATTTCATAGCGCTTAGATTTAAATACTTAAATCTGAACCGATTTCTTTAAAATTTAGTGTCGGTTATTAGTGTCTCAAGAGACTTGCTCTACCAATTTTCGTAGTGGTCTGGTGTACAGCATCTATTGTGGTTAGATGCCAGATCGGTAGAAACATATATATTGGAGCTATATCTAAATCTTAACCGATTTTCTTAAAATTTGGTAGAGTATATTTGAGGGTCGCACTGTGTTCCAGGGTATTATGAGTTTGTACATTTGTTTGTAACACCCAAAAGAAGAAGAGATAGACCCATCGACTATTACGTTTGTAGATTTATTGTTGTAATCAAAGTGCAGGTCGTATTTATGGTCCGATTGTGGTGAAATTTAGCACATTGCTCTTTTTTGTCCAATGACTATCCATATGGAAAATTGTGAAAATCGGTTCAGGTTTAGATACAGCCCGCACATATATGTACCTCCGATTTGGCATAAAAGGGCTGTAAAATTCACATTATTTCTCCAATCTGTATGAAATTAGGAAAAACAAGTGAGAAAATTTCATTCGGGTACACTGACTAGGGTATACCCTCACTTTGTAATAAATGTAATATGGTGCAACGGCTGGGAGAACGTTGACAAAAATTGTTCATTCGTTGTCAGTCCATGAAAACATTTAGATTGTTGCTACTGAAGAAATTAATCTGTAAATTTGTGTGGGGTTACCAGAAATAGCTGGACGAATACGCCTATTTTGCGCTGAACAGAATTGATTTTTCCGTGTCTGTAGAGTCGTTTTGTTTAAAGCCTCATCCTTAACGGTTGATTTGGTTGACTTGACCTGCGTTACTGGATCAACTTTACCACCCACGATCGAAGGACCCCGTCTGGAGACTTCCTTTTGTGTGGTTACGTTAGGCTTCTCCGAATTACTGGAAGACGGCGAGCCCTTTTTCTTCTTAGTCACTTTCACAGCGCTACGTTCTTCGGGAGACCTGATTCTTTTAGCTGCCTCCATGTATGTGTTATAGGTAGAATTGTCAGGTTCATCCCGTAATAGGTTCTGTCGGTTCAACTTATTCAGTTTCCTTCTTTGTGCCCCTGACAGTATCTTTGAGTTACTCGTAGCAACAATAGTGATATTGTTTTCAATTGATGATTCAGAGTCAGAGTCCCCACTGGCTTCTAAAGCCTGGGGTTACTTAGATCCCCAGCTGGGTTATGCTTCATCTATCATATCATTTGTTTTGACGTGAGTGAGTGCTCGTGAGTGCATCAACGCTTGTCGCCGGCACTGGGTTTTCCCTCCCCTGCGCCGTAATCTCTTCGCCTTTTTTGGATTAATCATAAATTGGTTGGGGGAGGCACCCTCATAGCCAGTATAAGCCCGTAATAGGTACGTCGATAAAGGCCTTCCAGACTAAGCTCAGAAATGTCTGTCCAGAGACCAATGCATCAAATTCAACCTACGCTTAAAAACAACAAGCCACGTGGTTGCGTAGTAGGTAGGTGAATAGGTATTGCGTAATAGGTTAAAAACTATCCGCTCTGCGATAACATGTCCATTTTTCGCTTTTACATTTTTCTTTATCCTTGGGAATTTTTAGAAATTTTAGAAAATATCTCTTATGTAATCCTTATCGGCCGGGCTGAATCTCGTATATTGATCGCATGCTATGACAATACACACAGAAAACAGTATGGTTGTCTCAACCGAATTTTGGTAGTTCTTTCTAATGGGTTTTCAATAGGGATAATATGAGTTTGAAGTGTCGTTTCGGCCATTTGTAATATGTCATGATCTGTCATTTGTTTTTCATTGTATTCAGCAGTTTTTACAATTTCATCATGGAGAGATATACGCATGAACAACGTTTACAAATTATTCAGTTTTATTATCAAAATAATCGTTCTCCAATTGCAACTTTTTGTGGGCTAAGTCCATTTTTTTAAAATCCAAAAAAACACTTTACAGTCGACCTACGACCTTGACACCCTTTAGCTCTCGTTAAGAGCTATCTTTTTGTTATTGACCGATTCCCGATCCGACATACCGTTAAGGAGCTAGAGCAAAAATAAACTTTCCGTTCACATTTGAAAATTATGCTAAGTCCATTTTTTTAATAGCAAAAAAAAAAATATTTTCCAGTCGACCTACGACCTTGACAGCCATGAGCAATATTTTAGCTCTCGTTAAGAGCTATCTCTTTGCCATTGACCGATTGTGGCTACGTGCCACACAGCAAAAGAAACAATTGAATTGTTACGAGAAAAGTTGGGAGATTCGATTATTTCAAGAAATTGTGATATTGAATGGCCTCCAAGAAGTTGTGATTTAACACCATTAGACTATTTCTTGTAGGGTTATTTGAAGTCATTGGTCTTTCAAAATAAACCAGCCTGTCCTCAAGCTTTACAAGCCATTCATGACATACGACTTGATTTAGTGGAGAAAGTGCTCGAAAATTGGGTTCATCGAATTCGTTCCTGCAGAAGAAGTCGTGAAGGCCATTTGAATGACGTTTTATTTAGAACTTAATTGTATCGATTGTACTTCTCATTAAATAAAAAACCTTTGAATTTCCTTAACAATAAGTGTGTTTTTTTTTCAAAGAAATCATATCACTCTTATAGGAAAACGCTCTAAAAGCAGGTCCCATCCCATAAATTACTTTTAAGCTATCAAAGCAATTGACGTAAGCTTTCGTTTGAGCAAAACAAATTAAAAACCAGTAAGGAAAGGCTAAAGTCGGGGGGTGCCGACTATATAATACCCTACACCACTCTCGTAATATTGAATAACTCTGATATATACATTTTGTAATTCATGTATAAATTGTTTACATATATTTACTTTTGGGACATTTTATACTTAAATAATACCCTGTACCACAGTGTGGTGTAGGGTATAAAAACGATTGGATCTAAAGAGCCAAATCGGATGAAACATATATATGGGAGCTATAGCTAAATCTTTACCGATTTTCTTCAAATTCAGCAATGTTGGTTCATGAATCAAGAAACTCTACCATTCTAAATTTCAAAACGATTGGATGTAAAATACAGCTTTTATAGGACTAAAGGGCCAAATCGGACGAAACATATATATGGGAGCTATAGCTAAATCTTAACCGATTTTCTTTAAATTCGGTAGTGTTGGTTCACGGATCAAGAAACTCTACCATTCTAAATTTCAAAATGATTAGATGTAAAATACAGCTTCTACAGGACTAAAGGGCCAAATCGGACGAAACATGTATATGGGAGCTATAGCTAAATCTTAACCGATTTTCTTCAAATTCGGTAGTGTTGGTTCATGGATCAATAAACTCTACCATTCTAAATTTCAAAACGATTGGATGTAAAATACAGCTTTTATAGAACTAAAGGGTCAAATCGGACGAAACATATATATGGGAGCTATAGCTAATTCTTAACCGATTTTCTTCAAATTCGGTAGTGTTGGTTCGTGGATCAAGAAACTCTAGCATTCTAAATTTCAAAATGATTGGATGTAAAATACAACTTCTTCAGGAGTAAAGAGCAAAATCGGACGAAACATATATATGGGAGCTATAGCTAAATCTTAACCGATTTTCTTCAAATTCGGCAATGTTGGTTCATGGATCAAGAAACTCTAGCATTCTAAATTTCAAAACGATTGGATGTAAAATACAGCATTTATAGGACTAAATGGTCAAATCGGACGAAACATATACATGGGAGCTATAGCTAAATCTTAACCGATTTTCTTCAAATTCGGTAGTGTTGGTTCGTGGATTAAGAAACTCTAGCATTCTAAATTTCAAAATGATTGGATGTAAAATACAGCTTCTACAGGACTAAAGAGCAAAATCGGACGAAACATATATATGGGAGCTATAGCTAAATCTTAACCGATTTTCTTCAAATTCGGCAATGTTGGTTCATGGATCAAGAATCTCTACCATTCTAAATTTCAAAACGATCGGATGTAAAATACAGCATTTATAGGACTAAATGGCCAAATCGGACGAAACATATACATGGGAGCTATAGCTAAATCTTAACCGATTTTCTTCAAATTCGGCAATGTTGGTTCATGGATCAAGAAACTCTTCCATTCTAAATTTCAAAACGATTGGATGCTAAATACAGCTTCTATAGGACTAAAGGGCCAAATCGGACGAAAGATATATATGGGAGCTATATCTAAATCTGAACCGATTTCAACCAAATATATAGCGATCTTAACAGCCGCGAAATACTCCAAACTGCAAAATTTCAGATCTATCGGAGTGAAATTGCGACCTGTAGTCGACGAACAACTTTACATGGACAGACGGACGGACGGACAGACATCGTTAAATCGACTCAGCTAGTGATTCTGAGTCGATCGGTATACTTTAAGGTGGGTCTAGCTGTGTTATTTTCAGGTGTTACAAACATCTGCCGTGAAACAAACTTATAATACCCTGTACCACAGTGTGGTGTAGGGTATAAATACATAGTTTTTTGCCAAAAATGCAAAAACTATTATTTCATTAAAAAAAACTGAAGAAAAACCTGTCGAAAACAGTGTGGGCAAATTTTTCAAAATAAAATACGTAGTAAGTTATATGGATGGGACAAAAGGTCCGTTTGACCAAAATTTCAAAATTAAAAACCCTCCAACTCGGACAGTTCATAACCAATTTGGTTGAAAGTTTTGTGTCATAACTACTATCCAATAGGACTAAACTGGTGCAAGTTTCATCCCGATCGGAAAACATCGGTTTTAAAATGGACTAACTTGACATGAAATCCCCTATATATGTTTCAAGCAAAATATTTTTGTGATAATATACTACAGAAGCGATTTTTTCCAGCGTGTATCGATGCATTCCAAAGTATGCTAAGTCGAAGAAGGTAGTTTTCTTAGTAGATGCGATTAAGGTATTATAAAATTCTTAAATTTGTATGTAATTCCTCTATAATGCCAATCGAATGACCGCTACGGTGTGTACATAACTGTTGATTGAGTCGACAGAATAACACCAAATTTCGACTTTGTACCCCTTTTAATCCAATCTAGCCATTTTAGTTCAGAGATGTTAGCACAAATATCACTTTTCGTCTCATTGTATCTGATTTAAAAACCCAAAAAGACCGATTTTCGAAAAATCTCTCTACGTGCCAAGGTTTTTTTAACAAATTTCACGATTCCTGCCCTAGACAGTTGAATACGGCAGTGGCACCAATAATAAATAAATTCCGAAAGATGAATGTTATTCATTAAATTAATCATAACATTACTAATGCGCCACCCTATATATACTTATACATATATTTTTAGATTGTGGCCTCTAATGTACGATTTGTGAAATAAAACCACTTGTTATCACAGGTCTAAGTCACAAGAGCTACTCTCATACCAAATTGTATGAATCTATTTTTCGCCAACCAACAGTTATATTTAGATATTTCTAAAAATTTTCCTTGTATAAATTTATTTAAAATAAAACATGGCAACTCCTGCAAATTCTGTCATCGCCTCTGCATTTGTCTGAATCTATGTTCTATGATGAAAAATTCATCACTTACAATTTTTACGTATCATTTTTTGCTGGTGCTGCTGCTGCAGCCATATCAATAAACGTAAAAAAGTTTACTTCGCTTTACTGTCACTATCAGTGGGACGGACGGACTACGACCACGAATAGCATCACTCATTGTTATCCTTCTCCTCTTGTCCCTCCCTCATACTTCGATGTATTGAGAAATGCTATAAAATTGCAGATGACTGACACTCCCAATTCAAATCGACCGGAAGTGAGTGCATTCTTCTTCTATTTTTTTTTTCAATTTCCGTTTCTGCTTTTTATTATAATCTGCCATAAAATAGTAATGCATTGTATGGTTTGACAGTTTGATCAAAATAAAATTTATCATTTCAGAGTCTCCTTTTTATTGGTTTGCATTTCCCTTTCATATGAAAGAACTCCGATATGCATTTGATACATTTATTCGAGCATATGCTTTTTGGATTGGAATTTGAATTGGACTGCAATTGCTTCGATTGTTGCGAGAGAATATGATGTGAAATGAATAAGGAGGAGTTACTACTTTTTTTTTTGGTTAATTGCATGCATCATTTAATAAACTTTTTTAACATCTATATATATACACATTTAAATATAAAGTTTGTTTGTTATTGATCACTGCCTGTATGAAACGGCTGAAGATAAGATTTTGAAATTTTGAGTGAGGATAAAATCCGCTTTGTAAGAGGAAATTATAGGATAAATATGGTAACACCAACAAAATTCACACGTCTGAAAGTAGACTCCGAAAATTGGGTGTGGAGCTTCCGATTACTAAAATGTTTGCAAATTCCTTTTTTCAAATTTTTTTTAATTTCATTTTTAAAGTTTTGTCTGGCTCGAGGTCATATATAAAATTAAAAACTGAAAACTGATGGTGTTGTTTCTATTATGTTTTATTTTTATTTATTTCCGATATTTCGATCGTCTTCGACGATCATCCTTTAGGGATTTTCACTTAAAAAATAACAAAGAACATATATTATTTAAACATATATTTGTTATATTAACGTTACCATAATGCAGACCAAATAAGAAATGCCAATATTAGGACTGCTCGACAAATAGTAGTAATCGACATTAAATTACAACATTTTAATAAATTTCACTGTATTGCTGAGTTCAAATTCTCTGTAATCGTTAACACGTGTTTCTATGTATATTCTCTTGCACAATTCTCTTCCACGAATTTGTTCGAATTTGCCCTATGTTGAACGATTTGTAAGGATTAAGTGGTCTTAATTTGATTGATTGTCTCAATGATGAATAGCCGTTCCAATTTTGTATATGTCCAGTTTTTTTTGTTCGTGTTCCATTGTGTTCTCCTATTCTTGGTAATCACTCCTAAGTTCAAATACATATTTTGGCCATAATACATACATTGTTTGCCAATATGTGAAAGAAATAAGGCATAGATAAATACATTAGGCTGGAGAGCAAAGTGGAAAATTTTGGAATTCCAAAAAAAACACAGACTATTTATTATATATATTAATATTAAATTGGTATGTTGTAATATTAATAAGATATATTTCATTTTGGGAAATTCAAAGTTTTGTTCATTTAATTTCACTTATCTATCCACCCCAATGTACACGTAAACAGTCCTAGGTCCGTTGGTATCCAAAGAGAATTACCAGGTGATTGAATATGAAGCAAAAGAAAAAAAGATTGTAGAATATTGCATAATTAGTTGAAGTCAACCGAGCATTAAATCGACATGGTTTTAATTGATTATTCTATTGTCAGTCACAGTGGTCCCAAATACCCATTTCTTTGGCCAAAAGTAAAATTTTTGATATGGCCCAAAGACATTTCTGATATCACCATATAATAGTAGGTTAGGTTGAAGAGAGGAGACGTTTAAACGTCTCATGTCCATGAACATACCTTAACCCAGTGGTTCGGCCTGTTGTGCGCTCCTTATTTATGATCTTTTTATACCTCACGAGTTACAGAAAATCGGTACTAGACACGAATTTTCTCAATATTTTCCAGTCATATCCTCTGAGATGAGTCAAGTCTGGTAATATGTCGGACCCGAAATGTTGGGATCTTGCATGTGTGAAAGCCGGGCAGTGACACAGAAAATGTTCCATCGTTTCGATGTTTTCCCAGCATGAATCGTTTCCTGCTAGTCCTATGCGATGAAGATGTGCTTGTAAGCTTGAGTGTCCCGTTAGAACACTCATCATCTTACTAATATCGATCCACACAGTTTTGTGAGCCATCATTGCCCAGTGCTTCAACTCATTATTCGTGGCTTCGAAAGGTTTCCAATTTTATTACTCGAAGTTTTCTGCCCTTTGAAGCCAAGCTGTTTGCCCATTCATTTCCAAGCACTCCGAAACTGAAACAGCAAATACGAAACTGACCATGGACTGGTTCATCAATCAAAAGTCCCAGACCCGTCCTTCCTCCTCGTTTGGACCCATCCGTGTAGCAGCTGGTTCCCACTGGCACATGGGCCAAAGTTCCATTTTCCCAGGAGCGTCAGTCTGGCACAAACGAATCACAGGTAGCTGTAAGCCGCACTTCTGGAATGCGGTCGGAGATTTCTGGCGTTTGAATGTGACCAACTAGAGATTCTAAAATCTTCTGATGGTACGACTTGTGGTCTCGATTTATCCATTCACCCATGACTTGTCGACGTATTGCTGTGAGGGCTCTAAATGCCCCGCTTATGCCTTGACAACACATACGTTGAATTTTATGCAAAGGTATTCTTGTCCATTGATGTCCACCACACTTCACAGGCGTAAGTGATTATTGGTCTAATCCGCTCATGTAAAGCCAGTGAGTCATATTTGGACGTAGTCCCCATTTTGAACCCATAGCTCTTCTCCATAACGACCAACATCTGTAGGCCTTTGTAACTCTTTCTTCAAGATGATCTTTCCAGTACAGTTTCTGATCCAAGATTACTCCCAAGTATTTTACCTTTTTATACCCTACACCACACTGTGGTGCTCAGTCATTTGTTTGTAATACCCAAAAGGAGAAAAAATAGACCCATTTATTATACTGATCGTTTATTATACCGATCGACTTAGAATCACTTTCTGAGTTGATTTAGCTATGTCCGTCTGTCTGTCCGTCTGTGCATGTATTCTTGTAATCAAAGTACAGGTCGAAATTATGGTCCGATCTCGGCGAAACTTTACACATATCATTTGTTTGGCCCAAGGACGATCCCTATTGAATTTGGTTAAAATCGGTTCAGATTTAGATATAGCCCCTATATATATGTTACCCCCGAATTTACATTTAAGCGCTGTAAAAACTTTATTTTATATACGATCAGTATGAAATTTGACAGAAATAGGTTTCTTATTACATGAAGGAATACTGCTAAATTCGGTGAAAATCGGTTCAGATTTAGATATAGCCCCCATATATATGTAACCCCCGATTTGACATGTAAGCGCTGTAGAAACTGTATTTTATATCCGATCAGTGCGAAATTCGCCAGAAAGAGGTCTCTTATTACATGAAGGAATACTGCCAAATTTGGAGAAAATCAGTTCAAACTTAGATATAGCCCCCATATATATGATAGCCCCGATTTGACATGTAAGCGCTGTAAAAACTTTATTTTATATCCGATTAGTATGAAATTCGGCAGAAAGAGGTTTCTTGGTGAAGGAATACTGCTAAATTTGGAGAAAATCAGTTCAGATTTAGATATAGCCCCCATATATATGTTACCCCCGATTTGATATGTAAGCGCTGTAAAAACTGCATTTCATATCCGATCAGTATGAAATTCGGCAGAAAAAGGTTTCCTATTATATGAATGAACACTTTTAAATTTGGAAGAAATCGGTTCAGATTTAGATATAGCCCCCATATATAAGTTACCCCGATTTGACATGTAAGCCCTGTAAAAATGTTATTTTATATCCTTTTAGAACAAAATTCGACAGAAAGAGGTCTGTTTACATGAATGACTATTCAGGGAAATCGGTTCAGATTTATATATAACCTCCATATATATGTTCCTCCTGATGTGGTATCAAAGCGCTATATAAGTTGTACTTTACTTCCGATCATTTAAATTTTCCAGAAAGATGTTTCTCAATTTAGGAACGAATATTGCTAAATTTAGCGATTATCGGTTTAGAATTAGATAATATGTTCCTACCCATTTACCAATTATTCCAAATAATTATCGCATTGTTAGGTAGGTGTAGGGTATTATATAGTCGGCCCCGCCCGACTTTCTGCCTTTCCTTACTGGTTTAGTTATAGCAATTGTCTTATTCAGGAGTCGAATAGTAAGCACTCCAAAAAAACAAGAAGAATATATTTTTTTAGTAATCGCATCTTCGACGTTCGATAACAAGCCTGAAAAACTAAATGTTTGTGAGAAAAAATATTTTTATGAACCGTGACGATTTAAATGAACCGTGGCTTATATGACTGCAGTTTAGAAACGCACAAAATGTACATAGTTAATTATTTGCAAATATTTAATTTTCATATTTTTTCCACGCGATTTTAATTCTGTTCCGCGGATGGGATATTTTAATATTTTTTCAGTTCACTAGGGCGGCCTTTCTTGATATTGAAGGGGCTCTTAACAACATTCACTCAGGTGTGGTAATTGCGGCGCTGTCGCATCTAAGGGTGAACTATATATAGCTTGACTAGACTAATACAGAAGAGGCATAACAGCAATTCTAACGGGGCCACAATTCTAACGGGATTTGGAAACAGAGGAACTTCACAGAGAGGAATCTAACCGTGAATGGAATCCTATTATACATATGACTTTGATGCTGCAAAGTCGTGGCATGTGCGGACTACACTGCAATCGCAGTAACCGGCAAATTCCCCAAAGTCCTCAGAAACATTACACAGGTGGCTCTGAACAAATTGGCCAGATGTGCCAGAAGCAGTCATTTGATCGTCAAACAAAAGAAGACAGAATTGGTACTCTACATATACTATGAAGTATAAGGTTCCACATGTGGACGCTTTTGCGACAGCGACAGAGTCTCTACAAGTCCTACTCCATCTACTGTCGATTGATATTGGGGCTAGAGAATTTGCAACAAGAGCGAGATTAAGTTTAAACTGTCTATCAATGTAGAGTTATGGCCACATGAGGATATCGCGCTGTAGGGCAAGGGTAACCGATCGAGTGGGCTATATACCAACGGCGGACCCGGTGTATAAGAAACCTGCCAAAGAGGAACGGGTTGCCAGAATATCTGGAAATAGAAAGTGTCTCCACTTTCATACAGATAGTTCAAAGTTTTGGTACTGTCGCGCATTGAGTAAACAACGGATATGCGAGGTTAAGTCTTTCTACGAATCCTGACAGATCTAGCCGGTACCGGATATTAGTATTGTTGATAACGTTGTGTTTCAAAGAAGTTGTTTCGTGTAAACCGACTTTGTGAGTAATGGGTATGGCACTTCGGGTGGAAGATACCAGAACGGTGAAAAACATTTTTTTTCTTAGTCTGTCTATAGTCATTGGGAATGTTGTCTAATACAGGGAATATTAAACCATTTAGATGATAGCTGGGTGATTCCAAAGCACTTCGACCAAAAACACAAATTTTAAAAAAATTACTCCCTCGGAGGTAAAAGATATTCTGCACACTTGTTCTCCTAGTGTGTGGGAATTATATGGCGTTTTTATTTTGCGGAATTTCGTTGAGGTTCCTGTGATATAGAGGTCCAAAGTTGCCTACCTCAAGGATTTTTCTCAAAACCTCCCTTTCTTCAAATGCTCATATCTTCTTAACCTCTCGACGTATATCCACGATATGATATCAATTTAAAGCACTTATACTCCTCTCAAAAACTGTGCAAAAAATAAGTATGTCCTTTTGGAGGCAGGACATGAAACTATAAAAAACATTTTTAGTCCTTGAATAATCTTAAAAACTATCAATTGATTTCCTTAATTTTTTTCGTACAAAAAGGTGCAACTATAATGTACGGAGTGTAAAAATCTTAAGTTGGAACCGCAATGGACTCGAGAGTTATACCCATTTTATTATGCTCATTTATTCTCATTTTTTCCCATATTTCTTACACAAACGTTTGTTTGTGTTTCAATTTTTTATTTTCATTAGCTTTTGAACATGTCGATAAATTTACGTGATATATTCGTCATACCCGTACATGCATCATGCTGTTACTGCAATGTGCATTTGACAGGGAACCGATACGTCGCGGACCAGTCAAGTCTGTTAAATCTTCTAGATTTGTAAACAAAAAGAAATCCTTTTTAATTTAGAAATTCGCGAGTATTTTTAATGGTTTCTTTGATGATATTAAAAAGAATTGTATGCATTTTTTTATAATATTATTAGTGTAGTGTATAAGTATTGAAATCGTTGGATAAAGAAAATTATTTAGATTTGACCGTCCCGATGTAGACAGGCTCGACGTGATGGATAGACTGTGTTTTGGGAAGCTGCTTCAACACAATACATAATTTGTTAAATTGTTCTTCCTCTAAGGCATATTGGTATTTTCCGACATATAGAAAGTTCATGTTGGTACTATTTTCATTTGCCCACTCGTACATTTTTAATGGTGTATTTATTAGAATTTCCGAATTTTGAAGGCTTACTTCAGATACGAGTCTTTTAAGTGTTCCTCCGAGACCATCACACAACATTTTTGCCATGGGATGTACAGAAAAAAATCCTCCTCGTGGCGTATGAGGTAGTACAAATTCCTTTTATTTTTGTACTGAAATGCTGAACCATCTAACAAATAATATATTTTTCCTGCGATTTCCACATGCTCTCGTAAATATTGGATGAAATTTTTCAAAAAAAATCGCACTGAAACAGAGTTATGGTGTATTATATTACTGAAGACCACACAACTGGTGAGTTTAATTTCGCCATCAAGACGGTAGTACACTCCAAATGGATGTACTGTTGCTTTGGAATTTGTCCAATGATATGACTGTATTTCATCTTAAATAACGAAGCCGTAATTTTCGCCAAAGTCCAGGACAACTAAAAATTCGGTGTTACTTATGTTTTCTTTTACATAATTAAAATGTGTATTTTGTTGTTTGGTTATAAATGAATGCCTAAGTACATTTGGAAAGCAAACAATGAAGTTATCAATAAATTCGTCGGCCTGTTCTACTACCGTTTCCAAACTGAAACACGATAACCAAATCCACCTGCATTCATGTACTATGAACCAAAGTGGTAAACTTCCTCCGTACTTGTTTCATATTTTGGAAATTGCACATGAATGTGTCTAAATTGCTTAAAAGAACTTGACCGCTCCGCAAACAGCATGATGCATATACGGGTATGACGAATATATCACGTAAATTTATCAACATGTTCAAAAGTTAAATGAAAGCAAAAATGTAATAACAAACGTTTGGGTATGAAATATGGGAAAAAATGAGAATAGCGTAAATAGCATCGAGTCCATTGCGGTTCCAACTTAAGATTTTTACAGTCCGTAAATTATAGTTCCAGCTTTTTGTACGAAAAAATTAAGGAAATTAATTGATAGTTTTTAAGGATATTCAAGGATTAAAAATGTTTTTTATATTTTCATGTCCTGCCTCCAGAAGGACATACTTATTTTTTGCAAACAAGATGAGTAGGAGTGCTTTATATTGATATCAATATCGTGAATTTACGTCGAGTGGTTAAGAAGATATGAGCATTTGAAGAAAGGGAGGTTTTGAGAAAAATCCTTGAGGTAGGCAACTTTGGACCTCTATATCACACGAACCTCAACGAAATTCGGCTAAATAAAAATGCCATATAATTCCCACACACTAGGAGAACAAGTGTGCAGAAAATCTTTTAAATCCGAGGGGTCATTTTTTAAGTTGGTCGAAGTGCTTCGGAATAACTCTGCTACATAAGTTAATATGAAATGGGTTTGGAATGAATCTGACCATTTGTGTGGAGGTAACAGAAGCAGTTTAACGATACGTCTATTTTAAGCTGAACAATACTTAGATATTTCAAAGACATTGTACTGTAACGAATTTTAGATGCTTCTGTGCACTGCCATTAAAGTAATGAACTATTACGATTTGGGTTCATATCGCAATTTTGTGTGGGAGGTACCAAAAGGGACGTGGCAATAACTCCCACTTTTCACTGGACTCTGGGTACCTAAAAAGTATTACACTGCACCAAATTGCATGTATTAACGTGCACTGGTATTAAAGTTTTAACATATTAACATTTTAAAATGGTCTATTTGTGTGTTCGGTACCAAAAAGGGCGTGGCAAATAAGTAAATTTTTCTCACGTTGATAGATACTAATAAGGTAATAATGTGTGGAAGTGCACAAAATTTGAATAAGTAGTATAGAAATTATTAAAGAATCAATATTTCACTAAATGGTAACCATTTTTGTGGAGGAGTGGACCAATATGACCCATCTTCGAACTCATCCTGAGATAGAAATATATATTATCACATACCAAATTTGAAGTTAATCCGTTACTTCATTTGAGAGTTAACGTGCGCTCCATCCTGAGAGGCGGACGGCCATGGCTCAAATCACTTAAAATGTCCTAAAACGGATTTATACCGAACATACTTAGGGCCTTAGGTCATTCCTTCGATGTGTAACACTTTTGGCCCGTAGCAAATAATATATTACACTAAAGTTAGGGTATAACCAGGAAAGACAGAAAGTCGTGCGGGCCGACTATATAATACCCTACACCTCACTAACAATGCGAAAATGGGCATTGCGATAAGAGTTTGACAGTGTTCATACATGTAATAAGAAAACTTCCTATACCGAATTAGACACATGAAAAAGTCTAACGGTGTGATATCAGACGATCTTGGTGGCCCAAAACGTGAAATTATCTGCTCACCGAAGTGTTCTCTCAATAAATCAATTGATTGATGCGATGTGTGGGAAGTGGCGCCGTCTTGTTGAAACCAAATGTCGCCGAGATCACGAGCTTCAATTTCAGGCATCAAATAGTCGGTTATCATGGCACGAAAACGGTCGCCATTGACGGTTACGTTCTGGACCGATGACTCCACCGGCTTACATACCCATTGAGCCAGAAATGGGCCTCATCGCTGAACAAAATTTGGCTCGAAACCGTCGGATCTTCTTGGAACTTTTCAAGAGCCCATAGAGCGAAGCGATGTCGCTTGGGAAGGTCGGACGGCTTCAGTTCTTGCACATGCTGTATTTTGAATGCTTTCAACTTAAGATCTCGACGTAAAATGCGCCAAGTCGTTCCATACGTCAGTCCGAGTTGCTGCAAACGGCGCTGAATCGAGTCTCCACGGTCTTCGTGTACACTCTCAGCTACGGCCACTGCATTTTATTCACTGCGTGCTGGACGTGGTCTATTCGGTCGAATATTATCCAATAATGAATGCTGGGTCTCAATATGGGTGATGGTGTTGCGAATAGTAGGCCGACTATGTTGACCATAAGTTGAGCGAAGTGCACGAAACACATTCCTCACAGAACGTGAGTTTTCGTAAGTCTTTCCATGATGAAATGCCAAACAATACTTAACAAAAATAATATGACAGCATGACACAACTCACACGCGATCTGTCAAAAAAGGCTATTGAAAAAAGTATCTCTACTTGGATCACCCGTTTTATATGGGGACTATATCTAAATTTGAACCGGTTTTCCCTGAATTTGACAGTGTTAATTCATGTAACAAGAAAACTCTCTCTGTTAGGTACTGTACTGATCTGATATAAAATACAGTTTCTACAGCGCTTACATGCCAAATCGGGGGTAACATATATATGGGAGCTATATGTAAATCTGAACCGATTTTACCCAATTTGAAAAGGTCCTTGGGCCTAAAGAAAGATATGTGCAAAGTTTCGTTGAGATCGGACCTTAATTGCGGACCTTAATTGCGACTTGTACTTTTACAAGAATACATCTACAGACAGACGGACATGGCTAAATCGACTCAGAAAGTGAGTACAAGTCGATCGGTAAAATAAACAATGGGTCTATCTCTTCTCCTTTTGGGTGTTGCAAACAAATGCACAAAGTCATAATACCCTGTACCACAGTGTGGCGTATAATAAAATGAAATTTTTTTTTGGAATTTCCCTATTTTTACAATATGGATCATAATTTATACATTTATTCATAGATATTTTGCAAATAGGCGTTGTTTGCTTCATTAGGATGGTAGCTTTCAAGAATTGGAAGAAACATTTTTTTGCGAATTCTTTTCTATATTTTACGGATTTTTTCGTGCCACCAAAAAAATTTATGAAAAAAAAATATATTTTTTTCTAATTGTTTTAACGACAGTTGCTGAACTTCCGTATCTACGTGAAACTGATTTTTTCAGCATTCCTAGCCCTTATAATTTCCTTTAATTTAACAGGTATCCCGCGTTCTACTTCTATCGAGCTTGTACTTCAAAAAATATGGTCCAAATACTAAAGGTAACTTCCATGAAATTTTAATTTTACCAAAAAAAAATTAAAATTAAAAATTTTACCATAAAAAAATGTAGTTTTGGTTTCATAAAGTAGTATGCCTCAATCTATACAAAAAAGACGTTTTTAGGTCTCGCAAACATAGTATTTTTTGGCATAGTATTTTCAAACTGATTCAAAACACTGTGCTCTGAAAATATTCTTGCTAATACTCAACATTAATTTCACTCTGTATAAGATGAAGTTCTTGGAACAAAAGCCAAAAGTAGTAGACGAAAAGACTATTAACGAAAATCAATTTTCTAATGTAGTGATCTGGAAAACTTGTTCTGATCCAACTCTTTACATATATATGTACAAAGAGAAGGACTATAATCAATGTTATCATATACACAGAACAGAATCTAATGGTTATTAACAACAACGATTATAGTAATTATGATCACGATTGTCGTAAAAGTATCATGGTCACGACAACCATGACCATGATTATAAAATAATTATTGTTTTAATAGTCTCTACATTATGCTCCTTCTCGATACTGATTGCGGTGAGCATGGACTTTTTCTGCGTGTACAAAATTTAATGAATCATTTAGGTTTTTCACAGTTATGTTTTCTCTCTTTATTCTTTTACCTTTGCATCTCTCTATTCCACTTTTTTTATGATTTATAAACGATTTTCAAGCAAATAATTCAAAATTTTCTTTACAAAATGTTTGTGCAATTTGTTGCCTTCACAAAGTTTTTTTTGTGGCGTTATTGTTGTTGGTTGAAATTTATTATGCCAAGAAGTGCGTAGCACAATGGAAATTTTTAGGACGCCAATGTGACAATAATTCACTTAAAAGTTTCTTCTTTCCTTACCCATAGCCCATGTCTTAGTTTTCTTTGCCCTCCCAAAAGTATGCTTAACGTTTTTAGGTATTTCTTTTTGAAATATAACTCCTTCACGGTATGCCATAGAAAAATTGGTCTTTATGGGTATGAGAGGATTGGTGGGAACTACACCATTTCAATATTAAATTTGTTTTAATTTCTAAGAATTCTTGTCAAAAAAATAAAATTGTGTACTTTCCGCCATATTGTTTGAGATCGACCCTAGTATAGAGAAAGACCTCAGAGGTTGACTCTAGTGTAGAGGAAGGTCTCAGAGGACGACTCTAGTATAGAGGAAGACCTCAGAGGTCGACTCTGTTATAGAGCAAGACCTCAGAGCTCGACTCTATGATAGAGGAAGAACTCAGAGGTCGACTCTAGTATAGGAGAAGACCTCAAAGGTTGACCCTCGTATAGAGGAAGACATTGACCTCAGAGGTCGACTCTAGTATAGAGGAAGACATCAGAGGTCTACTCTATTATAGAGGAAGACCTCTGAGGTCGACTCTAGTATAGAGAAAGACCTCAGAGGTTGACTCTAGTGTAGTGGAAGGTCTCAGAGGACGACTCTAGTATAGAGGAAGACCTCATAGTAAATGAGTGTATTTAAGAGGGATTTTTTGGGGAGGCTCTATTAAAACATCTGGTCAATTTTCCTTGTTAAGAGTTGAAATATATATAAAACACAAACAGCAAAATTGTTTACTTTAAGGTAGTGCAAACGAAATAACAAAGGCTGTATACGCCCATTCTATGGTGGTAAATTCTCTACTGCGGACAATTTTATTCGGAAATGGTGTACCAAATAGTGGTGAAGTGAACGTTTTACCTTAAGTGGCATCGGATATGGTCGATACGTTGGTTATAAAAAAAGATAAATTACTTCAACTCCATACGTATCTTTCGTGAAGACTTTCGGGCGTCTCTCTATTACACACTTAATCTTAATGGGTTGCCCTGTCCGTCTGTCTGTCTGTTTGGCGGGAGCAAATTTTCGTCTCGCTCCTTCTCTTCGAGATTTTTCTTTTCTCAACCATTTCTTTTATGCTGCAAATAAATTCTGCAGCGTAGAAGAGTTTTGTGGAAGTTCAGACAAAAAGATGTGCATCAAGATTTGGGAACTGACATAAATTCCTATTTAACAATAAATTGCGTTTTGTGAAGAAGAGAGCTGGCTCCATCCTCGCTAGAGGAATGAAAGGAAGTTATATACATATATAAGAGGAGCTGTATCCTTTAAAATAAGTTTTTTTGTGAGTTTATGGTAATTCGTTGCTACAAATCTGTCACACCAGAAATTTGAATTTATTCACAATTCAAGAATTAATTTTTAAATATTTCGATAAAATCTTTCACGTGATTTCATTTCATCAAATGCCATTGAATTTTGTTCGCTGAGTTCGTTTTTATTTAAATTCATTAAATTGCATTTCATTGTGTTTGAATCGCATAGCAAACCTAATGCATAAATTTACATGCAATTCGAGGTGAACGAGGGCTGAGTGAAAAGTTAGTCAATATTTCTGAAAAGCGATGGATAACAAATAATACTAGTATTATGCACAATATAAGTAAAAAAGTTTGTGCATGGAGCGAAAAGGATGAGCATAGAAGAAAGGATGTCACATATACGAGTAGTATGGTGAACATTTGGAATTTCCTTACTTAAAATGGGTATAACTCCTTAAACCAGCGATGGGCAAAAGCACTCATAAACACTCAAACTAATAGATGGTCCGTCCGACTCTTTAAAAAGTGACAGTTATGAACGATTAAACTTTTGACATTTGTTTTGCTCTCTTCGAGTTTCTTTGGCATTCTCTTGTTAGCTCTCGAGATTTAATTTGCTGATTTAAAGATGTGTTTTTTGCAATTTTATTTAATAAATCAATTGTGTTTGCAACCATTGTGATTGTAAAGTGAAATGTTTGAGGAAAAATGCCAAAAATATGTATAAAAAATAAAAATAAATTTGTGCTCTTTCTTCTCTTAACTACTAATGTCAAAAATTTAATCGTTCGTAACTCGAGAAATTTGCTTAAGAGAGCGAAGGACCATCTAGTAGTTGAGTATTTATGAAAGCACTACCCGGGGTTTTTCCTCTCACGTGTACATGAGCCAGCGTTACCAGATGATAAGTTCAAACTTATTTTTCAAGTTTTTTCGAGTAAAAAATATAACTTTTAAGTTTTTTCTTCCACAAATAAGTTTTTTTTAAATTCTGTAAAAATGTAATATTGTATTATTATCTCAGAAAAACACAAAACCTTTCCCAAACCAGTTAATTTTAGGTTTAATTTTAAATTAATATTAAATTTTGAAAATATAATAAATCACTTAGGTGGAAGAATACGACAAAATTTACTGTAAAATGAAATGCACATTTTTAAAGAACAAGAAAATAACAAGAACAAGAACAAAAAAGAAAAGAAACACAAAATTTAAGAATTTTCAGAAATCACATTTTCCAATTTAGGGGTTTCAAACTTGCAATTTAGCGGGGTAAAGGGCGGAATGCACCATGGAGTTACAGGAAAAATTTATATTTTGGATCATCCCTTTATTTTGAAAATTATACAATAATTGTTTTGTATATTTATACCTTTGTCGACTACATTTGAGAAATATGGCCCAACGCCAATTATTTAATTTATAACGGGCTTTCCAATAGGGATGATATGATTTTTAAGTGACGTTTCGGCCATTTGTAATATGTCTTGATCTGTCATTTGTTTTTCATTGTATTCAGTAGTGTTTACAATTTCATCATGGAGAAATATACGCAAGAACAACGTTTACAAATTATTCAGTTTTATTATGAAAATAATCGTTGTCCAATTGCAACTTTTCGTGCGCTAATTCCATTTTTTTAAAATAAAAAAACACTTTCCAGTCGACCTACGACCTTGACACACATAAGCATTTTGTCATTGACCGATTTCCGATCCGACGTACCTTTAAGGAGCTAGAGCAAAAATAAACTTTCCGGTCACATTTGAAAATGATGCTAAGCCCATTTTTTAAATCCAAAAAAAGCACTTTCCTGTCTACCTTACACCTTGACATCCATGAGCAATATTTTAGCCATTGACCGATTGTGGCTACGTGCCACACAACAAGTGAAACAATTGAATTGTTGCGAGAAAAGTTTGGAGATTTGATTATTTCAAGAAATTGTGATATTGAACGGCCTCCAAGAAGTTGTGATTTAACACCATTAGACTATTTCTTGTGGGTTTATTTGAAGTCATTGGTCTTTCGAAATAAACCAGACTCTCTTCAAGCTTTACAAGTCAATATTGAACGTGCCATTCATGACATACGACTTGATTTAGTGGAACAAGTGCTGGAAAATTGGGTTCATCGAATTCGTTCCTGCAGAAGAAGTCGTGGAGGCCATTTGAATGACGTTTTATTTAGAACTTAATTGTATCGATTGTACTTCACATTAAATAAAAAACTTTTGAATTTCCTTAACAATAAGTGTGTTTTTTTCAAAGAAATCATATCACTCTTATTGGAAACCCCTGTATTTCTTGTACTATTTGAATTGCAACTGTTTTCCATTTTTTTTTTCATAAAATAGATATAAGTTTTATTGTTGCAAAATAAGTTTTTTCTTTGAAAATTTTAAGTTTTTTTCAAAAAATACCTGGCAACGCTGACATGAGCACACACATTGAATGAGAGTTCACTATCATTCAGTCGCGCTTGGACATTCGATCGACGAGGTTGTGTTGTCGCTTGTTGCTTAGCGTGCACATAAAGAAAAAATGGATGATACAATTATTACAATACATACTTCAAGTATAGGAATAAAGTTTAGTATGTATTGTATTTTTACCGAAGAATTTATAAACATTTCTAAATACAAGTTTAAATTATTTATTATGTTACTGCAGAAATGTATATATTATTTTCTTTTTGTCAAAATTAAATAAAGTAACGAATTTTTTAAAATTATTTTAAATGTATATATTATTATCTTTTAACGATTTTTAATAAAATTTGTATAAACGCCTAAATATACTAACAAAAAAAGTTGGACACTCGAAAACGGTTAATATAATAGAAATAATAAAGAATTAAATAAAGAATGTGGCATAATCAATACGAATATGCAGTACTTTTATTGGAAAATTTGGATTGATTACTTTACATAGCATAATAAATATGTATGTGGCTAATCATAACATATTTAAAGTTCGATTT
The DNA here is from genome assembly GCA_963930755.1 of Eudasyphora cyanicolor. Classification (NCBI taxonomy): domain Eukaryota; kingdom Metazoa; phylum Arthropoda; class Insecta; order Diptera; family Muscidae; genus Eudasyphora; species Eudasyphora cyanicolor. The sequence continues at coordinate 194,121,508 of OZ005734.1, forward strand.
CTTTATGTACGCGTATAATAACCCCAAATCTACTTAATGATGTTCGTTGTCCACTTTATTTATTATCTTACCCAACAAATATATGTTAGGAAAATGCAAATACCATTTCTCGCAGTGCATAAAGAGAGTGTTAACACTTCTCACAAATACATAAACATTTTGTAGAAGTATTGTGTGCCCATCGCTGCCTTAAACAAGCGTTATGGAGGGATATTTTTTAGATGTGCACTTCGGTGCGGAAAGCTTTCTGATTGCCTTTCACTTGGGAATGGCCAGAGCCGATTCGTGGCAGAATTTCCCAAGCATCTTATTACTTCCGGTATTAGAAAAATTATTCCCTGGAAATGTCTTCCGGATATCCATCTGGCGGCAGCTTAAGTAAGAAGACGGACAGTCTCTTGAGTAGCCTAAATGGCATGCTAATGTGTCTCAGGTAAATAGGCGTTCCAGTCTAACCCACTTAGTAAAAATCCCATCGAATTGAATAATGAAAGAACTGCACAAATACGGATTCCCCTAAATTTTTACGACCACTGCAAACGTTGTAAGGATCACGATTTACGGATATGCACCTGGAATGTCAGTACCCTTCTAGGGCCGGGTGCTGATCTCCATCTGGCGGATGTCCTCGAAGAATATAGAGATAATATCAGGGCGGTCCAAAATGATCGATTTTCAATAACTTCGATACCCTGTTTATTGTAAGAACTGTCTAGCTCCTGAAAATAGCCAGTAAACACAACCTACACCTCTTCATAGCTGGGAAATCTTTTTCCGCCTATCCATTTGCAAGTTTGGAAAAACAAAATAATACGCTAAATCTGGCGAATAAGGTGCGTGCTGATTTTGGCCATCGCAACAGTGTATGTCTGAACTGATGCATTGTCTTGATTATGAGTAAACGCTGCACCCACCTTTCTCATCATCAAATGTTCCGTCAATATGTGATGTATTGCACTTTTTGAAATGCCTATGACTTTAGCTAGTTCACGAACCTTCAACCGTCGGTCATCCAAAACCAATTTGTGGATTTTTTAACCATTTCATGGTCGACCAATATTTCAATGTTGTAAACGATGGAGTAGACTATATTAAAGTATTGTATTACATATCGGTGACAATTTTTTCCATGTTTACAAATTCTCTGAGACCGTTTACTTTTGGGTGCTCAAAAAAAATCTAAACCACGTGGAACCTTGAAACTTTAAACATATGTTTTAGGAGGTTGCCACTTTTCACGAAAGAATTTTTTCCAAATATTGCCGCCATCTGTATGTCAGGTAGACTAGTTTTGGGACCATCCTAGTATTACCGCTATCTAGGAAATGCGATGGAGGAAATGGTGTAAAAAAATTAGTAACTGCGACATTTCTTACAGCTGTCATGGAAACGGGCAACAATTTGGATGCGGATTTGTTGTGAGCAGAAGACTTAGTCTTCGGTTTCAAACCAGCAGAGAAACGGCTGGCCACCATTCGAATCAAGCCAAAGTTTTTTACCATCAGCCTAATTTGTGCACGGAAGATAAATCCGATTATACCAAAGAAAGGTTCTACGACCGCCTTGAGTAGGTGTACCACCACATGACAATCGAATTGTGTTAGGGGATTTTAACGTCAAAGTTGGATGGAGGACATATTTGGTCCGGCAGTCGGTAAGTTCAGCCTCCATGAGGAAACCTGCGATAACGGAATGAGCTGATTGATTTCGCCGCCGCAAGAAACTTGGTCATAAGCAGTAGTAGAACACTGTTCGATCCCATAGGCAACATAGCTGTCTCCTGATTGAAAAACGACAAACCAGATCGATCATGTTGCGATTGATAGCAGGCATACATCAAGTGTGTTGGACGTACGAACATTCCGAACTGCGAACATCGAATCGGTTTACTACCTCGTAGCAGTAAATGTGCGTACTCGTCTAAGTGTCGCAAATAAATACGTTCCAAGAACCAGAGAAAGCTAGACATCGAGAAGCTGCAGTCACAAGAGAGAGCCAGAGCCTACTCCATGAATCTATCCCAACTGCTTTTAAAGAGCTCCCCTCCCACCGATGATATTGGCGCGCAATGGCAACATATATTAGGCGCCATGTCAGAGGCCGCCTTGACAGAAGTTGGCTACCGTAATCCGCAAAAACGGAACCAATGGTACGACGATGATTGTAAAGCGGACACCGATGCAAAGAATGAAGCATATGGGAAAACACTTGAACCTTTGGCGACACGAGCTGTCTGGTTGCAATACATGAAGAAGAATAGGGAATGAAGCGTCTATTCCGAAGAAAGAAAAAGAGAGCTGGATCGACGACAGTGCCAGAAGATCGAATTGTATGGGAGCCGAAATGGTGCCAGAAAATTCTACCAAAGAATAAAACACCAAACAGAAGACTGCGGTACTGGCATATCTTACTGTAGAGGAGAAAATAGAAATCTGGTAACAGATATGCCCAATGTACTGAGGGCCTGGAAGGAACATTTCTCAAAAACATTTCTCAGAGCCAATCATAGAAGACGGTGTCAAAGTTAAGTGGGCTTTTGTGTCATTTCGGAGGAACTTGTGTTATCACTTGTAAAAAGACTTTCTGATCACTGTAGTGTTTACCTTGCAGAATTATTAAAGAGATAGCGGAGTAGCTGACAGGTGGTCACTAGTAAGAACTGTATACATTCCTGACTGATGTGGACCGGCCTAGACTTTAAACGCACCAAACCCAAGAACGGACTTCTCACTTATCATGTCTGCCATGACGGGTCACAGTTCAATTGGACGGCACGCATAATGACTTTTGTAGGAGCTGTAGACACGAAGAGCATGAGGAATCATTGGATCACCTTCTGTGTCTGTGCCATGCTCTCTCACTAGAAGGCGGCATACAACCTTAGGTTCTTATTTCTTTAAGGAGTTAGCTAACTTGGGTGATGTTGGAATCCACCAACTTTTGATCCTTTTAAAGCAATCAGATTGGTTTAACCTAACCTAATATCACATGCACGCTAAAGACCAACAGCAACATGCTCCTCGCATATGCTACTTTCAAAAGCGTCTGAAGACCTACTAGGTGTATTCGAGAGTGAATGGACCATGGACCAATCCGCGAGAACAATGTATTTAGACATCGCATGAAGCACGAGCTGTATGAGCTATATTCCGACATGAACATAGTTCGGTGCATAAAAATTCAACGATTGTGCTGGCTCATGTCGATCAAAAGACGGTTCACACTTCAGCTCGAAAAGGTTTCGAAGAACAATTTGAAGAACCCCACAGACAGGGAAGACCTCGACTCCGGTGGAAGGAACAAGTAGAAGAGAGCTTTGTTAGCACTTGGTGTAACAAACTGGAGACAGCGCTCACAAGATCGAAGAAACCTGGAACTCAATTCTTAATTCGGCTCAGACTATTATCGAGTTGTAACGTCATTTAAGAAAGTATGAAGGGAAAATTGCAAAATTTTGTGATTACTTACATTTTGGTGATCATTATTTATTTCCCTAGCCAAACTAAAAATGGTCATAATTCCTTAAAACAAGCGTCTGGAATAAAAATAACGAAAGAGAGATATAAGAAAACATAAAATGGATACATCAGCATAGATAAGAGTCCTAAAGTGAAAAGGAAACTTGAAATGACTATAACACCTATAGCGAAAATTACTGAAGTGTGTGATCACTTATTTTTTCGTTAAAAAGTTGAATGTCGCCAGGAAACCTAAAATTGTTATAACGCCTTAAATAAGCATCCTAAAGCGAAAAGGACAATATTTTGTGATCACTTTTATGGAGACAATTTTTAAATTCCTCAACCAAACTTAAAATGGATATAACACCTTAAATAAACGTCCTATTTTCTCTAACTCGTAAGGTATAAAAAGATCATAAATGAGGAGCGCACAACAGGCCGAACCACTGGCTTAAGTGTATGTCCATGGAAATGAGACGTTCAACTCCTCTTTTCAAATAAACCTAACCTAAATAAGCATCAGTTACGCCCTATGTCCTTGGACATGCGTCTCCTTTTTTTACCTTACCTAACAATCAGCCAGCTATTATTTCCTAAAATAACCATATCCTTGCAACTTTTCGAATCCTTTAAAATATTAATGTAAGAGCAATGGATTTACAATTATTTAACCTTTTGTTTAAAATTTCCCAAAGCATTTCACAGTAAAATTGGCCTTCTATCTGACCATGGACTGACATCCTTCCCTCTGCGTCCCTCTCTCTCTCTCTAAGGATAATTGTCATGCATAAATAAAAACTCAACAAGCCGGAATGAAATGAAATGATATCAAATCAAATCACATTGTCGAGTAAACTCAATTGATTTAATCATTCGTGTGCAATTACATTAATGATACTTCGTCGCTTCATGCTCGTGTTGAATTGTGAACGACGATGATGATGACTTGTGGCGACATACGAATGGCCTCCACTCGCCTCCACTCTGCTCTCACTCCCACATCCATCCATTCACCAATCTTTCTCGTCACGATAGAGCAAACATAACCAAATATGGCCTTCAGGATAAATCACAACTGAACAACGAATTCAAAGGACATTTAACTTATCAACAACAAGAGCAGCAACACCAAAGGGGAATACCAAAGAAATCTTCACTAAAAATATCCTTCATCCATGGACGAATTGAAATCGTGAAAAAAGGAAGAATGGAGAAAAAGTTTCGTTGAATGTTGTACAAGAGACTAATTCGCAAATTGACTACAAATTATTGAACAATTTACCAACTAAACTAAAAGGAGCAAAAAATGGCTAACAACGAGAACAGTACCTACTACTTGGACTTCTAGGACGGACAGGCCGAAAAAAGACTGACTTCAAGTGCATTGTCATCAACTACGATAGAGACAATTGAAATAAAATAAAAAAGTTCTTTAAGTCCTTTTTGCCAAAAAAAGACTGACAAACCCACATTCATGCCGAAATGCAGGATAAAGGATGTGACACCACGCACACTAACCGTGGAGGCCAACAGACATTAGTCGCTTGGATATTTGACCAATAGAGTAAGTACCCTATTATAAGTCTACAAGACTGGTCTGATCACTTAAAATATAACCAAACGGAAAATATAAAATTCTTCCGAAAGAACAATGATCTCACATTATTCTGCATTTTGTATACCCTCAATGGATTGCAACCACAATGGATTGCATTCCACAGAAAAGAGGAATGCGTTTTTAGAAAAGACGTGAATTTATATATATAAAACCAGTAAGGAAAGGCAGAAAGTCGGACGGGGCCGACTATATAATACCCTACACCTCCCTAACAATGCGATAGGGTCCATTGCGATAATAAGATGGAAGAATTGGCAAATGGGTAAGAACATATATATGTGGATATATCTAATTCTGAACCGATAATCGCTAAATTAAGTAATATTCGTTCCAAATCAGGAAAAACGTATATATGGAGGTTATATATAAATCTGAACCGATTTATTGAGGGAAACCTCAATACTCATTCATGTAAAATAGAAACCTGCTTTTGTCGAATTTTATACTGATCGGATTTAAAATACAGTCTCAACAGCGCTTAGATGTCAAATCGGGGCTAACATATATATGGGCGCTATATCTAAATCTGAACCTATTTCCCCCAAATTTGGTATTGTCACTCCCTGTATATGGGAGCTATATGTAAATCTGAACCGATTTTAACCAAATTCAATAGGGATCGTCCTTGGGCCCAAAGAAAGATATTTGCAAAGTTTCGTTGAGATCGGACCATAATTTCGACCTGTACTTTGATTACAAGAGTACATCTACAGACAGACGGACAGACAGACAGACGGACAGACAGACAGACATAGCTAAATCGACTCAGAAAGTGATTACAAGGTGTAGGGTATAAAAAAATCGTATACTTACCAAAGAAAATAATTTTTTATTAAAACAAGTATTCAATTTAATATTTTCAAATTATAATTTATCTTGTGGGGAACAGTTAAATCAGGAGTCAGTAAGGATTCTTGCAAATGATTAAGAGTTAAAGCCTGTACGTCAGACTCATTTAGGTTAGGTTCAAGTTACTAGCGGTCGGAAATACAGTTGAGGATAATGCCCCATAGGTTAGATTAAGTTACGTTAGGTTAAGAGTGGCAGCCTGTATAACAGACTCACTTAGACTATACAGTCCATTGTGTTACCACAGGGACGTAAGGTAAATATAAGTTATCCCTAATCCCTCCCGTTAAACCAATTTGACAGCTTTAAAAGCTGAATGCCGCCTTCTAGAGAGAACGGGCAACAGACACATAAGGTGTTCTATTGACTGCTCCTCCTCCTCGTCTCCACAGCTTCTGCAAAAGTCATTAGGCAAGATTTCCATTCTCTCGTGCCGTCCAATAAGGCAGCGACCCGTTATGACAGACACGATAAGTGAGATGTCCGGTCTCGACAACGACAGCAATGCCACATTAGAGCAGTATGCAGTTCCTGACTATTTTCCACCTGTCATTTGTTACCGTAAGGGCACTATCTCTCAAGAAGAGCTTGCAGGCCCACATATTCCAGATCCCCTGTAGGGTGTATGGTAGTTCCTAGTCTTGCAAGTTCATTTGCCTTGCAGTTCCCTGGTATGTTGTCCCTGTGGTCCGGCACCCATATCAGGTGATTATTGAACTGTTCAGCCATTTCGTTTAGATACCTGCGATAGTCGAAGGCAGTTTTTTAATTCAGAATTATATTTTCCAGGAACTTGATAGCAGCCTGACTATCAGAGAAAATATGTATTGATGCCGACTTTGGTGAGAACATTAATTTTCAGCCATTCCGCTACCTTTTATAGCTCAGATTTCTGCCTGGTAAATACTACAGTGATCAGGCAGTCTTGTAGTAAATGTAGTAAAACATATAGTGCCTCTGTTGGTGACGTCCACAACGCACCACTGAAACATATAGCAGCCATTCGCTGGACCTTATTTAATATTGCGCAGAAGGTTGATTTCTCCAGAGCTGTCCACCAAACGACAATAACGTACAGCATTACCGGTCGGACTACTTCAATAGGGAACTTCAATGAGACGCTTGTAACTTTTGGTACCTTATTTCTCCTGATGAAAAGAACGAGTTCCATCTTGGTCAGGTTAAGATCAGAAGTTAACCTGAAGAAGGATGTATAAAGGGCCTTCTGTAGGATATCTCTAAGAGCACTCGGAAACTTCCCTCTAACTGTTATTGCACGCCATATACATACGTAGATAAGTAGTATCTTCGGCTACGCAGTCTGACCAGAGCACTTAAGGCAGGGTTAGGCATACGTAACCGTAATTTATCTTTACCGTTGCCCGTTTGAGCGATTAGCCAACGTTCTGACAACAACAACACATAAGTAAACAAAAAAGCCGCGATTTCTTTTTGTTTAGGTTTATTAAAAATGAAGTTGAAAAGAATGTTTATAAATTTGTGTTTTTTTTTAAATCTGTGCAGAATTTACAATAAAAGTAATCAAGAAACTATCGTCGGATAAGACACTGAATGCCTATGGCAGTTTTTAACGCCAAGAATGCAGTGAAGTTTTGTGGCGCTTCCTTTCGCCGATTTATTTAAGTGAACAAACTACACACCAGTACAAACACATTGCCAATGATTTTCAACGAATGTGGGATATGCCGAATTGTGTGGGAATCTGCGATGCTAACTATTCATTCATATCAGTTAATGTTGGAAGTTATGGCAGCCAACACGATGGAAGTATGTCCATTAAACTTCAATTTATTTATAATCTATTTTAATACAAACCATTTCCATTTCTTAATTTAAATTAAATACGGCTATATTCCAGTACTCTCCGTTTGGCCAATCAGTTATTTTAGGTACAGTACCTTTACCTCCTAGTAAACCATTATCGTCAGCATCCTCTGAAGCCTTTCCTCATTTTTTTATTGGCGATGCAGCGTTTCCCCTGAGGAATATCCTTGGTCTATGTCAAAAACTTTAGACGAGCTCAGAGACAAAATCCAACGCGAAATTGCCAACGTTCCGGTCGAAATGTGTCCAAGAGTGGTGGAAAATTGGGTTGGCGGGCTCGTGGTGGTCATATGACCGAAATAGAATTTAATTCTTAAAATGTAACATTTGCACTACACCTGGAATTTGAACTCTATATCTTAAATATTCTGTTTTTTATTAATATATAAAATTCTTATGTCCTTTACTTATGTCTATTTCCATTGAAGAGGGACTCAGCCAAATCCAATCTCTATCTATAAATAAGTCCACGTTTGTAGAGACGCTTATATTGCTGTCAAATTAACCCACAATGAAGAAGATTGGCGCAATGATTGTCTCGTACTGTCGTCAAAAGAATCCTGAAGCAGATTATAAATTTAATTTTTAATGGAGTCAGCCGCGATCTTTATAAAACTCACCCGTAACGCCCAGCTCCTTGCCAATTTGCTTCCAAGCTTCTCGCTTTTATTCAGATATCCTATATGCTGGATTATATTTATTGTATAAATACTCGTGCGACTGCACCAATGAAATCAAATATTCGTCTTTCATGTTTATTTGCACTTTTAAACAACAAATAATTAATAAATTATTTTCTTTACATTTCTCGGATACAATTGTAATTGTAAACAACATGTAGTATCAGCTGTTGTCAAATTGTACGTAAACGGAACGTCCAATTCTGATTTCAACAGATTCAGTCGTCCGTTTACGTTTCGTTTCCGTTGGCTAATCGTTTACACTGATTTCCATATGACAGATTGAATCAGCTGATTCGTTACGCTACGGGGGCGTTACGGTTAAGTTTGCCTAACTGGGCCTTTAATCTGGTACCACGGGAGTCAGGGAAGCCCTCGAGACGCAGGTTCCGGCCTAACTATTGGAGAGAAGTGGTTCTGGTTCTGGCGACTTAAAAGGTTTAAAGCTTTTCATATCGCAAAGAATTCTAGATTCGGTCGGCCTCTGATGGCTGCACTTTAACGGAATCCCTAACAGAAGTATGCAATACGAGTACTACTTCAGAGTTACCCGAGAAATGTGTACCCAGGAGCTCTCCCAGCGATTCCTCACTGGACGTATTCAAAGAACTATTATCTTTCTTGATGTAGCCAGTAGTACAAGGTGTTGAGTCTAAAATTTTCCGTAACCTTGAGGCTTCTCACCAGCTTTCTACGCCACTACAGAAATCTATCCAGGATTTATTTTGAGCCTTTTCCAACTCTTTTTTGTACCGCTTCAGTTCTTCCATGTATTTGTCCTAGTTCTGTGGGACTCTGGTGGCCTTTGTCCTATTAAAGAGCTTCCTACAACACTTCCTCAGCGTGGCTAATTGAAGCCCACCACCATTACAGTCGTGGTTTGCCCATTGGCTTTTGTTTGGGACTTTTGGAAGAGAATACGTGCCTAAATTTTCCCCAATTGGACTTCATAATATTCGGTGGGCCGACGGAATTAGGTTGCTTCGCATTCATGCAGAAGCTAATATATCCATGTTCGGAAATGCTATGATTGTCCAAAACTTTCCAATCACAAATCCTTCCACTTAAATTCTCGGAGACAAGGGTGACATCGAGCACCTCCCGTCTGTTTCTAGTAATGAAGGTAGGTTCATGCAGTCTATTACAAATCGAAAGGGACTACTTATAATATATTCGATAAGTAATTCGCCCTGTACCTTGTACCAGTGATTTCAGTGCACAGAGTGAGGTTTCAATGTCATGTGCCATACAAACGGAGGTCAACCAAAAATGAGAGTTTTCTAACTCAAGGTTGGCTGTTACTAAGTCTTGATTCCATATGAAACCATGCCATCGGACTTGACGAGGTGGGGTAGAGACTCGGCATTCACTATAAATACTGCATGCCTCCAAGGGTCATCTGCCTCATTAAATGGGCCGACCTTTCAGTTGCCAGTTGAAAGCCCGGGATTGCAAACTTTCAGAAACTTAGCTGCCGCTACGGATTCCACATCGGCTGGTATAGCCGGAATCCCATGGGTCGAGACGGGATGTTCTTCTTGTTGACAAAATCAAATGCCGCACCTGGCGGGAATTCACCAATCTTCTTCAAAGCGCAACAGTAGCACTCAACAGAGCGCATATTACTAAACCGTATTAGTTTTATGCGGCCCTGATACCCTGCGTCGACACAATCGGGAGCCGGACGCGGCAGCTCCTCAAGAACATCGAAGAAATCAGAGCACATTGCTTACTCTAATGCACTCCACTTACCCCTGGGGATGTTGCAACGTTGCCACTGAACACTTTTGTCCTTTTGGAAGCCCGCGGTTCATCTGAGGTGCGCAGCCTGATGTACAGAAGTTGATGTACTTTTCTTTTCTTTAGAAATACTCTGTGCCCACTTTAGGGATTTTCTCTGCTTGTTAGGCAGAGATTCAACGTCGGCTTTGTCAAGTATCATAAGGATCCTGAGAGCCCTGCGCCGATCATTAAGCTTCTTTTTTGAAGGATGGTTATGCTTGCCATAGGACACCGAAGTACCAGGTACTGCTGCCGCCTTAGAAGAGGTCTTTGAGGCTTGTTGCCAGATCAATGTTTAGATCCTCGTGTATTTGTTGTAGTTGTATCGTTATCAGTTCTAGTATTTGTAGTCGTACCGGTTAGTTGTTGTTGTAGTGTGTCTGCTTTCGTTTGATTAAAGGGTTTACTATAGGTCCCACTAGTCTGGGGGTAGTGCACAATAGAGGAAAAAACTGTCTATGTTAGCGTCAGTTCTGACGAGACAATGCCTGATCGCGAACACGTCATAAGGTTGGAGCTGTCGAAAGGATAAGGAAGAAGTGGAGAGCATTAAGTACCTGTTCCTGTTCCGTAATGGGTAAACGACGCACGATGGGAAAATATGATGAAATATGCGCGCATAGGACTTTGAAAACAACTTTCAAAAATCTGTTTTTTGGGAATGTTGTTTTATTGTGGATAACATTTAATGAAAATACCTTCAAATTTTATGAAAATATCTCTGGACGATTCCGAGTTATGACCTTTCAAATTTTGTCTTTTTTTACTAATAAATGCAAATAAAATTGTGATGATAAAATGTATATTCTAAAATGCTTGTAGAATTCTCGTTTCTTGGTGAAATGCGACCGGACTTGTAATATATAATAAGGCTATATACATCTAAATTTTTGTGTATAAAACTAAATTTAACGTCTTTAAATGAAGAGATATTTCAAAGTAAAAATACAGTTTTTTTTTTTGTTTTTCAAAAAAATTATCCGCAGTAAATGGAATACTACTTTTTTGGATCACGTGGGATCACTACGATATGACATAGAGAAGAGAGGTGACTTAGTGGTGAATCCAACGGTACCTAGTTTATCTGCGACTTTTTGCGATTATGGCCGATTATTGTACTTTAAATATGTGTTTTTTTTACTTTAAGTAAAGAAAATATGTGTGGGAGCTACATCTATCTGTGAACCGATTTTCTTTTCTCTCTTTTCTCTCGACGACCCATTGTGTAATTGCGTTAGTTCAGCTTTCAAAAATATTGCAGACTGCAATTTTATCCTATTTATGTTGCTTTGGTTTCAATTTCAAAAACATTGCCCGGTTTTGTAGACTTTTAACGCAATTTTCACAAAAATATGTTTGAACTACAATGGTCTATATATTTAAAACGCAGCACCATACAATTAAGTAACTCAAATAGATTGTGAACTAAATTTTGTCAGCTTTAATATAAAATCAAGATCACTGAAGTTGGTACGATATTCTGATTTTCACACTAATTTCCACAAAGTCACTTTTGTAGCCCCACTGTGCGATACATGGTAACAGTAAAATAAAATCTGGGTACACCAATTTCTTCTCTCAAAAATTCTCTCGAAGATGGTCCAAACCGTAGGACTCTATCTCTAACGGTATAGTCATGAGATAGAAAATACTGCTATGCGCGCGTATTTACCCCTTTTTTCCCATTGTGCGACGTCTGGATTTACTGTGGACGGGTTGTCAAGAAGTCTAAAGCCGGTACCAATTTATATTATTGTTAACTTCTTAATTACTTAAAATTATCTGAAACTGGTTTTACCCAAAAATGGTCCTAGGTAATTTTTTCGAGATGTTGCACTTTTTCCTCAGAAAATTATATATATCCTCCTCCCTGCAAGGTGAGTCCGTGTATTTTTATAGTAATCATACACAATTATACAACGTATTACATTTTTTAATTTCTATTTCCTATCACGAGAACTACATATTGGTCTCTTACTTATTCGTCATTGCCGATTGTTATACATTTTGGCCATTTTAAGCCAATCATTCCTTTTCTTTATCCAACAAATGGTCAAACATTCTATTTATTTCTTCGAGAAAAAGGGAAAAATGGAATGTTTGTGAACGTGCATTGCGTTTGAGACCTATTGACGACCTTTATCGGAGGGCCATAAACAATAATCTGTGTTGGCAAGCAAGTTTCTTGAAAGACCAAACGGCGAAGGACCACCACTCAGTGATTCAATGCTTCAGTGCTTTGCCGGTACTTGGGATTAACGGATGTATCAATAACGGAAGCAAGGGTCATTCATTTAAATGTTGTCTACAAGTTGGCAACTTTTGAAGTTCCTTAGCAAGAAGTAGTTCTTCCAACTTCGCTTCCTAACCCTCTTCCTTTCTCTTTCTCGGTCTCCCCCAAAACACCAAAAGAAATCGGTCGACATAGTGATGACTATGGTATGGAAAAAGATGGTATGAGAATGTTTGTTACCTTTTCTCCCCCTCCTCCTCTCAGTTTAAGCAGTTCTTGGAAAGACATTCTACTATCCTTCGAACATTTCTCTGGCAGATTATGTGTGCGTAGTGGCGCCATTGAGTCGCCGAAATTTATTTTAATCGGTGTAAATTTTTGTTAAGATTATTCTTTTCTTTTGTTTCTCCATTGTATTCTACGATTTTGTTTGAAGCAAAAATGTTGTTCGGTAAAGAGTTGCTTGTAAATTTGCTGAGAATACTTGGAAAATGTTGTTTCTATTCTCATAAGTTCAAAAGGTTACTAGGGTTCGTATTCAAAGCATAAAACAAGTTAATCAAAAATAATCAATTTAGAAACTGTATAAACGGATTAATTTTAATTTTATGCTTATTAAAATGTTTGTCCATGCTAGACGGTTTAGAAGTCAGATGGGAGTGGGCTATTTAAAAAATTGGACCGACATGAACTTTTCTTTTTGAGGAATAGTTTAGGGCGGAGTTTCTCAGCAATTTTTCCAACATGGCTCAGTACAGCGCTATTCAACTGAACCCCGATACATGTCTAGAGATCTTCCGAAGAACATGTTCGCTGAAATTTGATTCCCTGTACATAAGTCATTTATTGAGTACAATATATTAAAGAATTAATGTACTTACAATTTTATAGTTATAGATTACAACTTCAATAGGGCTTACATGTAAAGTAGAAAGTCAGATATACACCAATGGGAGTTATAACTAAAACTGAACAGATTTTATTCTAACTTGGATCGGAAAATTCCACCCTGCCAAATTATTAATATGTTCATCAGGTTGTTATTCATTGGAAAATAAATTTGTGGTACCCGGCACCACACTGTTGTACATGGTATTGTGTCTTCGTGGATTTGTTTGTAACGTGTAAGGTGTACGACTTAAGGTGTAAAGGGTTTTCCAACAAGAAAAATTTCATTTTTTGAGATAAATGATCGGATGTTTATTTCACAATAAAGAGGAAGATATGCAGTTAATAATGAAAAACAACATCAACCGAATGGCCACCACGACCACGCTTACAGGGCCATATCCTTTTCATGAAATTTTCCATAACCAAATCGCAAAGTGGCTGCCCTATGTCCCCGATAGCCTCACGAATTATATCTTTGAGGTCTTGAATCGACGCTGGGCTGTTAGTCTAGACCTTATCTTTCACGTGTCCCCAAAGGAAGAAGTCGCAAGGTGTTAAATCACAAGATCTCGGTGGCCAATTGTGATCACCTCTTCGAGAGATAACACGGTCCGGAAACTTTTCCCGTAACAGAGCAATGGTTTCGTTGCTTGCGTGGCACGTAGCCCCGTCTTGTTGAAAGTAAACGTTGTCCAGATCAATACCATCCAACTCCGACCATGAAAAATCATTAATCATCTCTCGATAGCGCAATCCATTCACCGTAACTGTTGATCCAACCTCATTTTCGAAAAATTAGGGTCCAATGAGCCCGACGGACCATAAACCGCACCAAACAGTCACACGTTGAGGATGGAGAGGCTTCTCAACAATAACTCTTGGGTTTTCCGAGCCCCAGATGCGACAATTTTGCTTGTAGACGTAGCCACCGAGGTGGAAATGGGCCTCATCAGTCAAGATGATTTTGTATTGTTCGTTTCGTTTTTTGATCGTTTTGTATCGTTCGATAATCGATCCATTTTTAGTAATGGCGTAGTTTCTATTTGTCAAATGTCAAAGAATAAAAGCTTCAAAAGTGACAGCTTCCGAAATACCGGGTGATTCAAAATAATATCTCTTGTTACAAGAGCGATGAGTGAAGTTCATTTATAACCTTCTGATTTACAGACGCATTTCAGCTATTTTAGTGTAAACTGACCTCCATAAATTTGTCAGCAGGTGAACGACCCAAGGGGGTGTTCTGTCTCCTGTGCTATGTAATCTCTTCATGAACAATACTTTGCTTTCTCTGGAGATAACGGGCGTCAGAGTTGTTGACTATGGAAATATCTGCTAGAGTAAAGATTCTAGATACTCTCAGAGATATCCTACAGCAGGCCCTTCATACAACCGCAAGATGGGCTTCCGGTAATAGTCTTGGTGTTAACCCGACCAACACGGAAGTTATTTTCATCAGTAGAAATAAGGTTACATCTGTCTCCTAGAGGGTATTGAAATTCCCATCTCTGAAAGCGCCAAATACTTAGGTATTATACTGGAAAGGAAGTTGCACTTCAAACCCAACATTTTGGAAAGAGCAAAGAAGGCTGTGATGGCTCGCAATATGCCTGTACAAGGAAAATAGGGAAACGCTGGGGTTTGAACCCGCGCATAGTTTATTGGTTGTATACGGCAGCAGTCAAACCGATAATGTTGTACGGCATTGTCGTCTGCTGGACAGCTCTGTAGAAATGCACCTTCTGTACGATACTAAACAAGGTTCAGCGAAAGACTGCTATACCAGTGTGTATCACTGGTGCGCTGAGAACGACACCAATTGAGTCTAGCGGTGCGGCATATTGCACCGCTAGACCTTATAGCAGTGCAATATACCGCATGTACTGCGATTAGACTCAGGGAACTGTCACTGAAGTCAGGAAATGGCTACGGACATAGTGTCGATCTAGACAGAATGCCTGACAAGAACTATCTCACTCTTATACCTGATAGATCAGAATGTAATGCTCGTATTCCAGGACAGGGGAGATTCATTATTTCTACACAAACAAATATTCAAGTAGGCTTTTGTGTATTTTCTGAGGAACTTGAGCTATCACCTGCAAAAAACTACAATAAAACTCATCACTTTAGAGTTTACCACGCAGAAATCTTAGCTGTTAAAGAGGTAGCGGAATGGCTGAAAATTAGTATGCTGACCAAAGTCGATGTAAATATGTTATCTGATAGTCAGGCTGCAATCAAGTCCTTGGAAACTGGATCCCTGAATTCAAAACTGCCCACGACTGTCGTAGATCTCTTAACGAGATGGATGAACAGTTCAATATTAATGTGATATGGGTACCGGGCCACAGAGACATACCAGGGAACTGCAAGGCAGATTAACTTGCAAGTCTAGGAACTACCTTATATGCTCCAGAGGAACTGGAACATGTGGGCATACCTCTAGCGATCCGCATGCTCTTCTTGAGAGATAGTGCACTTACGCCAACAAATGACAGGTGGTCGATAGTCAGAAACTGAATACATTCCAGGCTGATGTGGCCCGGCCTAGACTCAAAATGCACTGCTGTCGTTGTCGAGACGGGACATCTCACTTATAGTGTCTGTCATGACGCGTCACTGTCTTATTGGACGGCACGAAGAGATATTGTAGGTCTTGCATAATGACTTTTGCAGAAGCTGTGGAGACGAAGAGGAGGAGGAATCAATAGAACATACAAGGCGGCATGCAACCTTAGGCTCTTATTTCTTTGGGGAATTCGCTAATTTGGCTGATGTTGGAATCGGCCAACTTTTGAGATGGCCGAACCAATCAAATTGGTTCAACGGGACGGACTAGCGATAACTTATGTTTTCCCTTACGTCCCTGTGGTAACACAATGGGCTGTATAGTCTGTTTTACAGGCGGCCACTCTTAACCTAACCTATGGCAAGTATATCCGTCCTTCAAAGAGGAATTTTAATGATTGGCGCATGTCTTTCAGTTTCCTGGAGGGACTTGGGAAAGCCGATTCTGCATATCTGAACTACAAGCAGAGGTAATTCCTGCATATCTGAACTACAAGCAGAGGTAATTCCTAATTCCCAAGTTCCATACAGCAGCAGCCTTTAAAAAAGCAGTGCTCTCTAGATGAAACGCCGGCATCCAAAAGGACCAAAATGCTCAGTAGTAACGCTGCTTCCTTCGTCCTTCGCTGACGTTACTAAGGACAGCTTGATTCTGGCGGTCATCAACAGGGGAGAGGAAGACGACAACATCCCCAGGAGCAAATTGAGTAAAATAGAGCATTGTGATCTGGTTTCTTCGATGTTCTTGAGGAGCTGCCAGGTCGAGCTCCCGCTTGTGTCGACGCAGGCCTGTATTAGGATCACATAAAACGTTTAATAATATGCACTCTGTTGAGTATTATTACTATGGGCGAATTAAAATTTTCTGTAATTACACAAAATCTAACCACATACAATATTTGAAGTCTATCGGTTACTCCTTCCGAAAGTTATCGTGCGCACCAGTCAGACAGACAAAAGGACGGACAGATATTGCTCAAATGACTTAAAATTTCCATACTTAGGTTCTTTGGTCACTCCTTCGATGTGTTACACTTTTGGCCCGTAGCAAATGATATATACTCCCTGTGAGTGAGGATATAAAAATCATGTAAACAATTTGTTACTTTTATTGACAGGATTCACTCTAATACACATCCGCGCAGCATCGAAATAAAATATACTTCCCTAACCTTCATCATATGATTAACCTCAATGACGACGTTGTAGCTTTAAGCTTATTCATGGTCCATAAATTACGCACACCATCAACGCGCTTATACTGGTTTTTTTTGCTAAATCCTTGTTATCCTTTAAACAACTTACTTCGAATGCAAACAACGAATACAGCGACAAAAAAGTACAGCACAAAACACATTCTGTGTCCTCGGCTAAAATTAAAATAAAATCTCTCTGATTATGAACACAATGGTACAATGTCGTCCTCGTATTTCGGTTATGAATGGGAATGCAACAGGCAGCAAGTAGCAAATAGCTTTGGTTTACAGTCAGTCGTCACATCGTAGTAAGCTGAACAAGGACACAAGGATACATTGGTACACGAAGGATGGAGAATGGAAGAATGATACCAATAAAATGGATGCAATTCAAATAAATGCAAACACTTTCAGTTGTTGTGGTCTTCCATCCGTCCATCCGCATGTCTGTCTGTCCTTGCTTGAGCTATGTGCCATGACCAAATTCCTGACAAAGGAAAGACAGCAGCAAACAACAGCATCCAACATTGCAGTTGATGGTAGCCGGAGACAATAAAAAATACATATTTTTTCATAGCTGAACCACCAAAGGGGATTCATTCGGGAGAACACTGTTTGAATTGACCTTATCCCCCCATCTGACTATCGAACAGGCTATTGCGCTGTGTGTATACGAATGTTCACTGATACAGTCAAACATACAATTATTCCCAAATTAACCCAAAATATCCCCATGTAAAAAATCGCTCAATGGTGGCTTATTAACATTTTTTATGCGTTTGTTGCTTCTGTTGCCAGTGTCACGACTGCTTTGGCATCTGCAGCACTTGCCGATGCACAGTGTTGTGAAGGTGAACAAAAAGTTAAGGCGACAACTTTAGCGATTAATTCCATCACTAATGAGAGGCTGTCATGGACACTCATTACCTTAAAATAACCTGAATCAGATGAAATTATATCAGCAGTACTAAAACGAATAGGACAATGAACGTAATAGCAGTTACGTGATATATCAGTAGATCTCGAATTTTTTGCATATTTTTATTTTTTTTATCCGATTGGAACCGAACTTTGCATTTAGGCGTTTCATCGTTCAAATATGTTTTGCATATTTTTGAAATGCACTAAAATTTTCTACATTTGAACGATAAAACGTCGGAATGCTAAGTTTGGTTCCAAACGGGTGGAAAAATTAATTATGCAAAAAATCCGAGGTCTATATATCAGGACCAACAGAGTATCTGCCAACAATCCTGTATTGCTCTGAAAGGTCAGCGTGATCATATTTCTGCCATAGAGGAATCTAAGATCACCAGTAAGTACCTACTCTCAGCTCATGGGAACTACGTGGTCATAAGAAGGGACTGAGAAAGGAACCACGTTGGAGGCCTAGCATAGAATGTAATTGACCGATGTGTTACTTACAAGTTGATGAACCAGCCGCCAGCAAGCCCAATTCCTTGAATATGGCCATTTCAATTCATGCCTTTCGGGTAGCATTCGGGCGAACTATCAGCCCACAATCAACCATATATTTATGGGCTACAGCAGAACAGTCATTGACGATCTAAATACTCATCATGAGATGTGGCACTTCCAGCTGATGTTCGGCCGACGCATATATTTCATTACCGACCAAATAGACGACTCTCTACTATTAAGACTTGTCCATCAGCATTACGGCTCATTGCTCAAGCTCCCCTAAGGTCACCATCGTTAATTCGTCCCTCATTACCGCAACATCGCGGTCCTAGACTTTGATCACGTCCCAATCTTGATAACGGTTTAAAAGTCTTGCGACTTCATGAAGCCCGAGAAACACACAATCATAATCTAAAATAAATACAACTAGTATGGCTGCCGCCATCTCGCGTGCCAGAAAGGGTGTGAAGATGATGCGAGGCATAATTCTCATGGCGCACAGCGTTTCATACCTAAAGGTAGGCCAGGTCGCCCCACAGCTGCTAGCTAAGCAACGGGACCTATTGCGGCAAAACATTTCGGCTGACCATAGAATCATATCCATGACGGAAGAGATCAATTATCTCGTTGGGCAGCACCGTCGAGAAAAATTTATTAATCACCTCAACATCTGCGATACTGACTCGCACATTCTAGTGTCTACCATAAAAAGTATATGTGGCACACGCAAGAATCAGGGTAACATCGCTATCTCTTTCAGCGATTCCGCCCATGCAGATACCCACAAATGTGAAAACAAGTTTTGCCAGCAATTCATTGCTCATCCCACCCAGCAGAATAGGCCCTTCGGAGAAGGAGGAAACTATGATGTGACCCTATGCCCTGCTCCTTCATTCCATCTGAAGTAGAAGCCATCATCTTCAAGGAAAAATCTTTCAAAGCTCATGGACCAGATGTCATCTCATTGGACAGGCTAAGGCACCTTGGCCCTGTAGCTCTCCGAATTCTAGCTCAACTTCGTAACCTATTGGTAAACGAGCTGGTGATCCCAGAGATTTGGAATATTACAAGAGTCATCCCGATTACAAAACCAAACAAGATTGCCAACCTTGGAGAAACATACCGCCCAATATCTCTGCTATTACCACAGGAGAAAGTTTTGGAATCGTTGCTTTGTCCAGCATGACTGCGCACCTCCTATTAGCTAGCCATCAGCACGGGTTTACGAAATCAAAACTGGCCTCCCAAGCGAACAGTGGGGGCTGCAATCAAACTGTCTAAGGCATTTGATACAGTGGATCACTCGGTACTGAAAGGTGATATCCTAGACTCCACATCGCCCAATGTTACTAAGCCCTGGTGAAGTAACTATCTCAATGGTAGACATGCATTCAAAATACCGGAAGATGAAAATGGGAGTCCCATAGGTAGGAGGTACAGTGGATCATTCGGTACTGATAGGTGATATCCTAGACTCCACATTGTCCAATGTTACTAAGCGCTGGTGGAGTAACTATATAAATGGTACACAGCCATTCAAAGTACCAGAAGATGACTGTACTTTTGAAGGTCGCTGCACCAAATATCAAGATGATGCACCATCACATCATCCAGCTGATAGGAAATGGTAGGAGAGGAAACTGTTCTTATCGAATTCCGCAGCTATCCTTTTGTACTTCCTGGACCAAGGAGTAGAGGAGAGAATTGAACATCACTGTCGACGAAAGAACAATACCGTAGGTGCACAACGAAGATACTTAATGTTGCGTTCGATAATCTCCTCACCTTCTCTAAACATGCCGCCTGCATTAAAGTCCAAGCCAGAAATAAAATACTCAAGGCATTAAAGGGCACCATCTGTGGTATAGATAAAGAGACGTTGATCGCGACTTATAAAGCTACAATTTGCTCCATCATAAACATCTCTGCCCCGGTTTGGGCATCATTTGTTAGCAACACTCAATGGTGAGAATTAGAATTGTCACCGGATGTGTCCAGATGTCGGGCGTGGACAATGTACTTGAGGAGATAAATTAGCTGTTTTAGGTTAGAGTGGTAGCGGGTTTTTTACCAGCTAACTCGTAAGTCCCTAATGTTGCCAACCTGTTTGATATACAAATTTATCGATAGTACGAATATCGGTACCGGAAATATCTGTTAAACTATCTAGAAAGTCCAACCCCAGTATGTCCAGAGGTCGTTCACTCAAATAGGGACAGTATCATAGCAAGTGCGCAATGCTCCCCACTTATTCCTCATCTCCACAGCTTCTGCAGAAGTCAATACCCAACCTACTGGCATGTTTGCTGATCGGCGAACACTAACGTAGACAGTATTTTCCTCCCTAGTGCGAGGAGATATTTGACCTTCTCAGGTCATTTCTTGGCCAGATTTGTCTAGCTACCCTACAGGTGCTGATATCTGTCCATCTTTCCTTGTACTGCCTGATTACCTCTTGCCTAAGCCAAAGCTTGCATGTCGATAGTGGCGCACCAATATATGAAATTCTTTGAGAATTTGTAATATCGCCCTTTCCGAGCAAGTTCATCAGCTTTGCAGTCCTTGCAGAATTACCTAGAATTGATGGTTCCAAGACTGAGTTCTTTACAGTGTACTCTGAAGCCATCCTTATCATCAAGCTTCGAACCATCCGTAAAGAAGTTGAGATATTTTCTATTACCTGGTATTCTGCCAACCCATTCGTGTCCGGCTGGTATCATAGTGATGTAGTTGCTCTCGATGTTGTACACCGTGGGTATATAGTCCACTCAGTCGGTTACCACAGCACTACAATCTGATATCAGTTTAATCTTAATGCCTCTCTTGATGCAACTTCTCTTGTCACAATATTAATCAGCATGAAATGGAACAGGGCTTGTAGAGAGTCAGTCGCTGTATATATGCGTAGGCAGGCAGTTCTCTGAATCTTTGATAGTAGGTTGGTGATGGATAGTTTATCAAATGCCGTCCATCACACAACAGTGTCGTACGACAGGATTGGACGAACTACTGCTGTATGTATCCAATATCCAATGCACGATTTTAGGAGAGACCCCATCTCGATCCTACAGCCTTCCTGCAGAAATATAAGGCGACATTGGCCTTCGTTATACGTTCCGGTATGTTAAGTTTGAGTAACAGTTTGCTATGTAGAATTATGTCTAAAAATTTTTCACTTTCAGAAAAGGCTAGATCTGCTCCATTTATCCGAGGAGCGTTCAAATGTGGGACCTTATTCATCCAAGTAAAAAGAACCAATTCTATCTTATTTGGGGTAACGCCTAAATAAGCTGTTGGTAGAGCTACATAATGTGCTCTCATCCTAATCATCACATTGTTATGCAGAATCCACCACCAAGACACATCCGGAAAGACATCAGGCGCAACTGTCCAGACATCCACGACGTCATACCATCCTACGTCAACCGACTATCAATCGCAGCAGCCCTGAAACAGCTGCTCACAATAGCGGTAGTACAAGCCGTCATAAGCTACAACCTGAACAAAGTCCTTAACAGTCATCGCCCGGCAATCTTGGGAAATGAGCGGCTTTTTCCCAGATCAACCAGATCTACGCTGAATCAACTTAGATCTGGATGGAGCTCTATTCTGAACTGCTATCAGTCCGGATTAACCTCATGCGTTGAAGACCACTACCCGAAATACCAACAAAGCCTTCACGACATAGCACCTATGTTTGCATATCCCAGAAAACCAACGAACGTGCGTCCTCTTGACCGTTGGGAACGAAAGAAGTGGGCACTTTCCACACATCCAACATGACCGCAACCAAAAGTATCAAGACATCCTCCGTTCCAAAGACCTCACACACCAAACAAAATATTTATAAATTATCTTCCAGAGAGAAAAACAGTTGCGAACACGACCTGTTGCAACAACTACGGACTTTTTATTGAGGAACCATAAGTCCAACTTTCCTTCCACTTCCCTGACCATTAAACATTGTCTTTCGAGCGGATTTTCCAGCAATCTGACTCATCTTGGAGGATCTGACTGGAAAATACTCTTAAGGCTTTAAAGATACACACAACAGGCCGACGCACTTGCTTAAGTGTACGTGACATGAGAAGGAAAACGCATCCTCTTTTTAACCTATCTTAAAACCTATCCCTAACGTAGTGACCAAAACTGGCATTGTCATTTGATCGGACAGCCAGGCTGCCGTCAATTCTCTAGAGACCACATCCTTAAATTCAAAAACAGCCCTCGACCGCCGCAGATCTGTTAACGAGATGGCTGAGCAGTTCAACATACAACTCATATGGGTACCTGGTCATAGGAATGTCCCGCGGAACTGCAAAGCTGATAAACTTGCTAGGAAGAGAACTACGTCACAAATTCTCGAAGAATGTGCTTAAATTGTTGCGCCACAATCCACATGTAAGCTTTGGCTTAGGCAAGAGGCAATCAGGCAGTCCAAGGAAAATGGACAGAAATCGTTACCTATAGGGTAGCTAGACAAATCTGGCCAATATATGAACTGATAAGGTCCAAATGTCTCCTCGCACTAAAGAGGAAAATACAGTAAGTGTCAGTTCTGACGGGACACTGCCTGATCGGCGAACACGCCAGAAGATTAGCTGTTGAGTCCAATGTCTTCTGTAGGAGCTGAGGGAATGAGTGAGAAGTGGAGAGCATTGGGCACCTAATTTGCGCTTGTCTCGCATTGAATAAACGACATCTGGATATACTGGTGTCGGCCTTCCTAAGAAGTTTGACAGATCTTTCCGATACCGATAATCGTTTATCAAACAGGTACCAAAAATGTTCACAGTTCAGCAGTACTAGTTAAAAGTAATTTGCCAAAATATCAACAAAAATAATAAAAAGTTTTCTCTCTTAAAGAAATGTTAGAATTCTGTAAAGTACCGCCAACTTGCCAATGTTTCTTACTTACTTCATAATTTCCCATTTCGCCACACGGTGCGTGTCCCCCCAGATATGTTTGTTGCTGTGTCGGTTGACTTGTCAAAAATTGTTCGCTCATTGGAATGTCAATTGCGTGGCATTTTAATATGATTACTCTTCATATGGTGTCCTGATTTTCACTTCAAGGTTTCCATGTAGAACACTTGCCACTGACTTCATACAGAGTTTCAAATTGCAGCCACCACTGCCGCTAACGCCGCCACTCCACTCCCCTCCGTTCATCTCATACAAAAAAATTGCCATACTCGTGTATAATTTAATTCCTAAAGTCTGCAGTATTTTAACCGTTTTTTTCTGTCAAGGATAAATGGGGTGGGGTGTATGACTGGGCTAAGGATGCTACTTGTAATTTTTGGATAAGGACAAAATGAACAGAAGGAACCGGAGAGAGAGGTGAGTTGAGGGAAAATAAATAAAATTGATGCCAGCCTGCTGTGATGGATTCAATTTAATATTATGAACCAGAAGCAAATACTGCAAAACGAAAGGCACATCTCGAGCTCGCTCAATATCCTTTTCCTTATTCTAAATGAAATTGCAGCATTCAAGCGGCACAAATACACTGCTCATATGAATGGCCCACAACAACCCACTCAACCATGGGAGATTGGGCTTTTGGATTTGGGAAGACAACGAATTTGTGGCTACACTGACTGCTACAACTGCCTGAATGGGATTGATGGTCGGTGGGATGATGGCAATATTTGTGTATGTCTGTGGCATCATAGATGAATGGTCCATCCCAAACATGTGTCTACAATGGCTTTATTTCACACACTAAATTTGTTGCTCCTTTTTTTCACGCCGACAAAAAAGTTCTACTACCGGAAGCATTTAATTGAAATTTATTGTTTTTTCTTCTCTCTTTCAAATAGAATTTTTAACTTGAAACGTTAAATTTATTTGCCGCAAATTAAAGTGTATTCTCTGCAGCTTAGGATGATATGATGATATTGTGTAATGTGCATGTATGCCTGAAATCAATGAATAGTTTTCATCATCTCTATTAACAACAATCTGCTGAAATAATTAATCTTAATATTGTCCATTGAAACTATCGAAAGGAAATCCTTTCAAACATTTCAGTGTTACACCATTGACAAGGATGACCCTGCAATGCATTGCCTGTGAGCGGATAACTATAACTTAACATCTCTTACACATCAAATCCTTACAAATGATGTCAGGATTTTCCCGATGTAAACTTACAGCAGAGATTACATTTATAGCACTGGAGTTCATACTCTTAGAAAAGTACACGAGTATGTACAGGGTCGACACTATAAGCGTTAATAATTTCACGGTGGAGCAACCAAACGGTTATTGATAACACGCCCATTTTTTGACAGCCAGCAGGAAAATATTGTTCTGTATCGCAGTTAAAAAGGTTACGAGTACAGTAATAATGGTAATGCAACCAGCCATTGTTAATGAGCTACGACATTTTATTTTGAACAAAATGTATGTTTATCGGACCAACATCGCCAGGACCGGATCGGAATCAAACGTGATTCACACAGCGCCCTCAATCTCTCCACGAGGGGTCCAATAATACAGTAACCCGTCACGACAGACACGATATGTGAGACAACGACAGCTGTGCGTTGGTTAGTTTTGTGTTTATGCTGGGCCACATCAGCCTGAAAAGTATGCAGTTCCTGACTAGTGACCACCAGTCATTGGTTGTCGTAAGTGCACTATCTCTCAAGAAGAGCTTGCAGGTCGCTAGCGGCATGCACACATAATCTAGTTAGCGGGGAGCGTGTAAGGTAGTTCAAAGTCTTGCAAGTTCATCTGCCTTGCAGTTCCCTGGTAAAGTTCCCGTGGCCCGGCACCTATATCAGGTATTTATTGAACTTCTTAGCTATCTCGTTAAGAAATCGAGGGCAGGTTTTTAATTCAAGAGTATAGTTTCCACGTAGCAGCCTCGCTATCAGATATAATATTAATATCGACTATTAATTTTTAGCTACCTCTTTAATAGCAAAGATTTCTGCCTGGTAAACACTACAGTGAACAGGCAGTGGCTTTGTTAGTGATAGATCAATTTTCTGAGAAAAGGCACCAAACTTGGTTCTTGAGTTTGGAACTGTCTGTATACAAGTTAACGAATCTCGTACGTCCTGGGATACGACTATTCCATTCTCTTTTAACAGGTATAAGAATGAGATTCTTCATGTCAAAGAAAGGTTCAGTCATAGGTAGGTCAGGCATTGTGTCTAGAATGACACTATGTCTGTAGCCATTTGCTAAACATAGTGACAGTTCCCTAAGTCTAATGGCAGTACATGCGGCATATTGCACTGCTATAATGTCTTGCGGCATTAAATGTAGTAAAACATTTACTGCCTCAGTTGATGTTGTTCTCAGCGCATCAGTGATACATATAACAGCCATTCGCTGTACAGCATTATCGATCTGACTACTGCTGTATACAACCAATAAACTCACGGATTCGGACCCTGGCGTTTTCCTATTGGATTATAGAGCTACCGCAGCCTACCACATTCTTTGCTCTTTTCAGAATGTTCG
The DNA here is from genome assembly GCA_963930755.1 of Eudasyphora cyanicolor. Taxonomy (NCBI): domain Eukaryota; kingdom Metazoa; phylum Arthropoda; class Insecta; order Diptera; family Muscidae; genus Eudasyphora; species Eudasyphora cyanicolor. The sequence goes on from OZ005734.1 coordinate 194,147,535, forward strand.
GTTTGAAGTACAACTACCTGTCTTAAAATACCTAAGTTGTTTGCGCTTTCAGAAAAGAGAACTTCAATAGTCCCAATAGACATATGAACTGTTGGTACCTTATTTCTCTTGGTGAAAAGAACTAGGTCCGTCTTGGTCGGGTTAATACCAAGACCATTCTCTCAAGCCCATCTTGTGGTTGTATGAGGGTCTACTGTAGGATGTCTCTAGGAGTACTCGGAAAGTTCTCCCTAACAGCTATTGCCACGCCACCAGCATAGACAATTACCTTAATCTTCTCTAGAGAAAACAGAATGTTATTAATGGAGAGATTTCATAGCAGATGAGACAGAACACCCCCAAAGGGCGTTCTCCTGGTGACAAATCTATGAAGGACAGTTGACCCAAAGCTAGCAGAAATGCGTCTCTTAATCAGAAGGTTATAAATGGACCTTCCTTCGTATACTGCTGTCAAACCTCAGGTAATTATAGCGGCTGGATTTATGTTATTGAAGGCCCGCTCTGTATCTAAGAATGCTACCGCAGTACGGGTATATTCCTTAACCGAGAGGGATCCTTCAATAAAGCTGACTAGATGATATAGGGCGGTTTCCGTGGACTTACCCTTGCTGTAGGCATGCTATTGATTGGATAGGAGCCTGTGATCAATTTTAGTCCTTAGGTAAATATGTATTAATATCTCCAGGGCTTTAAGCAGAAATGACGATATACTGTTTGGCAGGAAATTTTCAGCTCCAGTATTTTTTTCTCGTCATTTTGTTGGTTGTAGATCTGATTGATACAACAGGTGTAGAGATGTTTTATCAATTGCTCCCTGAGTCAGGCAACAATTGTATCAGCCACTACCTGTAACTCCGCCGGCGAGACTTTGTCTGGTCTTGACGACTTGAAAGGTTTAAAGCTTGATATACCAAAGAATTCTAGATTCGGTTACAATGTCGCTGGCGATCTCTGATGGCTGCACGTTAAATAGAACACCTTCTGTGTCTGTGCCTTAGCTGATGTTAAAATCCGCTAGGAAATATTTGTATTTTACCTTACGTCTCTGTGGTAGCAGAATGGTGAGAGAAGTGAGCTTGTCATACAGACTTCCACTATTAACCTTAACCTAATATGTTAGCAAACAAATCGATAGTGTATCGCAAAAGGCAATTTAGACCAAAGAATAGCCCTGTCAACGAAAGCTTCTGCATCTGCTATGGCTTGGGCCTCGGTAACTTCCGCAGGACGCTCATCACCAGGTTTACCATAACCTTTTTTCGGAAAGGAGGACTTTTGTGTCAGAAAAGGAGGACATTTGTAACATTTACAAAGAGAGTTCGAAACTTTCGGAGGACATTTAAAAAATACAATTTCCTATGATAATGATTTGTACAACAATTTGTATTTTGTAGCGCTTAGATGCCAAATCGGAGCACTATATCGAAATCTGAACAAATTTTCTTCAAATTTGGCAAGGTTTGTTCTTGGGGGCTACTTTTAAATCTGAGCAGATTTACACCAAATTCGACAATGTGGGCCCTTGGATCAAGAAACTCCATCCTGCTTAAATTCAATGTGATTGGATATGAAAAAGCTTCTGTGGCGCTAAAAGGCCATATCGGAAAGAAAATTTATATAGGGCCTATATCTAAATCTGAACCGACTTTGACCAATTACTTCCCAGGTATGAAATTTTTGTCAAATTTTAGCAAGATCGGAATGAAAGTGCGACCTGTACTTAAGGAACAATTTTAAATAGGCAGACAGACAATCGGTGTTCTTTAAAGTGGGTCTAGCTGCAGTATTTTTAGGTGTTAGTGAAGCGGCGTTAAGATCTGACAAGCCGAATTGATTGCATGTCAACTGTTTTTTGATTCTTTGGAATTTGTTGCGTTAAGAAGTAAAATCTTGAGGTACCTTTGTGTGGGGACTATATCAAAACATGGACCTATGATGACCATCGTTCGTCTGAAGGGTTCTGGATACACTTACTCCCAAATTACCATTTTCAGTTCGTCCAGTTGAAATTTGGCGTTAATAAGTCAAATCGGACAGAAGATGCTAACAATTCATCGATATTGCCCATTTTTAATCCTAAGTTACCTGCAGCTATAAGAAGTATCTGTACCAAATTTCAGTCATCGAGCTCAGTTATTGTAGTACTAACTTTGTACTAAAAGTCCTTGCGAGTATAAATCATGTGGAGGTTTACTAATTGTAAAAAATTTTAATTTGTAACAAAAGGAGGACAAATCCATCATTTTTGAAAAAGGAGGGAGGACGGGAGGACACTAGGAGGACGTACGGTAACCCTGCTCATCACTCGTTTTATATATACCGTGAATAGATTTTAAACGATACTTGTTACCTTGTTATGTCAAGAATTCCCCGGACTTAAACCCAATCGATTTTTATATCCGAAACGACACTGTGGTATGGCCTTTGTGCATTTGTTTGTAACGCCTAAAAATATGAGATAGACCCATAGTGTATTTTACCGATCGGTATAGAATCACTTTTTGAGTCGATTTAGCCATGCCCGTCTGTCCATATATTCTTGTGTTCAGAGTGCAGGTCGCAAATATGAGGCGATCTTTTCGAAAATTGGTACAGAGGCATTTCTTAGACTAGTGACGATCCCTGTTTAAAATGGCTCCCATATAAAGATCCCCACCGATGTCACTTCTTGATGCTCTAGAGAACACATTTTTCAATTGATGTGGCTGACATTTTAGAATTTATACTTTATATTGCACTTAATCGTCCCTAGTAACAACAGGGTCTATGTTTTGAAATAGCCCCCACATAAAAGTCTCTTCCGATTAGACATCTTGACGGTCTTGGGAACGAATTTTTTAACCCATCACGATAAAATTTAAGCTTTTATACTTCATATTGCATTAAATCATCTCTAATGGAGTAATATTTCAACATTTTGATGTGTAATCCTCTTAAGAATGTCAAATTCGAATTTGACTTCTTCGAGGTTACATCCCGCGTTTTTAACCTATCTGCCGGGAATTTAGAAATTTTCTCTATTTAACCTACAACAATTAATAGTAGACCTTCTCTGTGATAGTTTTCAGGTTAAAGGTGGCTATCTTGCAGATATACATTTATAACACATTGTTTTATATTTTAGGAGAAACAACCCTCTGCCATATATATAAACAGACCAAATGTACATGGTTGCCTAGTCTAGAAAGGAAAAAATATAATAAATTAATAAAAATTTTTGACGAAAATATGTTTCCTCTTTAGATGAAATAATAATAGTTTTTGGAAATTTGACTCCTAGTGGTGAAATAATAATGGATATTCAAAATTTCTGCTTTTTGGTCTAAAATATTGTCAAAGCGACCGGATATCGTATAGTCTCCTAACAACGGGAAAAAAATGTAATGTAAATTTGTTGGAAAATATAATTAATGGAATTCAGAAATTTCTATTTTGTGACAAAGTTTTTTTTCCAAAACTGTACCAAATAATCTTTTTGAGATAAATAAATAAAGGAATTTTTACATTCGTACTTTTTAAGTTAAAAAGGGATAAAAAGAATCGAAAAAGATCCACTATCATAATTGAATTTTGTGTATAAAAATTTTTGTTCAATTTTGCATTAATTCATCAAGTTAAACATTTGTTCATGATCTGTGGAGTTGTATCCACCATTTGAGAAAAATGTCTTTTAAGCCTTTTATACCATATTTAAGGATGCTGCTGCCATGATAAATGCTCCAGAGACTAAAACATGTATATGGGTCAGAATATTTAATAGCGACCTATGTAGTTTATTTTTAGCTACAATAGTTATAAGCAGTTACAAATAGGTAAACTTAAAATCGCGCCATAATTTTTTTGTAAAAATTTTATGGTCATTTTAATTTTTGAAAAAATTAAAAAATATGTTTTTGTGTTTTACAAAATTTGTTATTGCTCTCGAACAGCTGAACCGATTTTTAGTTTACTTGGTTTTAAAAAGGACAAAATGCGCCATTTTTGTAAAAAAAATTGGAAATATTTAAAAAAAAAATGTTACGAAAGTTTTTTTTTAAAAAACCTTTGTAGAAAAAATTTTTCCCCCTCGATTTTCTTCAAATTTAACTTCAAGTGGTCATAACTATTGGAACTGTTGGATATATCGAAACAATTTTTTTTGTCATATAGGAAATTTTATTGCCCATCCAGGTATGTTGATACGGCTGAAATCGGTGCATATTGTGCTCCGATATTTACAAAATACTAGCACATGGTAAGGGAAAAAAATGTCCTGCAGGCGGAAGTCCGAGCAATTACAGAATGTGTGAGCTGGCTTGGGGCTAACACAAGACCAACAAATGTGAATATTTTCACAGATAGCCAAATGGCTATCAGGGTGATAACGTCTAGAACGGTGAAGTCGAGGACAGTTTTAGATTGTAAAATGGCGATTAACGCCTACTCCGATCACATCACTATATGCATCATATGGTCGCCTGGTCATTGCGGAGTAAGGGGTAACGAGAAAGCAAACGCCTTGGCATCTAGAGCCAGAGAACACAAAAATAAATGTAATTTATAAATCGGAAGAGAAACACGAGTTACACGCGCTTGAACATTTTCTTCACCCGATGTTGCCAACTTTGAGGTCCGCTAGCTTCGCCCCTGTCTGACATAGGGGGCCCAAATATAAAACTTAACTTCTGTTACACCTCTTCATCTACCATGCCAAGCTTGGTTGCAATCAGTTGTTTGGTTAAAAAACGATCGAATTATTTCCCCATTTTGAATTCGAACCACTGTGTATTATGTACGTTATTAAAAAATTGTACTATTTCCAATGTTCAAATGGGTGCTATATTTTTGCTCTCTACTGTATTAATTGATGCATATTTTTTTCTTCTTCTTCTTACTATGCTATGTGACCGTTACGTTAAAGTGACAATTAAATAAATCAAGAAAAGAGATTATCATGTCAAACATAATAAATACACAAAGCTCTTACATATCCTTGGACACACTGTCGCACTCACACACATCCATTGGCACTCACCCCATGACGACATGGAGTCCTTTTTCACATGCTGTGAAGGATTTCTCTCACACATGTCAAGTCAATGGAACAAAATGAAATAGGGGAACGAAAGACAAATGAAGGCTAACGAAGAAAAAAGGATCAAGGAAGAAAATAGAAAAAAATGCATTGGGAAAAAATGAAAGGCCACAAAAAGTAGAAGCTTAGTAATTTTTTAAACTTTAGTAATTAAAATGACATCAAAACAGTTGATGGTCGTCCAGGATGACCATGAAGAAGATGGACTGTTGGATTCTGGTCGGTGTGAATGGTGATGATGTCAACAAACTGGTGCGGTGCACACCCGTTGCAGTGTGCTGTGAACGGATAAGAAGAACTCCTACGGGATAATCACTTTGAGTAGGAATACAAAAAATGGTAACATACTCTCTACCTCAGCCTCACTCACGTATGCTCCACGACTCGTGTGAGCTCTATGTTTTAATTAAAGTCTCAAACATTTCACAGTTTTGTTTGGGTTTGCTGAAGTCCTGTCATTAGAGGATTTCCTACTTAAATTTTGCAGTTGGCTTTGATGGTCTTGTTAGTTTAATTAGTTTTGTGGCTATGTTAAATTAGATATGAGTCATTCAAATAGACTAAAAACTTGATGCCCCCTACCTAATGCAATCTACGAATTTAGAAATATATTTGAATAAATCTGTTATCTGTAACCAATCAACAGATTACAATTAAACTTTGCACAGTAGGCGTTACCAAACTTAGTTTTGGCATTCTATAAAATGGGAACCGTGGGAGGGGCTATAGAGCCAAATAAAAAAACAGAGTTAATGATTCAATACATGGACCCATGACTACCGCTATTCGTGTGAATAAATTTAGTAAACAAAATGCAGCTCATGTGTGTTTGGTTCTATGACGTAAAGTAGGATTGTGCTTTTTATGGAATATATCAAAAAACTAACTACCCAGCAAAATCTTGGTAAGTACCTGTCATTATTCCCTGCATTACCAAATAATGACATCTCATTATTCACTGCATTACTTTCGGCTTATTAATAATGACTTACCATTAATAACAGAAATAAGTGATTTTTTGGTATCAAAATCATTTTGGCAAATTTTAATATAAATGGAATGCTTTCAAATAGTACGTGTATATTTGAATCAAAAATATCATAAATATTTCCGTATGTCGTAAGATGTTAAATCATTGAAGAATTTTTCAACTGGAGGTTTGGGTTCAGAAATTCGAATCTGGCAAGAGGAAATTATTTGTTTCGAAAAATATGCGCTACAATATGCAGAAAATCACTTTAAACGACCATTTCTACATATCTACCATATCTACCACTTATTTTAAACATATTGGTAATACATTATTCAAGTACTTAAAATCGTGAAAATATAAGCGCATATTTAAGTGGCATGCCTATTCTACAAATAAGTACTTATTATGCTACTTTATTGTATGCTTTTGGGAAGTACTTTCCTCCAATGACATCCCCATGTTAAAATATTGAGAAAAGTGGCTAAATAATAAGTACTTACCATTATCGAACTTTGGTTACTCGTCGGATTATTTGGTAATGAGAAATTTTGCTGGGTACTAGTGTAACCGGGTGGGCTGTGCAGCTTCCATCCTTTATTATACCCGCACTTTAGTGGAGGAGGATATACGTCATTTGCTATGAAAAATGAGCAACACATCACAGGAGTGACCTAAAGCCCAAAATATGTTCGGCGAATATCCGTTTGTCATTTAAGCAATGTCGTTGCCACTTAACTCTCACTTAATGTCGTTGTCACTTAAAGCAAACAAGTAAAGACGGATTAAGTTCGGCTATGCCGAATGTTATATACCCTCCACCATGGATCGCATGTGAATGGTTTCGGGTACAAATAAACCAATTTTACCAAAATTCAGCCCAATTCGTTGAAATTTGAGGTTTTTGTGGCGTTACGAAGTCAAATCTAGAGGGACCTTTGTATGGGGAATATATCAAAACATGGACCTATGACTTCCGTTGTTCGTGTGAAGTATACCAGGTATAAATAAACCCCAATTACCAAATTTTCAGCCTGATCAGTTGACATTTGTGGTCTCTATGACGTTAAGAAGTCAAGTCGGGGAGATGCTACTATATATGGGGGTGATTACAACAAACGGACGGACGGACACGGCTAAATCGATTTAGAATTTTACGACGATTAATGGCTAAATCGACTTAGAATTTTACATCGATTAAGAATATATATACTTTAAGGGGTCTCAGATCAATATTAAGAGGTGCTACAAACGGAGTGACAAAATGAATAAACACCCCCATATAAGAAAAACATAAAAACAATGATGATTGAGATAGAGTACGGCCGAATGTTTATCGTCGCTTCGGATAGTGCTCAGAGCTTTGACAATGTTGAAGCAAAAAGAGTTACTACCCTGGCCGGAGAACGTCATGAATGCTTTTTAAGCCACTGAGTCGGCTGATAGGGTCTCGACCTCAGTTGTGTTAACGAATGGCAATACATTACTTGATGTGATTATTTTTGATTTGAAATAGCAGAAGTAAGGAATAATTCTTGTTCGTTTGCTTTAATCCTTTCCTGGTGTTTAATGTTTAAGCTACATTCCTGAATTCTAACCATAGATTATAAGACATTTTTAATTACATACCTTTTAAAATGAATTCCCTAGTCATAAGTACAACCCTGAATTGTAATGTACTAACATTTTAATTGTAATGTAGTTAATAGAAGGATGTCAACATCCAACAGCTGGTTTTATCCATGTATCCCAATGCAACGGCAGACATCCTCGTTCTCTTTTTTCGTCGACCTCCACCAGCATCACATCTACCAGATCTCTAATAAAACTAATGTAAGTTACCACATCTAAAAGAAAATCTCTTTTCATTTTGGGGGCAAAAGGAAGGAATGAGCAAACCTGGAAGATTAAACTCTTAATAAAATCCCGCGCATTTATGCCTTATTGGTAATAAAATACCCATAACCCAACTCCACTCTTGTCTTTGGAACCTTAGTTCCCTCCAAAACTGGGATTCATATCTCCTACACACTTTCTCCCGAACCTGAGTTCAAACCAATCGGAGCAGCTATACTTCTATACTTCTAGACATAGTCGCTGCAGTAATCTTCACCTGGTAAGAGAGAACTGCGTTTCGAACCGAATTAGATGCAATAACGGTCTAAAACCAGAAGAATATTTATAGACAATTTCAAAAAAATATTGTATGTCGTGGGCATACAAAATATGGAATAATTTCATAAAAAATATGAAATAATTTCATAAAATATATGAACTAATTTCATAAAAAATATGAAATAATTTCATAACAAATATGACATCATTTCATAAAAAATATGAATTAATTTCTTAAAAAAAGTGAAATAATTTTATTAAAAATTTTAAATAAATTCATAAAAAATTTGAAATAGTTTCATAAAAAATATGTCATAAAAAATAGTTTCATAAAAAATATGAAATAGTTCCATATAAAGTATGAAATGGAATCTTCTTCGTAATATATATGATTTTTTTAATATACTCGTATAGTACTCGTATGAAACATTTCTTTGGCTTAAAAAATAAGACAGATTTCGTAATATGTAAGAAACATTTCGTGATATTCACGAAGATAATATTATCGGTGCAGTTGGATGCGTCGAGAAAACCGACACCCTTCGCACCAGAGCCCTCATCTGGGTTGCAGAAGATCCATCCAAATCGGTTGACATTCTGGAGTTGCGACGAGTTTCCAATCCTGATCTGCCCGACCATAATTTGAGAATTGGCAAAATTGATAAGGCAGATAGTCAAAAGCGGCAGATCAACTTGTTCCTTAATACGAATATCATCCCTCACGAGTAGTTCGAAAACACCCTTGTTGCTCCGCCTGTCCACAGGTGTATGTAGTTTTTATAAACTATTTATCCCTTAAAGTACACATTAAAAACACTTATTTTCTCTCATTTATATTCCAAGAGCTACCTTCGCACCTTAGGAGAATATTTAACCATTTTTTCGCCTACAAGTGTGATTTTCGAACAATCGCTCTTATCCCTTGTTTTTGCTATCCCCGCACCATGGGATCACATTTACCCTTTACGCCACACTATACTTTAATGTTATTGAAAAAAACACTCTTCTTATACCAAGATTATGTTCCAAGACCAACATTGGTCCATATTTATTCCTCTTTGCCCCACTGTGCGTTTTAAAGTATAACTTGCTAGTTTATGTTCCAAAAGCTACCCTAGTATTTAAACCTTTTGGGCAAATTTCTTACGAATTTCGAAAAAATCGCTTCCTATTTCTAGTTTTTAACTTATTCTGTTCTTCCCACTAATCTCTATATATATAAAAATGGAAAAATGTTTGTATGTATGTATGTATGTGTTTTATAGACGCTTAAACTACTGGACCTATTTTAAAACTTTTTCTTTTGTTTGAAAGCTATTTTGTCTGAGATGGTTTTGGAAAAAAATTTTTTGCAAAAAGTGGGCGGGGAAAATGTGGGCGTGGCAAATCGTTTGTTTGTCTGTCTGTTTATGTGTTTGTTCCAGCATAACGCCTAAACTACACATGCACACATTTGCCATATGTATGTGATGGCAGTCTACGTAATTTGCCAAATAATGGGCTGGATCGGAAATCTGAAATCTGGGGCAACGAAGTGGACCGGGTCCAGCTAGTGTGCTCATAAAAGTATACAATTGTAGTTGATGTTCCCAGAGGTACCCTCGCACCCTCTGACCGAATTTAACAGTTTATGGCGCACTGCACCATATTTTTTATTCCCTCACTTTAGAGAGGAAGGTATATATCATTTGCTACGTGCCAAAAGTGTAACGCATCGAAGGAGTGACCTAAAACACTGTTCGGCGGAAATCCTATTTGGGTCATTTTAAGTTATTTGAGAAATGTCGGTCTGTCTGTTTGTCTGTGAGTATCTCTGCTGGCTGGTGCGTACGATAACTTTAGAAAGGAGTAACCGATTGACTTCAAATTTGGTATGCTGTAATATTTATCCCCTCACCTTAGAGATGTGGGTATATATCATTTGCTACGAGCCAAAAGTGTAACACATCGAAGGAGTGACCCAAGACCCTAAGTATGTTCGGCGGATATCCGTTTTGGGTCATTTTAGGTCGAATGAGCAATGTCCGTCCGTCCGTCTGTTTGTCTGTCTGCTGGCTTGTGCGCACGATAACACTCGAAAAGAGTAACCGATCGAGTTCAATTTTGGTATGTGTTACTATTTTCTTCTATCTTCAGCTAAGTTCGAAGATGGGCCATATTGGTCCACTCCTTCTAGTACCTCTCCCACAAAGGGTTAACATTTAGTGAAATATTGATTCTTTAATACCTTCTATACTACTTATTTGAATCCTCTGAAATTCTACACATAGTATTAGTTTAGTAGTCACTATTACCTCGAGAAAAATGGGCGAAGTCGCCACGCCCCTTTTGGTACCTCCCACACAAATGGACAATTTTGAACCAAAAGTTAAAAGCTTATAACTTTATTATCAGTGCATACAAAGATTTGAAATTTTGTACAGTGTAATACTTTAATAGTACCCAAAATACAGTGAAAATTGCGCATTATTGCAACGCTCCTTTTGGTAGCTCCCACACAAATAGATTGTAGCTCCCACACAAATGGATTTGTAACAAAAGTTACCAGCATTTACAGTGTAATGCTATTATAGTACCTAGAGTCCACAGAAAAATAGGCGTTATTGGCAAGCCCCTTTTGGTACCTCCCACACAAATGGCCCATTTTACACCCAAATGTAACAGCTTATAACTTTAATACCAGTGCATATAAATACTTGAAATTTTGTACAGTGTAATGCTTTTATAGTACCTCGAGTCCAGAGAAAACGCCTCTTGGGACGCCCCTTTAGTACCTCCCACACAAATGGACCATTTTGTACCAAAAGTAAACAGCTTCTAACTCTAATACCAGTTACATACTTTAAAGTTATTAAATGCAATTTAAATTGATAATAATTTAATTAAAACAAAAAAATAATAAATTTACTGATATTTTTTGGGGACTCAAGGTGAGGGGATTCATAAGTCGGTTTACCCGACTGAACCTTTTACTTGTTTTTTCTATCTCCGGCTAAGTTCGAAGATGGGCCATATTGATCTACTCCTTCTAGTACCTCCCCCACAAAGGGTTAACTTTCAGTGAAATATTGATTCTTTAATACCTTCTATACTACTTACCCAAATCTTCTGAATTTTCGCACATAGTATTAGTTTGCTAGTCCGCGACAAGAAAAATGGTCGAAGTGGCCACTCTATTTTTGGTACCTCTCACACAAATGGTTCGTTTTGTACCAAAAGGTAACAGCTTATAGCTTATTACCAGTACATATAAATACTTGAAATTGTGTACAGAGTAATGCTTTTATAGTACCTAGAGTCCACAGAAAAGTGGGCGTTATTGGCACGCCCCTTTTGGTACCTGCCACACAAATGAACCATTTTGAACCAAAATTGAAAAATAACGGGCAACCGACTGTTGCAGATTTGAACTTTAATACCAGTGAACACAAATACATGAAATTTTGTACGATGTGATGCTTTTATAGTATCTAGAGTCCAGAGAAGAGTGACCCTTATTGGCACGCCCCTTTTGATACCTCCTACACAAATGGACCATTTTGTACCAAAAGTAATCAGCTTTCAACTACATACTTTAAATTTATTATTAAATGCAAAAAAAAAATTTACGAATATTTTTTGGGACTCAAGGTGAGGCGATTCAGGGGATTCATAAGTCGGTTTACCCGACTGAACTTTCTTACTTGTTTCTTTCCTAACGCATTTATACCTTTTTACCCTCAAAAGAACCAATTTCAGAAAATAGCTACCTATCCCAATCCAAGCCTATCTAGGATCTACCTTATACGCACCAGGGAAACTGGAATATGTGAGTATGCCCCTGCAAGCTCTTCATGAGAAATAGTGGCCTAAGGGCAACATATGACAGGTGGTCACTAGTCAGAAACCACATGCATTCCAGGCATTTGTGACCCTGCCTAAACACAAAAGCAGAAATGCCGTGCTGTCGTTATCGAGACCAGACGTTTCCCTTATTGTGTCTGCATTGACGTGAGTCACTACCTCTCTGGACGGTCTGCAGAGAGATGGAAGGTCTTGCAAATGCTGTATATGGACCGAAAATTAATGATCATAATCAATCTACTGAAACTATCTACCTTACACGCTCCAGGGAAACTGGAATATGTGAGTATGCCTCTGCAAGCTCTTCTTGAGAAATAGTGGCCTAAGGGCAACATATGACACGTGGTCACTAGTCAGAAACCACATGCATTCCAGGCATTTGTGACCCTGCCTAAACACAAAACGCACAAATACCATGCTGTCGTTATCGAGACCAGACGTTTCCCTTATTGTGTCTGCATTGACGTGGGTCACTACCTCTCTGGACGGTCTGCAGAGATATGGAAGGTCTTGCAAATGCTGTATATGGACCGAAAATTAATGATCATAATCAATCTACTGAATTTGCCTTTTTACAGATATGTCAATGCTGACCGAAACTGTCGTGATCAGATCATGCAGGGGTTTTAATTTGACTGGTGTTGGAGGATCAGAAGTATATAGAAGTCACAGCGCTCATAGTGTCATTTTAGACACAATACCTGACCTTCTAGACATTTTTGATTGGACTACAGATTACTGACGGTTACGGTTCGAGTATTTTGGCCCAGCCTAAACCCCAATGCCCTGACCTGCCTTCGTTATCGAGGCCGGACGTCACCTTATTATGCCTGTTATAACAGGTCACTCCTTTATTGGACGGCACGCAGGGAGAATGTAGTTCTTGCGAAATGACTTTTGCAAAAGCTACACAGACGAATAGGAAGAGGAATCAAAAGTGCACTTTCTGTGTCTGAGCCCCGCTATCTTTAGAAGGCGTCAAGCTACGCTAGGCTCTCATTTCTTTGCGAAGTTAGCCGGCTTGGCTGATATTAACATATATATTTTCCATTTTTGTCCCACTGTGTGTACATTTTGGAACAATATGAAAAATTCCGTTATGCATACATATTAACAAAAAAAACACAGGTTGAAGTTTTAAGACATTGCGAAATGTTAGCCAGATTTGCTGCAAACTTTGCCCTTCTGAGCTCCAAAAACTAAAATCGTAAGAGACCTTTATATGGAGTCCGATAATACATCGATGGACCTAGAGAATACGCCAGTGATATACTCGTACATATGTTATTTTCTGAGAGTGCGGTTCTGATATAAAGTCCAATTTAAAATCAATCCACCTCTTTGAAATCACCATGTTTTAGATACTATTGACAAGCGAAGAATTATCTTACACATCATTTCTCATATCATATGCTCCGACGTATGTACTCGTATATTACCTACGAATTTATAAATAAATTAGTTCAATTTTAAATGTAATGCCACATACGTCAAACATCGACGATGTCCTTTCAAAAAAAATGTGATTAAATTTGTATTTAATTTTTCTCTGGCTTCTCTGTTGGCCTTTTGTTAATTTATTTAAATCATTGCCGAGTGTCAATTGACTCAATTAGACTTTCCATCCCTTGACATATCCTGACTGTTTCCGTTTCCCCCTTTGGTCGGCCGACCGAGTGTTGATGTACGAGTAATGGCCAATGGGGTGGTGTTGGACGGTCATGGCATCATCATTAATCACTCTTTGATGATGTGATGTGCGGTAAATCGCTGAACATATGTTGGGATAAAGTCTTTACAGGACTCCCACAATTGCTTGGCGTCCTTTCCCTTCTTTGCTTTTCGCCCATAAAATCCATCATTTTTCATGGCGCAGCTAATTGAGTTGATTTAAAGGATTTTATTTCAGAATTTGGGTGGAATTAATACGAAATATAGGAAAGTTAGAAAGACGTGTTCGATAATATACATATGTAAGTATGTATGTATGTATATATTTCGTTTGTTTAGAAAGTTGTACTTAGTTATGTGTTACTCATTGGATTGAAGCCAGCAATTGAAATGTAAAGCCCTATTGGTAGACTATGCGCCAACATCCTAAAAGGCCGGGTTCAAATTTCTAGCGAGACCAGCTGAACAAGTCAATATTTTTTCAGTCTAATAGTCGGAATTGACATAGGCGGTTATTCTAGAAAACCACAGATATAGCAGAATATTAGAGCGCCTGGTCAGGGTTACATAGGAATCTTCTATCTATATATCTATCTATCGTCTATATATATAAAAATGGAAAAATGTTTGTATGTATGTATGTGTTCTATAGTCGCTTTAACCACTGGACCGATATTAAAATGTTTTCTTTTGTTTGAAAGCTATTTGGTCTGAGAAGGTTTTGGAAATAAAATTTTTGTAAAAAGTGGGCGTGACAACTCGCCCGCTTGACCGCTGAGGCTCCTGTTAGAGCTATAGCGCTGACATTTTGCATACACAAAGACAGGATTGTTGTATAAACCAAGTGCTACTCACTTAATCATTTTTCGGCCTATGGTCAGTTCTAGCGCTGTCAAAAACTTAAGTTTTGTTTTTGTTCTTTCAGAAGCCTCTTATAAAATACAAAATAAAAATTAAAAAAGGTTTATTGAACTGATTTTCAACGTTAAAGTGTATTTTAAACCTTCCATAATTTTTTATGAATAAGGCCCATGAAGTACTATTCGGCAAATATATGCGCGAAAAATAAATTTTAGTTCTCTGAATGTGGTCTAATTGAATTGAATGTGGACTAATTGACCAAAACAATTTTCATTATTTCACTGATTTTAAAAATTCCTTAAGAGCTAAGGATACACAAATGTATATGTGCACACTGATATCAATGGAGATGCGAAAACAATATTTCGATGTCCAGTCTGAAGTCAAACCGGACATAAAACGGAGTTTTAAAATTTTTAAAGCATTTTCAAAATAATATAGGCTATTCGGTCAATTCTCAGACTGTGGTCAGTTTAGCAGTGACCAAAGGATTTCGATCTTTTTAAAAGTCCCTTAAGAGCTATGGTCCTACTAATTTATGTGTGTGTACTGATCGCCAACGGATGCGATTTTGCACCAAGCGACTTTTGAAAAATTCCATAAGGAGCTATGAACCTACGTACATATGTATATATACCGATCTTTAAGGAAATGCGTCGTCCGACCTGAGGTCAAAATGGACCCAAAAATCACGACCGTCTATTGCAGCGACAATATATTTAACAAAAATGAAGCTAACTTTGGCTGTGGTCAATATGTATGCACGTGATCAGATTTTGAATTATGTGATATGATTTTAATTATCATGACTAAACGATTATATCGAAATTTGGAACATACGTAACATATTAAGCATTTCTTGACCACTGAGCCCATATAAAAATATTAATCTGAAAGTTTCAACACGATTTGACCTGCGGTCAGTGCTATAGTGACCAAAACTATCTTCAATCTTCCTAAAGTCACTTAGGAGCTAAATATCGGGTAATTCCAAAGAAGAACGACCCACTCTGAATTTTGATGAACCTCGATATTGCTGAAATTTTGCACGCGCATACTGCAAGGTGATACGAAATAATGACAGTTTACCGTTTGTCAAAATTTATAGCGGTTTAAATTTTATAGGGGTTTAAATTGTAAGTGGGGCATCTACATTTTTTTTTTTGAAAATTAAGCTATGTTCAAGTCGACATAACTTTAGAACGGAAGGTCAGATTTAATGAAATAAGTACCATTTTAAAGATATTAACGTTCTTTCTAATTGTTATACGCAAAAGGATCACTATATGTTTATTAAGGATACCAAAAGGACGAAAATGTCCTTAATCCTTCATTATCCTGAAAAAAGTATTTTCAATCTTTGTATTTTACTTCTGAATATTTCCCCCATATTTACCCATAAAATACAACATTTTCAGAATGGGCGCTCAATGGGTTCAAAAGATATAACTTAATTAATGTCCGTCTGTCTGTCCGTTTGACTGGATTATGCGAACGATATCTCTGCAAAGGATTGACCGGCTGACTTACAAATTAGTATGTGGTATTATTTTCCTCAAATCTACTTAATGTTTTGAGTGGCCTATGTCGGACCCCTCCTTGTAGTACCTCCCCCACAAAGGGTTAACATTTTGTGACATGTTGAAACTCTTATAACTTCTATACTACTCATGGGAAACCAATGAGGATTTCTTACATAGTAATTAGTTCACCGTATCTATAAGCTGAACAAAAATGGACGAAAATGTCACGCCCCTTTTGGTACCTCCCATACAAAGGGACCAATTGGTACAAAGAGTTAAAAGCTTATAACACTAATACCAGTGCATAAAAAAACACTTGAAATTTTGTACAATGTAATGATTTTATAGTACCTTTAGTTAAGTGAAAAATTTGATTTTTCTGCCACTCCCCTTTTTGTACCTCCCACACTAATGGACCATTTAGAGATATCGTTCGCATAATCCAGTCAAACGGACAGACAGACGGACATTAATTAAGTCATATCTTTTGAACCCATTCTGAAAATTTTGAATTTTATGGGTAAATATGGGAGTGATATTCAGAAGTAAAATAAAAAAATTGAAAATACTTTTTTCAGGATAATCAAGGATTAAGGACATTTTCGTCCTTTTGGTATCCTTAATAAACATTTAGTGATCCTTTTGCCCACAATACTTAGAAAGAACGTTAATATCTTTAAAATGGTACTTATTTCATTTACATCTGACCTTCCGTTCTAAAGTTACGTCGACTTGAACATAGCCTAATTTTAAAAAAAAATTAGATTCCCCACTTTGGCACCCTGTAAAATCTAAACCGCTATAAATTTTGACAAACGGTAAACTGTCAAAATTTCATATCATCTTGCAGTATGCGCGTGCAGCAAAATCCAAAAGGTAAAATTTTTAAATCGTAATTTTTGGGTCGATTTACATATACTTTCTACTATAACAAATAAACCGATTAAATCGAAACATGGAACGAAGATATCATTATATGAAATGTGCAATAGTATAAGAAACCTTTTGATTTTCCGAGACCCGTTTTGCGACCTCTTGAACTATAGTGAATAATACCGTACTCAGATTAAAGAAATTTGAACAGTTGCAATAAGAATAATATAATTCTTTCTTATATTTAAAGGGTCGATTAAGAGCTAAAATGCTATATGATGCGCTGGCTAAGATATATTCACACATTCTAACTTCCAGGTTGTGGTCAATGCAGTCGTGATCAAAAATATGTTCAGACCGTTTGGGTTTTTGAGTTCATTTGTTAATTTTTTCAGGAGTCTGAAAGACTTTCAAGTAGACTGATCCGAGATTATTATTAGAAAAATCTTCAAGCTTACGAAGTTTGGTATAGGTGTATTTTACATTGATACTTATTAGTTTAAGTATCAATGTAAACATTCAGTTGTGTTAAAGTGAGAACATCAATACGTTGAGAAAGAGCATTTGCATGAACAATGTAGTAGTCTTCTTATGTACATATATAAAACTATATTTGTAGATGTCGAGTTTATTATAAAAAACACATCACATGTCTATATCACTAAAATGACATTTTGGGGGCTACAAAGTGCACCGGGTATCGGCTAGTAATATAATAAGGGAAATCCTTAGTACGTATATAAAGAAGAAGGCCAGATTTTTCGAAATTTGAGCATTTATATGGTACCACATCAAAATCCAACTGACAGGTCGTGAAATTTGTTGCGAGGGTTGCCTTTGGGATGTAGACTCGACACTAATTTAGGCGCATAGTGGAACAAAAGGGATAACAATGGTTTCACCGCCAATTTCAACGTATTGAGTTGCAGTCGAGAAATTTGATGCGAGAGTTGTCCTTATGGCATAGAATCGGAATAGGAAGCTGTTTTATCCAAATTCATACTTTTTGGGGCACGGTGAGGAAAAAAAGTGTTAAATATGCCACAGAGGCATAAAACATGTACTTTTAGGGACATAATTGTGCAATATGGTCCTAGGGAGTGTGGGTAACTCTTGGAAAATAATCTTGAGATACGAAGTATTTTTGTGGGAGCACTGTGGGGCAAAAATGGTTAAATATGATGCAGTGGTAAACATATTTATACCCTCCACTATAAGATGGGGGGTATATTCATTTTGTCACTCCGTTTGTAACATCTCTAAACATTGATCTGAGACCCCATAAAGAATATATGTATATTATTAATCGTTGTAGAATTCTAAGACGATATTGCCATGTCCGTCTGTCCGTCCGTCTGTTGTAATCACGCTACAGTCCGTAGTAATAGAGCTAGGTTGATCAAATTTGGTATAAATATTTCTTATAGTTGCAGGATGTTTGAGATTGTAAATGGGCCATATCGGTCAATGTTTTGATATTGTTTTTGAGCCATAGATAACACATTTTTAAAGAAATTTAGCGGAAAATGTGCAGTTTGTATTCTATTTTGACAAGAATTCATCACAGCAAAAATTTTACAAATCGGTTCATATTTTGTTATAGTCACCCTATAGAGGTCGCTCCAAAATATAAGTATCTAAGCCATAAATACCATATTTTCTAAGCACAAGAATTTATCGTAGTAAAAAAATTTTAAATCAGTTCATATGTTGTTATAGTCGACCTATAGATGTCGCTCCCAAAAAGGCTCCTTTAAGCCCTAAACACCACATTTTCTAAGAAATTTAGCTGAAACTTTGCAGTTTATATTCTATATTGACAAGAATTCATCTGAATAAACACAATTTTATTTTGTTGTAGTCCCCGTGTAGATGTAGCTCTCAAAAAGCTATTTTAAGCCATAAATACCACATTTTTCAGGTGAAGAGTTTGGCTAAAGAATTTGCGGCCTAAAAATTGCAGCGTCTGTTTTTTTAATAATTTACATAAACAAGAAGGATCGTTTCATAATTTGCTACATATCTTACTTATTTAATATGGTACAGTGTGCCAAAAAGTAGTAAAAATGTTACAGTGTGGACAAAAGAGTGTTAAATATAAATGATATAAGAAGTATTTTTTCAATCATATAATTCATCAAATCATATAATTTCACTATCTTACCTTTGCATTTGCAACCTGAGGATTGGGCTATAGATTTCAATATGTTAAATGTAATAATAATGGGAGATGCAAACGTTAGAATTGGTCAGCTCAGCCAGGATATTGTCGATGTCTGTATGGAGCTTTTTACAGCGGGATTCCGGGAATCAAAAATCGCAGGATAGAATCATAAATCCAAATGGCATATAACACTGTGCAACAAATTTTGGGTCATCAAATCTTTCCCGAATGAAACCATTTGGACATGTTAGCACACCACTAGTATATCAAAACCAGTGGTTAATGCGACTATAGAACACATACATACATACAAACATTTTTCCATTTTTATATATATAGATTGTAAGGTTTTCTTGCAATCGTCTAATGTGTCAATTCACCTTCTTTGCCTAACAATTTGCCATTGTCGGTACATTTGCAGCACTTTAACAGGGTTGATAACGTTGTGCGATCTGGCAATCGTGTGTACTTAGCTTAAGATCATCTTTAAGCATTTATTGCTCTAAATTTTAGAACAATATTAATATTTCTAGCGCTTATCATTTGATAAATCAGAATTTGTTTTTTTGTCTGGATTATTCTTTTATCTATCTATCTATATATATAAAAGAGAGTGTCTGTTTGTGGGTTTGTTTGTTCCGTATAGACGTCTAAACGGCTGGACCGATCCTTGAAATTTTCACAGAATGTACATGTGTGGGGCGTGGTGAAAATAGGCTACTTGAATTTTCGATATATCAAGTGGGAGTGGACCCTGGGCGTGGACCCGCCTATATGGGTCAAATTTTGGTATTGAGAAAAATTTTTAATTTTGTGTGTATGCATTTAGTGTCAGATTATGTGAATTTTCACAATTTGCACAATTTTTTATCGAGAGTGCTGTAATTTTTTGCATATCGATCTGGTGATAGTCTACGTGAATGGTCCAAAAGGGTTGGGATCGGACCAATGGGCGTGGCCCCACCCTTATAAGCAAGTTTCTGAAATTGAAATACCTTGAATAATTTGTTAGCGAGAGTGTTGTAATTTTGTAAATATGCATTTGATGGCAGTCTACGTAATTGGTTAAAAAATTGACGGAATCGGAAATCTGAAGTCTGGGCCAACGAAGTGGACCGGGTCCAGCTAAACTAAAGAAATATTTCGTAATATTTTTTATTTAACTTTTCTACACACACATAAACTTTTTTTACTTTCAAACGTTTTAATTAACGTTTTTTTGTGGTGTATTTATTTGTCTAGACCACGGGAACTCCCGGTTGCAGGCTTCGCTTATTCAATTTGACATTAACCCAAAATGGCAGAAAATACAACTCTGACGTTTCTCAGATATAGCAAAGACAAACATCATTTGGAATTGCTTCTTCTCATTCAGTCACGGTAGAATCAAAACAAAGCTACCACTCCCATTCACAGTAAACTGTTTGCTACCATTCCTTCTGTGCTAACTGAACACTGCCATCTGACCACTAAACACAGCCGTGTAATTGACAATCTTCATCTGTGAACTGTCACTTGTGAAAAGAGGGGTGTATGTGTGTTTGTGCCCGTGCACACGAATAGAACAAGAGAAAATTTGAAGCAGTTGGAAAATAGAGTGAAATAGGAAAAAACTGTGTGAATATAGAATCAATTTTAATGGAAAAGATGAAAAAAAATCAGCAAAGCAAAAAGTGATTAAGAGCCAAAGTAATAAATATATACAGAAATCCATAGTAAATTATTTGGTTTTGTATTAATTCCAATTGAAAAAAGTTAAAAAGTAGAAGTGTAAGTGCAAAGCAATTACAACAAAAAAAATAATTCAGTTGCAATTTGTCGTAAGAAGAGAAAAAACAAAGAGGATTAAGCAACGACGACCGACCGACGACAGCGAAGAACAACATACACACACCGCTCGCAGCCACCAGCAACAAAAACCCCACTTTACAAAAAAGGAAAGGTAAATTTCACCAGAATTGCAAACATTTTAACAAATTTTGGATGGGATTAATTGAAATTTCCTCCTTCGCTTAACGAATGGTCGCGAGGTGGAGGCAAATAATTGGCAATTTTAATAAGAAATCGCCATTAATGGCACACTCAGTACAACAGAACACAGAGCGAGCACGTCGCAGCACACACCGCCCAAACACAAAGGCACAATAACATTAGCGGCGGCGGATCGGCGGCAGAACCAAAAGCTGCAGTAACGAGAACACTAAAAACAACAACAAAACCAAAGTGCAAAGAAAAATAAAACGAAACCATTCATGCAACAACATAGAGCAGAGCACATATAGACGGACGGTCGGAAAGGCAGTGAGACAGACAGACGTGGAGACGTGCTGCCGACCGACTATTTCATCCACTTCTACTACTACATACACCACTTATTAGTTGGTTGACATAATGCGGGTTGTTGTGGGCTGAACAAATTTTTGGTATTTTGGTTTTGTTGTTGTTCCTCTTTTTAGCTTTTCCTGCTGTTTTTCGCCCTCCGTTTTGTTGTTGGTTTATTAAGTAACAAAGCTATGATTTTTTTGTGTAAAACAAAATTTTTGGAGTTCCTGGTGGAGTAGTGTTGCTCTACACACTACTCCGAACATGTAAAGAATTTCTCAATTTTTTGGTTTTTCTGGTAACAATCCATTCATTCTTAAAGTGCTGATGATTATCTGGGGAACAAAGAGTCCAAGACAAAGTCTTATCTGATCACACTGCCCTAAAAGAAAACATTGACACATTCATGTGTGTGTAGGGTCCGGCTGCTTTTTTAATCTAGGTGACCCATCTTTGTTGTTTTCTAGAACAGAAAGACTCACCAATCTTTGTCTTGGCTTGAGATATTTGAGAGATTTTGAGTGTATGAGTTTATAAGCTTCAGCTGCGTACTGTGACATCTGGCGAGGACCACCAGTCTGTTACCAAATGAGGTTTCCCAAAATTTGCCTATTTGCACCCTACATCATACGGTGGTACATGATACAATGACAGTGTGCACTTGTTTGTGACGTCCAAAGGACTTGGGGCACAGTTTATTTTACAGGTCAACGGATAATTATTTTCTGAAACGATTCAGCAATGTCCAACTGTTCCTGTGATCTTTTGATAATAGTTCTTCTCGCTGTTAAGAATCGATATTAAAAAATTTAACACATTTTTTGCCAATCAAGGACGAGCAACATTAGATACGTCCCTTGTCAGTAAATCGAAAATTTTGCAGTTCCTGGAATGTTGGGTTACACTCTACTCCGAATAAGCGAAGTATTTTTTTTTTTGGTTTTGTTCTAACAATCCATTTATTCTTATAGTGCTGATGATTACCTGAAGATCGAAGAGCCCAAGAAAAAGACTTATCTGATCACCCTGCCCTAAAATAAAACAGTGACACATTCATGAGTATGTAGGGTCCGGCTGCTTTTTTAAATCTAGGTGAACCATCTTTGTTGTTTTCTAGAACAGAAATACTCACCCATCTTTGTCTTAGATTGAGATATTCAATATCTTTGATAGATATTGATTGCGTTTATTACCTTCAGCTGAGTACTGTGACATCGTGCGAGGACCACCAGTATGTAACTGAGGTTTCCTAAAAATGGCCTATATGCACCCTTCATCATACTGTGTGTGGTACATGATACAATGACAGTGTGTCATTTTTTGCGACGTCCAGTGGAGTTTGAGCCATAGTTTATTGTACAGAAGAACATATATATAATGATTTTCTGAATAGACTTAGAAAAGTCTATATCTTCATGTGTTCTTATAATAAAAGTTCACCTCGCAATTTAGAATCGATCTTACGAAAAATGGCACATATTTGTTCCAGATAAGAAGAACAAAATTGTACACAGCCCTTATCAGTAATACGAAAATTTTAGAGTTTCTAGTGTAGTGTTGCTCTACACTCTACTCCGATTATGTGAATAATTTATATTTTTGGTTGTGTGATAATTATCCATTTATTCTTTTAATACTGAAGATTGCCTATGAAACAAAGAGCGCAAGACAAAGTCTTATCTGATCACCCAAAATTGGGACAGTTTTTTTTCAAACAAGGACGTGGGAACTGCTCTTATCAGTAAAACGAAAATGTTGGTTTAACTGGTGGAGTCTTGCTCTCCATTTTATGAGGAATAAGTAAAAAATTTCTCGATTTTCGTTTTTTTGTTTATTTACTCTTAATGTGCTGATGATTACCTGTGGAAAAGGCCCTGCCAGTTGTTATCTGCTCACCCTACCCTAAAATAAAACATTGACACATTCATGTGTATATAGGTCCGGTTGCTTATTTTGTATCTGGGAGGTGCATCTATGTTCTAGGAAAAAAAACTCGACCATCGTTGACTCGGAATGAAGTATTCAATAACATTGGCATTGATGTGTTTTTATTGTATGTGTTTATTATCTTAGGAGCGTAACCTGTAAGATAACTGACGCTGTGGCTTCTGGCGAGGACCATCAGTCTGAAACCAAACGAAGATTCCCAAAATGTACCCATCTGACCTGCATTATAAATCGATATAATGAAAAGATGAACCGCACTTTATTTTACCGAAGAACATACGATCGATCTTAACATAAATTTATCATACACATTGAAATAAAGCCTATCATACAGAAAACTCTTTACCTAAACCGAAACCGATCAGCCCTAAAGCAGAAGAAAATGGTCCTGCTAGAATAACCTATCTACGCTGTTCTCTAGGACAAGAATACTATCCCAATTATTATACGGCACAGTGCAATATCTATGAAGTATCTACTGTTCAGCGCAAAATAGGCGTATACGTCGAGACTTTTCTGGTACCCCTGTACAAATTCCTATATCAATAGTCAATAATATCGTATAAAGTATTAAATTGCACACACATTCTACGG
This sequence comes from Eudasyphora cyanicolor, assembly GCA_963930755.1. NCBI lineage: Eukaryota > Metazoa > Arthropoda > Insecta > Diptera > Muscidae > Eudasyphora > Eudasyphora cyanicolor. Next base: position 194,171,492 of record OZ005734.1, read on the forward strand.
ATGGGATCTGCAGGTGCATAATTAGTACGTTGAAAATCAATATGTAATAATTGTTAATATCTGGATGTTCTGAATGGTATAGTAAATCTAATCTTAGAATGAATGTAATCGGACAATACATCATCTTTTATAAACATTAGAATAATTGTAGAGTTCAGCATAGTACGTCAAACTTAACCTACTAGTGTATGGTGGAAGCATAAGATCTCTATTCCAGTGAAGGTGTCTTAAAGCAAATAATAAAAATTGCTTGTGTGCAAATCCGATCTTATCGATGTATGTCCCGTATTGAGGGTCCCATACAACAGATCCATATTCTAAAATTCTAGTCTAACAAGTGAAGTGTAAAGCTGCTTTGTTATATATGGATCTGAAAATTCCTTACCCATCGCTTAATAAAGCCTAGAACACAATAAGCTTTATTAATGGTCGTGAGTTAAATTCGTCCCACACAAACCTTGTGGAACGTATGAAAAAAATAAGATTTTTCTTGACTTAAAAACGGTAAAAAGCTAATAAATTTAAAAACTTTTATTTAAATTACAATAATTACATCTATGATTTAAGATATATGGGTTCTCAGACATCGGCTATATATATACCAGATATTGTATCGCCGATGTCACGAAAACTAGAATACATGAATCGGTCGAGCGAAAAACCGCATGTAGTTGACAGTGAAAGGGTCAATTGGGAAGAAGCCTCATATGGCAAGCTCATCTAGGATTTGAGATATATGGGTGCTCAGATATGGGCTATATGTGCATATACCAGATATTGTATTGCCGATATCTCGAAAACTAGAATACATGAATTGCTCGCGCCAAAACCACTAGTAACTGTTAGCTAATGGCACCGGCACCCATGTGACACTCATAGCCATGTTTGGTTGTTGTGGTCCGCGCCAGGATTCCCCATTGTCTAAGTATTATGTTCATAGCCACGTTAGGGAAACAGTCTAAGTCTCCTAACATACCTATTTCTCCCAAAAACAGGTGCCAAAAATCATGCTCATTAAGGTATGGCTATTTCCCATCTACTTGGAGAAATACATTTATAAGTCTTCTTCATGAATCAGGAAGCTTGATGATAATATTGAACTATCGAGGTATTGCGAAATTAAGTTAATACTCAATATAAAATTGTACTTAATCTCTATATATGAAAATGTAAAAATGTGTGTATGTATGTATGTGTTTTATAGATGTTTAGGGCCTGTTTCTGTAACTTATTTTCGTTCGTCTACGGCGAACGATCAAAATTCTCTCAGCTATTACTTGAATTCTATAAAACGCAGGTTAGAAATATTTTAGGAACAAGCCTTATACATGATTTTCTACAGACACAACGAATTATAAACTTATGTGATTTATAGATTTCTCGGAATAATTGAGTGATTTTTGATCGTTCGCAGTAGAGGAACGAAAAAAAGTTACAGAAACAGGCCCTTAAACCACTGGACCGATTTCAAAATTTTTTCTTTTGTTTGAAAGCTATTTGTTCTGAGAAGGTTTTGGAAAAAAATGTTTGCAAAAAGTGGGGGGGCACATGTGGGCGTGACATCACGCATAAACAGAACCTATTTTTTTCAAACTTGGTAGACAGATAGACCAATGCGTGGGAAGTGCCATTGGCTACTTTGATTTTTGATTTTCCGCCGAGTGATTTTCGACCACTTGACCGCTGAGGCTCCTGTTAGAGCTAGAGAGCTGAAATTTTTCATACACATAGACAGGAGTGTTGTATAAACCACGTGCTACTCACTTAATCATTTTTCGGCCTGTGGTCAGTTCTAGCGCTATCAAAAACTTGAGTTTTGTTCTTGTTTGTTTTGTTCTTTGCATATATATGAAGTACTATTAACGGCAATTATATGCGCGAAAAATAAATTTTAGTTCTCTGAATGTGGTCAATGTAACAGTGACCAAAAACAATTTTCATTATTTCACTGATTTTAAAAGTTCCTTAAGAGCTAAGATACACAAATGTATAGGTACACACTGATATCAATGGTAATGCAAAAACAATATTTCGATGTCCAGTCCGAATTCAAACATAAAACGGCGTTTTAAAATTTTTAAAGCCTTTTCAGAATACATCGCTCACCACTTACTGTAACATATCTAATGTAGTCAATTCGGTCAATTCTCAGACTGTGTTCAGTTTATCAGTGACCAAAGGATTTCTATCTTTCTAAAAGTCCTTTAAGAGCTATGGTCCTACTAATTTATTTATGTATAATGATCGCCAACGGATGCGATTTTGCACCAAGCGACTTTTGACCGCTTGACCGTTGCGGCACCTATAAGAGGTAGGAAGCTATAAATTTTGCTTATGTATAGACTCGGATGCTGTATGTATACCCTACGGACTATTCGTTTTTGGTCCGTGGTCAGTTCTTCCGCTATCAAAATTTTTAATATTATTTTTGTACTTCAGAAGCGTCCTAAATAATACAAAGATAAAATAATATGTAGTACTTTACACGAGAAATACAATTTTGAATTCTACAATTGTGGTCAGCTTAGCAGTGACCAAACCATTTTCATTATTTTACTGAATTTCAAAATTCTTTAAGCTTTTTTCATTCTTCCAACACATTAAAAATCCCATAAGGAACTATGGACCTACGTTTATATGTATATATACCGATCTTTAAGGATATGCGTCGTCCGGCCTGAACCGTTTGATGACCCTTGACCACTGAGCCCATATAAAAATATTAATCTGAAAGTTTACACATATATAGTTACATGTGCGGCTGAAATACGCTATTCACATTCACACGATTTGAGCTGAGGTCAGTGCTATAGTGACCAAAACTATTTTCAATCTTCCAAAAGTCACTTAGGAGCTAAATATCTATAAAATAATTTACATATACTAATCATCAACAAGATACGAAATCAACTATTCTTAAGGTTTTAACTTAGTTTTATGGTTTCTACTATAACAACTAAACCGATTAAATCGAAACAATGAACGTAGATATATTTGTATGAAATGTGCAATAGTATAATATTTGATTTTCCGAGACGCGTTTTGCGACCTCTTGTACTCTGACATATAGTGAATAATACGCTACTCAGATTAATGAAATTTGAACAGTTGCGACCAGAATAATATAATTCTTTCTGATATTTAAGGACTCGATTAAGAGCTAAAATGATATATGATGCGCTGGCTAGGATATATTCACACATTCTAATTTCCAGTTTGTGGTCCATGCATTCTTGATCAAAAATATGTTCATACCGTTTTGGTTTTTGATGTCATTTGTTATTATTTTCAGGAGTCTGATAGACTTTCAAGTAGACTGATCCGAGATTTTATAGAAAAATCTTTAAGCTTACGAAGTTTGGAACACCTGGAGTAGATCAATCGTAGTGAAATTTGGTATAGCTGTATTTGACACCACTTTGAGGCCATGACTGGATCAGTATAAGAAATTATTAGTTTAAGTATCCATGTAAACATTCAGTTCCGTTAAAGCGAGAACTTCAATACGTTGAGAAAGTTCATTTGCATAAAAAATTTAGTAGTCTTCTAATTTATCTAAAACTATATTTGTGGGTGTCGAGTTTATTATACGAAACACATCGCATGTATCTTTATCACTAAAATGACATTTTGGGGGCTACAAAGTGCATTGGGTATCGGCTAGTAGACAAATGGTCACTGAGATTTTATCGCATAGTGTATCGTCTATTCTTAGTCCATTCAGTGTGAAGGATACCAGAAGGACAATACGCCTATTTTTCGCTGAGCAGTATATTATAGGTGTTTATGTAAACTAGTATTAAAGTTATGAACTATTAAAATTTGGTATGATTTCGTCATTTTGTGTGAGAGGTAACAAAAGGAGCGTGGCAATAAATCAAATTTTTTACTGGACTGTACGTATTGTAAAATCAACAAGTAAAAGTGTTAAGTTCGGGCATGCCGAATCTTATATACCCTCCACCATGGATCGCACGTGAATGATTACGGGTACAAATAAACTCATTATACTAAATTTCAGCCCAATTCGTTGAAATTTGAGGTGTTTGTGGCGTTAAGAAGTCAAATCTAGAGGGACCTTTGTATGGGGGCTATATCAAAACATGGGCCTATGACTACCGTTGCTCGTGTGAGGGATACCGGGTATAAATAAACCCCAGTTACTAACTTTTAGCCCGACCAGTTGACATTTGTGGTCTCTATGACGTTAAGAAGTCAAATCGGGGAGATGCCATATGTGGGGGCTATATCCAAAATTGGACCGATATTGCCCATTTGCAATCCCATCATACCTGCAGATATAAGAAGTATATGTACCAAATTTCAGCCACCTAGCTCAAGTATTATAGATTGTAGCGTGATTACGGACATGGCTAAATCGTCTTAGAATTTTAAGACGATTAATAAAATATATACTATATTAATAAAATATATACTCAGATCAAAATTTAGTGTTGTTAGAAAGTGACAAAATGAATATACACCCCATCCTATGGTGGAGGGTATAACAGGTGAATTTAAATACTTGAAATGCTATGCAGTATTAATACCCTCCACCATAGGATGGGGGTATATTCATTTTGTCACTTTCTAACAACACTAAATATTGATCTGATATTGATCCGTTTGTAACACCTCTAAATATTGATCTGAGACCCCATAAGGTATATATATTCTTAATCGTCGTAAAATTCTAAGACGATTTAGCCATGTCCGTCCGTCCGTCTCTTGTAGTCACGCTACAGTCCATAATAATAGAGCTAGGTGGCTGAAATACTTCTTATAACTGCAGGTAACTTGGGAAAATGGGCGATATCGGTCCATATTTAGATATAGCTCCCATATATAGCATCTAACTTGTCATTCCTACGGTTCTCATCTACTATATTTTTTTGTGTTTTCGGTGTTATTTTTATTAGGTTTGAGTTATTTTGTGTGGTCACATGCTATCCATGGTTGTATTATAGTTATAATCAGTTAGCCCATTGTTTGGTATGTACCAAAAGGTACTGGTGGACCCTCACTTCGAAAATTTCAGAGGCTTCGGATAGGTAGTAATAAGTTATTTTAGAATCAGTATTTCATAAAATATTAACCCCTAGCCTGAGATAGAAAAAACATTATCACTTACCAATCTTGAAGTAAATATGTTGCTACTTTCTTGAGTTATTGTAAGCTTCATTCAGACAGACGGACATTTCTCAAATGACTTAAAATGTCCTAAAATGGATTTCCGACCAACATACTTAGTGTTACACTATTGGTTCAGCAGTTGATATATACCATCCTCCACTAAAGTGAGGTTATAAAGACGATTTTATGCGCTAAAATGCATAATCAGGAAATGAGTAAACATATTTGGGGGTTATATCTGAGAATGATATTGTAAAAATCTATTATCCGCTCAATTTTATAACGATCTCTTGAGAGATGCGGATTTTAAAGCCTTAGGTGCAAAATGTTGATATAGTTATGTTAGGGATGTACATATAAATTTGAATATGTTTTCCTCAGATTTGTTCGTTCTTTATTCAGAGTAGTCCTAACGTTTTTTACCACTAGGTGCTAAAAAACGGTACCCACCTTGTACCTTGAAGGACCGATGTTATGTGCACAATCCATTAAAGACTCAAGCCTTTATTACCATTCGTGAAAATGACCCATAACTGTTTCAAAGGTCTTGGGAAAGGTCAGGATGCGCTACTATGAAGCCAGCCGAGGAAGCCACATGAATGATTTCCTGTTCCATATGTAATGGGAATGTTTGTCCTTTTGAAAGATTTTGTTGTTGTGATTGATGCAAGATGTCAGTTCTATTCCTCTTAGATGTCAATTCGGGATGTAGATATATGTATATTTGGGGCTACCTATGAATCTGAACCCATATTCATGAAATTTGGGAGAGTTCATTACTGCCACATACAACCTTTTTCTGCTAAATTGCATAAAGTTCTGTTGAAAATATGGCTATATACCATTTTAATACCAAATCGGGATGTACATACATATGTCTGAACCAATTTTGACCAAATCCAATAGGATTCGTCTTTGACATAAGAAATGCTCTGCAACAAGTTTCATCATCAGGGTAAAATTCAAACATGGCTAAATCGAATCTGCTAATAATTCTAGGTCGATCGATGTACTATAAGATGGGTCTTTCAAAAGTTTCGCAAGGTACATGGACGTTATGTCCCTGTTCGTTATTTTCGTTGTGCTTTTGGAAAAAGTAACAGAGAAACAGGTAAAAACCAGTAAGGAAGGGCTAACGTTTGATACCCTATACCACCTTATCAGAGCAGAATTAGAAGAAACTATGAAGTTTTATTAATGTTCAAATGGTGTGTTCAAAAATGTCATACTTTATAGCGCTTAAGTAGATTCAAATCGAGATATCGGTATATACGGATGATATGCAAGTCTGCACCTACATTCGTTTTTGGTGTACTAAACAGATATCAGTTAAATTTTATAAAGAGCTTCTGAGAATTACGATTTTATAGCGTTGATTTTATAAATCTGAACCGACATTCTTCAAAATCGGCTGTATTGGTTATTGATTCAAGAAAGTTTTTGTTACTTAATTTTATGTAGATCTGATGAGAAATACGAATTCTATAACACAGAGACTCTAAATCGTGATATATGTGTATATGAAGGCTATATCTAAATCTGAATCGATTTTCTTCTTATTGAACAGAGCCCGTCCTTGGATCAGGAAACTCTACTGTCCCGAAATTCAAAATTATTGGATAAAACAGAGAGCTGTTATAGTTCTAGTTGGCCAAATCGAACAAAAGATATATATGGGGCTATATCTAATTCTGAACCGATTTTCTTCAGAATTGGCATTATTCGTTCTTGTTCGAAGAAGGTTTGATGTGTTACAATTTTGGCTCGTATTTATATGTATATTTCTTTCATTTTTTTTTCAATATTTATTTTTAATTTATTTACTCCCATTTGTTTTACAAACCTTTCTCCTAAATCAACAAAAGGAATGCAATTACCAAACAAGCAGACCAGCATTTGTGAATGAACTGAATTATTGCATTCATAATCGATGCAAGTCTGTGAATAATGCATTATGTATCTGAACGCATGTGTTTTTTCCAATAAAAACTTGTATAATTTTCTCAAAATGCACTCCACATTATCAGTCAGCCATAGAGCAAACGACCAGGCATTTTATACGAAATATTCGATTGTATTGTATTGCTATGGCCTGGTCTGTTTTGATTTTGGTTTGTTGTTGCCGTTTTCCATTTCCATTTTGGGCGGCGCATTGATTTAGTTTTTCTTCTCTCCATTATTAATTTGCCATCACGCATTTTTGAAGATTTACTTTATTTAGCTGTAAATTAAATTAAAAGAAAACCCACTCATCTTATCACCACACAATTTTCCCCGTTCCCACTCTAGTCGCCCCCTTTTCGAGATAGAATGATACAGACATAATCAGAACCGGATCGGACCGCTAACACTCAGAGTCTAACGAATCTAATGGCATACATCGTCCGACACTTGATGCCTTTGATGAGGATTTCTATCTTAAAACAAATTGTGTACGCTTTATCTTAATATTAATTGCATTTATTTTAAGAGAAGGAACCAGAAGCATTAGACGGGACGGCGGGACCAACAAATGGGGATGCCGTAGACGACAACAAGTCGAGCACTCTTGACTCTTGCGGCACTCATGATCGACCCAGCCATTCTTCACTGATTCCTCCCCCTAACTTTCAGCAATTTGTTCACGTCGGTGTGTATTCTTCGTCCATTGTTGCCTTTGATGATTTAGTAGAGATAAGAAATACATTTAATTTCCATGATCATCATCGTGGTTACCAGGCCATGGTCGGTGGTAGTGTGTCTCTTCCCCCTTCATGGGATTGTCGCATTGTACTTATTGTGAAAATCCCTTTATTGCCTTTTGTGAAAATGTATCATGATGATCTTAGATTTTGGTTCCTCCCTCAACAACAATTCCGGTTCATTAGTTTGTGTGTTTCGCAGTTTTGCCTTGACGCTGTGTGGTGATCTATTTTCAAATAATGTGTCTTCCCATTTTGCAAAAATAACAACAAATGTCGTCATGTTCTCCTTTCCATCTAAAAATTTTGTGACAAATTCCGTTTTGTGTTTGCGTTCTATTTTTATCTGGCCGTCCGTTTGATGTTCAAAAACGCTATGTCGTCGTGACTTTCCGTAGAATTTTGTTTCGCTTTTATTATTATTATTTATTTAAATTTCATTTCATTTCTTTTGGTTTGGTTTAGTTTGGACTTCACATTTCTTGTGTCAGCGTTAATGGGTTTCTGTGATGTTTATGATTATTGTGGCACTCCTTTGAAATGAAATGCTTACTTTTTCGTTGTCGCCTCTTGTGTATATTTTGGAACACATTTTTTTTTGCGCGAAAGCATAACCATCGTGAACTGATCACCTTTATAATGGTGGTCGTGGTCATTGCACCGTGGGCAGAAATATTTTAATTGTATGTCAACGACGACATTCCATTCGAATCAGAGCGGAAATAATTACACATACACGCAAAAGAAATTCAAAATGTTGTGCTTAAATTAAAGTATTATGTGTGAACTCACAGACAGATTTGAGTTTTGGGTTAGATTACATTTCATAGGGGTTTCTTGTGTAGGGAAAGAGATTTACATCTATCTGAAAGAGTTTAAAAATTAGTGAAAACACGTAGCAATTAAAATTTTTAAACATGACTGTTTTAGACTAAGGTGTTAAGACATTTATTTAATTATTTTTATGAATTACAGTACATAGAATTTTACGGCCCAGGGGAAAAAGTCGGATTTTTGCAGCCACACACCAGAGCCTACGGTGGGAGTCGAACCCACGAACCCAATATTATCGATTCAGAAAATATTTATTCTCTGCACCTGTGGTACAGGGTATTAACGACTCAGAATCACTAGCAGATTCGATTTTACCATGTCTGACTGTCCAATGGTCCGTCTGTCTGCCCATATAAGTAATTTAGCTACATCTTTTTAAATTATGAATCAATTTTATTCAGAATTATTCATGGCCGATCAGACTTTACGATAAAATAAAAAAATTTAATAATTGCGAATTTTTCGATGTTTTTAAGAGGTTTCAATTTAAAAAATATTAAAATGTTCTACAAAAAAATGGATTTTTTCGCAATGTCTTGTAAGATATCTTTGAAACCGCTGATGAAATGAAGAGATTATATAAAAAGAAGATGAAGGCTGCTATTTAAAGATCTTCTGAACAAAATTCACCAAATGGTTCTCCGATTATACTTACATATCGGTACCTCCATTCTGAACTATGCTAAGTGCAAAAAGGTAGTTTTTCAGGAGAAGCGATCAAAGTTTGATGCATTTTTTTAAATTTGTGTGAAATTTTTTATAATGCAAAGCGAATGACCTGTACTGTTTTGTTAATAACTTTGGATTGGGTTGACGCATAAACACCAAATTTTGACTAAATATAATTTGGAATATTTAGAAATTAAAAATGCGATCTCCTTAAAACATGTTTTAGAATGGAGGTATCGTTATATGGCTGAAATTTTTTCTTTATTTTGATAGATAAACAAGACCCATACCACTAATAGACTACAAGGCTCTTAAAGGAAATTACCTAAGCTTTCATTTGAGCAAAACAAAATTAGGTTTTTTTTTTGACAAAAACGTCAAAACAAATTTTAATACTGCAAAAATAATGCACAAAATTTTTTTTTTCAAATTTTCCTAAAATGATTGAATAAAAAGCTGTCGAAAGCTCTTTGGGCAACATTTTCTAAATACAATAGGTAATTAGTTATTAGGGTGGTAAAAAGGCCGTCTGACCAAAATTCAACACCCTTCAAATCGAACAGTGCTTAATCGATATCGTTGATATTTTGTGTCATAACTACTATCCAATACGAATAAACTTGGTGCATGTTTTAATCCGATCAGAAAACATTTTTAAAAATTGACTCATTTGACATGAAATTCCCCATATGTTAATTCCGATTTGCCATGTAATCGTCATAGAAGCTGTTCTTTATATTCTATATTAGAATATAAATTCTATATTCTATATTAGAATATAAATTCTATATTCAATATTATAATATAAATTCTATATTCTATATTAGAGTATAAATTCTATATTCTATATTAGAATATAAATTCTATATTCTATATTATTTTCTCGAACCTAGATCGAAAACTGCCGAATTTGGCCAAAATTTGTTCAGATTTTTATATATATATCCCTCATAAGACTTGTCACCCATACGAGTACATGTATATGTTCCTCTCGATTTGATCTCTTAGCGCTGTAGAAGATGTATTTTACCACTAATCATTTTTGAATTTAGAAGAGTGAAATCTCTTGTTCCGCATTACTATGTAGAAAGATCGTTATACAAATTAACAGATAACAGTTTCTTGAACCAAAAGAAAGAGATAGATACATATGCTGTAATAGGGTATTTTGGGACAAAATTTGAGTGAAAGTGCATAGAACTGGGGTCATCGTAGATCCACGATTTGTTATAGGCGCCGTACAAAGGTCCCATTAGATTTGACTTTTTGACGCCTTAGAACTACAAATATCAAACGAAATTTGGGTAAAATTTAATTAGTTTTACATAAAACAAAACACAGGATTTATGTTGAACTTTTTTATCCCCTCACTTTAGAGAGGAGGGTATATATCATTTGCTACGAGCCAAAAGTGTAACACCTCGAAGGAGTGACCTAAGACCCTAAGTATGTTCGGCGGAAATCCGTTTTGGGTCATTTTAAGTCATTTGAGCAATGTCCGTCCGTCCGTCTGTCTGTCTGTGTGTCTGTCTGCTGGCTGGTGCGCACGATAACTCTCGAAAGGAGTAACCGATTGACCTCAAATTTGGTATGCGGTAATATTTTTGTCTATCTCCGGCTAAGTTCGAAGATGGGCCATATTGGTCCACTCCTTCTATTACCTCCCCCACAAAGGGTTAACTTGTAGTGAAATATTGTTTCTTTAATACCTTCTATCTGGTAATATGTCGGACCCGAAATGTTGGGATCTTGCATGTGTGAAAACCGGGCAGTGACACAGAAAACATCGAAACGATGCAACATTTCGAAGAAAAAGTCAAATTGTCATCTAAAATCGTCAAAATAAATTTCTGAAAATCCTGATGCTTTTTTTTGAAAAAGTGATGGAAAAGACTAATTTTTTCACTTTTTTCAGCATAACATACTGGGAGGGACTCTTAATTTGTCACTAATTATACTTGGCAAAATATTGAAGAACTTTTGTGAACATATCAACGCAATCTGAACGAGTCTAGCCACTCTAAATAGCTCACAAGCACCACCATGTACCTCAAAAATGTTAGTATTTCACTAACAAGGGGATGAAATGTTCTACAAAATTTTACTACGAATTTTTTATTTTTCAAAAAGTATTTATTTATTCATGAATATCTATTTTGTCCCCTTCAAAGTAATTCCCCTCGGATATAATACACTTCTGCCAACGTTTTTTGCAATCCTCGAAGCACTTCAAATAATAATTTTTTGTGATCTTGTTCAGCTCCTCCTTCGATGCTGTCTTTATCTCCTCAATCGTGGCGTAGCGTCGCACGATGGGAAAATATGATGAAATATGCGCGCATAGGACTTTGAAAACATCTTTAAAAAATCAATTTTTTGGGAGTGTTATTTTATTGTGGATAACATTTAATGAAAATACCTACAAATTTTATGAAAATATCTCCAGGCGATTTCGAGTTATGACCATTCAAAGTTTGTCTTTTTTACTAATAAATGCAAATAACATTGCGATGATAAAATGCATATACTAAAATGCTTGTAGAATTCTCGTTTATTGGTGAAATGCGATAGGACTTGCAACATATAATAAGGTACTATTCATCTTAATTTTTGTGTCTAAAACGTATTTTTAACGCCTTCCAATTGAGAGATATTTCAAAGCAAAAAAAAAAGTTTTTTTTGTTTAAAAAAAAAATGATCCACAGTAAATGGAATACAACTTTTTTGGATCACTACCATATGACATAGAGAATAGAGGTGACGTAGGAGTGAATCCAACGGTACCTAGTTTATCTGCGACTTTTTGCGATTATGGCAGATTTTTGTACTTTAAATATGTGCTTTTTTTCTTTAAATATAGAAAATATGTGTGGGAGCTATATCAATCTATGAACCGATTTTCCCGAAACATATGGACCGATCTTCTTGGTTAAAAAAAATAACGTTTGTGAAATTTCGGCAAAATCGGATAATAATTACGAAGGGTACTGAACGGACGAGAATAAATGCATTAACACGCGGCTGCAAGTTTTATCAAGTACGATTAAAAATAGATATCTTGTTAATATTATAAGGATTATAGTAATTTTTATACTTCACTTTTTCTACAAAACCTATAGAAATATAGTTACAATAAAATAAATACGCTTCCGCAGTTTGTGTGTATTAGGGTGGACCGATTATTTTTTGTTTTTAATTTAACTTTCTATTATTATCAGTCTACGAACCATTGTGTAAAGTACATTATAGTAAAATTTCAGCTTTCAAAAATATTGCAGCCCACAATTTTATCCTATTTAAGTTGTCTTAGTTTCAATTCTAAAAGCATGGCAGGTTTTGTAGACTTTTTTCGCAATGTTGACAAACATATTTTTGAACTTCAATGGTCTGCATATTTAAAACGCAGCAACACGCAATCAAGCACCTGAAACAGATTTTAAACTAAATGTTGTCAGCTTTAATTTAAAATCAAGATCACTGAATTTGGCACGAGATTCGGAGTTTTACACTAATTTCCACAAAGTCGATTTTGAAGCCCCACTGTGCGATAAATGGAAAAAAGAAAAAAAAATCTGGCTACACCAAATTATTCTCCAAAGAATTCTCTTGAAGATGGTCCAAACCGTAGGACTCTATCTCTAAGGGTATAGTCGTGAGATTAAAAATACTGATATGCGCGCGTATTTACCCTTTTTTTCCCGTCGTCCTTTCATGGCCCTTTTCAGTTTTGAGAACAAAAAATAGTCACAGGGGGCTAGGTCAGGGGAATACGGTGGCTGCGGCACTATTACTGTGTTGTTTTTGGCCAAATATTCGCGCACAAGCAACGATGTGTGTGCAGGGGCGTTATCATGGTGCAAAAGCCAGTTTTTGTTCTTCCACAAATCCGGGCGTTTTTGGTTAAAATCGAATGGCACGAGCCAATCGATATGTTTATATCCTCAGCAACTTCTCTAATGGTAATTCGTCGATTGGCCAATATTATTTTATTCACTTTATCAATGTTTTCGTCTGTTGTTGACGTGCTCGGGCGTCCGGCACGCTGTTCGTCCTTCGCATCTTCTCGGCCCTCTAAGAACATTTTGTACCACCGATAAACGTTGATTTGGTCCAAGGTAGCTTCACCATATGCCACGGTCAAAATTCGGAATGCGTTAGCAACTTTATTTTGTTTTTCACACAAAATTTGTTGCAGATTCTTTGATCCATTTTCTGAAATAGATAAAAATCGAAGACAAGTTAAAACACATCCAAGCACTACTGCTGTCAAAAATTAACTAAACATTCAAAATGGCCGACCTTGTCAGCATAAGTAAGGGACATGAGTACCAACATAATGCTACAAAAATATCAAAAATCAAATACACGTAGCCCGCGGAAATTAAAAATTCACGATATTTTTTGAACATACCTCGTATGTCGAAACACACGACAGCTCAAAACAAACACAAACCCCAAAAAATGGTAAAATTACAGTCAAGAACAACATTTTGGAATATTGGTGTAGCAATGTTATTCAATCTGCGTATATGCCAGTACAGAGGAGTATAACTTTAATTTGACTTTTTTTATATTTCGGGGTTTGTGTTATGTTTTAGGCTTTCGTGTGTCAAAAACCGCACCGGTTAACCGGTTAATCGGTTTCTCTTTAAAACCCGCCTATCGGTTTTCGGTTTTTCTGCATTTTCGAATAACTCGAACCGTCGGTTTTTTCAACTCGGTTTATTCGACTTTTCGGTTTCTTGAAACCATTATGAAATGATAATGAAAATATTATTTTTGAAACAGGAACCTACCTAAAATTTTGAAAGCATCAATATAAAAACCGTTGACATCATTTGTGCATATCCATCGATTTCAAAATGCAGTTTTGTATGTATTTATACTGTTTACATTGCTAACTTCCCTATAGACTTCGTCTGCATATTTGATCAAGGGTCTAGGTCAATCAATTTCAATCCTTTCTAATTGAAATGTAGGTATAAATAAAAATACATATGTCCAGTATCACATTTCGACAAGTTTTCATCTCTATAGTATGCTCAAGTCAGAATTCGCTACTACTGATAATATACATATGTAATATAATCGGTTTGCCATTTGAGCCATTCATATGATGGTAAAAGCTAAGATTTTGCTGATATTTACTATTAGTCAAGTTTTATAAAAATCATAATCAATTTTTTTTAAAGAATATAAATATTGCAGAGATTATAATATTATATCATAAATGAAATCGGAACAATTACATATTATAAATAAAAATATGAAGTGTTTACAATACAATTTTCAAATAAATCTTAATTTAATTGGAATATGGTTGCGAATTGAATTTGCACTACGCTTCTTTTACGTCATCTAACACAATTTTAAGCATTATTTATGCATTTTTATTAAAAAAGAAAAAACCGAAAACAACCGGTTCGCCGGTTTTTTATTTTCGGTTAAACCGAAAACCGGTTTTAGAGTTAACTTAATTTTCGAAGAAACCGAAAACCGAATTTTCAAAATAACCGGTTTTTTGATCACCCTAGTTCTGACGTACATACAGGGTTTTCCAACAAGAGGTGTTATTTTGGTATTCAAAGAAAAATGCAATTTTTTGAGACAAATGATCGGATGTTTTTTCATAATAAAGAGGAAGGTATGCCGTTAATAATGAAAAACAGCATCAGCCAAATGGCCACGCTTACAGGCCCATATCCTTTTCATGAAATTTTCCATAACGAAATCGCAAAGTGGCTGGCCTATGTCCTCGATAGCCTCACGAATTCTCTCTTTGAGGTCTTGAATCGACGCTGGGCTGTTGGCGTAGACCTTATCTTTCAAAGGAAGAAGTCGCAAGGTGTTAAATCACAAGATCTCGGTGGCTGATTGTGATCATCTTTTCGAGAGATAACACGGTCCGGAAACTTTTCCCGTAACAGAGCAATGGTTTCGTTGCTTTTGTAGCACGTAGCGCCGTCTTGTTGAAAGTAAACGTTGTCCAGATCAATACCATCCAACTCCGACCATAAAAAATCATTAATCATCTCTCGATAGCGCAATCCATTCAACGTAACTGTTGATCCAACCTCATTTTCGAAAAAGTAAGGTCCAATGACCCTGCCGGACCATAAACCGCACCAAACAGTCACACGTTGAGAATGGAGAGCCTTCTCAACCATAGCTCTTAGATTTTCCGAGCCCCAGATGAGACAATTTTGCTTGTTGACGTAGCCACCGAGGTGGAAATGGGCCACATCAGTCAAGATGATTTTTCGATGGAATTCCGGATCATTTTCATGCATTTCAAGGACCCAATCAGTAAAGACACGACGTTGTTGATTATCGTCCGGATTGAGTTCTTGTGTTAACTGAACTTTGTAAGCCTTAAGACCCAAGTCTTTATGCAATATACGGTGTAATGATGTTTGTGGAATGCCCAATTCTAAAGAACGACGAGGAAGGGACAAACCTGGGTTTTCTTCAACACTTTGGGCTACAGCAGCAATATTCTCAGTTTTTCTTGAGCGACATGAACTTGGATATACAAGAGATTTTTTTAAAATTGTATACCTTCCGTCCTTGACACGAAAAAGTTGTAGTTTCACCGATATGGTCCAATATCTCGACCTGTGCTTAGAGAATTATTTCTGGCCATAAATAAAATCACCTTTCTGAGCAGAATAAGAAGAATTATTGTAAAGTTTGTTGCTGTTGCTTTCCTAATTATAATGATCTGTCCATTTTATTTTATATCGCTTAGATTAAACATCGGGATATGAGTATATAAGGGAAGCTATATATAAATCCTAACCGATTTTTTTCAAGTTTGGCAACGTTCATTTTCGTTTCAAAAAACTATTATCTTCTAAAATTTATGAAGATCTGTTCAAAACTATATAGTCCTTAGATGCATAATGGGATATATGTATATATAGGGGTCACATATAAATCTAAACCGATTTTCTCAAAATTTGGCAAATAATGTTAAACAAATTTGGTTAATTTGAAAAAAAAGCTTATAGGTTCATGGCAATTCTGCCATCCATGGGCAGTACCATGGCATATTTATGTTCTCCACATGAAAGAGTGTATTACTTTGTGATTCCTCGAAAATTATGAAACACAAGAAA
This sequence comes from Eudasyphora cyanicolor, assembly GCA_963930755.1. NCBI lineage: Eukaryota > Metazoa > Arthropoda > Insecta > Diptera > Muscidae > Eudasyphora > Eudasyphora cyanicolor. Next base: position 194,187,927 of record OZ005734.1, read on the forward strand.
ATGTTTTATTAAATTCGTTATGTGCCGACCTCTGACTTTGCAAAACCTTTTGTATACTGTTTTCAGCATTCCGACAAAGCGGATTATGTCGGCCATACATTCCATTAATTCATTACAGAAAAAAAAGAAAACAACTTCAATCAATTTAATTGAAGGAGATAATTCTTAAAGTTCTGCATTACATGCAACACTATCGACCAACAACGAATGAATGAGTGCAGACACCATTAACAAAAGAACACTCCAAGTGTAAATGTCTGCACAATTGCGATTGTATTTATGCATTGAATTGCAATGCAAAACCCCAGAAAACTTGAAACAGAGAACACTTTTGCTCAGCAAAACTTGTCAATGACTATAACCAACGGAACGGACTACATTTTCCACTGACAAAACGATACAAACCACTGAAACATTGTCGCCAACACCACCTCCGGGGAAGAATAGAGAGTGTAACATGAACGCGATACGATACGATGAGTATAACATGACTTCTTTTCTTTTGCAGATGTCAACAGGAAGGCCCATCAAATGTGTTGTCGTTGGCGATGGCACGGTCGGTAAGACATGCATGTTAATATCATATACCACAGACAGCTTTCCCGGTGAATATGTGCCTACAGTGTGAGTACATTTATACAACAAATAAATGTGTTGTAAACCTAATAATAATATATACATTCTCCTTTTCTTTGGCCTTTGTGCCTGGTCAGTTTTGATAACTATTCAGCACCAATGCAGGTGGACACAATACAGGTATCGTTGGGTCTATGGGATACAGCAGGACAAGAAGATTATGATAGACTCCGACCACTTTCATATCCACAAACGGACGTTTTTCTGATATGTTTCTCAGTGGCGAGTCCATCATCATTTGAAAATGTCACCTCAAAATGGTATCCCGAGATTAAACATCACTGCCCCGATGCGCCCATAATATTAGTTGGTAAGTAGTTGTTATAATAAAATGGTTAGGAGTAATGGTTGAACCTAAAGATTGAATGGTAAATAATGTCCATAGACTCTTGTAGGGTAGATATATATTTAGATTCCAAGAAGTTAAAGTTCGTGGTTAGCAACAGTCTCGTGGGAATCAGGCTACACATTTCATTTGAAAAATTATTAAATTGTTCAATATGCAGAGCCGGGCATATGTATTGACACAACAACAAGAATTTATTTTTAAATCTATATAATTCTACAACCAAAAGAAAATGCCTTATATGATAATTATTTGCCACTCTTCTCTTTTATTGAAATATCTTAACAAGTTGTACCGAAATATATATAGAGCCGGAAATAAGCATTCTCACAGAAAAAATAATTTATTTTAGTTTAAAAAAACTAAAGGCGATAGTCTGATATTATATTAAGGGGAAAATTTACATTTTCCTATTGAATAAAATAGAAGGAGTGTCATTTATTTATCAATGGGTTATGGTTAGCTGAATCCATCTATGTAAAAATACCGATAATTGAACTTATGTATGTTTGGCGGAAAATCTTTTTAGGACGGTGTCAGTCATTTAATCCAAGTCCGTCATTCTGTCCTGGGACATGCATTGGCTGGCAACAGAGTTCGAGATATCCTGCACCCGAGTAAACCTCTGCAGTTCTGGGTGTCCTGATTTGTGGATTAGGTGTCGATATTGGCAAAGAGTTCGCATAGAGGAGGTCTTATTGATGCATTCTCTATAGATATGTTCATTGCAGATCCTCCTCGTGACACCTCAACAGCAATTTCATTTCCCACTATGTTACTGTAAACAGGAATTCAACATAGACGAATCATTCCTTTAAGATGCCGCATTGCCATTTTGCATTCATTCAACGCTTTTGATTTGTAACATTTTACTTCAATGCTTCCAGAGCTGCCTAACTATCAACGTAGATAGTAATTGGCTGATTAGACAAGATGTTCAGTTGGTTGACCAAGGTTTAGGTTAGGTTGGCAGCCGTATTTTGTTACCAGCTCACATAGACCAGTTTAGGTCCCTAGTGTTACCATGGGCTGAAATGCCCCTCTCGAAACCAAACTGTTTGATATACAAATTTATCGATAGTACGAGTGTCGGTACCGGAAAGATCTGTTAGACTGCCTAGAAAGGCCGACCCCAGTATGTCCAGTCGTCGTTTACTCAAAGCGGGACAGTTGCATAGCAAGTGCTCAATGCTCTCCACTTCTTCCTCATCTCCACAGCTTCTGCAGAAGTCATTGGAGTCAATACCCAATATTTTGGCGTGTTCGCCGATCAAGCAGTGTCACGTCAGAACTGATACTAACGTAACTAGTGCGAGGAGATATTTTGACCTTTTTAGGTCATACTTTGGCCAGATTTGTCTAGCTACCCCGCAGGTGCCGATTTCTGTCCACCTTTCGTTGGACTGCCTGATTGTCTCTTGCCTAAAAAAAACGGATAGTCGCGCACCAATATATGCAAATTTTTCGAGAATCTGTAATGTCGTCCCTTTCCTAGCAAGTTAATCAGCTTTGCAGTTCCCCGGGATATACCTATGCATTAAACTGCTCAGCCATCTCGTTAAGAGATCTGAGGCAGTCGAGGGCTGTTTGTTAATTTAGGGATGTGGCCTTCAGAGAATTGATGTCAGCCAGGCTGTCCGAGTAAATGACAACGCCAGTGTTGGTTACTATGTTGCGACTCAGCCACTTGGCGACTTCCAATATTGCCATTATTTCGGCTTGATAGACACTGCAGGTATCTGGTAGTCTGTGAGCTATATCCAAACTATGTTCTTCACTGTGTACTCCGAAGCCAACCCTTTCATCAAGCTTTGAACCATCCTTCGAAGTTGAGATGGTTTATATTAACAGGTATTCTGCCAACCCATTCATTTTTGGCTGGAATCATAGTGATGTAGTTCCTCTCAAAGGTGTACACAGTTGGTACAAAGTCTACTCAGTCATTTACCATAGCACTACATTTTGATAGCCTCATGTGACCGTAGTTCTTGTACCTCCACATTGATAGACAGTTTAATCTTAGTGCCGCTCTGGTTGTAACTTCTCTCGCCACAATATTTATCGGCAGTATTTGAAGTAGGGCTTGTAGAGACTTGGTCGCTGTAGTCCTTAAGGCTCCGCTTATGCTCAGGCAGGCAGTTCTCTGAAACCTTGATAGTAAGTTGGTAATGGTTAGTTTGTCAGTTGCCGTCCCCCATACCACAATGCCGTATAACAGTATTGGACGAACTACTGCTATATATATCCAATGGACGATTTTAGGAAAGAGGCCCCACCGCGACCCTATAGCCTTTTTGCAGGCATATAAGGCGACGTTGGGCTTCCTTACACGTCCCAATACGTTAAGTCTAAATAACTGCTTCCTATCTAGAATTATTCCTAAAAATTGTGCACATTCAGAAAAGTCTAGATCTGTTTCTTTTATCCGAGGAGGGTCCACATGTGGGACATTATTCATCCTAGTAAAGAGAACTAATTCTGTCTTGTTTGTATTAACGCCCAAACCGCCGCTCCTGGCCCATCTAACCAACTTGTCAGAGCCACCTGTAGGATGTCTCTGAGGACGTTTTCGAATTTGCGACTCAGTGCGATTGCCACGTCATCCGCATCTGCCACGACTATTAAATCATCCGCATATGATCTATTAGGATTTCATTCACCGCTAGGTTTCAAATTAGTGGAAACAGTGCTCCTCCTTGTGGGGTCCCTCTGTTTACAAACCTTGTTAGAGTTGTGGACCCAAGACATGCTGTTATGCGTTTTCTGTTGAGCAGGCTTTGAATTAGTCTAATCAAACTTGAGTTAACTTTTAGATGTGACAGTGCTGCAATTACCGCATCTGAGTGAATGTTGTTTATAGCCCCTTCTATGTCAAGAAATGCCACCATGGCGAATTCCTTCAAATGCAGGGTCGATTCACAAGTTCACGCAGGGCTGATTCTGTAGACTTCCCCCTATTGTAAGCATGTTGGTTCCCCGACAGAAGTTTTGTATCCAGGTTTTAAATAAAATAATCTAAAAGTCTTTCCAGACATTTCAATAAGAAGGAGGATACAGTAATTGTGTGCGATATTTTTCCCTCTTTGGTATCCCTCCATCGATTCGGTATGTATGAAAGCCTGATACAGCCTACATAAATGTTCTCCAGCTAGGGGATAATGTACTTTAGCATTTTCTGCATTTCTGCTGGAGTTATGCCGTCTGGTCCAGGTAACATGAAGGACTCAAAACTTTTAATAGCCCAGCTTATTCTGGATCTCTCAGTCATCAAGCTAGCGACGCTCTCAGTCCACTCGCTCCCTTGTTGGTCCTGCTGATCCTCGGGTTCTGTTAGGGAGTTCCCCGGGAAATGTGTGTCGAACAGTACATTGAGCGACTGCTCGCTGTTTTTGGTCCAGTTATTTGCCTCATCCAGTGAATAACCCACTGTACAGGGTGAAGCAGATATTATCTTCCTCAGCCTTACGGCATCGGAAACCTTTCCCACTTCGCCACAGCAGGTATACCAAGAGCGTCTTTGCGCCTTCCTAAGCTCCTTCTTATAGATCTTGAGTTTATTTTTATAGGCAACCCAATCATTAGCGACCCCCGTAGATTTCACCTTGTTGAATAACTTGTTGCAGGTCTTTTTCTATTAGTTAGCTTAGAAGTCCACAATTGAGGTTTATTTTTACCCTAGTACCTTGTTTTTGGACAGGGTTCTTCTAGGAAACTATTGAATGATGTGGTGATATGCTCGACTACAATATCCAGACCGGCTTTGTCATTCGGTTTGTACAGAAGCTTAGTTTAGTTGAGGACTTTCTTGAAATTCTTCTCATACAGGTGCCACTTTGTCTTCCTCAAATTTCTGTGAACGGCAGGTTTAGGCGCTTTTCAGCGAGTTTTAACTAAATATAATGGGGATCTGAGAATGAGTGGTCGTCCAGTACGTTCCACCCAATAATAACTGCCGGTTAGTAACAAACGTTACGTCGAGAACTTCTTGTCTGTCTTCGGTTCGCTCGGTTTATTACCTATGTTACAAATAGTTAGGTTGGTAGTTAGAATAAAGAAACGAAGATAGTTCGTGTCTGAGCTGATAATCAGCTCGAGCTCGGACGTTGCTTCTTCTACTACTTCCTTGAATAGAGCTGTCGGTGCTTCAGCTTCATAAGGCAAGTAACTGGAGACCACCTAATATATGCGATTACCGATCTCCAGACTAGCAGTTGTTTGTTTAATTTAAGTGGTAAAGATCAAACAGCTGGTTGGAAGAGCTTTTGTTATGACGAAGATTTCTGCTTGAAAAACGCTGCATGAGTCGGCAAGATTGTCTAAATTCCAGACACTCACAGGATACCCTAGATCGAGTGCCTCTGTCCTTTTTTGACCCGTCAGTGTATATAGCAGGTCCTTCAAATGGTGGAGACCCATTTCTCCAGTCTGACCTGTCAGAAATGATAATGTTAGATAAGGACATTGAGAAAATTGACTATGTAGTTCGTTGTTTGCTCAAGCTTTTGTACGTGACCTAAATCTATTGCCTCTTTGAGTAGACTTGAGTGGCCCCAGTTTCATGAAACCTGACTCTCGAAGGCGAAGAGCACTCTTTGTGAATGTTCAGAACTGTGCCTTGCGGAGTACTTCTTCTTGCACCTGTAATGCATACAATTGATTTAATCCCTAATATTGAGTTGTAGAAGTGTTAGAAATTAAAACTAAATATCGTCGTCGACAAATTTCTTCGACAGATTTCTTCTACAAATTTCTTCAATATTTTGTAGAAACATAGGACCGCGTAGCCATTTTTGCAGATACCCCAGAGGGAAAAAATCTTTAGATTTTTTAATTAATGCAAAGACTTCAGTCTGACATAGTATGATCACATTTTTCCCTCATTATATTTGCCACCACTCACAATGGTCTTAAAATCCTATTATCTTGGCCATTCATATCGGTGTTTTCTTACCACAAGAAAACATAGTATTTTGTAGAACTAATTTTTGTTGTTGCATAGTGTGTAATTTATTAATAATTTTCTATAAATGTATATCGCAGGTACCAAAATTGATTTACGTGAAGATCGTGAAACTCTTAGTATATTGGCGGAACAGGGTTTAGCGCCACTTAAACGAGAACAAGGACAAAAATTAGCAAATAAAATAAGAGCTGTTAAGTATATGGAATGTTCAGCACTTACACAACGAGGCCTAAAACAGGTGAGTTTCTAATTTATATATCACTTGAATTGGAGAATTTATTACAGAGCAACAATTTTTGATATTCCTCTACTATTACTTCTCAAGGTATTCGAAGAGGCTGTGCGTGCCGTACTAAGACCTGAGCCACAAAAACGACGTCAACGAAAATGTATAGTTATGTAAATATATCCGCGTACGTTTATATTTAAACACTTTCCTACTATTACTCCCCACCCCAAACCTCACTTATTTCCTCCTCCACCACCACACCACAACCTTCTCCAATTCCATCCTATTATCGTGTCATCGTCGTTGTCGTCGCCATCATCAACATCATCCGGGTTATACGTATATCTATCTTAACTCTATATATAAATAATTCTTTTATATTTTTTGTATGTATATTTGAAGAAAAAAGAAGAAAAGAAAAAACTATTTTTATTTTAAATTTGAATGAAAGCGTAATATTGAAAAGAAAAAGCAAATGTCCAAATGTCCTTTTTAAAAAGAATGTCTACAATTTATAATTCTAAGAGATACAAACAAACACACACAAATCAAATCGAATCAAACCACTAGTTTTTATACCTTTTAAACTAAACATAAACACACACCATAAGCTAAACCTAGAACTAACTATATTCCCAATCCTCCTAAATCTACTCGAAATTATGAATATTAAATTAAATTCCCTTAGTTAACCTTTTCGTTAATCAATAAGTATGATCATTTAAACATTTTCATCTACATCATCATTGCCATCGTCATATTGTCATCATCGTCATTAACAGTTTATATTTCTCGCGATTTATAATTTTCTGTTTTATATTTTTTTCGGTATTATTCATTCATTCATTTCAAAACTACTCGAATTTAGTTGAGATTATTTTTTATCTATGTTTTTTTTGTGTAATTATTTAGTTGTTGATATAGAACCAAAATATATCTTATATTATTATTTATAAAACAAACAAACAAAAAAGAGTTCCAAATCATTCCGCAATTATCTTGAATTTTAACTTCGCTCTGTGCCTTTCATTCATTCTAATACATTACATTCTGTATTTCCTTCTATTTTTAATATTTTTTCGAGAAGGGCAAACTTCCTGTTCCATTAAAGTAGAGTTCACGGATAAGAAGCACGATCTTGTCAGGAATACCTTTTTCTAAACGAATATTCCACAGTGCGTCACGTGATACGGTGTCGAAAGCACTTTCGAAATCGACGAACAGCAAATGTGTATGTATAAACCTTTGTTTGCTCAATTACAACGCGCAATGTATTTCCAGTTCTTGCATTCCTTTAAGTAGCCCTTTTTGGGAATTGTGATGACGACGAATTCGCTCAGCAGCTGTTGAATGTCATCGACGACTATCCATATTTTCTAAAAAGGTTCATAAATGTTGACGAAATGTGGGTATATAGTTATGACGTTGGAAATCAAAGCCCAATCCGAATGAAATCTATCAGAAGATCCACGGCGGAAAAATTACTCAATGTTAGCTCAAACGTAAAGTTGTTGTTCACAGTTTTCTTCGATTTTAATGGCTTGTTGCATCGCGAGTTCCTTCCAGAAGGTTGACCGGCCAATAAGGAATATTACTTTGAAGTAGAGCACCGTTTCCCACACAAAAAAATCCTTAACGTGATTTTTTGATTAAAATAACACCGTAAACATGCCTCAGCAAGGGCATTCACTGGACTTGCTCTCGGTGAGTTTACTGTAACCAAAACTGAAATGACCCGTGAAAGGACAGTTTTTCAGTGAGTCCTTATTGCATGGCTGAAGAGCTCAAGACTATACCAAGAAGTGATTATCAGATGTGGTTCCTGGATTGGAAAACCGAAATAATTGATATTAATGAACCAATAATTATATTTTTTGAGAAAAACAAAAGGTCACCTTACTTTAAGAACAAACTACGTATACAACTTGGCCTTGTCGAACTTACCTCCACCATAAAATGAAATAGGCATTTTTAACTTTGAGAATAGGACGCTAAAAATATGTACGTCAGGATTTGTGTTTTGAAGCAATGAACAATTATTTATCAATAATTCAATTTTCAGTTTTTTGGTTTACTCGCCCTTTTTCATTTCAGATGACGATATATATTCTTATTCGTCGTAAAATTCTAAGGCTATTTAGCCATATCCGTCTGTCCGTCCGTCTGTAGTATTCACGCTACAATCTACCAGATTGTAGATGACTGGGACTGAGATGGGTACAAATACTTCTTATAGGTGTAAGTAACTTTGAATTGAAAAGGGGAAATATGGTCCCATTTTTTGATATAGCCCCAATATATAGCATCAGCCCGATTTTACTTCTTAGCGCCTTAAAGGCCGCAAATTCCGCCTGATCGGGCTGAAAATTGGTATTTTGGGTGTATTTATACCCAGTACACTTCACACGAGCAATGGCCGCCAGGTCCATGTTTCCATAGAGCTCCCACATAAAGATCCCTCTTGATTTTACTTCCTAACGTAGGTTAGGTTAGGTAGGCAGAAATTTCAACGAAACTGGCTGCAATATGGTAATATTAGTATTTGCACCCGAAATCATGCACCTGCCATCTATGGTGGAGGGTATATAAAATTCGGCATGGCCGAACTTAGCGCCGTCTTTGCTTGTTACTTATTATACCCTCACTTTAGTGGAACAGTATATATATATTATTTGCTACAGGCCAATAGTATAACACACCGAGGGAGTGGCCTAAGACGTATGTTCGGCGGAAATCCGCTTTAGGACATTTTAAGTCATTTGAGCAATGTATGTGTGTCTGTATTTACTTTACTTTTACAGTACTTCCACAACAAAGGTTTAACATTTAGCGAAATATATATTATTTTGTATTTATTTATAAAATAATAATACTGATTCTCTTCTAACTTCCATACCACCTTTCGGAATCATCTGTAATTCCACACATAGTAATAGTTTATCTGACGCAGTCACACTTGAGAAAAGTGGTTCCGCCCCTTTTGATAACTCCTACACAAAGATACCATGTTGCTTATAACTTTAATACCAGAATATATCGCAGCTGTTCCACAAAAGGGTAACAACTCAAAATTTTTAAATTTAGCTTTTTTTTGCAAGAAAACAACGTACAATGGCATACCCACTGCAAAAAATGACCGTTGATTTTTCATTTTTTTTTAAAGAATAACGTCTTTATATTCAACTAAAGAGTTACATTTTGAATTGTCTCCAAGTGTTTAAGCAAATGGGCCGTTGATTTATCATCTAAAGAGTAATATTTTTAGTTGTGCCCTTTTCAACTTATAATCCGAGTAAGATTTTTCAGTTAAAAAGGTACAACTCAAAATAATACCACTAATTATATACAAACTTTTTTCATGAAAAGAGTAATAACTCAAAAAAGTTGTTATTTTTCTAAAATCAATAAAAAAAACAAAAAGGAAAATAGCGTTATTATTTTTTCTATGATATTTTATTGCAACGACATTTCTTTTTTGTAATATACCATTAATATTAACGGAAACAGTTTTTGGCCTCTACTGAATTTTTTTAAATTTTGAGTTGTTACCCTTTTGTGGAACAGGTGCGATATACACACAGTTGAAATGTTGTGCAGTGTAATGCTTTGTCCCGATTCACATGAGGCAATTATTGCCAAAGCAATTCTGCATATCATAGGAGAGCGTGGCAAGGGAGGAATTTCCCCTTTTATTCCACTTGCCTCTCTCATCTATGATAGGCAGAATTGCATTGGCAGTAATTGCCTCGTGTGAATCGGAACTTTTATAGTACCTACAGTCCAGTAAATGGACATTATTGCCACGCCCTTTTTAGTACCTTCCACCAAAAATGACAAACATTGAATAGCTCATAGTATTAATAACAGTTCACATTACCACTCACAATTTAGTACAGTCCAATGTCTTTGAAGTAATGAATAATTTGTTTAATATTCTTTATTTTGGACACCTTTTGCAGTACTATAGACTGGATACAAATGTTCACCTTTGTGGCTCCCACCCCAAGTACCAAACTCCATTAATCACGACATGAGGGTATACCCTCATGCGGTTTTTTCCTTAATTTATTTAATTAAATATTGCAATGTACAAACATAACTTTATTTAAAAGATAAAATGTTCACTTTAGGAATATAGGGCGCCTACTAGTTCCAGGAAAGGTTTGCCTTCTGACACTCGTTACCTTTTTTATCTTTGCCATGTTGTTTTGGGCTAGTGACATTTCTTCCGGACAAAACCTCAATATCTATCAGGTACGAACGAATAGGAATGAACTGTCACACGCGAAAAAACAGTTTTCCGCGAACATTGATTGAACCTTTTTTTGCACTTATCTATTATATTAATTTTTTTATTGTGACAATTACAAAAAATTCGGGAAAATCGGTCAGAAAATCCGCGAAAAACCTCGCTCGTTGGTCACTGACACTTACTCGCTACGGGAAGGAATGTCTTCTTATATTCTATTTGTCTTTGGCCTGGTCTTCTATGGCCTTGCGGATTCCATTCTAGGGCAGCCCTAGCTATAACACCTAGAGGTCTTCGTATAATATGACCAATCGAAATTAATTTTCTGCGCATTATTTGCTTATCGACTAATATGGAATTTGAAAGCTAGAGTAATTGCTCATTTGTTACCCAATTTGGATTGTCTTAAGCACCGGTTGAGGAAGGTTTGTATTTTGCTGTTGTGTAGCACCGTATAAGGCGACCGACTTCATACTGACGTTGAATGTTCTAAATTTTGTCGTACGAGAGATATTGCGGGAGCGTCACCCTTTTTACAAAGCTTGGAAAGCCGTTTATTTATGCGCGTGTTTATGTCCTCCTCAGTACCGCCACTTTTTGATAAAATAGCAGAATTTTTCTACATCTACGATTGCTTCACCATCAGGGATATGGGCGCGGTTATCAATGAGTTTATCCGAATCTAAGTCTCCACAGCTGCTGTAAGATTGTTGTTATAAATGAATTTGTTGCATTTACACCGTACTTGAAGAGTTCAGCCTGGATAACGTCTGGGCCTGCCGATTTAGTGTTTTTGAGGTTTCTGAGTACGTGATGGACTTCTTCCTTCGGTTTAGTCGACTGCAATTGTCTTACTTATTATCAATTAAGTCTAATAATAATCGAAATTGAATCATATTAATCGAAATAAAAGTTTTCCCGGAGTCAGCAGTCCGAAATTGCAACTGTTTTATATTATTTTGCAATTGATTTAATAAAGTAAAATCCAATCTTATTAGGCGTCATAAAATGTACCCTAGATGATTTACGTATATTAGATAAACTTGTAAAAAGTGCCAAAAATAAAAATTTTAAAATTTTAGATATGAAGCCAACATTTTAAACTCTATTCCTAATCACTGTGTTAACAATTGCCGAAAACATTGAAACTATATCGAAAAACCTGCCAATTTGGCGAATTTTGAATTGTTGACAATTTGAAAAACCAGGGAGATCGCCATTGTTATATTTCATTAGCTTAAGAAGCCAAAGAAGAAAAATCCTAAAAAAGGTTTATAGCATTTTTTTATTCCAGATTTACACCATATGTGAATCACGTAAATTAAGATTCGTAAGTAGATTCAAAATGTTGTTTTCGAAAAAACTTAGATACACGATTTTGAAATTGTCTTTCCTTATTCGTGTTAAAAGAAAGATATATTTTTTCTGTATAAATTTTATTCACATTTAGATAAAAAGAATAATTTAGACTTACACAATTAAAGTGTACTTTAGATATGATTTGACCCCGAGCACATAGTAAGACGAGTTCAAGGTATGTTTAAATTGTACAAAAAAAGTCACGACCTCTATAAATTCTAATAAAAAATTCCACATTTTATCCATTAATTAAATACTGCCATAAATTAACTAACATTCTGCCACAATGGAACTCTTTTTGAGATTTATTTTAGTTTATTTTTTTAGTTCAAAATTTTTGGTTTCTTAAATTTTATTCTGTTTTGTTGATTTTCGAATAATTTTCCAATGAGTGAGAAAACTTTTTCTTTTTGGAGAAAAAAAAGAACCACCACCACCACACCCATTAGTTGTTAAACAATTTCTATTGAATTCATAATAATAATAAATTCTACATAAACAAACAAAGCCTAAAATAAAAAAGGAAATAATATTTTTTGTTTATTTAAAAAAATGCTTATCTAGTCAATTGAATATTTGTTTACATTTACAAAAAAAAAGAAATCAAAGTATTGTAATGCAAAGAGCAACAAAAACAAAATGCTAAGAGTAAAAATAATAAAAAAACTGAAAGAGAAATAAAAAAATCATACTTTCATATACATAAATAAAACATAAAACATTTTTACATAATTTAATTCATTTATGCGCGCATATCATTATATTCAATGATTTTTTTAATTTCCTCATACCTTCCACCCCCATCCAAACCCTTTTTATTCGTATTAATTTGCATTGATAAATAATGTCTACAAACGAAAATACTAAGAACAAAAAAGAAACAAATATTAAGCACAAATTATTTAACTTTAACACAAAACGAAAACAAAGGCAGACAGCTTTGCAACAAATATTAATGACTTGTATTTTTTATTTCCATATCTATTTTATTTTTTATTATAATTTTTTTATTGTTATTATTTTACAATTTATTTGCTGTTTGTGAAATAAACTTATACATTTATATAAAAAAGAAAGGAAATGATTTTTTATAGTTACTATTATATATGAAACACAAACACGAAAAATCAAAAGAAAATCGTGAATTGTGAATATCACTATGCATTTATCTCTTTTTTTACTCGAATCAAAATCCAAAAGAAACTAGGTTTTAATCATGAAATATGCTTTTTGTATCCGTTTTATCTTACCTATATACGCTGACTATTTTGGGTGGTGCAGAAGAAAACAATCGGAGAAATCTTTAATTACTTTGATTTACAAAATTGATGAAAGAAATTTAAAATAGTAGGTTTAAAGTAAAAAAATATGTTCATGACATCAATATGAAAAAATTTTAATAGAAAGAATATCCTAAAGTAAAGTTATTTCAACCATGCTAAATCCGGTGGTCTTAGCCGTTTTTCTAGGTTAGCTCTCCTTGTAGCGATATTCAGATTCACAGTTTTCTTGGAAATTAAACGGGGTAGTTATTTCGGGATGATTTTGAAGCTGAAGTCTTTAGAATACTCGTTTCAATCCAAAGAACAAAATGGAGAGCACGCTTGGAGAATTATTTCCTTCGAAACCGCCGTTCCCCGTTTTTATCCCCTTACCAATAAAATATTGTCATACAAATCGTTGACATTTTTTATACCAGTCACCACACTGTGGAAAAAGGAAAAGCTTATTATGACTTTGTGGATTTGTTTATAACGCGTCCTAAAAAAGAATAGATAGAACTATAGTAGAGTATACCTAATCATAGACTTAGAACCACTTTTTGAGTCTACTTAGCCATGTCCGCCTGTGAACCGAAAATAGGCTCAGCGACGTTCTCTAATGAAAATGGGTCATATCGGTTCAAGTTTTTATATAGCCGCCACATAAAGGTCCCTCTTTTTTGAGTTATTTTTGTTCTACAAGCTAAAGTTTGCAATCAATCTGTCCGAAATTTGACAGTCCATAGTTTATTTAGCCCTAAACTTATCATTCCTAGCAAAAATTACATATTTTGGTCCATGTTGAAATTTGACTGTTTTTTGGTGTTTGTGTTAAGTTTAAGGCTTTGGTGTGTTCTATATATATAGTAAAATTTACTGGCCAACATTTTGTAGAACATTTCCCATTTTTAGGAGTGTTTTTTACGATTTGTTAATATAGAGCCAAAAAGTAGCGTTGTGTGGTATGCTGAACATACCCTACACCTCAGATGTAAAGCACACATAGCCTCCTACACCAATATGCGGCTTGAACAGCCCCCTTAAATAAAATTCATTGTCAGCACCCCGTAATTTTGCGAAAAGTTCGAAATTGTTCTACAGTGTAATCGTTCTAAGTGAAAATGGGGCATATCGGTCCATGTTTTCATATTGCTCCAATGTAAAGAACCCTTTTGATTAGACTTCTTGCCACTTTAGAGAACACATTATTCCACCGATTACGCTGAAATATTTCCTACAATTATTCCTAGCGAAATTTGATGGCATATCGGTCCATGTTTCCATATACATAGTTCCAATATAAAGGACTTTTACAATTATACTTCTTCACGTTCTGCAGAACCCGTTTTTAGCCAATTTAGCTGAAATTTAATACTTCATATTGCCTAAAATTTCCCTTAGTAAAATGGAGCAAAGACTTCTTGGAACTGGGGCGCACTGTATTGAAAGTGGACCACATCTATCCATGATTTTTTAAAGCCCCGTAAAGGTCTACTCCGATTTAAATTATTATTATCCTAGAAGTTGCAATTCGGCTGAAATTTGAAAGGTAATAGTAAACTGTTTTATACGTATCTGTCCATATTTGATGTAGCACCCATATAAAGGTCGATTTGACTTCTATACGATAGAGAGAAAAATGAGTTTAGCAGATTAGCTGTAGCTTATTATCTTACCTAGTGAAAATGGTGCATATCGGTCCATGTTTTCATATACGAGGGCGGTCCCATAATTAGCCGACCCGACATGTAGATGGCGGTAGCAGTTTGAAAAAAATGTCTTGGCAACCTTATAAAACACTTGTTTTAAGTTTCACGTTGTTTAGTTTTTTTGGGCACTAAAAAGTAAACGATCTCAGTGAATTTGTAAAAATGGAAAAAAATTGGTCACCGATATGTAATACAATACTTTACTTTGAAGGGTCTCAGTCCTAACCAATATTAAAACCGAGCTAGATTATAATATTGGGTATACATCATATACTGATGGAAAATTTGATAATGAGAAAACTGTGCACAAGATGGGTGCCGCGTTTGCTCACAATCAAGAAAATGCAGCAGTTCACACATCTACTATTGCGATGGCCAAAATCAATGAATTAAAGTTGGAATTGCTTCAGCACGCACTTTATTCGCCAGACTTCACTACCTCGGATTATATTTTGTTTCCAAACTTGAAAAAATGGCTCGGCGGAAAAAGATTTGCCAGCAATGAAGAGGTGGAGGTTGCTGTTGATGGCTATTTTCAGGAGCTCGACAGTTTTACTATAAACATGGGGTCGAAGCTATTGAGACCCGCTGAAAAGAGTGTTGATTATGTTGAAAAATTAAGAAGTATTTCCCCAAATTTCTTATATTTTATATAATTGTATTTAAATCGAGCTTTTAAGGTCGAAGTTTTAATGCAAATAAAAGATTATTTATTTCATTGTTTGCATCCGACGATTCGCTCTTTGTGCTGGTTTCTTTGTTAGGTCGGCTAATTTTGAGACCGCTTTCGTAGCTCCAATATAATGGTCCATTTCGATTAGACTTCTTGACGCTTTAGAGAACGAATTTGTCAATCATTTAAATGAATTTAAAAATGAATACCTAATATTACCCTAAACTATCCTAATTGAAAATGGGTCACGTCGGTCCATGTTCTAATATTGTTGACGCTCTGGAGAACGCATGTTCATACCTTTTTAACTGAAATGTGAGCATTTATACTTTGTAATACCTGAAATTATCCCTATTGATAGGGACACATTGGTGGCTTTTTTGATATAGCTCCCTTCCGATTAGAATTCCTTTTAACCGATTTAGCCTATAATCGTTTAGAATTCCTGGCGGACTAGAGGACGCATCTTTTACCATTTTAGCTAAATTTAAACATTCACGATTATACTTTATTTTGACTCAAATTGTCCCTAGTGAAACTGGGTTACATCGGCCCATGTTTTGATATATCCCCCATATAAATCCCCCTTCCGATTAGGTTTCTTTCCGCTCTAGAGAAGAAATCTGTTCACCGATTTAGCTTAAATTTAATCATTTATACTTTTTATTGCTTAAAATCTTCACCAGTGAAAACAAAGCATATCTGTCCATGTTTTGATATATCCCCCATATAAAGTTTCCTGCTGATCCCTTCCCTTCTTGACGCTCTACAGAGCTCATTTTTAACCGATCAGAATGCAATTTAAACATTTACATTTTATGTAGTCTATAATCGTTTCTAAGCAAACTGGGGCATATCCGTCCATCTTTTCATATATTCCCATATAAAGATAACTTCCAATTAGACATCTTAACGCTAAAATTTTTTATCTGAAATTAAGGTACTTAAACTTCATATATTGCCTAAAATTCTCCATAGTGAACAGGGTGCACATCGGTCCATGTTTTGATATAGTTCCCACATAAAGGTCCCTTTCGATTAGCCTTTTTGTCGCTCTAGAGTACACTTTTTAACCGAAAATCTTTCCTAGTGAAAATGGAAAATGTCTAGGGTGTAATATAAACCCCATATAAAGGTACATTCCTATTTGATCTCCATACGTTCTAGGTTAGGTTAGAGTGGCAGCCGCAGCTACCAATTGAGGTCCCTAGTGCTACCACGGTTGGTTCCCTCATCGGAACAAACCTGATTGATACACAAAGTTATCAATAATAAGAACAACGGTGCCAGCAAGATCAGTCTGACTTCCTAGAAACGCCAACCCCAGTAAATCCAGACGTCGTTTACTCAATGCGTGATAGTAACCTCGTCACTACTGCTTCTGCAGAAGTTATTGAACTCAATTCCCAACCGTCAGACAATGTCCGATGAGGCAATGTCCCGTCAGAACTGACACTAACGTGGAAAGTTTTTCCTCTCTAGTGCGAGGATATATATTTTGGCCTTCATAGGTGGTATTTTCGCCAGATTTATCTAGCAACCATACAGGTGTCGATTTCTGTCCATCTCATTGGACTGTCATTTCCTAAGCCAAAGCTTGCATGTGGTGCACCAATTCTTGGAAAATTTGCAATGTCGTGCCTTTACTAGCAAGTTCATCGGCTATGCAGTTCCATGGGATATCCCTATGCCATCCCAGGTACGCGTATGAGGTAGAGTTGGGCACTATATTTCTTTTAAGTGATCGCTCTTTTTAGTTCAGTTCAATTGAGTGAACTAGTTCGTTCATTTAGTTCAACAGCTCACTTTAGCACACCAGCTCTTTACCTCACCGGCTCTTTAGCTCACCAGCACATTTTACTTAAACAGTTCATTTCGTTCAGTAGATCACCAGTTCAAATCAGCCGCTATTAAAGGAATCTGATTGGAATATGAATAGAATGAGTTGAAAAAACTTATGCAAAGGCGTTTGTATAGGTAGAATCATACATTCATGATGACATAAAAATGGAAAAAGCCCATATCAGCTGAGAAGAGAGAACGAAATGATATGGTTGAAGAAAACAAACATAGTGAACTACTGAGCTGAAATGAACGAGTTGTGTGTATAGTGACCCGTTCAATTGAACTAGTTCGTCCACGAACTACACAACTCTAGTATGAGGTATGTATATGTTAAACTGTTCAGCCATATCGTCAAGAGATCTGCGGCAGTCTAGGGCTTTTTGTGAATTTAGGGATATAGCATCCAGAGATTAAATGGCAGTCTGGCGGAGTAAATGACGACGCCTCTGTTGGTCACTATGTTGCGATTCAGCCACTTGGCGACTTCCCTTATTGCCATTATTTCGGCTTAATAGACACTGCACGTATCTGGTAGTCTGTGAGCTATTTCAAGACTTTACAGTGTAATACGTAGCTAACCTTCTCATCAAGCTTTGAACCATCTGTATAGAAGTGGAAATTATTTCTATTTCCTGGAATTCTGCGAACCTAGTCCTCTCTGGCGGGTATCTTAATAGCAAAGTTCCTTTCGAAGGTGTACACCGTTGGTATACAGCCCACTCGGACGGTTACCATTGCGCTAAATTGTGGTTGCAACTTTTCTAGCCACAATATAAATCGGCAGTAGATGGAGTAGGACTTGTAGAGACTCCGTCGATGTAGTCCTTAAAGCCCCGCTTATACTTAGACAGCCAGTTATGTGAACCTTTATAATTTTGGCCTTCCTTACCTATTCCAATATATCAAATCTGAAGGAAAATTTCCTGTCTAGGATTGCACCCAGACATTTTGCACTTTCAGAAAAGGCTTGCTCAGTTCCAGTTAGCCACCTGTACAATGTCTCTGCGACTGTAACCTCATCCGCGTATGCCACGACTTCGCAGCCACACTGTCTAGCTCTAACCTAAGGATTGCTTACTTTCTACATACCACAGTTTTTAAAAGATCTAACTTAAATTTAGAAAATATTACTTTATTTGTCATAAAATGGGTTATATCGGTGCACTCTTTCCCCTATGACCCCTTTCCTCTATGAAGGTTCCAGATGAATTCTCTTTGACGGTGTAGATATTAAGAACAGACCTGGAGAAATGGTTATTTCTCCGAGATTTAGTATACCGAAATTGGTTTACCTCAATAGTCTTCTTTCTGTTAAATATTTGATCGTAGTGTTATTTTCTTCAACTACTTCTTAATTTTAACCAATACTGAAATTACAGGCTAACAATAAGTGCCAAATTGTGATGTACGAGTATATCATTTAATTATTGTCTTCACGTGTACACAAATTCTAAAATACTGTAAACAAATCTTCCAAGTTATCTTCTGCATCCACCCAGCCACTACAAAACAATTAACCCTCTGGTCGCACAGTATAAACTATCTCATTTTGTAACAATCCCCATATTGAGTAGTAAATAATATATTAGCATTTATCAATAAAAATATGCATTCAAACGGAATTGAAATTCGGCTATAACTAAGATATACACATACATATATCCCTCTAAACGGAGATGTTCAACTTTTCACTTCAATATTTCTTACGGGTTGAAGTTTTCGAATTTTATTTATTTTATATTAGATCTTTAGAAGAAACCCAAAAATTCTATACTAAAAAAAATAAATTTTAAGGTTGAGCATCAATTTATCGTATCTATTGTTTCAACTTTCCTTACACACACACCCACAATTGTTACAATCAACCCTCTTTGAGAAGTGCTAATATTTTATTGTACTACTCTAACCTACCACCACTAACATTCGAAATCTATATGTTTTTGATAAAGTTTTATTATTTTTTTGATTTGTTTTATAAATTGTAAGTGTAAGTTGTATAATCGAGTATAAATATAGAAATGAACGATACTTTATTTTGCATTATTTATATTTAAAACAAAGTGAAATTTAATAAAACAAAAATACAGAAAATAAAATAATTTTGTTTTACTAAAAACAGAGAATTCTTATATACTGTGAAAAATTAAATCAGAAATTGAAAAGGAAATGGAAAATATTTACGTTACCGAACATTGAAAAAATCTACTATTAAACAATATTTTTTAAACAATAAAACCTAAATTTTTCTAAATTTGTAAATTTGCAATTTTTTGAACACTCGGTTACAACCACATTCGGTTATAACGACGATAATCTTCGGTTCTTTCAATGTCCTTATATCCGAATTATACTGTATATCATTAAAAAAGATACTTCTGGACCAAACAAAATGGCATTTCCGAAATTTTCAAAGAGAAATGTGGGAAAATTGGAACGTATAGCGCTTAGATATCGAATTAGAATCTTCCTACAAGTACTTGAGATCCAAATCTTAACTGATTCACTTCGAATTCATATGGTTTCTATATAATACGTAACGACATTAGACGCGAAAAAGTGCAAATCATCATTTTGAACCATTTTACAGTCATTAGAATAATAAATGGTTTCAGGATAATACCCAAACATAATCATGTACGCGTATGTATATATTAATTCGCGCAAACATGATTTATAACTTGTTTTTGTAAGTTGTGGGAAATAGGCATTTTTAACTATGAAATAAGAAATAATGGAAAGATGGTACGAAGCTTGGTTGGCTTCGGAGAACACTGTAAGGAACTCAGTCTTGATATATCACAGACTACCAGACATCTACAGTGTATATCAAGCTGAAATAATACACACACAAAAAACAATTACTTTTAGCACTTCATAAATTCTAAAAAAAATTATTTGCCGCAACAGTTGAATTCTTATTTTAAAAACGAAATCTTCATTTCAACAACTTTAATTCTTATTTAAAGAACGATATCGTCGTTTCAACAACCTTTTGTACTTGGAACAACAACTTTAATCTTAAAACAAGTAAAGGCGTTAAGTTCGTCCATGCCGAATCTTATATACCCTCCACCATGGATAGCATGTGACCTCACAAAATAACTCAAACCTAAAGAAAATAACACCAAAAACACTAAAAATATAGTAGATGAGAACAGTAGGAATCACAACAAGTTGGATGCTATATATGGGAGCTATATCTAAATATGGACCGATATGGCCCATTTGCAATCCCAAACAACCTGCAACTATAAGAAGTATTTGTACCAAATTTGATCAACCTAGCTCTATTATTGCGGACTGTAGCGTGATTACCACAGACGGACGGACGGGCAGACGGACATGGCTAAATCGTCTTAAAATTTTACAACGATTATGAATATGGGGTCTCAGATCAATATTTAGAGGTGTTACAAACGGAGTGACAAAATGAATATACCCCCCATCCTATGGTGGAGGGTATAAAAACAACAGCGCTCTGAGTCAAGAGCTCAAGGTTGTTGGGTACGATTTAACCAACAAAGTTGTTGTACCAACAATTTTGTAACTAACTTAACAACTTTGTTGGTTAAATCGTACCCAACAACTTATTTTATTTTTCTGTGTGTAGCAATAAGGAAAGTCGCCAAGTGACTGAGATGTAATATCGTGACCAACAATGGCGTTGTCATTTACTCTGAAAGTCAGGCTGCCATCAATTCTCTAGAGGCAGCCTAAATTCTCAAACAGCCATCGACTACCGCAGATCTCTTAACGAGATGGCTGAGCAGTTGAACATACACCTCATGTGGGTACCTAAGCATAGGAATATCCCGGGGAACTGCAAAGCAGATAATCTTGCTTGGAAAAGGACGACATTACAAATTCTGTCCACATACATGCTTTGGCTTAGGCAAGGGGCAATCAGTCCACTGAAAGATGGAACTTGTAGGATAGCTAGACAAATCTGGCCAAGATACGAACTGAGAAGGTCAAAATATCTTCTCGCACTTGACAGGAAAAGAAGTTCAGTTCTGACGGGATTAGAGTTTGTTTTATATATATACTTTATACTTTTCCTTCGTATGTTGACAAAACATAAGGTTTTATTCTAACATTTCGACTGTATGTTTTCGCGTAGTGCAATTTTCAAACAAAATTTAAATTTCTTTTTTAATGAAAAAAGCAGAAGTTATTTTTTTAATATTTGCTAGCTTTTGTTCAATATTAATAACACAGCTCAACAATAAAAAAGGTTTTGCCACCCCCATAATGAGATAAACCAAAGGTAAACTTCTACGCTACTTAACCGAATATTCTATTAGTATAAAATTACTAAATTAGCTATACATTTTTAAATTATTCATCGACTTTCTTCGGAATGGTCATATTTAATCATGACCGATCAGACTTTACGTTCAAATAATATATATATTTAATTATACACTCCAAATGTATAATATTTGACACACACAAATACTATATGTTTGGGAGGATATTGTTCTAAACGAAAATACATATGTTCCCGTTCTACTATTTTTTTATTTGAAACTAATATTTCCGAAACAAAGATTAATTTGCATTTATGTATTTTGGCAATGAATCAATGTCTTAATTTAAAGACAAGTTTCCTGTTTTTCGGAAGATCAAAGTGCATTTTTGTTTATAAATTTTATATGTTTGTAAAATTCAATTAAAACTTAAATCGTAACTATAAATTGCATTGATGGATTGACAAAAAATGATGTATTGAAATATTTATAAATTAAAAACAAGTAAGAAAGTTTCAGTCGGGTAAACCGACTAAGGTATACCCTCACTTTGTGAGTAATGTAATATTGAATATTCCACGAATTATTCTGTTAGATTGTATGGTAGGTACCAGAACGGGTTTAACAAATACATCTATTTTTCGCTGAATAGTAGATACTTTAAATACATTGCACTGCGCCGAATTATAAGCGTTTATTTGCACTGGTTTATTAACGTTATGAGATATTAAATTTTGGTATGATTTGGACATTTTGTGTGGGAGGTACAAAAAGGGGCGTGGTGATAACGGCCATTTTTTACAGGGCTATAGACACTTCAAAAGCGTTACACTGTGCAAAATGTTGTGGCATTTACGTGCATTGGTACTCATGTTGTGAGCTCTCAACTTTTTGTGCAAAATTGTACCTTTGTGTGGGAGGTACAAAAAGGGGCGTGGCAATAGCGGGCTATAGACACTATAAAAGCATTACACTGTAGAAAATTTCAAGTATTTTTATACACTGGTATTAATGTTATAAGCTGTTAACTTTTGGTGCAAAATGTTACCTTTGTGTGGGAGCTACCAAAAGGGGCGTGAATATAACACCCATTTTTCACTGGACTGTAGGCACTATAAAAGCATTACACTGTACAAAATTTCAAGTATTTTTATACACTGGTATTAATGTTATAAGCTGATAACTTTTGCTGCAAAATGGTGCATTTGTGTGGGAGGTACCAAAAGGGGCGTAGCAACTTGGCCCATTTTTCTCGAGTTGATAGCGACTAATAAACTAATGCTATGTGTGGAATTTCAGAAGATTCGAATAAGTAGTATAGCAGTTATTAAAGATTCAATATTTTACAACATTTTAACACTTTGTGGGGGAGGTACTAGAAGGAGTGGACCAATATGGCCCATCTTCGAACTTAGCCGGAGATAGAAAAAAATATTACCACGTACCAAATTTGAAGTCAATCGGTTACTCCTTTCGAGAGTTATCGTGCGCACCAGCCAGCAGACACACAGACAGACAGACAGATAGACAGACAGACAGACGGACGGACATTGCTCATTCGTCTTAAAATGACCCAAAACGAATATCCGCCGAACATACTTAGGGTCTTAGATCACTCCTTCGATGTGTTACACTTTTTTTCGTAGCAAATGATATATACCCTCGTCACACTAAAGTGAGGGTATAATTTTGATTTAAAATAAAAGCTAATGCTGCTAAATACATTTTTAACTATAAAGTTTAACACGAAATCTGGGAAAAACTAACTAAAATTCGAAAAACATAGCAAAGTCTAAAAAATCTTTTTTTTAATAATATATATTAGGAAAACTTCTTAAGCAATAACTTTGTTTTTGTTTAAACACATATTTTATTTGTGAAAGTCAGTTTGCAAATATATTATGTTCTAATATATTAATATATTCGTTACAAACTAAATTTCTTGATTTTTAAATAAAATTTATTTGTTAACAAATATAAAATATTTAAAAAAATCGTTTCCAAATATATTTTCTTTCAATTCACACATATCAAAAATGCAGATTTTTCCCCGTGTAGATATCTATCATTAAGCTTCATCCCTGGAACGGTTAAAAAAATCCCGGGAAAAAACATCTGAGTCCGTGGTATCACAAGGGACCTACATTGGTCCATGTGAACCGGCAAAGTGCGTTCCACCATAACCTAAACTATTATTTTTATACCCTACACCACACTGTGGTACAGGGTATTATAAGTTTGTTTCACGGCAGATGTTTGTAACACCTGAAAATAACACAGCTAGACCCACCTTAAAGTATACCGATCGACTCAGAATCACTAGCTGAGTCGATTTAACGATGTCCGTCCGTCCGTTCGTCCGTCTGTCCATGTAAAGTTGTTCGTCGACTACAGGTCGCAATTTCACTCCGATCGTTCTGAAATTTTGCAGTTTAGAGTATTTCGCGGCTGTTAAGATCGCTATTGAATTTAGTTGAAATCGGTTCAGATTTAGATATAGCTCCCATATATATCTTTCGTCCGATTTGCCCTTTAGTCCTATAGAAGCTGTATTTTACATCCAATCGTTTTGAAATTTAGAATGGTAGAGTTTCTTGATCCATGAACCAACATTGCCGAATTTGAAGAAAATCGGTTAAGACTTAGCTATAGCTCCCATATATATGTTTCGTCCGATTTGGCCCTTTAGTCCTATAGAAGCTGTATTTTACATCCGATCGTTTTGAAATTTAGAATGGTAGAGTTTCTTGATCCATGAACCAACATTGCCGAATTTGAAGAAAATCGGTTAAGATTTAGCTATAGCTCCCATATATATGTTTCGTCCGATTTTGCTCTTTAGTCCTGTAGAAGCTGTATTTTACATCCAATCATTTTGAAATTTAGAATGGTAGAGTTTCTTGATCCATGAACCAACACTACCGAATTTGAAGAAAATCGGTTAAGATTTAGCTATAGCTCCCAAATATATGTTTCGTCCGATTTGGCCATTTAGTCCTATAAAAGCTGTATTTTACATCCAATCGTTTTGAAATTTAGAATGGTAGAGTTTCTTGATCCATGAACCAACATTGCCGAATTTGAAGAAAATCGGTTAAGATTTAGCTATAGCTCCCATATATATGTTTCGTCCGATTTTGCTCTTTAGTCCTGTAGAAGCTGTATTTTACATCCAATCATTTTGAAATTTAGAATGGTAGAGTTTCTTGATCCATGAACCAACATTGCCGAATTTGAAGAAAATCGGTTAAGATTTAGCTATAGCTCCCATATATATGTTTCGTCCGATTTTGCTCTTTAGTCCTGTAGAAGCTGTATTTTACATCCAATCATTTTGAAATTTAGAATGGTAGAGTTTCTTGATCCATGAACCAACACTACCGAATTTGAAGAAAATCGGTTAAGATTTAGCTATAGCTCCCAAATATATGTTTCGTCCGATTTGGCCATTTAGTCCTATAAAAGCTGTATTTTACATCCAATCGTTTTGAAATTTAGAATGGTAGAGTTTCTTGATCCATGAACCAACACTGCCGAATTTGAAGAAAATCGGTTAAGATTTAGCTATAGCTCCCATATATATGTTTCGTCCGATTTGGCCCTTTAGTCCTATAGAAGCTGTATTTTACATCCAATCGTTTTGAAATTTAGAATGGTAGTGTTTCTTGATCCATGAACCAACACTACCGAATTTGAAGAAAATCGGTTAAGATTTAGCTATAGCTCCCAAATATATGTATGTTTCGTCCGATTTGGCCATTTAGTCCTATAAAAGCTGTATTTTACATCCAATCGTTTTGAAATTTAGAATGGTAGAGTTTCTTGATCCATGAACCAACACTGCCGAATTTGAAGAAAATCGGTTAAGATTTAGCTATAGCTCCCATATATATCTTTCGTCCGATTTGGCCCATTAGTCCTATAGAAGCTGTATTTTACATCCAATCGTTTTGAAATTTAGAATGGTAGAGTTTCTTGGTCCATGAACCAACATTGCCGAATTTGAAGAAAATCGGTTAAGACTTAGCTATAGCTCCCATATATATGTTTCGTCCGATTTGGCCCTTTAGTCCTATAGAAGCTGTATTTTACATCCGATCGTTTTGAAATTTAGAATGGTAGAGTTTCTTGATCCATGAACCAACATTGCCGAATTTGAAAAAAATCGGTTAAGATTTAGCTATAGCTCCCATATATATGTTTCGTCCGATTTTGCTCTTTAGTCCTGTAGAAGCTGTATTTTACATCCAATCATTTTGAAATTTAGAATGGTAGAGTTTCTTGATCCATGAACCAACACTACCGAATTTGAAGAAAATCGGTTAAGATTTAGCTATAGCTCCCAAATATATGTATGTTTCGTCCGATTTGGCCATTTAGTCCTATAAAAGCTGTATTTTACATCCAATCGTTTTGAAATTTAGAATGGTAGAGTTTCTTGATCCATGAACCAACACTGCCGAATTTGAAGAAAATCGGTTAAGATTTAGCTATAGCTCCCATATATATGTTTCGTCCGATTTGGCCCTTTAGTCCTATAAAAGCTGTATTTTACATCCAATCGTTTTGAAATTTAGAATGGTAGAGTTTCTTGATTCATGAACCAACATTGCCGAATTTGAGAAAATCGGTAAAGATTTAGCTATAGCTCCCATATATATGTTTCATCCGATTTGGCTCTTTAGATCCAATCGTTTTTATACTCTACACCACACTGTGGTACAGGGTATTATTTAAGTATAAAATGTCCCAAAAGTAAATTTATGTAAACAATTTATACATGAATTACAAAATTTATATATCAGAGTTATTCAATATTACGAGAGTGGTGTAGGGTATTATATAGTCGACCCCGCCCGACTTTAGCCTTTCCTTACTGGTTTTTATTAAATTTGATTTTTCTATAATTTTTAGGGTCTTTTTTTGCGATTTTTTGTAATATTTTTGGGCTTTGGGCAATTTTTAGAGTTTTGGGATAATGTATAACTTTCATAATAACTGCTGAAATTCTCACATTAACTATACCTTAATTCATATATCAAACACTAACTTACCCGTTCTTGTTTTCAACAAATTAAGACAAATTTATTTTTTATATATAATGTTTATTAAATGCTTTTTAGAATTGTTTTACACAATAACATCGCTTTTATATATCTATTTCAATATAAAGTGAATTTTTGTTCGGTTTTCTTTGTCATCGGTTCGGTTATGCAAAATGTTGTGACTTTGTGTTTTGAGGGTGTGAATGACGATTATTTGCGTTTTGTTTTCTGTCGCAGAAAGGCTTTGTGTATAAATTTCTTCGATTTGGGGAAATCTATGCCAAGTTTTCTTTAACATTCGTGAGTTTTTTTCTGTTCTTTTTAACTGTAATACAATCAACAACTTTACAATGAATGCAATTTAATAGTTTGGGTTTCCTTAAATTAATTTGTTTCGCTATTACTAAGTTTCTAAGTAACCATACACCACTGGCGGAAATTTCGTTTATAGAAATAAAATGAAAGAAAAACATTAAATTTTCCAAATTGTTTTTGAAATATTTTTTTAATGAAATAATTGTTTTGTAATTCAATATTGGCGGAATTAATCTTAGTAAAAGTTTCCATAATGTAGACAAAATTCGAATTTAAGTATTAAAATTTTAATAGAAGTTTAACTTTGCTTGACTATTGTAATATTGCAAATTAATGTTTATATTTTCACATTCACATTTTATTTCTTTAATATTTAGAAAATCTATTAACATTTCATTAAAATGTGTATATGTAATTTATATGAATATTCGATAATAACAAGTTATCGAAATTAAAATGTATTCAAGACTCGACAATACATATCGTCGGTTGCAGGTTGACCATCGCAATATCGTTTTAAATACGTCTATTGTCGACATACTGCATAAATTGCAATTCCATTTTCAATAGATTTTGTTATCGAAATCTATGGCTATGATTTACAGGTAAATCAGATTATATCATTACAGAGTTTTTTTTTTAATTTATAGAGAACATATCCTATAAATTTTCTAAATATTTTTATAAACATGTAAAAAAACGAATAGAAATTTCGATGAACGATATTCGATATTTATGTCGATACATTTTTGTTATCAATAATGTTAAATTTTCACAATATTTCTAGACTTTTATAACATTTAATTTTATTCATTAAAATTCGATATCTTACTTGAATTAAATATTCGAGTTATCACCAAGTTATCGATACGGAAGCATATAACGAATTCAAATGAAATTTGCACAAAATTTCAACAGATGACGTTTGTAGGTCTACTTTTTATAACTTATCATAATTTTTTCCAACATGTTCTTTAGTGACTTTGAGATAGACTCCTTCAGCTCCTCTCTCCAGCTTCAATACAAACGGAATGGTTTGGGATGTGAAGCCTGACCCGGTTTCTTTTTGGGTCCTGCACTCTTGGGTCGCTTCTGTTCATTGCTCAACGACGGCATTGAGACGGACAGCACCAGACATTCGGCTGGCAGAGACATCGAGGAGGACAAAGTGGTGGCTCTTTGTATTTTCGGTGCCTTCCAGTATTGCTAAAGGGAGGTGATTAGTAAATAAAATGTCTTTTATTAAAATTTTTAGTTGCAAAATGTAAAAATGATTAAAAAAGAGATTTGAAAGATTAAAAATATTATATTTTTATAAGAAAAAATTAAATAAAACTAGTTTAGTGTAACTTACAATTGTTATGCTGAATTCGCTTGGGTGTGTATTTTTTAAAGATTTTTATTTTTCAACCAATAAATTCCAAATATGCATCCCAAATTGTTGTAAAGCCATCGTTTGCATTGGTGATTTCTAGTTTTGTTGCTCTACTACGGTTTGCATTTTTCAATAATGCTTTTTAGCGGTGATTTTTTCAAATATTTCTAAAATTTACGTTTCAATTTGCTGATTAAGTGATATACATATATATGTTGTTTAAGTTTCTTGTTTACATATTCGAAAAAAACACTAATTGAAGCATTAGTGTAAAAAAATAATTTTAAATAAACCTAAATTTAATAAATCAAAATAACTTTAAAATTCGTGGACAAAATTTCATTGTTTCAATTTTATTTTTTTTTGCCCAAAAAAAATTCTGTTTTTATACGTCTTAAAATAAATATTGCTATTCTTATATTTATATTTAATCGAAAATTTTATTATCAAATTTCCTATAATTATGTCATGTGCACGACGGATGAATAAAGTCCCACATGTGCACCCTCCACCTCGGATAAATGGAACAGATCTACTCTTTTCTGAAAGTGCAAAATTTTTAGGAATAATTCTAAATAGAAAACTGTTATTTAGACTTTACGTACTGGAACGTGTAAAGAAGGCCAACATCGCCCTATATTCCTGCTGGAAGGCTGTAGGGTCGCGGTGGGGCCTCTCTCCTAAAATTGCCCATTGGATATATATAGCAGTGGTTCGTCCAATACTGTTATACGGCATTGTGGTATGGTGGACGGCAACTGACAAACTAACCATCAAAAAGAACTGCCTGCCTGGCATAAGCGGAGCGTTAAGGACTACAGCGACTGAGTCTCTACAAGCCCTTCTCCATATACTGCCGATTAATGTTGTGGCGAGAGATGTAGCAACCAAAGCGGCACTAAGTTAAACTGCCTATCAATGTGGAGGTACAAGAACTACGGTCACATGAGGATATCAAAGTGTAGTGCTATGGTAACCGACCGAGTGGACTATATATCAACGGTGCGCACCTTTGGGAAGAACTACATCACTATGATACCAGCCAGGGATGAATGGGATGGCAGAATACCCGGAAATAGAAACCATCTCCTCTTCTATACGGATGGTTCGAAGCTTGATGAAAAGGTTGGCTTCGGAGTACACTGTGAAGAACTTAATTTGGATATAGCTCACAGACTATCAGATACCTGCAGTGTCTATCAAGCCGAAATAATGGCAATATTGAAAGTCGCCAAGTGGCTGAGTCGGAACATAGTAACCAACACTGGCGTTGTCATTTACTCGGACAGCCAGGCTGCCATCAATTCTCTGGAGGCCACATCCCTAAATTCACAAATAGCCCTCGACTGACGCAGATCTCTTAACGAGATGGCTGAGCAGTTTAATATACACCTCATATGGGTGCCTGGGCATAGGGATATCCCGGGGAACTGCAAAGCCGATGAACTTGCTAGGAAAGGGACGACTTTACAAATTCTCTGGCGCGCCACTATCCACGTTCAAGCTTTGGATAAGGCAAGAGGCAATCAGGCAGTCCAACGACAGATGGACACAAATCGGCACCTGTAGGGTAGCTAGACAAATCTGGCATACCTTATGACACGAGAAGGTCAAAATATCTCCTCGCACTGGAAAGTAAAAGATTATCTACGTTAGTATCAGTTCTGACGGGACACTGCCTGATGCGAGAGCATTGAGCACTTGCTATGCGACTGTCCCGCTTTGAGTAAACGACGACTGAACCTACTGGGGTCGGCCTTTCTAGGAAGCCTAGCAGATCTTTCCAGTACCAATATTCGTGCTATCGATACATTTGTATATCAAACAGGTTGGTTTCGATGAAGGGCATTTTGGCCCGTGGTACCACTAGGGACTCGTCTATGTGAGCTGAAGAAATAAAAAAGAAAACGGCTGCCACCCTAACCTAAACCTAAACCTTGCTAAATATAAATAAATAGTTTTCTTCTATGTTTTAAATATATATACGGGTTTTCCAACAAGAGGTGTTATTTTGAATAACCCGGTATTCCGGTAGCTGTCACTTTTAAAGCTTTTATTCTTTGACATTTGACAAGTAGAAACTACGCCATCAAAATTCGAAGAATCGAAAATCATCTTGACTATTGAGGCCCATTTCCACCTCGTTGGCTACGTCAACAAGCAAAATTGCCCATCTGAGGCTCGGAAAACCCAAGAGTTATTTATTGTTGAGAAGCCTCTTCATCCTCAATGTGTGACTGTTTGGTTCGGTTTATGGTCCGGCTGGGTCATTGGACCATACTTTATCGAAAATGAGGTTGGATCAACAGTTACGGTGAATGGATTGCGCTATCGAAAGATGATTAATGATTTTTTATGGTCGGAGTTGGATGGTATTGATCTGGACAACGTTTACTTTCAACAAGACGGCGCTACATGCCACACAAGCAACGAAACCATTGCTCTGTTTCGGGAAAAGTTTCCGGACCGTGTTATCTCTCGAAGAGGTGTTATCTCTCGAAGAGGTGGATTGCCCACCGAGATCTTGTGATTTAACACTTTGCGACTTCTTCCTTTGGGGCCACGTGAAAGATAAGTCTACGCCAACAGCCTAGCGTCGATTCAATACCTCAAAGATAGAATTCGTGAGGCTATCGAGGACATAGGTCAGCCACTTTGCGATTTGGTTATGGAAAATTTCATGAAAAGGATATGGTCCTGTAAGCGTGGTCGTGGTGGTCATTTGGTTGATGCTGTTTTTCATACCTTCCTCTTTATTATCTCTTTATTTGTCTCAAAAAATTGTATTTTTCTTTGAATACCAAATTAACTCCTCTTGTTGGAAAACCGTTTATATGGTTTGAATTCTTGTAACTCTTTTAATTATTATTCTTTCTTTGTTTTTTTCAGCATTTTGTGAAGGAGACTTGGGGAATTAATTATTATTATTAATCGAACAACGTACAAAAATAATTGAATTTTTCCGAAATTTTGCGCAAAGTTATGGAAAATATGCTAAAAAGAGCACGTATGTGCGTAGCAGAAAATGGACATCAGTTACAGGACATCATTTTTCAAAGCTAATTGCAAAAAATTCCCAAATAATATATTGTATTTTTTAAAAAAAATATAATAATAGCATAAATG
The DNA here is from genome assembly GCA_963930755.1 of Eudasyphora cyanicolor. Classification (NCBI taxonomy): domain Eukaryota; kingdom Metazoa; phylum Arthropoda; class Insecta; order Diptera; family Muscidae; genus Eudasyphora; species Eudasyphora cyanicolor. The sequence continues at coordinate 194,219,309 of OZ005734.1, forward strand.
AAAAAGTTATAAACCATTTAAACCAAATAGCTCATTCTGCGCCACCCTGTATATGGGAGGTATCAAAAGGGGTACCTCCCATTTTTTAACGGGACCCTAGGTACAATAAAAGCAGTACACTTTGCAAAATGTCAAGTATTTCTATGGACTGGAATCGGAGTTATAAGCCGTTACTTGTTGTGCAAAATGGTCTATTTGTATGGGAGGTAATAAAATGGGCGTGGAAACTTCGTTTCTCAAGATGATTGTGACCAACAAACTAATAGTATGCATTTTTCGAATTTTTCAAAAAAAATCTAATTTTTTGTAATTGTTTTAACGACAGTTACTAAACTTATGTTTCCACATGAAAGTGTCATTAGTAACATTTGTAGTCCTCATAACTTCCTTTAATTTAACGTCCCGGCATTATAGAGAATATACTTCATAAAATATGCTCCAAATATTAAAGTCACTTTCCAAGAAAATCGGAATTTCAAAGAAAAAATTTAAAAAAAAAAATTTACTACACATTTTTTATTTTTTTTTTGTGTTTAGGGCTCCGTATTACACCATTTTAATGCATAGTGTTATTAGCGTACAAAGTCCTAGCATGAACGCTAAGTTTTGAATATAAACATACTCTGGGTGATACCTAGACCTTCATTCCAAAGTATGCTAAGTCGACGCAGTATGTTTTACGGGCACTTGTATTTTTGAATTCTATTATACTCCGTAAAAATTTGATGTTAATCCGTCAACTCAATCAAATGTAATGCACAAAACACAGGAAATTATTAAATTTGTTTTACAAAGGAGTTCCATAAAAATTTTCAAATTGCATAAAACTTTAATCGCTTCTTCTGAAAACTATCTGCTTCGACTCAGTATACTTTGGAATGGAGGTATCGTATGAGTAATTTTAATTTCCGTACTCTTAAATTTATGTACTCCGAGTGGTATAAGTAATTTTAGTTTTCGTACTCTGGGTGGTATGAATAATATACATTTCTGTACTCCGAGTGGTATAAGTAATTGAAATTGCTCTACTGTGGGTTTATTAAATGATTTAAAGGATAATCAGTGGGTTGTAGGCATAATTTTAATTTATTTCTGCAATACGGTGAGTTAAACTATTATTTTTAATAAAAAACAAAAAAATTCTTCAAATTGTCTTTGCAAAAATCCTAAAAAATAAACAGATTTTAATATCTCCTCCCAAATTCCCAAAATAATAAAAGTGTATTGCATTTTTTTGTTTGTTAATGTAGACATTCTGAAAAAATCTTTATTTCATTCAATATTGTTTTTTTGCAACCAATAAATTTTGTCTTACAAATTGTTGTCTTAAATTTAGGTGGATTTTTTGAGAAAAAAATAATTAAAATGATTTTCAAAATATGTACCATTCTACAATTAATATAATATATAAAAAATGTGTATGTATAAACAAAATGTAATGCTAAATACGTTTTTGTTTGTATTATTCAACAGTTAATTTTGATGTTTAATTGTTTACGAGAAAAAAATACAACAAAAAAATCGACCAAATGTGCTTCAAAAGTAAAAAAAACTGGGAAATGTGTTTAAGCAATACCAACAGACCTAATTGAAAATGAATACCAGCAAACATTTTGTAACGAAATCGTTTATGGATTTGGAATTGAGGAAATAAAATTTGAATCTTCTTTTTTTTTTGAATAATGACTGACGTTAAGTAGAATTATTAATAGTTACATGTAACGTATTGTATTAAGCTCACATTTATGATATACAACACGTCGTATCAATCAATCTCTTGATATTAGTGTCTGCATTTATCAAAAATGTAATTGAAGATTTTAGTTATCAAGACTTGCCAAAATATTTATAAAATATCATTCTGCACATCTTTGGGAAAAGAGCTTCAAGCTTCTTTAACATTTTATTATCATTTGCAGTACTGGTTAACTATAAAATGTACCACAAAATGCAGTATTGCGTTAAAAACATGATCTTCTGAGAAGGTAAATAAAATTTGAAGTTATTAAAACTTGGCAAAAATAAATAAAAATTATGACTCTGCATATATTTAGAAAAATAGCTTTCCTTTGAAGTATATTTTATTAACATTTGAAAGCCTTAACGGCTCGAAAACTGTACCACAAAAATGGTGTATTGCAGTTAAAATATTATTTCTTATATTTAATATAAAAAAGAATTGATTTTCATAAAGTGCAAAGAGCATATATATTGTTTTTAACCACTGTTTTAGAATACATCAAGCCTTTCCTTGTGTGCAAATTTATAAATCTTAAAAATGATCCGGAAATTGTTGATCATATCAATACATCTCTCTCAGTTCATAAAGCTATCAATTTCCAAATGTTTGCTGGTTCGAATAAAACAAATTAATTAAATAATAGTTTTCCTTTGATTTTAACAAATTATCTTTCCCTTTTTAACATTTGCTTAACATGCGACGAGAAGCACATTTATTTTGTAAATATTTGTTTATTGTATTTTTCATTTACTATGCTTTTATTTATTTTCTTTGTAATTTTTTACTTTGTTATGTTTTATTTAAGGATTCTTCATTGTTAGTCCTTAGAAAATAAACGTCAATGTTTGATTTATTTATTTATGTCATATATATATATTTAGTTTAAATACGTATAAATTTCTATAAACGGTAAATATTTCATCTATTTGTTGTTGTGGGTTTTTTGTTTGTCACGTCAATAATAATAAGGATTTTTGAAAAATGTTGTTGTTTTTGGTTTTATTTTCTTCTTTTTGTATAGAGTAAAAAGTCTCAACAGTTTAAAAAACGGATATTTGATTTGCCGTTTCCGCTGTTGTATATTTGGTAATGCATTTTAAATGGTGGTTTCTATGTTGCGACGACAAGTTTTATTATTTTATTCTATTTTTGATGGCAAGTAAAGTTTATTTTATAAAATGAAAAAATATTGGGACACCATCAAATTTAAAGTCAAATTTAGAGTTAATTTTATAAAATCCAAAAAAGTAAAGGACAGCATTAAATTTAATTTCTGTTACCGCTCTTATTTAAACTATATAAAATAAAAAAAGTAGAATCAAAAATCGAACAGTGATTTATAATTTACTAATTTATAAGGCAACATAAGATTACAAAACTACATTGTGTTTTCATTTGTAATACAATACATACGATAAGTCTAAAATATAATCAAACAATGAACAATTGTGTGAGTGTGATTGAAATTTGAAGCAAAATGTATAGATAAATAAATCATTTTTTTCCTCAAAACCAAAGACAAATTAATATAAGAGGACATTCCTTTAGGCCGAAATGTCAAAATCCGTCAGTTACGAACGAATAGGAATGAATTGTCACACGCGAAAAAACTGTTTTCCGCGAACGTAGCTTGAACTTTTTTTTGCACTTATCGATTAATATTACTTTTTTAATTGTGACAATTACAAAAAATTCGGGAAAAACGTTCTGAAAATCCGCGAAAAACCTTACTCGTTGAAATGAATTTCCTATTCGTTCGTAACAGACAGGAAGGAATGTCTTCTTAAATTATATTGTCTTTGCTCAAACAATACTGCTGAATTAAAAAGAATATTTTTAAAAAACTTGACAATACTGCTGAATTAAGAAGAATATTTTTAAAAATTCTTTTATTCTTTATAATGCCTATCAATTCACAATTTTTATATTTCAAAATTCTCTACTCCTTCTAAAATATTCTAAAAATTCATCTCATACATTTGCATTCCTCCACGAACTGTGTACATCGTGTGGAATGAGTAATTTTAATTTGAATTCCAATTCTAATTACTCGTACAACCTCATAAATATTTTTTATAAATTATAATTATATGAATTTATATAGCAAGATATGGATACGCGGTTTTCTACTTTAATTCTTTGTTTTGAATATATATTCATCTTTACAATTGCAAAACATAACTATTCTGGTTTTATGCGATAGCCTGTTTTTTCCGACATTACTGGTGGAGGATGATCTGCAAGTCCTACATTCAATCTGCGTCGAATTAATCAGAGGGCATATCACTTTGACCTAACTGGTATGCTCTTTGATCTAGAGCTCTATTTTTATCCATGGGACCTAACGCGTTAGATAAAGGAGATCTCGATTTACATGACTGATACAACGGTAACACCCAAGCAGTTACTGCATGGACAGCATAATATTGTCCTTTGAATATATTTAGGGTCATCCTTTCACAGTTCTCAGGTCAGAATTTTGTCTTAATGTTCTTTCTTTGGACCTAACGCTCTAGTTCATGAAGACCTATCTTGACTTGCCTGGGTGGGGTAGGTAACGATTGGTATGACTGCTATGACGATAGCAGCCCAACTCCAACATACCAGACTGCATTGAATTGTGTCGCCACAATGGGCTGACTCCTCGTGTAAAAGGTCATTTAAAGGTATGAGGGAGCAATCTTTCACATTTCCCAGAACGAAATTTTGGCAGGTCTGAATATTTTTCTGTCTCACGCTCAAGAATATAAAGATCTCCATTGACCTGTCTAGTTAGACTGAGTCTATTCACTAGATGACAATTCGAATGGGTACTATGACGTGAGAACCCCTTTGGGTCTCTGCAAGGGTACGATCTATAATAAAATTCTGTCCCTTCGACTTCTAGTGTACGTTGTCCTCTAAAGCCATGAGGAGGCACACTATCACAGTTTTCAGGGCGCCATTGTGGCAAGTCGGAAGGTTCTGATGTTGGATCTAACGATCTAATTCTTTAATATCTCTCTTGAACTGCCTGGGTTGGGAGTCAACTCACTACGTGATGTTGATATGACAGCTACGACAAAAGCACCCTAATATGTACTACTTAACAGCACGAAATTGTATTTCCGAACTTGCATCACATCGACTACTCTAGTAAATGGCCCTGTGAAGGTATGATAAGGCAACCCTTCACAGTTCTCAAAACATCAATTTGGTAGCTGTAAATGTTGTTCAATTACTTAGTTCGTCATAGTTCATGAAAATATCTTTTTACCTGCCTGGAAATGGGAGTCTATAGAGCGTATAGATAATCCCCACTCACCTAGTGTATAGCATACACTGGTTGACGATCGGAATTACTGCTATGACTGTGGCTTCGTAGCTGGTACTATTTCGACAGCATAAAATTGTGCCTCCACAAAGGCATAATCTTAGGCTCCTACTGAAAATGGTATCTGAAGGTATGAGGAGACAACCTGTCATAGTTCTCAGAGCGTAATATTGGCAGGTCTGAAAGTTCTTCTTCTCACTCTCAAGACCATGATGTTCTCCCTTGGTATGTGTATGTTCCTCTGAAGGTATGAAGATTAATCCTTTCACAGTTCTTAATGTGACATTTGGCAGGTCTGAAAGTTCTTCCGTAGGACCTAACACTTTAGATAGAGAAGATATCTCTTGACCTGTATGTATGGAGAATATAGACTAGGTGACAATTGGGATCATTAATATTACTATAGCACGTCAGCAGCTACTGCTTCGAAATCATACAGATTTGTCTCCGCACTGGCATGATCTTCTACTTCTGGTGTAAATGGTCCTCTGAAGGCATAAAGATATATCCTTTAATAGTACTCAGGGTGTGATTTTGATAGGTCTGAATGATCTTCCGATAGACGGAACGCTTTAGACCTTACTTGCAAATATGGGGAATACTATCCAATAGGTGACAATTTGGAAGCTTCTAAAATGTTTGCAGACTATATAATAGTGTCTCTGCACTTGAATGATCTTCGACTCCTCGTGTAAATGGTCCTCTGATGACATGAGGAGGCATAATTCCACAGTTCTCAGGAATCGTTTTGTCAGGTCTTGATGTTATGTCGTCGGACCAAACGCTTTATATGGAGAAAAACTCTTCTGACCTACATTGTGGGGGGAGCCGATCTACTAGTGACTATTTGGCCGGATACTACGACGAATGGTCCTGCTTCGAAACCATACAATTTTGTCACCGCACGTTCATGATCATCAAATCGCCGTGTAAATAGTGCTCGTAAGACACGAGGAGGTATCTTTTCAAAATTCTCACTAGGTACTGCTTCAACAGCATACAATTTTCTCCACACGGCCATGATCTTCGACTCCTCTGGTGGGTGATCTGATGAGAAGTGGCATTTAAGTAGGTCCGTTGGATATCGAGTTCGATATCATGAAGTTCTCTCACGGCCACGATCTTCTACTCCACTTGTAGGTGATCTGACGAGGAGCGCCATTCAAATAGGTTTTAATGTTCTTCCGTTGGACATCGCGTTCTATATCATAAATTTCTCTCCTCGCATACCTGGATGGATTCGGATTTCTTGATGTTGTGTGTTAGGTCCAACGGAAGAACATTCACCTATCTGATATGTGAACATTATGACGTTAGCACCCCAGAAGGTAGTTTTCGACAACAGATCTCAGAGTGATAGTTTGAAATATCTGAATTTTCTTTAGGCTATGAAGATCTTTCCAGATATACTTGTGGAGAGGAACCTATGAACACTAACGCTGTAATGTTGGACAAGGATTAACCTATCGCTTTATAAGAGATCAACAAGGTCATGTGTGCTGTCTCATTTTATCGCTGATAGCTATGATGTAACCCTAATGAAAGCGGGAATGTTGAAAAATCCTTTTTCTGAGACCTGTTATCATATTGAATGTCTTCCATATATCGAGTGTCACCAGAACAGTCCTAGTCCATATCATCGCAGATAGCTATGATATGGACAAATTATATGTCAAATGTGACTCCAATGAATGTGGGAATGTTTGAAAAAGCCTTTTCGTGAGACATGTTATCGTATTCCTGTTATGTCTTCCATACATAGAGTGTCGCCAGAACCGCCCAACCTTAGGGTTTTATGGTTGAGTATACGACTGATCTATGTAGCTATGGAGGTGTATAATGTCAAAATAGTTTGGGTATTTCTTCAGATCAGTCATCGCCCTTTTACCAAAGGTCAACTGTTATCCTTCTACTCTGAATTCGAATGTTATTTAACTTTGTATCACTTACCTACACCAGAAATTTAACTAATCGAGACATTCTCCCTCATCTACTCGTTAACCATTCTACTGATTTCAAGATTAAGTTCCCTGATCCAACGGCCGGCGAGGTTGATACCACGCCCGTGTTTCTACACCCGAACTAAGGTTGCATTGCTTCAACTGCTCTAGCCATTTATTCCGCTTGTATTCGTTGAACATCCTATTGGTTTCTAGGTTTAGTCCCCTGATTCAAGGATTACCAGGATTTGTACGGCGCAGCTTTTGTTGGGAAATATGATCATATCTCGGGTATGGCCCAGCAAGTATATAGCGAGTGGATTCCAACCTTAGTCTGAGGAATGTGTAGTCAATAGAAGCGGTAATATGTGCTTTTCTTATCCTGCACAAATTATATTTCCTATGATTGAGGACATTCATAGACAATAAAGTCGGAGGGTCTATCTATGGAGCGGATTATGGGATGGTGATCTCATATAGAAAATGTAGAAAAGGAAAATTTATTTTCTCTTTCTTCCATTTTAAACCAATCTTTCTTCCATACTATCCAATCTGGATAGTACAGAGACACATTTATTGAATTTTTCTCTGATCATTGTGAATATCTACGATATTATCATCTGAACACATGGCTATATGTATACACGGAGTACACGAGGTAGTATGAGCTATTCCAATTTTGGATTTGCAGAGTACATGGGGTAGTAGGAGTAATTTTAACTATTGATGTATGGAGTACTTGGTGTCGCATGAGTTATTTAAATTATTTATGAGTTTTGTAATTTCAACATTAAACAAGTATAAGAATTGATTTAGATAATCTAAGATACACAATTATTTTACTTTCTTCTCTAATTTCAGAATATTTAAAACATTTTCAGGTGTGCAGAGCGTTAGAGGCAGGAAAAGCTTTTATATTGATTTTTTTCTTTTTTATAAATCTCAATTATTCCTTAAACGATATTGAGACTTTCAATTATTTTTAAAGGTTCATTTTATTTAATTACATTTGATTAAAAATTTAATCACACACACTTTCTAAATTATGAAATCCAAAATAAAAAACAAAACATAATTAAAAAAACGCCATTCTATGTGTAAAACAGGTGTCAACTATAAAATCGTTTGATTTTGTATAATGATTCTAAGATATATGGTATATGGGAGGATTGTTTTTATGAATGTCTGGATTGTTTTTTTATTGTATATGTATTTTTTCGATTTGTTTTAACTGTTGAATAAATAGATATATGTAGTTTTCATTCTTTCCATTTTGTTTTTGTTTTTTCTTGTGTGTAATATAATATGAAGATGATAAATATGTTTAGTTTTCTTTCTTTTTTGGTTTTTTAGAAATATGTTTGTTATGTATTTTCTTGCTTTTTTCAATTTGCTGTATTTTGGTCTTTTTTGTTTTTATTAATTATTAATTTTTGTTTTGAAAATTTCAATATGTATTTTATTTTTTGTTTTTTGCTTTGCTCCGATTTAATTTTTGGTAAATTTAACTTTGCTGATTTAAATTTTCATCGGCACCAGATGTTGAGGTCGTCATGGATGCTGGTAGTGGACTCTGTGTGTTGAGAAAATAAAATGCATTTTTTTTATTAAAAAAGAACTATTCAAAGAAAAATGTATCTACAAAACAAATATAAATTTTGGACATATTAAACCAGAAAAAAGATTAACAACTAAAAACGAACAAATTAATATAAATAAAAACATAAAAATATACATTTATGTATATACAGCTTATATATAATAATTAAAAAAATATTTAAAAATAAAAAAGAAATAAATTATGAAACGAAATTTGGGAAATCAAATTGGATGGATCCATTTTGTAGGACCTTTTTTCGATATCACTTGGAACAGTAGTGATTTGTGGTGGACGAGGGGAGGTTTTTAGCACAGCACACAGACACATGTTAGAAAAATGCAGCAACAATTAACAAAGTTTAGCCATGGCATGACACAGTTAGTACGAGTATTCCGAAATGTAGGATTTTATTCACATTCAAAAAAGATTGGGTGTTATCGGATGTTGTTTATATTACTTTTTTGGTATGTCTCACAGCACATTTAGATGATGTTAGTGATAATGTTGTAAATAAATGAAACCAATTAATGAAAATATAATGAGTTTTGAGTGTTTTTTTTCATAGCGATAACTTACATTTAACCATAATTTCTTATGTTTCATAATTTTGTTTTATAAGAAAAACAATTTAGCGTTTTCTTCAGGACGTTTTTTAATAAATAGTATTTTCTTTATCATATAATGCACTTAAATGTTTTCTCATTTCTTCTTAAACCCTAATAAAATTTATATAAATATTCCTAGAAAAAAACATAAAGTGATTTAAAAATTAAAAAAAAAAAACATATTTTTGTGGAAAAAAACATATTTAAAGAAATAATTGACGTGGGTTAAAAATTTGTGCTGTATCTAGAAAGATTTTGATGAAATAAATAATTGAAAATTCAGTAAAAATATTGATTTCCAGACAAGGACAGTATAAATTTAAATTTAATACCCAAATTTGATGAAGAGAGCGCCGCTGAAGGCCATTTTCAAAAATTAGAACTTTTTGGACAAAAAAGGATCCTAAATTGATATACTACCCTCTCCCAGAGACGAGCTAATAATGGATTTTGTGGTAACAAATGGGGGTACTCCTAGAGATGTCATTAAAAAGGATTTTGGAAATTCGTAAATTAGCAAAATTTGTTGGAAAAAAAAATTGGCCTAAAATGGCTGAAGTATAATAACTCCTGCTGGAGATAAAATAATTATGGATTTTCGAAATTCGTACTTTTTGGTATAAAACCGATACGAAAATAGAATATTATGAGAAAAAAGAGGAAATGTAGAACATTTTTTTTTTTGGGATTATAATGTTAATTATATTATCCAACAACTGATTTAGGAAATTCATGTTTGTTGGGGTATAAAGAGGACAATAGGCAAAAAAATGCTTACCCCTAGAGATTAATGGTGATTCCGTTTCTGAAAAATAATGTCACTACATCATGTTGCGACATTTTAAAAATTCCCCCTGCACCCACTTCTAATTTCGCATGGGAACAATCGAACAAAAATCGTGCGGTGAGTAAAACCCATACCTACATTATGGCGCTACCATTTGATAGTGGATTAAGAATGTTTCAATTAGGTTTGGTTCTGAAGTTTGCATTTTGACGGTGCAACACTCCACACCGTGGACTGGGCTGAGTGTCGAAAATGCGATATTTTCGCTTTTGCGGAGTGTAATAATTTTACAAACGAAATCAAAACCCGTTCATACGGCTGCACCATTTTTACCAACGAACCTAAAAATGCGGTTTCAGTGTAAAATGTAGAACAACTTTTACAATTTTTGGCACTAAAGAAATCACCATAAGTAATATTGACTTTCAAAATTCATACATTCATTCATACATTTTGGCGTACAAAGGGGAAAAATGTTCAAATATAGCAACCCCAGATATAAACTAATAATGGATTTACGAAATTTGTAATTTCTAATGTTAAAAGAAGATTAAAAAATGCTGGAATATTGTATTCTCTACTATAGAGGAAATTACAGAAGCTTTTTTTGCAATTTTGTAATTTTGCTGTAATTATAGAGTTTCGAAGGGGATAGAAGGGGGTCAATCCAACCATTTTATTACTTTTTGGTAAAAAAGTTGACAAAGTAGTATGGTTAACTCAGCTTGAGATGAATTTTCGATAAAAAGGGGAACCAAATTGCTCATAAATAGAAATAATTGATTTTTTGAAATTACCACTTTGAAATTACCACTTGTTCTCATTGGTGCTAAAAGGAGATTTAAAGGCCCAAATACATTGATAGGCGCAATATACAATACAATAAATACAGAAAAATATGACAAATTGGAGTAAAATGTTGTAGTCTAAAAGATTAACGAAATTTCGATATTTTTCGATATATTTCGAGATTAACGGAATTTCGATATTTTAAATTAGCATGGTCTTTTACTTATCGGGCCTAAAAGAGCCAAATGGCTTATATGGTGAATATTAGAAATGCGTACTTTCTGGGGTTAGTGGGAGCAAAAATGGCCCAAATTGCATATTGTCTCCTGGAGATATATTTATAAAGGATTTTCGAACTTTTTGGTTTAAAATAAAAATATGCATAATAATGGATTATCGATAAAAAGGGGGCAAAACTACTCACAAATAGGAACCACAAAAAATAATGACAGATTTCTAAATCCCCACTTTTTCGATAAAATTACGTAGAGTTTCCAAAAACGTACTTATTGCGGTAAGTAAAGAAGTTAAATATGGTACCTCACATTAGACACAAACTAATAATAGATTTTATAAAATCTTACTTTTTGGGGTAAAAATGGGAAAAAGTTTACCTAAAAATAGTACCCTCAGCTGGAGATAAACTTATATTGAGCAAAAATATGACTAAATGAGCTCAAATTTAATGGTCTATCATATAGATATTGGATTTTTTACGTTTATGGATAAAGGGTTCTCGAACATGAAGTAATAGGGAACTTCCGAAGCTCGATTTTTTGGAGTCCAAATCTTCCATATTTCTGAAATTATAACTTTTTTAGAAAAATTTTTGAGTAAAGTCAAAATATAGGCAAAAAAAGTGTCATATTTGACACCTCTACAAGAGATGAAACTATTTTTTAATATTCGTACTTTTTGAGGGTATAAAGAGGAAAAAATGGCCCGGAGAGTATAACCCCTTCTAGCGATGAACTAAAAACGGATTTTACAAATTCGCACTTTTTGGGGTTAAAAGTGGAAAAAGGCTGAAATATGGAAGCCAGACCTAGAGAATTAATTTATGTTGTTTTTTTATTATGTTATAAATGGCAGCATGAACTAATAATAGATTTTCGAAAATCTTACTTAATGTGTATGAAATTTACCCAAAAATAGTGCCCTTAACTAAAGATGAGCTAAAATCGGGTTTACGTAATTCTTAGTTTTTGATAAAAATGTGACAGAAAGACCCCAAATATACATTTTTTACTTTTAGGGTATGAAGGGATTAAAAATGTTTCAGAATTCTTATTTTTTGAACAAAATATGTCAGAATGCATTCTATAAATTTTTACTTTAGGTATGAAGGGTTTTAAAATTACCCAAATATGGTACCCTCTCCCAGAGATGACCTAGAAACGAATTTCTTAATTTCGTTTTTATACCATACCCTCCGCCATGGATCGCATGTGAATGATTTTGGGTACAAATAAACTGATATTATCAAATTTCAGGCCGATTCGTTAAAATTTGTGGTTTTTGTTGCGTTAACAATTAAAATCTGGAGGGATCCTTGTATAAGGGTTATATCAAAACATGGACCTATGGCGACCGTTGTTCATGTGAAGGGTTCTGGGTAGAAATACACCCAAAATAAAAATATTCAAAACGATCAGTTAAAATTTACGGTTTCTATGACGTTAAGAAGTCAAATCGGGGAGATGTTATATATGGGGGCTATATCAAAAAATGGACTGATATTTCCCATTTTCAATCCCAAGTTACCCGCAGCTTAGTAAGTATAAGAAGTATCTATATCAAATTTCAGTCATATAGCGTGATTACAATAGACGGACGGACATGGCTAAATCGTCTTAGAATTTTACGACTATTAAGAATATACTTATATCGTCGGTGCGCCGACGAAAACTCCTATGTGTAATTTTTCGATTCTTTTTTATTGTCGAATTAGAATGTCCGAGCGGTCATACGACTACTCACCAAAGCATTTTGCGCTATCTTCGCCGGTTCAGAAGTTACCACAAACTCCTATGTGTATCCCTCTATAGAAATGCGCCGACAAAAACTCCTATGTGTTGTAGGCACAAGGTGTCCCAAGGAATAGAAGGTTGGCTTAGATTCACGCGAAAATACGGCTAATGAGGTTTTGTTCAGAATCATCCCCTCTATTCGACAATGAATAGATCGAAATTGGATCTGGTTCCATTCGCGAGTTATGGCGAAAACAGCACTTTTACTCAAAACAAATTTAATAGCTTTGATTAGTAAAGAAAAACGCGGAAATTTAGAACAGTAACTCAATTTTCTTTAAATAAGACCATTTGTAAGACGCTTTGTAACGTCCGCGATATTTGCAATGTTTTTATGTTGCGAATGTGTGTAATCCATAAAATCGACTTACACCGCCAAATTTTTCCAAAACTATTACACCGAATTTAATAAGATTAATATATTTGCATTCTAAGATCTCTGAGGAATAGATTAATATCAGCATTTCCGCGAAAAATACCCCTCGACGAATAATTTTGTAGAAAAAAAAAATAAGTTCGGATTTATTTTACTATATAATGCTATTATCTCGCACATGGACAGTTCTAGGGAAAGTGGTCAAAGGATGTTTGGGAGATATGCGAAAGACCTACATCTCTTTCTTTACCAAAAAAATATATAGCAATTTGGTTAGGATTTACAGTGTGTTAAAACTTTTATTTGCTTTTCCCTTTATATGGGGCATATTTTGATTTGACGCATTGTAAATCTCTACCAAATTATTGTATTTTTTTTTGTTAAAGAAAGAGTTGTAGTCTTTTTTCATATCTCCCAAACTTTCTTTGACCACTTTTTCCTAGGACTGGCCGTTCGCGTAATAATAGCATTATATTGTAAAATAACTCTGAACTTAAATGTTTTTTGTTCGAAATGTATTCGTCGCGGGATGTTTATGGCGGAAGTGCTGGTGCCAGCCTATCCCTCAGAAATCATAGAATGTAAATATATTAATTTTATTAAATTCGCAATAATATTTTTGTAAAAATTTAGGGGTGTAGGTCGAATTTTTGGATTACAAAAATTTCGCTATAGAAAAATATTGCCAATATCGCGGACATTACAAAGCGTCTTACAAATGTTTATATTTATGGGAAATTATGTTATAGTTTTAAATGTCCGCGACTGAATGTAATTAAGTTCGGTTTTTTGGTTAAAAATTGTTTTTATCGCGATAACTCGCAAAAAGAAGCAGATCGGATTTTGATCTCTTCTTATCTGAGTGGAGGGGATGATTCTGTACAAAATCTCATTAGCCGTTTTTGGCCACAATCCAGGTCAACTTTCGATTGCTTGAGGTACGCTGTGAACATTCAAATATCAAAACTCCTATTTTTTTGTTTTACAAATATTTAAAATGCTCCAAACAAAACATCCTATACGTCGATTTTCTTGAAAACCATCATGGCCTTTTCACATATACGATTTTTGTTATGATATTGGTGGTAAATAATAAAAAGAAAAAATCAAAAATCTGAGATATTAAAAATATCGCGATTTGACGAAATAGCAATGTTTTTGTCTCTCCTGAAACCTAGTAAAAAAACAGATTGGAGTTTTCGTCGGCGCACCGACGATATATACTTTATGGGGTCTCAGATCAATATTTAAAGGTGTTACAAACGCAATAACAAAATTAATATACACCCCATCCTATGGTGGAGGGTATAATAAGGGGGGAAATTGCCCCAAAAAGGGGTAAAATATGTTATCCGCTTATGTTTTGTGGGATAGAAAAGGGAAGTAATGACAGAAATTCGTAGCCTCTCCCAGAGATTAAATTATAATAGTTTTTCGATATTCGCAGTTTTTTGCGGGGTAAAAAGGGGCAAAATGGCTCAAACATTGTAACCTCTCCTATATATAAAATGCGATCAGTTTTCGCATAGCATTCGTTCTAGAAAAAAGGACTAAGAGGGGTGATGTAAAGAAAACAAATCAACTGTTGGAACTTAGCCTTTAAGTATCCTCGGAAAAAATATGCGTAACCATTAAATAGAATGCTGACTTTCAAAATAAATTCGAACAACCTTGGTTCTTTGTTCTGTTCTGGACATTCACTTAAGAGGTATTTCCTGTTGTGCGTTCTTATTTATGTGTTTTTTAATACCTCAAGAATTATAAAAAACTTGGTACGTGACAGAAATAATCGTAACCTCTGTATTTTCTAGTCAGACCTTCTTTGGGTCCCTAATAGTATCTTTGTAGTTTTCCTACTCGCACCTGTTTTGCATTCCGAATGTAGCTTAAATCGCAATTTTCCGCTCGGAATCGAGTTTCTAACTTTATTTTCTTTGGACCCAACTATGTATCAAATATGCTCGAATGCAAAAATAAAGACAATCTGCGTTTACATTTCTCAAACAATATTATTAATAAGAATTTCAGATTCAATCCGCTCTCTGAATGCAGAACAGGGTTGACTGTTTCGCCGCCCACACTTTTCAGAGAGCTATCTCTGTCCAGTACTTTATTAAACCTTTTAGGAACAAAAAATTTTAAATTTCATCAAAATCTTTCTTTGTTTGTAAGTTTTAAAAAATATTGTATTTACAAAAAACATGGACAATTTAAGCACAGAACAAAAAAACAAACAGTAATGACGAGTAAAACATAAAACATTGATTGAGCAAAAAGTTAAAGCTTTTTGTGTATTAAAAATTACAAAATTATTATTTGCAATAAAAGTCTTGTATAAAAAAATTGGCATAGTTGGTTTTTGTGGATGGATATAATCAAAATGAAAGTTGAATAGTATTTTTGCTTATTTAAATAGTATTTTATAAATATAAATAGCAGTATATGTATACGTAAGTGTGTGTATGTTTGTTCTGTATAATACAACAATTCAATAAAATTTTGAATAAATTTAACAATGTTTTCTCTTTTTAAAAAAAGACTTGTCATTTTGTTTAGATTTCTGTGGTAAATAGGATTTCTATAAAGTACAAATAGAATTATGTTTTTTTTTTGGTTGACTGAGTTTAAAGCCGTAAATAAATAATTATTATTGTTATTATTATCATTTTTTTAATTGGAAAATAGGTACTTTTGAAATGTTCTGGGGTGTAAGGTGTTGTTTTTTTTGTAAAAAATCTTTTTTTTTCGCTTTTAATTATTAATAATTTGGCCATTCGATTTAGTTTGTTGTTGCAGTAGGCTTGAATTTTTAATTTAAACTTAAAATGAATAACTTATAAAATATCTAAATATATATATAACAGAGATTTCTTTCGAATGTGGAGGGGTTTTAAGGGGGAGCGAGGGTGGTGGGTGTGGCTTTGAGCTTTGAGCTTTAAGTTTTTTTAATTTTTGTATTTTTGGTTTTTGCTTTTGTTTTGGAGGGGTTTTGTGTACTTCTACTATTGGATCTATTTAAAAAGCGATCGAAATATTTCGTTACACACACAATCTTTGGTACATAGACCGAATTCAAGATGTATTGTCGCTATTAAGCGCCCTTGTGAGCTCTATTTCATATCAATTTTTATTTATATTTTATTGATTTTAATTTTTTTAATTGTTATTTTTTAATTTTTTTTGTTTGTTTTTGTGTGAAAAGAAAAAAAGAATGGGAAGAAAAAGAAAGAAAATTAAGAATAACATTGGTATGTCGTTTTAGCAGAGATAATTAGTTTGAGTTTTTTTTTATTTTTTGGTTTAGTAAATTATTCTTAGAAAGTGGAAATTAGGTTGTATTGAATTTTGTTTCAGAAGAAAAGTTAATAGAGCTTTTATTTTCAAAATTTTAGGAGAAGAAATTCATTTTTGATTTGGTTCTAAGAAAACAAAAAAAAGTAAACAGAACTTAAAGAACTTACATGGAGAACTGAGGAAAAAGTGAAAAACCAAACAAACATAAAACTAAAATGTAAATTAATTTAACTAAATAAATTTAAAACTCAAACATATAATACCGATTATAAGCTATTCCCACATTTGTTGTAAATCAAGTAACGTTGGAAAAGGGAGAAAAAAAATCTAATTTTAACATCCATGTCAAATATAAGTAAAATTGTTTCACCTAAAAAATCAAAAATTCGTAGATGAATTAAAACATTTCATCGACTCAAGCATTATTGCTATACAATTATATTTTAAATAAAGCCAAATATTTTTTCCTCTTATTGATATTTAAAGTTCCCCGCCTTAAAAAACTCCCGACACGTCAGGGTTATGATGATTTTGTCTATGAAAATAAATCGAATTTCTTCTGGCATTTGCCGTAAATTCCCCCAATTTGTTTTTTTTCTAAAAAAATTCTTTTTATTCGCTGCCATAAATTCTGTCTTAAAATATAACAAAAATGGTTATTTTCAACCCATTGTTTAATCGAAGGGGTTGAGATAGCCCCTAATTTAACAGAATTTCAGAACTGCACTTTTTATTTAAAAATTCGAAAAATTCAATCGCTGTCAAGATGCATATTTCTGGAAACATTTTGTAAAATGTTGTGCTCAGTCATAGTGTTTTTTTAGATACGAAAACGCAGTTAATCCCATCCGATTTTCTCCAATTTCGATATGCCTTGTCTTTGGATCAAAGAATTGCGCTGTCCCAAATTCAACGCGATCATATCATAAAAATGCATCTGAAGGCAGACTGACGGACATAGCTAAGTCGTCTAAAAAGTGCTATCGTATAATGAGCTGTGTCTATTTCTTCAACTATTGTACAAAACAGTACGTTTTAGGTACGTATAAACAAAACCACTCAAGAAAGTTTCCGGTTCTCGAAAAATTAGAAGGGAAATTTAGAATATATATGTACAGGGAGATTCAACAGTGGGTTCATAAAAATACCCAACGCTGTACTGAACACGCTCGCCGCCGTCGTACGGTGCGTACTGACAACAACGTGTCTGCCGTAGCCGAGAGTGTGTGAATCCGCTCTGGAACATCGTCTCGTCATCGATCTCAACAACTCAACATTTCACGCAACAGCCTAATGGCGAATTTTGCACAAAGACCTCGCATATGACTCAGCATCGCTTCTCAGATTTGGACTTAGAGAAGCTCGAAAAATCATCTTTTCTGACAAAGCGCATTTTCATCTCGGCTGCTATGTTATAAAGCAAAACTTTTGCATCTGGGGATCGGAAATCCCGCTCCTGAGTTTGTTGCGGATTTTAATGCGGTGGCATCATAGGCTAATTTTTCTTTGAAAATGCTGATGGAAACGCCATTTCTGTTAACGGTGAGCTCTACAGAAGGGTAATTCCAACGGCAGTCGACCCACTTTTAACACGACCCCCTCCGATTTTGTTTTATATAAAAATCCTGAAATATTGAAGGATTAAAATAATTTTTCGATTTTTAATGTCCTTCGACAAGGACAATAATTTTTTTAAATTACTAATTTTGAAGTACGATTGTGGCCAGTTACAATGACACTAAAATCGTTGAAATCGGATAACGCGTTCTTAAGTTATACTCTGTTGAATTCAGTATCCTTTAGGAAAAAAGTAGAGATTCGACCAACATTCGGACGCTGTAAAACAAGAACCATAACGAATTTGGACTTAATATAGTTTTGAAGTACGATTGTGGCCAGTTACAATGACACTAAAATCGTTGAAATCGGATAACGCGTTCTTAAGTTATACTCTGTTGAATTCAGTATTCTTTAGGAAAAAAGTAGAGATTCGACCAATTACGGACGCTGTAAAACAAGAACCATAACGAATTTGGACTTAATATAGACATCATAAAAATTATACACACTATGAGGTAGCGTGTACCGAATTTCATCGAAATCGGAGGGGGTCATGTTAAAAAGTGGGTCGACTGCCGTTGGAATTACCCAGAAGCATTATTAACCATTTTTTATGGTCGGTGGTTGAAGATATGGGCTTTAACGATCTTTGCTTACAGCAGGATGGCGCACCATACCACACAGTGCATATTTTGCACACCAATTGCGGTGATCGTGTTATCAGCCGTCACGTCGATGGCAATTGCCACCTCGGAGCTGCGATTTTACGTCGTTATATTATTTTGGGGTACCGGGTAGAACGAGTGTTATGCGAACAATCAATCCATTAACGATTCAGGACCTTAACGTGAATATCGAGCAAGCCATTCTTGAAATTTATTTTTATATCATCCAGCTTAGGATAGGAATATACTAAGCTTGTCAGTAGATTTTGATATTCCGTCTGGATATTATTAAACTCTTATGAACAAATTTTAGCTCAATTAGTTGAAATTTCTGGTTTCTAGGGATTTTAATTCAATTCAATTCATTTTATTTACATATGATATTACAAGTTGTTGTTGGTAATATACAGTTTAAGTGTTCAAGAATACATCTTTTTCAGCTTAAATATTATTAAATTTTTTATAAAATTTGTAATTAACAATATTTAAAAATCTTAATGGAGGAGAAATTTTCAAAAAACCTATTTAAAGCTTATAACTACCTATACTAAACTAAACTAATACCACAGAACAATTGTTATGATATTATTTCATAGATATGTGGATATTCAGAATCTAAGCATCTGGTATTAAAATTTTGAGTTAGTTTATCTAATCTGTCTGCAACAAACTCTACATTTGCAAGTGAGTGAAGTCTGGCTGTAGAATAATGCCAGGGTAAATTATACATAAGTTTTAGTAACTTATTCTGGGTAATTTGTAATTTTTTAATGTGTGTGCTTGCACAAGTAGACCAGGCAGGGGCTGCGTAGAACATAACTGCATGAAATATAGATTTCAATATTATTTTTTTGTTAGCTATAGTAAGTGATGATTTCCGACATATAAGTGGATATAAAAGACGTATCATAATATTTACTTTGTTTATAATATATGGAATGTGATCTTTGAAGTTGAGCTTAGGATCAAGTATGATTCCTAAATACTTAACTTTGTTTTGCCATTGAATTGGAATATTATTGACAATAATATTAGTTTGAGGAAGAAAACAGGGCTTACGTTTCCTTGAGAAATAGATAGCTTGAATTTTTTCGAAATTTATATTTATTTTCCATTTTTTGAAATAGGATAATAAATCCTTTATAGCGTTTTGAAGTTTTAATATAACATCAGTAGCCAACACATCTGAACACAGAATAGCTGTATCATCAGCGAAAATTGACATTTTACAGAAACTAAAATCAGGCACATCTGCTGTATATATGTTATATAAAATGGGCGATAAACAAGAACCCTGCGGACATCCAGCTGTTATTAGTACGGTGTTGGAACAGTTAGAACCTATATGTACTTTAAAAGTGCGACATGATAGGAAATCTTGTATAATTTTAATTATTCCAATCGGAAAGTTATACTTAATCAGTTTGTATATTAGACCGTCATGCCAGACTGTGTCAAAAGCGGCTTTTATATCTAAAAGTATCATGCCAGTTGATTTCTGCTGCTGAAAATTTGACTGAACTATGTTCCTTATTCTTACCAATGGATGAACGGTGTTATGCTGTCTTCTAAATCCAAATTGCTGAGGGGGTAACAAATTATTTAAATCAATAAAATCATTTAGTTTGTCTTTCAAAATTTTTTCTAAAATTTTCCCTATCGATGACAACAGACTAATTGGTCGGTAAGACGACGCAGAGTCAGGAGGTTTATTTGGTTTTCTAATTGGAATCACCTTGGCTTCTTTAAATTCTCGTGGGAAATAACTGTGCTTAAGACAGCCATTAATAATAATAGTTAGGTATTGTATACCCTTTCTCGGTAGAGCTTTTAGGCACCTATTATTTATTCCATCACTTCCTGGTGATTTCCTACACTTTAAGTTTTTGATAATGAAAGAAATTTTGGCAGTATTAATGAAAAATGCATTATCAGGACTGAAATTTGAATGACGAAAAGATTCGACGATATTCCCAACTTCGTTATCTGTGTGAGAATCACTTGCGTTTGAAGAAATGGAATTGTTTTCTGCAAATTTCTTCGCAAAAATTTCACACTTTTCCAAATTAGTGCTATAACGAGAATTGCTTTCCTTAATAATTGAAATATTACGAGTCTTTTTCCTTAAAACCTTTGTAAGATTCCAAAATGGGGAAGAAGCTGTGTCTAGCGAAGGCAATAAATAGTTCCATGTCTGATTCCTAAATTTTTGAATTTCCTCTTGTATTTCTGAATTTAGACATTCCATTTCTCGAAAGTCATCATATAACCTGTACCGTTGCCAGAAGCGTCGAAATCTGTTTCTAGATTTGATCAAGTTTGTTATATATAGTGGAAAAACTTTCCTCGTTGGAGTTTGAGCTTTTTGCGGTACGCTATATGATACAGCCTGGTTAATTGAATCTTTGAAAGCTTCCAATAGAGAGTCAATGTGTTCGGAATTTGTAATATTGGTTATGTCAGGTATATCTAAGCTTGAACTTATGCTTCTTGAAAATGCATTCCAGTTGGCATTTTTGAAGTCGTATTTCAAAAATTGCTGATGGATGATACTGAGGTTTACGATTATCTGTACCGGCAAGTGGTCAGAATATAGGTTGTTCATAGTAACTGCAGGGGATATGAATTCTGGAATATTGGATAAGAATAAATCCAGGGTTGAACCTTGTCTATTGCTATCGGATGGTATATACGTATGATCACTGGGGTAGATAATATTGATATTGTATGATCCCAATTTTTCGAGAAGGATGTTGCCCCAACAGTTGGCTCTCATGCAGCCCCACTCCTGGTGTCTACAATTGAAATCACCACCTAAAATGTACTTGTCACTCCTAGTTAATCTGAATAGATCAGCCGCGAATAATAATTTTCTGTTAATGTCTGTTCCTATTAAACCACCGGGAAAATAACAGGAATAAAGATCTATGGACGCCATACTGGTAAAAATTTTAAAAAATCACCACCTAAAATGTACTTGTCACTCCTAGTTAATCTGAATAGATCAGCCGCGAATAATAATTTTCTGTTAATGTCTGTTCCTATTAAACCACCGGGAAAATAACAGGAATAAAGATCTATGGACGCCATACTGGTAAAAATTTTAATTCCAACATTTTCCACAACATTTGTGTTAACAATTGGAATCAAACAGTGTTTGACAGTCTTTTTATACCCTCACTTTAGTGTGACGAGGGTATATATCATTTGCTACGGAAAAAAGTGTAACACGTCGAAGGAGTGACCTAAGACCCCAAGTATGTTCGGAGGAAATCCGTTTTGGGTCATTTTAAGTCGAATGAGCAATGTCCGTCCGTCTGTCTGTCTGTCTGTCTGTCTGTGTGTCTGCTGGCTGGTGCGCACGATAACTCTCGAAAGGAGTAACCGATTGACCTCAAATTTGGTATGTGGTAATATTTTTTTCTATCTCCGGCTAAGTTCGAAGATGGGCCATATTGGTCCACTCCTTCTAGTAACTCCCCCCACAAAAGGTTAAAATGTTGTGAAATATTGATTCTTTAATAACTGCTATACTACTTATTCGAATATTTTGAAATTCTACACATAGTATTATCTTATTAGTCGTTATCAACTCGAGAAAAATGGGCAAAGTCGCCACGTCCCTTTTGGTACCTCCCACACAAATGCACTATTTTGCACCAAAAGTTAACAGCTTATAACATTAATAACAGTGTATAAAAATACTTGAAATTTTGTACAGTATTATGCTTTTATATTGCGTACAGTCCAGGGAAAAATGGGCGTTGTTGTCACGCCCCTTTTGGTACCTCCCACACAAAGGTACCTTTTTGCACCAAAAGTTAACAGCTTATAACATTAAAACCAGTGTATAAAAATGCTTGAAATTTTGTACAGTGTAATGTTTTTATAGTGTCCATAGCCCTGTGCAAAATGGGCGTTATTGCCACGCCCCTCTTTGTACCTCCCACACAAAATGCCCAAATCATACCACAATTTAATGTCTCATAACGTTTATACCAGTGCACATAAATGCTTATAAGTCGGCACAGTGCAATGAATTTTAAGTATCTAATGTTCAGCAAAAAAAGGTGTATTTGATAAACCCCTGCTGGTACCTCCCACA
Organism: Eudasyphora cyanicolor; assembly: GCA_963930755.1. Taxonomy (NCBI): domain Eukaryota; kingdom Metazoa; phylum Arthropoda; class Insecta; order Diptera; family Muscidae; genus Eudasyphora; species Eudasyphora cyanicolor. Next base: position 194,242,114 of record OZ005734.1, read on the forward strand.
CAAATTGACAGAATAATTCGAGTAATATTCAATATTACATTACTCACAAAGTGAGGGTATACCTTAGTCGGTTTACCCGACTGAAACTTTCTTACTTGTTTTTAAATTTATTTGCACAAATCGATGAAAAACAGTTAGATTAGAAAGCACATAAAATAGTTTTTAGATTCATTCAACCGCTTCTGAGATTTGGGGCTTCAAAGTTGAAGTTGTGTACCTACATATATTTATTACATCAAATAACTCAAAATTTGTATGATCTTTTAAGGGTTAAAATTAATATTTATTCATAAATAATTGCAAAACGTATCTTGTTGTTGCACAAAAATGTTTCTGCAGTACGACAAAATAATTGTTTGGTCCAAATATAACTCATATAGATAGTAACGTTAGGATAATTTGTGTGTACAGAAAAACACGCTTGTTTTTTAAGTGGACCCTTTTTGAGTGGACCGAAAAGAAAATTTATAACGACAGTTCACCAACGATAGTTTTTTGATTTTTAGCTATAATGTGGTAGTTTTAAAGTAAAAAAAATCCAGCTGCGAATATTTGCGAATTTTCTTACAATAAATATATTAATTTGTTATTTTTTTCGAGAAACTTTGGTTGTACTCGTATCTAAACAAAATATTCTAAGAATCAAAATTTTGAAAAAAAATTTTGCTCGCCTTGAATTAAAATCGAATGAAATTATATTTCTGACAATAACATATGCCGCATATTACATTTGAAGTCATGTTTGCACTATTTGCATATTGTACTAGCAACTACTCAAAAAGGATATTTTAAGGATAATTTAATGCTTGCTGCAATTTCAGCGATCACATGCTTTAATGTATAACAAATTAGAAGTATATTGAGCAAAATTTGGTTGAATTCCGTGGGCAGTTTTAGAAAATGTTGTATTTATGCATTTCAGGATATGTGGGAGGTGGGCGTGTTCTTTGACGGATTTGGTCCAAAATGTGTTTTCACCTTATTTTGCTTATAAAAACTACTTATGATCTACATCAACTCCTTCCATTTTTAGCCAACCGTACAGAGAAATCACGACACTGTCCGACACATATATACGAGACTTAACGAAAGCAGCTAATATATAAATATATTTTTCAGACAAAAATAATAAAATATAACTTCAGATAAAAATAAGAAAAAGCCAACTACATCGAACTCTACAGTAACCCAAACGTAGTATCACCATATGATATAGGTTTAGTTGTGAACAAGTCTGCTTCGAGAAGCATCGACGATATAGAAGGTCTTCAAGAAAAAATCTGGATTCCTCCAAACTCTTATAGTTTTCCAGTGTCTGGGCAAAGAAGTTCAAAATTCCAACTTGGTTACATAAATATAAATGGTTGGCGTATACCGCGAATCAAGTAGGTGCTTCCAGTAAAATATCTGTATTGTTTGCTGCTAGGAATACAGAAGTGCATAACCAAAAATTAGGAAACTTGATATCAAGACCATCTACTAACTGGAAAAAAGCGCTTGAAGTATTACTCCACCACTCATCACTCGAATATCGTAAAAACAGAGAATTGAAAGCTTAAATGAGATCTAAAGTAGATAAGCAAGCCACAGCGTTCACCGAAAAACAAGTATATACAAATTCATGAAAAGCTGTTCGTAAAGGCAAATAGAAAGCATATGGAAGCTGTTTAAGTCCTCGCCAGGATGGCGGGACTTAAAAAAAAGAAAAACACAAAGTTTATATTCTTATTTAAATTATTTTATATTTATGCGGTTGGCAGTGTGCCATAAACGGTGCGGGTGAGTTTAGGAACTGATTTAAAAAACGGCGGCGATACCATCACCATGACGGCGTTAGCAGCAATGCATTTCAGCTGCACGTTGTTGAAAATGAAGGTAGGGGCGCTGCTGTTGAAGAACAGCTGTTGTCACTTCAACAGAAGCAATCGCTCAAACAGTCGTTGACAAGGCTTAGCACTAAGAGGAAGTTATGATACAGGCAGAATCGATTGATTGAATGAAGCTGATGGCAATTTTAGAGCCTTGCTAAGGTATTGTGAAATTTTCAAAGCTGCTCACAGCTTCAACTTGGTTGTAAGTTCCGCATGCAAAGTAGTCGCAGTTCGAAATTGTCTTGATGCTATCCGAACCATATACCACTTTTTTCAATATCTTAAAAGGCAAATAGCTCTTCAAAAAGCAATTTCTAATAACAGGAATCTCCTTGATGATAAAAAGCTAAAATTATAGCGCTATTGCGCAACTCGATGGGTAGAACAACATGAGTCTAAATGAAGAAAGTTGTAAACAATTTTTTGAAAAATATTCATCAATTTTGCCTGACAATTCCTTTGAAGTGTTGATTAGTGTTGTGAAACTTTGGAGAAGAAGAATTGAAGCGGACAATGTCAGAAATTCCCTGGAAGCTCTTGATTTATGTAATATTGATACATTTCCAAACGGTAACAAAATATTGACGGTGATGGCGGTGTTACCTGTGACTACAGAGACAAACGAACGCTCTATTTCAATATTGCGTCGGCTGAAATATTACATGCGGTCAACCATGACTGAAAATCGTTTAAATGAATATTCATCGAGACATTCCAGTATATGTTAAATTTAGTTGTGTCCAACATTTTTGTTCGCATTATCTTAACATTCAATTTAAGTAATTTTCGGAATTAAAATTTTTTATTCAAATCACACAGTGTTGATTGACACCACTCTTTTATTTTTTTAATGCTAAGGACTATAAATATATGTTTATGCATTAAAAATGTCAACCATCGATTTAAAAAAAACATTGGGTACCATATGTGTAAACCCCCCCAAAACAAAATCCTGCGCACGTCCCTAGCATAACCCTAGAACCATTTCTCCGAATTGGTTCCGGAATGTTTTAAAGAATCTAATGGCGATTTCGTTCTGCAAAAAAGTGCAACATTTTCGTTGTCCTTTTCCCTGGACCTCTATACCACATTTTGGAATTTTGAAGAAAAAGCTATGTTTAATTCGAGGGACTACATCAGTTCCAATTAAAAAGTGCAAATATTTTTCAGAATTTCATGCCGACGGGGCAACATTTTTTTCAGAAAATTTTTTCATCCGTTCAGCGTGTTCGACGATATCTTACAAGATATTATTATTCTCTCACAAAGATAAAGTAGAATTGGATATTCAAAATTAAATGTTTGTTTACCAATTTTGGTTTCCACGTTATAAATTATTTCATAATATCCTAAAATATTTTGAGAGTTTATTGCAATTTTTTTCATAATAATTTTGAAATCCCCTTAACCAGGGCTGTGGAGTCGAGCCAAAACTACTGGACTCCGACTCCCTGAGTCGAATTTTAAAATCATTCGACTCCGACACCAGCTCCGACTCCGGCAGTTTAATAACATAAATTTCTGAAATTATATTTCTACTAAGACGTGAGTTCACGTTATAGAAAATAAGATATAGCTCTGTTAAAAAAATACAGAAAGTAGGTATTCAGTACCAGTAATTAAATAAAATAGTATTATTTATTTATCGACGCTTGACTTGCAAGTTGAAACTAATATGACAATTCTTTCAACATGGAATCATGATAAAATGTTCATAAAACACTGCCTCTGTTGTAATATACCGCAGTTTTTGGAAATTATGCTCGCTTCAGGCAACCAGTTTATTCGTTAGTTATTATACCCTACAGCACACTAAATTAAGCAATAAGAACTCTTTCTCAGTAGGGAGGAAACCTTTTGGAATTGGTAAAAATAAGTTCAGATCGATCTGGCCCCCGATATAAATGTTTCTTTAGATTTGGCCTTGTAACGCTATGGAAGCTGTATTTCACATTCAATCATTTTGATATGTAGTAGGATAGAATTTATTTATACAAGAACGCATATTGCCGAATTTTAAATTTAATGGTGTTTTCTTTTGTGCCAAGAAATGCTACATTTTTTATGCCTTTCGCCCCAAAAATGCCTTTTTGTCTTCGATTGTAAAATAAATGCTGCACTGTGAAAGGGTTTCGTTTTCTTTTGTGAAAAATGTCGCACTTGCACGGGGCAAAAAAGCAACATTTCAGCCCTGTATTTAATCGAAGGGGTGGACGCTGCCCTACAAAACAGATGCTTTTTCGGCGTCGAGCGAATAGCCTAAATACCCGCGTGTGTCCGTGCGTGCTTTTTATAACTTTGTTTGTAACACCCAAAAGGAGAAGAAATAGACCCATCGTTTATTATACCGATCGACTTAGAATCACTTTCTGAGTCGATTTAGCTATGTCCGTCTGTCTGTCTGTCCGTCTGTGCATGTATTCTTGTAATCAAAGTACAGGTCGCAATTATGGTCCGATCTCGACGAAACTTTACACATATCTTTTTTTGGCCCAAGGACGATCCCTATTGAATTTGGTTAAAATCGGTTCAGATTTAGATATAGCCCCCATATATATGTTAGCCCCGATTTGATATGTAAGCGCTGTAAAAACTTTGTTTTATATCCGATCAGTATGAAATTCGGCAGGAAAAGGTTTCTTATTACATGAATGAACTCTGTTAAATCTGGAAGAAATCGGTTCAGATTTAGATATAGCCCTAATATATACATTACCCCCGATTTGACATATAAGCGCTGTAAAAACTGTATTTTATATCCGATCAGTGCAAAATTTGGCAGAAAGAGGTTTCTTATTACATGAAGGAATACTGCTAAATTCGAAGAAAATCGGTTCAGATTTAGATATAGCCCCCATATATACATTACCCCCGATTTGACATATAAGCGCTGTAAAAACTGTATTTTTTCTTTGTTTTTAGTTTATTTTAGTCATTTAGAATGCTTGTTTTTCGCATTTTTGTTATCGATTCTGACTATAAAAAATTCAGCAGTACAGGAGGGCGTAGGCGACATTATAACTATGCTGCTCTCTGACAGGGCAACATCTTTTTTTAGAAAAGAAAACACCATAAGATTTTTAAGGTAATTATCTCATATTTGTATTTACTATATCTAAGCTTATTCTGCTTTAACAAGGTGTTGTACGGTATCATATAGTTGGCTTGTTATGTACTCGCTACGGAATAGAGTATAGTCTTAAAAAATATTTATTTTGTTAGCTAAATATAATCAGAGCTTTCCTAAAACTGTTTTACATAAAAACTCGGTAGTTTGGATAACTTTATAGATATTTTTGGCATACAAAAATATTTGGGTAAAACCTTCGAATAGTTTATCCTTCTTTTGTACCAAAATTGTTTTCCAAAAAATTGTTGAGTGCAAAATTCTATCAGTCGACCATAATTTTTCGACTCCGGACTCCGACTCCACAGCCCTGCCCTAAACCCCAATTGCTATACCAACCTCTATAAATTTATTGATACACACATCTGCAAGATCTTTTGCATTGAAAATAACCTTGTCTCCCTTCATGACCAACCTCCCCGCCCCAGGTGCTACCACCCATCACATGTTGGGGCTATGTAAGTTAAATGGTGCTGCCCCCGGGGGGAGGGGACGCAATAGGCGATGTGGCATGTGTGTGATTTCACGTGCAAAATAGCCATCACCTCTCCCGTTTTTATTATTGCTCGGGAAGCGTGCTGAGCGTTTTTCTTCTTTTTGGCGAGGCTTTTGTTTCGGCTGAGTGTTTGAAAAATTGTCGGCATCCTTTGTTGTTGGACCAATGGGTCGGTCGGTCTTATTCACATCTTTTCGAGATATTTTTGCAAACTACGGTTGTTGTTGTTGTCGTTGCTTTTACTGCTGCTGCTGCTGATATGGTTAAAAAGTATTTCAATAAAAATGCTATTTGGACAACTAATAAGAGAGGATTTCATACATAGTGTTCAGACTAGCTACAACAGCAACAATCTGAGATTTTTCTCCACGTGTTGTTGTAGCTGCACTGGAACGTCATCCTATGGCAATTCACACTTGTGTCACGATATTGGTCGCGGGAAGTTTTGTTCTTTGGATTTGTTTTTGAGATGATGTCACAACACATAGAGTTTGAAGTTCATAGCAAAAGTTGGAGAAGAAAAAAAAACAGATGATTATAATACACTGAGAAATATTAATTGCACTTCAATAATTATAAACTATGTATTTTATAAAACACTTTAAAATAACTGACTCAAAGACTCAACCTACTGAAATATGCTGAGTGAGATTCATGCCCAAAGACGGCTACGTGAACCAAAGTTTGATGGGCCATATGGTGGGCCTTCGGTCGTGGGCCGGAGGGTTTCTGTGTGGCCGACCTTCGTCCGGGCGCCGACTACCTTAATGGTTTTTGGTATAGAGAGATTTTAACCGACTTTCTCATATATTCGAGCTGTGGTTGGAACAAGACCCTGCATTTCATACAGTTGACTGCATCATCCAACGACGTTGGTTTTCCTTTTGGCCACCGCGATTATGTGACTTGATACTTGTCGATTATTTTATCTGGTGCTATGTAAAGTTTTTAGGACATTCTCCAAGTGATGCTACTACCGGAATAAAACAAAGGCTGTATTTTGACGGAATGGTAAAAGATCTAAAGCTATTTTTAGATGGTAGGTAGCTTAAATATTAGATATTTGGGTCGTTCTCTCATGGCCATTCTGCCATTGTTTTCTAAATTCAACTACAGGAAAACTGTTCACGAGATAGCTGCATGGGTAGCGGGGTATCACAGGGAACTGTAGTGAAAATAAGGTTACAAGGCTAGGAAGTACTTGACACGTCCCAGGGGAACTGGAATATGTGAGCATGCTCCTAGCATCATGCAATCGCTTCTTCAGAGATATTTCCCTTACTGTGTATATTCCAAGCGGATGTGGTCCTACTCGAATCACACCAACGCCCTGCTGTCGTTATCGAGTCAGGGAATTTCACGTAAAGTACGTTTTGTTGGGGGCCACAATATTATTGGACGGCACTAAATAACTTTCACAGGAGATTCTGTGACGAAGTGGAAGAGGAATCGATGATGGTGCCTGGTGTTTTTATCCGCTAACTCTTGGTCACTGAAATTCAGTTACGTTGGTTCAACGTTGGTAACTTAATCCATGATCAATACGATCCCATAGAAATGTCAGTGCTTATCCTTAGGTAAGCAATTTATTTCTGCCTTAAAAAGCTCCCTTTCCTTTTACCCAGAAAGTATTTTTTAATATACATCCCATCTTTTCTCTCAGTGCAGTTCGCTATCCACCCTATTCACTCTCCTCCCAGAGCAATCATCGCACTCTCATCTTTCCCGGGGTCGATCATCAGCCAACGATACTAAAGGTGACGATAGCGGTCATTGGCAATCAGCTCTATTGACGATATAACCCCAAAAAAGAGCCCACCAAAGAAATGTGACAATTTTTTGGGTAAATTTGCAAAACAAAACTCTTCGCTTAAGAACTATAAAATTTGCCACGACTACGAGAAAAAAACTCGAACTGAACTCTAATCCAAGATCAATGATATGACCATCACCGGTTGACAATGTGTGCCAAAGTGGCGGAGATCACTTGTGGCGAACAAAGTGTTATTATAACGAGGGGCAAGACCAAATAGACCGGCCGCCGCTTGGCTGATTTGCATGAATGTCTCTCTGACGTAGTATGTGCTTGCTTGGGTATGTGCCAGGTTAATTGAGCATTTTTTTTTTGGCAAACTGTCGTTGACACATCACCAAAAGGCGGCTTACTTGTTTTAACACCTTTCAAACAAATTTAATCAATTGTCAACATAATTGCCGACTGTAGAAAATCCCCAGCAAATCAGGCATCAGTAGTGAAATGGATTGAAAATCAGAATCGTATGATTCCTTCTCTGTGTAAGCCATGTATGGTTTCGAGTAACAATCACCATTTTTGCACTTAGCAGTAGCAGCACTTCACAGCAATCACAATTTAATCAGATTTTATTTGTGTGACGAATTGATAAATAAATAGCAGAAAATGTAGTTCCAACCATTTCATCCATACATTTCTTTGTTACATTCAAACATAGAATAATCTTACATAGATTTTTCATATTTTTAGGTGATATTACTCAGATCCATATTAACGAAAAATTAATGTATTTAGTATCTTTGATTTTGGAAAACCGCTGTTATTTAGGATTCTGCATTATTACACCATATACCACACTGCATTACAGTGTTTGTTTCGTGGCAGACAGAAAGGTATACCGATCGATTGAGAATCAAAAGCTGATCAATCAGTATGTCCGTCCGTTTAGTTGTCCATCTTAAGTTGTTCTCAATGTGCATGTCGCATTTTCCCACCGATCTTGATTAAAGGACTGATACTACTGAATTTCAAGCAAATCCGTTCAGATTTATATACAGCTTCTATATACGTATGTACATATATATCAAAATTTTGAGACACAGCGATAGAGAATTCACATTTCTCATCAGATATCGTACTATAAAATCCGCGTTTCTCAAGTAATAACGGTTTTTTTTAACAAAAACTAACGCTGTTTCAATGAAATTGGTCCAGATTTAAATATAGCCCCGCAGATTCGAGGGTGGGTCAATAAGTCTGTGAGTTTTTGAATTTCCAGCCTCTTAACTGAAAGAGAAACAGTGCTCCCATCAAGAGGCATCTGTCTCCTGACTCCTATGAACATTTTAATAAGCTGCGTCATTTATTTTGTGTTTATAAATTAGACCCTCATTTCCGCGATCAAAAACGAGTTTCCGCGAGATTTTTAAGGTAAAAGCCCGTATCTCTATAACCTTTAGTTAGAGTTTTCATGCTTCTACCGGCGCTTTTTGTTCGAAAATTTATCTAATTTTTGTGCCGGTAGACATTTTTGACAGGAAATGCCTATTTTTAAAGATTCTTATTTATTGTTTCGCATTATTGTAAACGAAGTAGAACTGTGTAAAGTGTTTGCTTTCATAATTTATTGTAACTCCATTGGTCTTGAATTAAGGAACGAGATGAAATGGTTAACCATACACTTGTTCAGGTGTGGTGGATAAACGACTTCTACCGAGTAGCATCTGGTTACTTTTCTTAGGTGTAATTAGTGCACATTTTAGTTAGTGGTAACGCAGTATGACGTAACGTTACAGTACGCAACGGAATGTAACTCCGCGAAACGTATATCTTCATATATTTATACCCTCACTTTAGTGTGACGAGGGTATATATCATTTGCTACGGAAAAAAGTGTAACACGTCGAAGGAGTGACCTAAGACCCCAAGTATGTTCGGAGGAAATCCGTTTTGGGTCATTTTAAGTCGAATGAGCAATGTCCGTCCGTCTGTCTGTCTGTGTGTCTGCTGGCTGGTGCGCACGATAACTCTCAAAGGAGTAACCGATTGACCTCAAATTTGGTATGTGGTAATATTTTTATCTATCTCCGGCTAAGTTCGAAGATGGGCCATATTGGTCCACTCCTTCTAGTACCTCCCCCACAAAGGGTTAAAATGTTGTGAAATATTGATTCTTTAATAACTGATATACTACTTATTCGAATCTTTTGAAATTCAACACATAGTATTAGCTTATTAGTCGTTATCAACTCGAGAAAAATGGGCGATGTCGCCACGTCCCTTTTGGTACCTCCCACACAAATGCACCATTTTGCACCAAAAGTTAACAGCTTATAACATTAATAACAGTGTATAAAAATACTTGAAATTTTGTACAGTGTTATGCTTTTATATTGCCTACAGTCCAGGGAAAAATGGGTGTTGTTGTCACGCCACTTTTGGTACCTCCCACACAAAGGTACCTTTTTGCACCAAAAGTTAACAGCTTATAACATTAAAACCAGTGTATAAAAATACTTGAAATTTTGTACAGTGTAATGTTTTTATAGTGTCTATAGCCCTGTGAAAAATGGGCGTTATTGCCACGGCTTCTTTGTAGCTCCCTACACAAAATGCCCAAATCAGACCACAATTTAATGTCGCATAACGTTTATACCAGTGCACATAAATGCTTATAAGTCGGCACAGTGCAATGAATTTAAAGTATCTAATGTTCAGCAAAAAAGGTGTATTTGATAAAGCCCTTCTGGTACCTCCCACACAAATTGACAGAATAATTCGAGTAATATTCAATATTACATTACTCACAAAGTGAGGGTATACCTTAGTCGGTTTACCCGACTGAAACTTTCTTACTTGTTCACAATAACGGCTACTCCGCCACCTCTGGTGCTTTCCCTATCATTACGATATATACAAAACTCGTTATGTCTAATAGATATATTTGACTTTAACCATGTCTCAGACACTAAACACACATGAACATTTTTTGACAATAAACAAGTAAGAAAGTTTCAGTCGGGTAAACCGACTAAGGTACCCTCACTTTGTGAGTAATGTAATATTGAATATTACTCGAATTATTCTGTCAATTTGTGTGGGAGTTACCAGAAGGGGTTTATATAATACACCTTTTTTTCGCTGAAGATTAGATACTTTAAATTCATTGCACTGTGCCGACTTATAAGCATTTATGTGCACTGGTATAAACGTTATGAGACATTAAATTGTGGTATGATTTGGGAATTTTTGTGTGGGAGGTACAAAAAGGGGCGTGGCAATAACGCCCATTTTTCACAGGGCTATAGACACTATAAAAACATTACACTGTAAAAAATTTCAAGTATTTGTATACACTGGTTTTAATGTTATAAGCTGTTAACTTTTGGTGCAAAAAGGTACCTTTGTGTGGGAGGTACCAAAAGGGGCGTGGCAACAATACCCATTTTTCCCTGGACTGTAGGCAATATAAAAGCATAATACTGTACAAAATTTCAAGTATTTTTATACACTGTTATTAATGTTATAAGCTGTTAACTTTTGGTGCAAAATGGTGCATTTGTGTGGGAGGTACCAAAAGGGACGTGGCGACTTCGCCCATTTTTCTCGAGTTGATAGCGACTAATAAGCTAATACTATGTGTGAAATTTCAAAAGATTCGAATAAGTAGTATAGCAGTTATTAAAGAATCAATATTTCACAACATTTTAACCCTTTGTGGGGGAGGTACTAGAAGGAGTGGACCAATATGGCCCATCTTCGAACTTAGCCGGAGATAGAAAAAAATATTACCACATACCAAATTTGAGGTCAATCGGTTACTCCTTTCGAGAGTTATCGTGCGCACCAGCCAGCAGACACACAGACAGACAGACAGACAGACAGACAGACAGACAGACAGACAGACGGACGGACATTGCTCATTCGACTTAAAATGACCCAAAACGGATTTCCTCCGAACATACTTGGGGTCTTAGGTCACTCCTTCGACGTGTTACACTTTTTTCCGTAGCAAATGATATATACCCTCGTCACACTAAAGTGAGGGTATAAAAATTAAACAATTCATGACATTTGTTGCGAATGCCTCTAGCATTCCAAGTAATTATGTTGATTCTACCATCCATTACGATAGGAATTTACAGGCTAAATTAGTAATGACAACAAACTGATCTGCCCTACTCTTACAATTTTTTAGATTACTTATAAGTTCTAATGTTAGATTTTTTATTTCTTCCATAGAAAATAAATCACTATTTGGTACATTGTTGTTGTTCCATTTGAAGTTATTGTTGGTTCCATGCCATGTACCAGTTGGTACGGGATGAGATTGACGCAGTGAATTGGGAAAACTGGCATTACAGTTCATATTTATATTGGGGTTGGCATTAGGTTGTCGTCTTGATGAAAGTTGTGTACGTTGACGAATTTCAATATATGATTCTTTATTGGGGCACTTATCAGAAAACGATTGGTGATCCCCTCCACAATTAGCACAGTTGATGATATTTTCTTTGCACTCTGACGTTTTGTGAGATCCAGCACAGTTTGCACAAAATGTTTTAACACTACATCGGCTAGCACCGTGGCCAAACATTTGGCAATTGTAGCATTGTGTTATTTGGGATTTGCTGGCTTTCTGGAAGTCCCATTTGACTTTTACGTAGTCGATAACAGAGCAGTTTTGCCGCAGTTCTCTCATTGTTATTGTTTGGCGTTGGAAGTAAACAACAAATATTATAAATTCTGGTGCGCGAGCTGATTTTTTAACAACCAGTTTGACATCTAAGCACTTCAGACCCATATCCATCAGGTGTTTCTTCACAATTTTGGGATCTTGTTTGTCAAGACCAAACAGCAAGGCTTTATATGGTTTCTCATTCTTTGTTGCATGTGTAAAAAACTCGTACTTGTTTACCAAAACTTTGGATATGTTGTCGACATCTGCCTTGGATTGGCAGAATAATTTAACACCGATAGAAATTTTCCGTACCGAATATTTTTCGATTTTGGCTGATTGGCACAACGCATGGACTTCCTCCATTTTTACCTTCAAGATAGTGATGGGCGATATATGTATTTTTGTAGGTTTTCTACTATGACTTCATTATCAATAGTATCTTCATCCACGGTTTGAAGAGGAGCAAAATAATTATTTGACCGCATCACATTGGATGGGTTATTAAGTTTATTTTTCTTATTCATATTGTACACGCACGGTGCGTTAATATCATCGTGACCACGTGCACGTTTAATTTTATTGTTTTGTTTTGTTCACAACGTTCTAAGTATATTTATTGTTGTTGTTGTTTTAAATAAAAATCACGCAATGTAATATTGTTACACACAGAGACGTCTGTTTCTAACAAGAGCAAGAGAGTGACTGTAAGGGATTTTAAAATTAGCAGCATCCCTGCTTTATGTGGAAGCCATTTTGCCATTTTTAATCCCTAGTGAGCTGCAGCTACAAGTCTTAGAATTTTACGAAGATTACGTATTTACAGGTATCATTGGTGTATTGAGAACGACACCAAATGAGACACTAAATGTTTCACTACATTTAATACCGCATTGTAGGAAAGCAATATACAGGGTTGCCCATATTCGACGGACCCATGTTTTTTTTGGGCCCATTCCAATCGACGAGGCTTGTCCACAGGCAACAATCTTTGCGTCAATTGAATTTTGTACGGGAACAAATGCAAATCAACGCGAATAATCCGTTGTAAAGTGGACCGAGCCATGCCCAACTGCTGAGAACGGCGTTTTTGGGATGTTCTTGGGGACCTCTCAACACTGGCTCGTACGGCAGCGATATTCTCGGCCGATCGCCTTGGTCGACTTTTATTTGGCCTCTTCGGATTAGAAAGAGCCTCACCAGTCGAAAATTTTTCGTATAAACGCTTAATGGTGTTCTTAGAAGGCGCACTTCTCACATTTTTTAATATTTTAAAAGCACGTTGAGTTTTCACAATTGACTTCTTCTGTTGAATGTAAATTTCAACTATTTCGCGTGGCGTGTATTGTTCCATGGTAAAAATCTGCTTGGACTGACGCTTCAAACGCGGTATGTCATTAAGCGATCTGACATCTCTGTCAAAAGTTATGGCGTTGCCAGATGGGTCCGTCGAATATGGGAGACCCTGTACCATATTGGACATAGGGAACTGTCACTCTGGACAGGAACTTTTATACAGACGGTTCCAAACTCAACAACCAAGTGGGATTTGGTGTCTTTCTGATGAACTTTAGTTATCACTTGGCTGAAAATTAATATTCTGACCAAAGTCGGTATTAATATTTTCTTTGGCAGTCAGGCTGGTATTAAGTCTCTGGAAACTATATTCCTGAATTTAAAAACTGCCCTCGACTGTCGCAGACTGTCTCTTAACGTGATGGTTGAACAGTTCAATACACAGTACAACACATGATTTTGGGACTCAATTTTGAGAATTGAATGTAAAAGTAGCCCCCAAAATCAGAACATGTTCATCATAAGTTGAGTCAATTAATAATTTAATGGCCATACGATTTTTTTCGCTCAAAGTGGATTTTTTGTACTTTTTATACCCTACACCACACTGTGGTACAGGGTATTATAAGTTTGTTTCACGGCAGATGTTTGTAACACCTGAAAATAACACAGCTAGACCCACCTTAATGTATACCGATCGACCCAGAATCACTATCTGAGTCGATTTAACCATGTCTCTCCGTCCGTCCGGCCGTCTATCCATGTAAAGTTGTTCGTCGACTATAGGTCGCAATTTCACTCTGATCGTTCTGAAATTTTGCAGTTTAGAGTATTTCGCAGCTGTAAAGATCCCTATTGAATTTGGTTGAAATCGGTTCAGATTTAGTCCGTACGATTTGGCCCTTTAGTCCTATAGAAGCTGTGTTTTACATCCAATCGTTTTGAAATTTAGAATGGTAGAGTTTCTTGATCCATGAACCAACACTACCGAATTTGAAGAAAATCGGTTAAGATTTAGCTATAGCTCCCATATATATGTTTCGTCCGATTTTGCTCTTTAGTCCTGTAGAAGCTGTATTTTACATCCAATCATTTTGAAATTTAGAATGGTAGCTATAGCTCCCATATATATGTTTCGTCCGATTTGGCCCTTTAGTTCTATAGAAGCTGTATTTTACATCCACTCGTTTTGAAATTTAGAATGGTAGAGTTTCTTGATCGATGAACCAACATTGCCGAATTTGAAGAAAATCGGTTAAGATTTAGCTATAGATCCCATATATATGTTTCATCCGATTTGGCTCTTCAGATCCAATCGTTTTTATACCATACACCACACTATGGTACAGGGTATTATTTAAGTCTAAAATGTCCCAAAAGTAAATTTATGTAAACAATTTATACATGAATTACAAAATTTATATATCAGAGTTATTCAATATTACGAGAGTGGTGTAGGGTATTATATAGTCGGCCTTTAGCCTTTCCTTACTGGTTCTATATTTTTTTCTCGGAATATCGTACGGAATATCTGTGTATGAAGCGAAGTTGTAGATTTTAAATAGGAGAAAAAAAATGCGGAACAGACCTACCCGAAAAGTGCATCCAGTGTCTTAAAAATCGCAAAAATGCCCACAAAGTCATAAAATATCTGTCAGAACATTATTAAACAGAACAGAACATTTTTGCGATTTTAAAGGCACTGGATGCACTTTTTTCGGGTACGTTTGTTCCGCATTTTTTCTCCTATTCAATAGAGTGGCTTCTTTTGTGAGGAAGAAAAAAATGTTGACGTTGATCAAAGCTTATATGAAAATTTGGTTTGTTTTAAGTATATTAGCAAAATATTTCGTTTCTGCGATCGCGAAATTAGGAGCTATTTGCGGTTGAAATAACCTGTAAAAATCAGGCTTTTCCTTAATAAAATTGTCAATTTTATTACTTTTAGGAATTGACCACTGGACATTAAAATCTGTACCATTATTTGTAGGACGACATGATTTCCATTAAAAAAAATACAATGTAAAGTCGCTTTTTTCTCGATTTTATTGCCATTTTTAGTGCATTTTTTAAAAAATCGGAAACAATTTCCACAATTTTGGTCCGATTTTCACTTTTCATGATTTGTTATTATATTGCATAAACTTTTTATTTGATTGGTGGCCCCAAATGGGTTAAAGCGAATTAATTGCCATAGAAATGATCCTACACTCATTATTTAAACCTCAAAAGCTACAATTTTTAGGAAATTGGACATTTTGTGCATTTTTCTATAAAATTGCTCAAATTCAAGTGAAAATAAAAATTCCAAGTCGATAAATATAACATTTTTTTTAGATTTGGGCACATATTTCAAATAAATTTTACAAAATGCCTATTTTTGTAATAATTTCAGATTTTGAGGTTGAAATAATGCGAGTAGAATCATGTTTTTTTGCAATCAATTCGCTTTAACCCATTTGGGACCAGCAATCAAATAAAAAGTTTGCGGCCTTAAAAGGGTTAATTTTATATAAAAATGATAAGTGAAAATCGGACCAAAATTGTGGAAATTGTTTCCGATTTTTTAAAAAATGGCAATAAAATCGAGAAAAAAGTGACTTTACAGTGCAATTTTTTTTAATGGAAGTCATGTCGTCCTACAAATAATGGTCCAGATTTTAATGTCCAGTGGTCAATTCCTAAAATTAATAAAAACTTCAAATTTATTATGGGAAAACCTGATTTCTAGAGATTGTTTCAACCGCAAATAGCCCCTAATTCCGCGATCGCAAAAGCAAAATATTTTGCTAATATACTTAAAACAAACCAAATTTTCACATAAGCTTTGATCAACGCCAACTTTTTTTTGACGCCACTCTACTATTCAATATCTACAACTTTGCTTCAGACACAAAAGAGATATTCCGTACGGTATACCGAGAAAAAAAAATGAAAAAGTGCTAAAAATCAACCTTGAGAAAAAAAATCGTATCGCCATTAAATTATTAATGGAGCCAATTTGACTAAACGAATGGTGCAGAAGTTCTTATTTTTGGGGCTACTTTCACGTCCATTTCTCAGAATTGATCAATGAGCTGAAAAATGCTGTACTGTGATATTCACCTGATATGGGCGCCGGGAAACTGGGACATACCAGGGAAATGCAAAGCAGATGAATTTGCAAGACTAGGAACTACCTCACACGCGCTTCTTGAGAGATAATGACCTTACAGCAGCAAATGACACTCCACACCCACTAGCGCCCTTCTGTCGTTATTGAGACCGGACGTCGCACTTAACGTGGCTGTCATGACGGGTCACTGCCTTGTTGGACGGCACGCAAACCTACACTTTCATTTCTTTGGGAGTTAGCTAGCTTGGCTGAATGAGAGAGGCTAGGGAAAACTTATGTTTTGTTTTGTTCCAGTGAGTCTGTTTTACAGGCTACCACTGTTAATCTAAACTAAGTACTTACTGTGGTCGGCGGTCGAAGTGGAACCAATTAAAAATACTGTCCCACACTGTTTTACAGAATATTATTCTTTTATTTCGTGACAGATGTTTGTAAATCCTAAAAAATTCCAAATCGGCACCAGAATCTTAATCAGAATGATTAATTAATCGCAAGGTATGGTCGTCCGAACTCGCTAAAATTTGACGTGGAGGTTTCTTTCGGTCCAGGGACTACAGTTGGGCACTTTAGTTCCTTTAAGTGATAGCTCATTTTAGTTCAGTTCAATTGAGTGAACTAGTTCGTTCATTTAGTTCAGTAACTCACTTTAGCTCACCAGCTAACATTAGTTTAACAGCACTTTGGTTTCAACAGCTCATTTCGTTCAATAGATCACCAGCTTAAATCAGCCGCTATTAAAGGAATCTTTGATAACTAACTAGACAACTCTACCAGGGACAAATCCTATTGAAGTTGGTGTAAATCGGTTCAGATTTGAATATAGCTCCCATAGATATGTGGCAGCAGTTTTGAAGTCAATGTGTCAGAAAAGCCGAATTTGGCAACAGTTCATTATTTGGCGCAGTGTTCATTATTTGGGTCCAAATCCGGGAAATTTGGCAGCCATTATTGTGAAGAAATTACGCTGGGAACTTTGAGATGGTGCCGAATCATTTTCACGGTAGATGTAACTTTACTACCTGTTCAATGAAAACGAGTAGTGAGCGCTCTGTGGGAGTTATCGAAAACATGTGGCAAAACAGAGCAATTCGCTGGTCTAAACTGTCGTTTTGTTTGTTTGTATATTGCTGAACCGTAAAAAAGAAAAGAGTTTGCTTTTGATAGGCGAGCTGAAACGTATAATAGTCTGCGACATTTAATTGTGAATATTTTGTTCAGAAGTAAATGTCGCAGCTCATTTCCAATAGCTTTTTGCTAGCTTCCAAAAAATCGGTAACATACCGACCTACCCTGCATTTGTGTCTAGATCGAAGTGTGGTACTGCAGGATAAGGTCATATGGGGTCACGGATGGTTGAAGTCATATTTTGTCGGACTTATCCTAAAACCGATGTTATGGGACATACATAGCATATGTCTTCTGATGAGTGGTCCTTGAAATTCCCTAAGGTGAATATTGCCATTTTTAAAAGAAAACCTTTAGAAAAGGGAACCATCCCTTCAATATATTTCGGCTGGAACTGGGGCATGTCCCCAACCACCAAGGAAAAACTACGGCACTAGTTCAGTATACTTTTTGAGAAACCCTAACTCTATGTCTAGAAATGTGTAGTTACCCAGAAAAATATTGGTAAGTACATGTCATTACCACTCGCATTACCAGGTAATGATATCGCATTAACGCCAGCATTACTTTCGGTAAATTAATAACGACTAACAAAATAATGAAAAAATAAGTTATTGCTAGTAATCTAAGAAAATCTTATTTTTATTTATAAACTTTTCGTCAAATGATTTTTACTTAAATGATTTACGTATATACGTTGTAGTTGGTATTCAGTTAAATCATTTAAAGAAAAGTTTATAAGTTCAAATTAGATTCTCTAAGTTAGATTACTAATAATAACTTATTTTTGTTATTATTTAGTTAGTCGTTATTTATTTACCGAAAGTAATGCTGGCAATATTGAGATCATTACCTGGTAATGCAAGTTGTAACGACATTTACTTACCAAGATTTTGATGGGTTATATTTTTGTACTTGATTATTAAGCGATTTGTCTACGAATCGCGAGGTAAGCCAGTGGTTGTGATGCTATACTACGAAACCAGGAGGTCGCAAGTTCAATCCCACCTCCCGGCAAATGAAATTTTTCGTCATATGACGACAACAATCGATAACTACTCTCTCCCAATTATACGCTCTACCCTATGTTGCGATCTTCACAATGTTACGCTCTTCCCAATTTTACGCTCTTCTACTTTCTCACCGCATGCCACTACTGATGGTGGTGAACAAGCAGTAGCAACTCAGAACAGCGCTGCCGGTTTAGGGGAATTATCCCCAATTTGGGGATTTTTCTTCGCGAATGGGGATATATTTTTTGGTTTGGGGATCCGGGGATTTGGCGGGGATTGCAATTTTTTATAATTTTGTATTTTCTGTTAAATCTATATTTTTTTAGAAAACGCTTCCGTAAATTTGAGTGAAAAGTTCTTACAAAAAGTGTATTAGAGTACGACTTAAATAGACAACCTGTAGTAATTGCCAATACGTATTTCTAAAGATTATTTTAATTTTTTTATAGATTAAATTTTAATATAGATTAAATTAATTTTAGTACAAAGTACATTGAATTGTAAAATACGTCATTCACAAAAGTTAAAATATTTTCTGGGGATTTTTTTGGGGATGAGAAATCTTTTTTTTGGGGATTTAGGGGATAAAAAATAAAAATTTGGGAAATTTTGCTGGGTAATTGTTAAACGATGTTCTGATGTTACTACCACTTTTTCCGAATACCGAAGTTCGATGTGTTATCAAAAATATATTTAAATACTTCGTCTTCTACGGAAGTTATTTATATAAGAAGAATGAGGGCGCACCTTTTCTGCCACGATTCGTTAATGAAACTTCTAAATTTCCTCCCAAAAAATTCGGTTTATTTACAACAAATGTCGGCTGCTACAAGTACAAGAACTAATATTTTTGGGCTATTTTAGGTAATTTTCAAAACAATATTGTTGTTTCAACAGTGAAGAGAGGAATGTTTAAAAATACTCAAATTGCTAAGCTAATTTTGATGAAATTCATATATAGCTAACGTTGTACAAATGTTATTTTTTGGGGTTTTTTTTTGAATAATTTTCATTTCATATAAAAAATCTTCAAACAGTCTTTATAAATACTATGTATTTGTGTCTGTTTTTTTTTTGTAAATTTTTTTGATGTTAATGCAGTGTAAGAGTATTTTGTGTAATGAGTTCTTTTGGTGGGATTGAGTTGATTTAAATTTCATTTCAATAGTTATGCAATGAATGGGGTTAACTCCGTTTTTTTGTACTTTAAATTAAGTATTTTTGGTTAGTAATTGATGTTAGTTGTTCTTATTATTTTGTTTTTAACTAAATGTAGAAACTATGAAATAGAGTTCAATTAATTCATTGATTGTATGTTGTTGTTCTTGTTTTATGATTACCAAAGCGTTTTGTTGTTGTTGTTTACTTTAATTACGTTGTGCCACAGAACATTTAATTGTAGTTTTTTGTTTCTAAGTGCAGTGCTCCAATACAATTTTGATTTGAAAAACAAAAGATATAAACGAACAAATAAAAATGAATAGTAATAAGTCAAATACACAAATAAATGTGATCAACATATTTTATATTGTGAAGAGTTCGAAAAAGAAGATTTTTGTTAATTTTTTTTATTCTTAATTTTTTCATTTCTTAGCCAAGATTTCTGTGAAGAACAGAGTTTTAGCGGGATTTTAATGTGTTGACTATATTTATTTGTATTAATTTTAAATTATACTACAAAAGATAGTTCATTGCTCAATACGCACAGTTAAAAAATTTGGACCAATTCCAGACAAAGAGAGGTAAATTCCAAAATTGCAGACATATCGATTAAAAATGATACCTCTAGAGCAGCGGAACTCAAATAATTCCGGCAACGCCGTGGATCCGTAGGGACATATCCAAAGGTAGTGATATATTAATGAAAATTAGGCACATAGCATTTTTGATTGGAAAAAATCGACATGACGTATTCATGTCGATTGAAGAATATTCTTCAAAAATATGTTCAAAAAAAATGGCCAAATATAAAATTTTTCTTTCGTTTTGGAATAGCAATAAACCCACTGAGATGCTTCAGCGTTAATATAATTATATTTCGGTTATTACTCAAGAATTTCTGAAAATAGAGCTTTATTTGAAGAGTCGAGAACAAAAGAAGCTAAACCCAGAGCTCCAGCGCCGCTAGACATTATATCAGAGCAATATTCTGCATATAGTGCTATTAGTCTTAGCGATTTGTCATTTATTTGACATGAAATGGGTGCGGAAATACTGTCTTCTGCCCTGAACTTCCGGGCATTATTGATTACACTATTATTGATACAAGGTGGCGCAAAAGTAATCCTCCTATCAGAAAATGCTATAAATTTTGCGATGGCCCCTAATGTCAGTTCTGTTTTGACATTTGTGTAGTAAACACATGCGAAATACACGTTAATAAACAATGTTACGCTACACTGCTCCAGAACGCGGAATATTGCTGACTATTTATTTGACCAATAATCGGTCGGTGACTTTGGCACAGATTTCCTGGCCGTCCAACGCCTACTGGTGAAACACTGCGACGTTTAGCCGCTCGCCTCGAAGAGACTCGCACAACACGAGATGCTGCCAGGCGTGGCAGACCCCGGAGTAGCCTTTCTGCAGAGAATATTGCTGATGTAGCCGAGGATGTCATGGAAGCGCCGTCGACATCGACCAGACGACGTGCCACGCAAATGGGTATCAGTCGACGGTCTCTACAGCGAATTTTGGTACAAGATTTGAAGATGTTTCCGTACAAAGTCCAGACGGTGCATCAGCTGTTAGCTGCTGACCGCCAATCGCGTCTAACATAACATCGAAAGGTTACTTTTGCGCCACCTGTTATTACTTTTTAGCAATAAGTATCTGACTTCTATAGCTGATACATCAGAATGGAATTGTCGTATCACAGCACATGGTAGATGCGTAAAACTTCCAGACGGTTCCAAACAAGACAACGAGCTAGTTTGTCTTTAATGGCTTTTCTGAGGAACTTGAGCTATTCATTGCAAAAACTTTCTGCATCACTGTAGTTTACCATGCAGAAATCTTAGCTATTTGCTTAGGTAGCAGAGTGGCTGAAAATAAATGTTCTGACTGATGTCGGTATCAATATTTTCTCTGATACTGAGCCACAGGGACATACCAGGAAACTGTAGATGAACTTTCAAGATTAGGAACTAACTTACACGCTCCAGAGGAACTAAAATATTGATTTATTTATTACAATACAAAGTAAATTTATATTATTATTTTAAGGTCCAAGGAAAGGCCGGGTTACAAAGACCATATGGCTAAATGTTTGCAGCGACAGACCAGAGCCTCTGGTGGGAAACGAACCCACGACCCCCAAACTCATAGGCGAGTACGCTACCAACTCGCCAACTGGGGCGCTCAAAAACTGAAATATGTGGGCATGCCTTTAGCAATCTGCAAACTCTTCCTGCCCTTACGGGTACAAACGACAGGTGGTCCCTAGACAGGAACTGCATACAGTCTTGGCTGATGTAACTCCAAACGCATCCACGCCCTGCTGTCGTTATCGAGACTTGACATCTGTAATGACAGGTCGTTGTTATTGGCTGGCAGAGCTGTGGTGGAAGAATTAATAGAAGACTTTATGTGTCTGTGCCTAGCACAATTTAGATGAGGGATTTCAGTTCTTTGCGGAATAAGCTAAATTAGCAGATTTTAAAATTCGTCAAATTTGAACTTTATAAAGCAATTGGATCAACGGGAAGAGTTATGAAGAACGCATGTTTTCCTTATGTCTCGGTGGTAGCACAATGGACTATATAGATTAAGTGGTTCTGGGTCTTACTATACGAGGATCTTGGTCAATGACCACAGCTTAAAAGGATGCACAAGCAAGAGTTGCTAAATGCAACAAGCGTACTCTGGGTAGTATCCTCTTAAATATATCTCCCTTTCTCTCTCTGTAGCTATTTTGCTAAATACAGTTTTATACCCTCACTTTAGTGGAGAAGGGCCAAGTGCTACGGTTCAAAATTGTAAGTCATGGAAAGAGTGACCAAAAACTCTATGTAAGTATGTTCGGCGGTAATCGATTTTAGGTAATTTAAGCAATGTCCGCCTGTCCCTCTCTCTTGCTGGTGCGTAATATAACTCTCGAAAGGAGTGACCGGGTGACTTAAAATTTGGTATGTGGTAATATTTTTTTCTATTTCAGGCAATGTTCGAAAATGGACCATATGGGTGCACTGCTTCTAGTACCTTCCTCTCAAAGGGTAAACATTTAGTGACACATTAATTCGCTAATAACTTCTATACTACCTATCCCAATCTTCCATAATTCTGCATCCACACATAGAGACCAGAACAAATAAAGACAGAGAGAAAAATCTCAAAATCTATATGAAGGACCTTTGGAAAGCGCCAAGGCGTCCATAGGTTACTTTAGGTTGAAGAGAGGAAACGTTTCAACGTTGGCAGAATACCAGGAAATAGAAACAATATCTGCTTCTATTGTAGTTCGAAGCTTGATGGAAATATTGTCTTCGGACTACACTGTTAAGACCTTTGTCTTGATATAGCTCACAGACTACCAGATACTAGGAATGTATATCAACCCGATATAATGGCAATAGGGGAAGCCGACAAGTGGCTGAGTTGCAACGTAGTGACCAACACTGGCGTTGTCATTTACTCGGTTTGGCAGATCTTGCATGTATCGATGTTCGTATTGTTGATAACTATGTTTATCGAACACATTGGCACCGATGAGGGGCAAATGGTTATATGGTAGAACTAGGGACCTACATTGGTCTATGTGAGCTGGCAAAGCTGGTTGCCATCCTAACATAAACCAAAACATATATCTTGTATGGGTACCAGGGCATAGGATATCCCTGGGAACTGCACAGCCGACGAACATGCTAGTGCTGGGACGACATTACAAATTCTTGAAGAATTTGCATATGTATATATAAGTGCGCCAGGGTCCACCATGAGAGATTGGCAACTATATGGTAGGTAGACAAATCTGGTCACGATACGACCTTAGATGGTCAAAATATCTCCCCGCACTAGAGAGGAAGAAAATTGTCTATGTTACTTTGAGTTCTGATGGGACACTGCCTGATTGACGAACATGTCATGAGGTACGGAATTTAGTCCCATGACTTTCCCAGAAGTTGTTGTGGTGAGGAGGATGTGGATAGCATTAAGCACTTGCTTCCTTTCTGTTTCGCATTGAGTAAAGGGCGTCTGGATATTCTAGGGTCGGACTTTATACAAAGTCTGACTGATCTTTCCGGTAGCAATATTCGCATTATTAATAAAATTGTGCATCAAACAGGTTTGTTCCGACGTAGGGACCACCCTAACCTAAATCTAAGCACTAGGAAAACAGTCCAAGTCTTGATAAGTTTGTGGGTGCAACACTTTCGTATACCGAAATTCCCAATCATATGCCCAAATGACTATATTTCAGATTTGAATCACTTAAATGAAATGAGTGATATTTTCGTCTCGAGTTAAAATTCACTTTTTGTTTACTTAAATTTGAAACCCATTTTTAGCGCCCGATTTGAATGAATGGAATTTGACAAATATTGTTCATGTTAAAAATATATATGTATGTATCGTCATTTTTTGATATTGGTAGTTATTGAGATTCGATTGATCTGAAAATTTCTCTTCTTTTTCAAATCATCACAATATTAAATATTTTATTTAAATGAATTTCTTACTAATTTCGCAGGGGATTTTTGATGGTTGGCGGGAGGGAGAGATGTCAAGAAACCAAAATACATCGCAAGGAAAACTATAACTATAAACTACATAATTAACAAAACTGAAAATACAAACCAACTGAGGAAAAACTGAAAACAACGAATCGAACTGAGAAATCACAAAACCAAATCGAAAATATAAAACGAAAACGAAACGAAAAAACGGTGGGATTCGATTGATGATACAATTTTAAACTGAACGCAATTATAATTGGGTGATGGGTCGTGGAGTGAATAAATAGCATGAAAATACTGTATGGGGTGGGCGGGACAAAAATGTCAAGAAGCGATTTGCGGGCGGGGCGAATTATTTAGTTTACCTGAGATGGTGGTGTGGTCAAGGGGACGCCATGTTCGACATTTTTCAAATAGTCCTTATCATCGAAGATTTTCTTATCGCCGCCACCGGGCTTGTGCTTGACATTGTCCAATGAACCGATTTTACTTTGTGCCTTTATTTCGATTTTTTGTGTTTGTATCTGAAAGATCGTAACCAATGCCGCACCAGAGGAGAAAAAGAATTTTGACAAAATATTAGAAGTATATTTGAGAAAAACAGAAAAAATCGTTGGAGGACAAAGGACAGGACAAACAAATTTTCTGTTGTTTTAATTGAGAAAAACATAACGAACTCTTTTTTTTAAACTAAATAAAATGTTTTATCAAATATTTACAATATAAAATATAAACAATTTTTTGAATTTGGTGTTTACTAAGGAAAAAAATTGAAAAAGAAAACTCTTTTTACCATTTTTACAGCTTTTGTGCTCAATTTGAATTTTTGTTCCGACTAATTTTGGTTAAAAAGGATTTTTGGTGGATATCAAAACTAAATTTTATTTGAATTTCAAATCAATATTGTTAATTAGTTGAAAAAAACAGGTTTCAGTGATTTGTGTTAATATGTTTTCTTAAAGTACAAAAGTTGCAATTCTTTGTAAAATAAATTAAAAAAAATACAGGGCAAACAGGACTACTTGGTACAGGACATCAAGAAAATAAAAGCAAAATTTGAAACAAAAATAAAATATTTGAAATGGTGTTTTTTCTGTGTTTTCGGTGGGAATGAGGTTAATAAGTGTAGTAGGGTGTATGTGTATGTGTATATGTAGATGGGTGTTTGTGTGCTAAGCTACTTACATCCTTAGGTTGATCATTGGATTCCTTAATTTTAATATTTTTTAAAATTATTGTTAAAAGGTTGTGTGAGTTTTTTTTTTATAGACAATTGTCAAAATGATTGTTTAACAATGGCGGTTGTTTGTTTATTCATTTGGTTAGGAAAAGAAATGAGAAGAGTAAATTAAACATAAAATCATTCATAGGCAAAGAAGAAGATTTCAACTAAATAATATACCTAATTTTTTTGGAATTTGAAAGTACATCGATATTGTTAATAATTTTAGGGATAATGAAATATGTACACCAAGAAATAAAAGTCTTAAATTTAAAGATTTGGCGCGAAAGATTTGATTATAACAAAAACATGTTATACTTAAAATTAAGAATATGTACTTACTAAATATTAAAGCAAATATTGTTTTGGAGGCTACGATAAGTATATACACACATTTCAGACTTAAAATTAATACAATTTTCTTAATATTGATGAAAGTGTATATATTTTAAGTATGGAATGTACTTATTATAAAGATTAGGATGTCCTTGGCGCAAAATCTTAAAAACTGTGAACTTTTTCTCAGTGTATGTATGATTACTTATGAATATTGATTATGTATATTTATGTTTTTTTTTAAAAGATTATAATAAGTATAATGTCTTAGTTATATGTATTTGTAATTGTTTTCTATCTAAAAATTCCTGTCGTGAATTGGCTGTTGACAAATCATTTTATAAAATAATATTTTAGTTTTTAATATGTTTCTTGATAAGCCCATCGGAAATGGACAGATTTGTCATTTATAATGCTATTCTAATCTCAATTGATTTTAATTATGAAATTAATGTTTTTTATAAAAAATTCTTTCAAATATAATTTTTCCAGAAAATATCCTTCATTGACCTTTAATACATTCAACGACATTTTCCTTTAAGCCTATTAACCGTTTTTTATTTTCGGTTAAACCGATAATCGGTTTCTAAAATGGTTAAATATTTGAAGAAACTGAAATAATCCTAACTTTTTTTCTTGTATAGGTAAAATGTCGAAAATTCTTTCAAAATTGTATTTTTTTAGAAAATCTTGGCTAAATTAATATATTCCTTGAAAATTTCGAATAAATTGCACATTTATTGCAAAATTTAGTAGAAATTAAGTTATTAAGTTATATTAAAAAATCGTCGAAAATGCACTTTAATTTAAAATGTAATAGAAAACGAAGATTTATAGTCAATTTTCTATGTTTAAGGAATTTCATCAAAACCTATTTTTTCTAAAAAAATTAAATTTTTTCCCAAACTGAATTTTTCTAGAAAATTTCATCAAAATTAATTTTTATTGAAAATTCTTTCAACTCCATTTTTCTAAAAAATTTGCCGAGATTGCTAATTCTAGAAAATTCTTGAATTCTTAAGTTCGCCGAAATTTAATTTTATTTAAAATTTCATACATAAAGGAACAAAATATGTCAAAATTAATTTTATTGAAAATCCCTTCAAAACTTTCGAAATTGTATGTTTCTAGAAAATCCTTGCTAAATAAATATTTTCCTTGGAAATTTCATCTAAATTGCACATTTATTGCAAAATTTAGTGGAAATTAAAATATAGAAAATTTATTTTTTTTTTTTTGAAAATTTCTTCGAAAATTAATTTTAATTCAAATTTTAACAGAAATCGCAGGTTTTTTGAAATTTTTTGTATTTTAAAAAAAAAATTAAACATTTTACAAATGGGTAAAAATAAAACAAGTGTGTCAATATTTTTTGAAAGGTCAAGATTTTTTTGAAATTTGTTATTAATCTGGTTGAGAATTTGAAAAAAATAAAACAATTTGAACCGTTTTGCAAAATTTTGATTTTTTCGCGAGATATGACCTACTAAATTTTTCCGAGTGTGTTTAGAAAACTGCAATTTTCTCCGGTAATATTGAACGGATTCGACTGAAATTTTTGCAGGTCGGTCCGAAACATTTCCTAAAATCTAAATATATCATAAACTTTAATTACCAACTGACCATATGAAAAATATTGCAAAATATTTTTTGCATATGCGAATAATTTCACTTTCTGGAGCAGTAATTTGAAATATTTTATATTTAGAATGCGTCCTATATTGACGTCCACCTGAATCAGAAAAAACATTTTGGTAGATCGCGCTTTGTAAAAATTTACAGCAAATTTACGGACACTACCTTTTTGAAAAATTTTTGGTTCATTTTTACAGGACCTCAAGCACCTTACCAATTTTGTCAAAATTTACACAATAGCTGAATCCATTAGTTCTGAGTAAAAAAACGCATTAATTTTTTTCGGCGGATCAAGTTCTCAGCGTCGCGAGCTTCCAAACTGTGGGTATATAATTTGCAATATCTCCGTCAATTCCTAATCAATCTGTGCAAAATCAACGACAAAAGAGACGTGAGAAAAGTCTCTTTCATATCTTGTTTCCTAATATATGTTTTCTTAACCCATTAAGATCCAGTTGTTTAACTTTTTGTGTTAAATGCAATGATTTTGGAAAATGCGTTATGGACTGGACTGTTCGTGCGGTGGATGTAAAAATTCGCGATTCTATAATATATACAACACCGTAAGCTCTATTTAAAGGTATAAACCTTTAAAAAGCACTATAAAATTTAGCATATTGCCCCTAAAACTTTTGTCATACATTGAAACTAAAATTATGTTAAAAATCCCAAATTCAATTCTGTATTATTTCATTACCAAATAATAACATTTTGTATGGGTTACAATAAAATAGTAATATTTTATGTTCTTATGGGAAACATTGGTCATATAATACATTGAAATAAAGCTTAAGGTGTTGTTTGTGTTAATAGAATCGCCAATTTATACTTCCACCGCACGAACAGTCCAGCCCATAACGCATTTTCCAAAATCATTGCATTTAACACAAAAAGTTAAACAACTGGATCTTAATGGGTTAAGAAAACATATATTAGGAAACAAGATATGAAAGTGACTTTTCTCACGTCTCTTTTGTCGTTGATTTTGTACAGATTGATTAGGAATTGACGGAGATATTGCAAATTATATACCCACAGTTTGGAAGCTCGCGACGCTGAGAACTTGATCCGCCGAAAAAAATTAATGCGTTTTTTTACTCAGAACTAATGGATTCAGCTATTGTGTAAATTTGGACAAAATTGGTAAGGTGCTTGAGGTCCTGTAAAAATGAACCAAAAATTTTTCAAAAAGGTAGTGTCCGTAAATTTGCTGTAAATTTTTACAAAGCGCGATCTACCAAAATGTTTTTTCTGATTCTGGTAGACGTCAATATAAGACGCATTTTAAATATAAAATATTTCAAATTACTGCTCCAGAAAGTGAAATTATTCGCATATGCAAAAAATATTTTGCAATATTTTTCATATGGTCAGTTGGTAATTAAAGTTTATAATATATTTAGATTTTAGGAAATGTTTCGGATAGACCAGCAAAAATTTCAGTCGAATCCGTTAAATATTTCCGGAGAAAATTGCAGTTTTCTAAACACACTCGGAAAAATTTAATAGGTCATATCTCGCGAAAAAATCAAAATTTTGCAAAACGGTTCAAATTGTTTTATTTTTTTCAAATTATCAACCAGATTAATAACAAATTCAAAAAAATGTCGACCTTCCAAAAAATGTTGACACACTTGTTTTATTTTTACCCAATACAACATTGAAAATTTCGTGAAAACAACTTTTTATAAAATTTTTGTCTAAATCCATTTTTCAAAAAAAAAAAACATTTCCCATATAGCATATTTCCAGAAAATTCTATAGTTTGTCGAAATTTAATTTTATTTAAATTATTACAGAAATTGCTCTTTTATAGGAAAATATATCGAAAATTAATTATTGTTGAAAATTCCTTCAAAATTGTATTTAGTGAAAATTGAGTTATAGAAAAATTAATTTTTTATACAAATTTTCTGAAAGTCACGTTCATTTAAAATTTAATAGTAATCGAAGTTTTATAGAAAAATTTGTATTTCTAAAAATGTAACTAAACAATATTTATTCTAAAAATTTTTTTTAAAAATTTCATTTTTCTAGAAAATTTCTTCAAAAATATAACTTTTTGTCGAAATTAAATTTTTATTGAAAGGTTGTCAAACTCCAATAAAAATTTTTTTTCTAGAAAATTCTAAAATTTGTCGAATATTAATTTTATTTAAAATATTATAAAAATTGAAATTTTATGGGAAAATAGTCGAAAATTATTTTTTTAAAAATCCTTCAAAATTGTATTTTTCTAGAAAGTATTGCCTAAATAAATATTGTTCTTGCAAATTTTATCTAAAAAAAATTCGATTATAGAAAATTGATTTTTTTTTTTTAAAAATTCTTCTAAGATGCATTTTCATTTAAAATTTAATATAAATAAAATTTTATAAAAAAATATATTTTTAAAAAATATAAATTATTAAAAAATTATTTTTTCTAAAAATATTCTTTTAAAATTGCATTTTCTTTTAATTTGTTTTCCAGATTGAATTTTCCTAGACAATTTTAAAAATACAACATTTTCGAAATTAAATTTTTTCTGAAAGTTGAAGCTTGTCGAAATTTAGTTTTATTTAAAATTTCATGTAAATTTCATTTTTATGGGAAAATATGTCGAAAATTAATTTTTTGAAAATTCCTTTAAAATTTTCTATATTGTAATTTTTAGGAAATATTTTCTAAAAAATATTTTTCTTGGAAAATTCATCTAAATGCTATTTATTGCAAAATTTAGCGAAAATAATTGTTTTTTAGAGAATTTTTTTCGGATATGCATTTTCATTAAAAATATTATAGAAAGTTTTATAGAAGTTGACATTAAAGTTCGAGAGAAGCAGGAGCGTTTACTTTGTTTTGTTTTCCAATAAATTGTAACCCTTGAAAATGATCGACGAAGTCGGTCGAAATATCGGGAAAATAACAATTTTAAAAATAAAACAATAAATTCATAATTAATTTGTTTTATTAATGACCTCAAGCCAACAATAACAAAAATATAAGAAAATTTTGTATTTTAAAAAAATCATCAAAAAATATTTTTTCCGGAAAAACTGGTTAAAACTAGGATTTTTATATTTTTTCCAAATTGAATTTTTCTTGAAAATTTCATCAAAAATACAACATTTTTGAAAAACTAATTTTTATTCAAATTTGTTCAAATGAAATTTTTCTTAAAATTTTGCCTATTTCTAGAAAATTACAAAATTTTAAAGTTTGGTGAAATTTTATTCTATTTAAAATGTCATAGAAATTGCTCTTTTATAGGAAAATATGTCGAAAATTAATTTTATTCAAAATTCCTTTAAAATTGTATTTTTTTGATGAAATTAAATTTTGGAATAAAAAAATCAGTATTCAAAGAATTTTTTTAATTGTTTATGACAACATTTTGTCAAATTCCATTTTTCTACAAAAATCTTAGCGATTTCGCATATGTCGCATATTTCTAGAAAATTGTAAAATTCCAAAGTTTGTCGAAATTTAATTTATCGAATAATTTGAAGTTTCTAAAGTTTGTCGAAATTTAATTTTATTTAAAATGTCAGAAAAGTTTATAGGAAAAAATATCTAAAATTATTGAAATTTCTTAAAAATTGTATTTTTTGCTGTTTTTGATGAAATTTTTGAGAATTCAATTCAAAAAATTTTAAAAATTCAAAGATTTTTCAGAATTTTTGATGACATTCTTTAAAAATACAAAATCTATATATATAAAAATGAAACGGTCCATCTGTGTAATGGCATCACGTCAGAACGGCTGGAGCGATTTGGATGATTTTTTTTTATTCGATTCTAAATTTTCACGAGATGGTTTATATAGAAAAAAAAAATTAATTGGACAAAGGGGCGTGGTACCTCCCATACAAATCGCAGGTTAAAAATCCGATATTTCTGCTCCTATTATAGGTATAGTGCTGAAATTTCGTTTGTATGCAGATTATGTGAATTTTCCAAAAATGGGCGGAATCGGACCAATGGGCGTGGCCCCGCCCATATAAGCCAAATTTTGAAATTGAGATATTTTGCACAATTTGTTAGCGAGAGTGCTGGAATTTTGTGTATATGTAAACGGTGGCAGTCTACGTGATTGATCCAAAAACGGGCGGGATCGAACCAATGGGCGTGGCACCGCCCATATAAGCCAAATTTAAGAAATGTGATATCTTGCACAATTTGTTAGCGAGAGACCTGGAATTTTGTGTATATATATCCGTTGGCGATCTACGTGATTGGTCCAAAAATGGGCGGGTTCGGACCAATAGGCGTGGCCCCGCCCACAATGACCAAATTTTGAAATTTTTATATCTTGCACAATTTGCTATCGGGAGTGCTGCAATGTTGTGTATATGTATCTGGTGGCATTCTACGCAATTGGTCAGAAAATGGGCGGGATCGGACCAATGGGCGTGGCCCCGCCCTTATAAGCCAACTTTTGAAATTGATATAACTTGCACAATTTTTTATCTAGATGTTGTAGATATGTATCTGGTGACAGTCCACGTGATTGGTCCAAAAATTGGCGGGATCTGACCAATGGGCGGGCCACCGCCCATATAAGCCAAATTTTGAAATTGAATTATCTTGCTCATTTTGTTAGCGAGAGTGTTGAAATTTTGCGTATATGTATCTGGTAGCAGTCTACGTGATTGGCTTTCAAATGGGCGGTATAGGACCAGTGGGCGTGGCCCAGCCCATATTTTGATATATCTTGCAAGTATTATATAGGAAATACATGAACAAAAATGCTCGGTATGCGATAATTACAGCTGCTCACTCCAATACAATCGCAATATGATAATGTGATGCAATATCAATGAAACAAGAATTTGGAAATTTTATAAGTATACATTTCTATTTTCTGGACTTTCCACTGAATTCGGTATTTTTTCATTCAGTGAATTTATTACTAATACCAGTAAGGAAAGGCAGAAAGTCGGGCGGGGCCGACTATATAATACCCTCAGCACCTCCCTAACAATGCGATAAGGGTCATTGCGATAATAATTTGGAATAATTGGTAAATGTATTTTGAACCGATAATCGCAAAATTAAGCAATATTCGTTCCTAAATTGAGAAAAATCTTTCTGGAGAACTTTGTAATGATCGGAAGTAAAGTACAACTTCTATAGCGCTTTGTAACCAAATCTGGAGGAACATATATATGGAGGTTATATATAAATCTGAATCGATTTTCCTAGAATACTCATTCATGTAAAATAGAAACCTGTTTCTGTCGAATTTCGTACTGATCGGATATAAAACACAGTCTCTACAGCGCTTACATGTCAAATTGGGGGTAACATATATATATGGGGGCTATATCTAAATCTGAACTGATTTTCTCCGAATTTTGCGGCATTCCTTCATGTAATAAGAAACCTCTTTCTGCCGAATTTCTTACTGATCGGATATAAAATACAGTTTCTACAGCGCTTGAATTTCAAATCGGGGGTAACATATATATGGGGACTACATCTAAATCTGAACCGATTTTCTCCGAATTTGGCAGTATTCCTTCATGTAATAACAAACCTCTTTCTGCCGAATTTCGTACTGATCGGATATAAAATACAGTTTCTACAGCGCGAATTTTGACATGGGCAGCGAAGCGCACCGGGCTCAGCTAGTTTTCTATAAAACTTTGATTTCTGTTATGCTTTAAATAAAAATGCATGTTCGGCGAAATGTTGTAAAAAAAATCAATTTTCTATAAAATCGATTTTCGACGTATTTTCGTATAAAAGTTCAATTTATATGGCATTTTAAATAAAATTAAATAACAAACTGTAGAGTTTTCTAAAAATACTCGAATGCAATCTCGACAAATTTGTTTAGAAAAGTGGAGTTTGACAAAATTTTCAATAAAAATTTATTTACGACAAAATATTCAAAAATGTTGTATTTTTAATAAAATTTTCTGGAAAAATTCAAATTCAAAGATTTTTAAAAAAAAATTGATAAAATTTTTTAAAAATACAAAATTTTCTATAAACATCAATTTCTAATAAATTGTAAAAAAAATTAATTTTCAAAAAATAATGCTATTTTCTATAAATAAATGGTTGCTAAATTTTGTAATAAATTCGCAAGTTAGCAAGAAAGAAATTAATTTATGCAAGATTTAATTAAATTTTAATAATTTAATTAATTTATGAAAATTAAAATTTCAACAAATTTGAAGGAATTTTCAAAAAATTAATTTTCGACTTATTTTCCCATAAAATTGCAATATTATGATATTTGAATTAAAATTAAATTTCAACAAAATTTAAAATTTTCTGAGCAATTTTTTTTAGAAAAATTTAATTTATTTTTTTTAAATGGCAAAGAAATTGAATTTTTATAGGAAAATATAGAAAATTAATGTTTTTGATAATTTGTTCAAAATTTTTGAAATTCTAATTCTTATGCAATTTAGACGATTTTTTAGAAAAATGCAAGAAACTTTATTGAAAAATCTAATTTTGACGGCACTATCAAGAAAAATGTTATTTCAACGAATTTTTTTTAGAAAAAATTTAATTTTTATAAAATTAAATTCTAAATAAATAAATTTTAGAAAATCAATTAATTACATTTTCCAGAAAACTGTAATTATTATGAAATTTTTCTATAAATTTGCATTATTAATCATATTAAAAAGATTAAAATTTCTGATAATTTTTTGTATGAAGATTTTTTACATGATTGTGGGAGACGTATGGTGGAAAGCTTTCGGAAGTCCTGATGTTGATGGTAAACAATTTTAATATTATGACACATCATGATGTTTTTCTGCACATCTGAGAAAGGAGAATTGTTTATTTACCTAAACATATCGATACCTTCATTACAAAGTATTTTAAGTAAACATAACATTTTATAAATTCTAAAAATTCCAAATTATATTCAATACAAATTTTGTATTTATCCGCCAAACAAATCAAAAGTTATGCGGAAAAGAATGTTTTTACATTCTGAGAGCATTGTAGAACTTAAAAGTTTACTACAAAAATCATTCTATGATTTATATTACTAATATAACGAAAACTCCAATCCTAACTTTTCTACATCCCTTCGTAGATGATATTCAAATGAAATGACAGCCAATTCAGTTCGATGTACATAAATCATATACATACAATAAATTAAAAGAAAATCTTAAACATTAATCGTTAAAAAACTGGAATGTATTAAAA
This sequence comes from Eudasyphora cyanicolor, assembly GCA_963930755.1. Classification (NCBI taxonomy): domain Eukaryota; kingdom Metazoa; phylum Arthropoda; class Insecta; order Diptera; family Muscidae; genus Eudasyphora; species Eudasyphora cyanicolor. Next base: position 194,276,623 of record OZ005734.1, read on the forward strand.
ATTAAATCATGAAAAATAGAACATGCAAGTGTTCTAACATGCTCGTCATAGCTCACATTCATTTACATGCGGGGCTTCGTTTGGATTTGAAAATGTTCTGTAGTTACTTTTTTCCAGATTCATTTTTTCACATGCTTTAATTACCTTTCTTAACAACATGCTTTTTTTCTTCGCTTAATTTTAATTAAATTAAAATACCTTTTATTCTTAATTTTATTGCATATACATTTACTAATGATTACATAATTCTCTTATGGGAGGTTTGCTAAGTGGACTTTTTCCTATATCTTGGGAACGTCAGAACTCACCTTTATGTCACCGCCACCGGCTACATGCTTCACATTATCCTTGGAGCCCACCTTGGGCTTAGCCTTGTCCTTGAAATCGGTTTTAAGCGATTCAATTTTCTTATCACCACCGCCGGGTTTGTGGTGGGCATTTTCTAGGGAACCAATTTTCGATTTGGCATTCCATTGTAATTTTGTTGAAATTATCTGTGCATTGTGGAGTGACGGAGGGAATTTAAAATGTTTTTTTTGTTTTAATTTAAAGAAAAAATAAAATAAGAAAATAAAATAAAAACAATTTCTAATATTCTTGATAATATACTCTTTATCAACGCAATTGCAAAAATGTTGGCTATTTATTTTTTTAGATAAGACTAAGAAAATGCTCAAATGAAATTACTTCATAGTGAAATTTATTGCACTGAACCAAGTTTTGTTTATTAAATCCTCATTGAACTCAATATATGAACTTTTCTTTATTTTCAAAAAGAATTTGCTTTAAAATAAAGAAGAATATTATTTTGCTGCAAAAATTTAGGGCCTTTTTCATAAAAATGTAATGAATAAGACCCTTCATATTTTCACTATTTATGGAGAAATAATATTTAATATTTTTACTATCTACACGAGTCGAATATCATGTATTCCGTTTAAATGCTTGCAGAGCCGCCATTTGTAAAAATAGCGTGTGTTCTTTTCTGTTGGTGGGGAAAAAACTTTTCCCTTCATATACATATTTTGATACCTTTGCTGGCATTATATACTCAAATTTCCCACAATGGTGTGGCGACAGGTCTGCCCGATGCTTGAATTCATCTTTCGTTTTTTTTTGTCCAAAGTCCCAATTATCAATCAATCCAAAAATGTTTAAAATGCCTATTTGTGAAAATGAAGCCAAGTTAGGAAGAAAAAATGTCGATACCAGTGCAGAGACAGTCCTTACTAATCGACTCTTGTTTTGAGAAAAATCTCAGTGGTCGACCCCAGAAGAAGACTTCAATGTGGAGTATAGCATAAAATAATATTTCAGTTATTGGCTCTAATATATACAAAATGTTAGTTTAACTAGACGATCGACTCTAGTATAGACGATCGCTCAATTGATTGACTTTTGTATGTATAATATATTATGACGGAAGATCTTCGATGTCGAGACGAGTATAGAGTAAGAATTCAGTTATCGTGTCTACTTTAGAAGAAGACCTCAGTGATCGAATCTGGTATGGGGAAATATATTAGTGGTAGACTTTGGTATATTGAAAGATACCAATGGTAGACCTGGTATGAAGGAAGATGGTCGACTCCGGTAATGTCTAGTTTAGAAGATGACCTCAATGAAAGACTCTTGTATTGGCAAATATATCAGTGGTGAATCATATTAGCAGTAGACCCTGGTATGAAGGAAGATCTCAATGGTCGACTCTGTTATGAAGGAAGATCTCTATGGTCGTTTCCGGTACGAAGTACGATCCAAGTGGTCGATTTAGGTATATATCTCTCCTCTGTGATCGACTTTGGTATAGAGGAAGAATCTCATTGGCCAAATTCAGTGTAGGGAAAGATTGCAGGAGTTTTCTCTAGTATACGGCAAGGTCTCACTAATCGAGTGTAGTGTAGACAATCAACGCATTAATCGAGCCTACTATAGAGGATGATCTCACTGAACGACTCTCAGCGGTCGAGTCTGGTAAAGCAGATGATCTCGGTAATAGACCCTGGTATAGACAAAAATCTCAGTGGTCGAATCTGGTAATGAGGAGGATCTTAATGGTCGACTCTGGTAAAAACGATCATTCTAGTGGTCGACTCTGGTATACAGGAAGATTTCAATTGTCGACACTGGTAAAGAAGATAATCTCGGTGATCGTCTCTGGTATAGACAAAAATATCAGTGTTCTACTCTGGGGTACAGGAAGATATCAGTGGTCGAGTCAAGTAAAGAAGATGATTTCGGAAGTCGACTCTGGTATAGACAAAAATGACAGTGTTCGACTCTGGTAAAGAGGAGGATCTCAATGGTCGACTCTGGTAAAGGGGAGAATCTTAGTGGTGGAATCTGCTATACAGGAAGATTTCAATGGTCGACTCTGGTATACAGGAATATCTCAATTGTCGACTCTGGTAAAGAGGAGGATCTCAGTGGTCGACTCTGGTAAAGAAGATTGTCTGGTTGGTCGAATCTGGTATAGACAAAAATCTCAGTGGTCGACTCTGGTAAAGAGGAGAATTTTAGTGGGTGACTCTGGTATACAGGAATATCTCAATGGTCGACTCTGGTAAAGAAGATGTTCTCGGTGATCGACTCTGGTATAGACAAAAATTCTCAGTGGTCGACTCTGGTATACAGGAAGATCGACTCTGGTATAGACAAAAATTCTCAGTGGTGTACTCTGGTATACAGGAAGATCTCAGTGGTCGAGTCAAGTAATGATGATGATTTCTGAAATCGACTCTGGTATAGACAAAAATCTCAGTGGTCGACTCTTTTAAAGAGGTAGATCTCAATTGCCGACTCTGTTAAAGGGGAGGATCTCGGTGATCGTCTCTGATATAGACAAAATCTCAGCGGTCGACTCTGGTATACCGGAAGATTTTAGTGGTCTAGTCAAGTAAAGAAGATGATTTCGGAAATCGATTCTGGCATAGACAAAAATCTCAATGTTTGACCTCAGTGGTCGAGTCAAGTAAGGAAGATGATTTCGGAAGTCGACTCTGATATATACAAAAATCTCAGTGTTCGACTCTGGTGAAGAGGAGGATCTCAATGGTTGACTCTGGTAAAGGGGAGAATCTTGGTGGTAGAATCTGGTATACAGGAAGATTTCAATGGTCGACTCTGGTATACAGTAATATCTCAATGGTCGACACTGGTAAAGAGGAGGATCTCAGTGGTCGACTCTGGTAAAGAAGATGATCCTGGTGATCGACTCTGGTATAGACAAAAATCTCAGTAGTCGACTCTGGTAAAGAAGAGGATTTAAGAGGTTGACTCTGGTATACAGGGAGATTTCAATGGTCAACTCTGGTAAAGAAGATGATCGTCTCTGGTATAGACAAAAATCTTAGTGGTCGACTCTGGTATACAGAAAGATCTCGGTGGTCGAGTCATGTAATGAAGATGATTTCGGTTATCGACTCTGGTATAGACAAAAATCTCAGTGGTCGACTCTGGGATACAGGATTATCTCAATGGTCGACTCTGGTATAAAGGAGGATCTCAATGGTCGAGTTTGGTAAAGAGGGGGATCTCAGTGGTAGACTCAAGTATATAGGAAGATATCAGTGATCGAGGGTGGTATAGGGGATGATCTCAGTGAGCGACTCTGGTATTAAAACATGTTTTAGTGGTTGACTCTGGTTCTGGTATACAGGAAGATCTCAATGGTCTACTTTGGTATATGAGCGACTGGTATAGAGAAAGATCTTAGTGATCGCCTTAAGTATAAAGAAAAACTTCAATGAATTCAGGTATAGGGGTTAACTAAGTATAGATGAAGATCTAAGCGTTCGACGTAAGTATAGAGGATGTTCGCAGTGATCGAATCTATTATAGAGAAATATCTCAGTGGTTGACTCTGCTGTGGAGGAAGACTTCAATGAACGATTTAGTAGAGAATAGTATCAAAGAAGATCAGAGTAGTCTATTCTGGTATAAAGGAATACCTCAGGGATCAAATCTATATAGAGGGTGGTCGCAGTGATCAGCTTAAGTATACATAAATACTTCAATGGTCGATTCTGGTACAGAGGAAACCTTCATGGATATATGTACTTAGGTATAGAATGAGATCTCAGTGTCCCAGCCTAGTATAGAGGATGATCTCAGTGATCAACTCTAGTGATTGATTCTTGTGTATGGGAAGTTCTCAGTGGTCGTCGCTGGTATAAAGGAAGCTCTGGATGGTCGTTCAGTAATAATACATAATATACAATACAAATAATACATAAGTATAGAGGAAGATCTCAGTGATCGTATCTAGAATATAGTTTTGACTTCCAGTGTCGACTCAATGGTCGATTTTAGTATAAAGTAAGACTTAAATCTTTATATATAAAATCCTTTGTACGTTTGTTAGTAACGCATGATCTCTGAAACCATAAGAGCGAATGGGCTAAAAATTACACAACAGCTACAGTTTGGGCTCATCTGTGTTTTTGAAGTATTTTCTCGGTGATAAATGGCGGAGTGGTCAAGATATTTGCAAAATTCGTATTTCCAGAGCTATTTAATTGAAATTCAAAATGTGTGTGTGGTTTGTCCTGATAATAGTTTGTATGTATGATTCCAACCGCTAGATGGTGCTGTAGTGGACTTACGGTCAATATACTTTTTTTATGATTTTTTCCTGAATGAAATATGGATCAATAACAAACCAATACAGCCCGAACAGAACGGGCAGGACAACGTATGCTGGGGTCAGCTAGTGATTATATATAGATTGAAGAAGATCTGATTGTTCGACAGAGAAAGACTTCAATGATCGTATTAATGATCTTTGTAAATATGTAAAAAATTTAAATGGATTTGTGAAAAAGAGCCTTCTATTTTCCTACGATTTTAGTGCAGCTCCAAAATATACTGCAAACTCAATTTAATTGCAATTATGCACATCTTTACAAAAATAGGTTTCCACTGATATAAATCTTTCTGTCGTTACAGTGAATAAAAAACCCGAAAAGTGTACCACGAAACCGAAGAGTGAGATTTGTCCTTATGTTTTAAGAAAGTATCAAAGCATTATTTTTAATTCTTTAAAGGATAATAATAATGTTTATAACGGGTTTTCCAATAGCGATGATATGATTTTGATTTGACATTTCGACCATTTGCAATATATATGTCAAGATCTGTCATTTGTTTTTCATGGTATTCAGTAGTGTTTACAATTTATCATGCAGTTTTACATCAAAATAGTGATTTAACACCATTAGACTATTTCTTGAGGGGTTATTTGAAATCATTGGTCTTTCGAAATAAACCAGACTCTCTTCAAGCTTTACAAGTCAATTACGTGCCATTACCACTCGATTTTGTGTAAAAAGTGCTCGATTGGGTTCATCGAATTCGTTCCTGCAGAAGAAGTCGTGGAGGCCATTTGAATAACGTTTTATTTAGAACTTAATTGTATCGATTGTACTTCACATTAAATAACAAACTTTTGAATTTCCTTAACAATAAGTGTGTTTTTTTTTCAAAGAAATCATATCACTGTTATTGAAAAACCCTGTATATTAATATTTCAAAATTTTGTAGTTGACAAAATATTAACATTTGGATTCCTCAACTTAATGACGATAATGAATTTTTTCCAACATTTACACAATTGGTTGACAAAGAATATATCCATAAACTATTCTAGCCTTATATGATTTCATAGTTCATGGTTGCTTAAATAATATTTATTTTAAATCACTTAATCTTAAACAATCTAATCCATTAGCCTTCCTTCCTGCCATCAATAATGGTTCTTCCGCCTTTTTTTAATTTTTGTATGTTTCAATTTTCTATCACAAAAACTGAATGACATAAATGTGAGCGCTGATTCGTCACTCCTTGGTAATAAATAAAAATACTTTATTGTTTTCTTAAAGAAAATAAAAAAAAAGATTTGGTTAATTTAGTTCTGTTATAAATGAAAATAACTCAAGTGTCTCGAACATTTGTTCTCTCTGTAGTGACAACGCCAATGATACAAAAAAAAAATAAAAAATATAATTGTTACTGTCTCAAATTCTAATCAACCGTGAAATGAGAAATTTCATTTCAACATCAAATTTACCGAAAGCACAAAAGAAAATCATAAAAAACTCAAAATATATTTCTTTTTAAAGGAAAAAAGGCGGTGCTGTCTTCGCGCAGTTCATAAATACAGGGTCAGGTAACCAAAGCTTACGTCTGAAGATACGAGTATCTAAGCAATTACTTTATGTACGTGGTTCAATTATTGTCTACCAAATAACTAAAAAAACTATAGAAGTTCACACTTCATTAATTTTCTTCGCCGCGTTTCCAAGTGAGAAATGGGTCTGAACATCATACAACCCTTATAAGGCGATTTGTGTATATTAGGGTGGGTGGATACATGAAATTGTGAAATTTTTAATATATATAACCTTTAAATGTTATATTTTGGACCTGAATTCCTTTCCACAAATTCAGTTTATCGACCAATCCTAATATTCCACATTTATATAAGAAAACTGCTATTGAGCATTTCTCTATATTTCTATAAAATGCAGATTTTGTCGTGGAGTTCTATCATTACAAACATAAACAGTTTGAAATTCCAAAAATTGGACCAAATGTAACCATTTTTCGGAACATCAAACATTCATTACTTTGAAATGACGTTCTTACTCCGCCAAAGACCACTGACATTCTATCTCTGGATCTATACATACCTTCTTTTCACCTCCTTTGGGGGCATATTTGTCATTCTTTGCTTCAATCCTGGGAGTTGCCTTAATTTCAATTTTCTTCGATTCGATTTTGACATTACCGCCACCGGGTTTGTAGCTGGCATTGTCCAGAGATCCAATTTTGGAGCGTACGGCCTTCAAATTTGGTGAAGGAGCGTGTCCAACTTGAACTTTATTCATTGGAACTGCAAATGAAACGAGAACATAAATATTTGGTCAATATAGAGCTAGTAAAGAAAAACTAAGGTAAGGAGGAGCAGACTATGTGGCAACCTGTAAGCACATCATCTCAAATAAATTTTATAAATTACAACTTCTATAAATTTACAACTTCTGCAGCGGTTTATGTCACATCGGGAGGAACACATATGTACATCTGATTTGATTTTCATCACTTTCAATAGGGTCCGCCCTTAGGTTTATGTTAAGAGTGGCAGGTTTTGAATTTTTCGTTCTTTTCGAGCCTTGTCCTAGTATTTACTTAATATCAGGACGATTTCTTTCATATAAACTTATCTGCATTAACAACAATAATTTCAAATGATAAAAGTTATAATTAAAAATTTGAAGTTATAGTTAAAAAAAGTTTTCTTTTTCAACATTTTTTTATATTATGTATTTTGAAACTATGCAAAATTTTATTTAAAAAACGTAAAAAATATTTATATTCAACTTAGAGAAAAATTTTTTGGAGAATGTTTTCGAAGAAAAAACGATTCAAAAATTCTCACTGTTACTGTTGCAACACTAAAAAAAGCGTACTGAGAATTAATGAAATTATCCTAACGTTTATGATTTTGGCTTTGATGTAGCGCCAAAGACAATGATCATTAAAATAAGTACATCTTACTTCAATTAAAGTCATTAAAAGACTTTAAATCAATTACATCTTGTACTTAAATTAAAGACATGAAACCTTCTTGAATCAATTACATGCTGTAATTAAGTTAAGTACATGTTGTAATAACCATTAAGTGTATCGCCTATCAATACTGAAGCTAGACTCACGTTTAGGAATACCGATCGACTCAGAATCACTAACTGATTCGATTCAATGAAATGTGAATAAAGGCGGACAAGATTTATGTTAAGCCCCCGCATAGATTTAGAATCATATAGTCGGCTCCGCCCGACTTTAGCTCTTCCTTACTGGTTTTTGATATGAAAACGCAATAAATTTGATCTAAATTTCCATTTTTTCTAAATTTTTCTTGAATTTAATAAAAATTAGTATAATTGGTATGTGGTATATGGCTTTGCAGCGTAACGCTTTGATGACTTACGAGTATTCCAAAGAATTAACAATTTCTTGGAATTGGAAAGAAAAAATGTCATATTTGTTAAATTTTATAAAAATAAATAAAATAAGATTAAAGGGGAGTTTCACAGATTTTATCGTAAAGTCAGTAACGGTTTTACTGAAAAACGTTGATGCCTATACGGCATTTACGGTTTTCTTGAGATTTGGTGGACAGATAAACCAATATGTTTATAATACTCGTATCATAGGCTACTTTGATTTTCGTTCAAACCTCAGGAGATAGAAAACTGAAATTTTGTACAACTAACTCCAGGATCGTTGTATGACTATCGGACAGTTCAGGCCAAAACAAAATATCTTAAAAATAAAGTCATTTGTCTATAAGTTTATGATAATGACATTATTTCTAAGACAATATTGTTTTAAATTCAATGATATGAAAATATCGTATCGAAAATTTAAGGCATTTGGATTTTGAAAGTATGACATGAAAATGCATATAATTCGAAGTAAAATTTCGTTAAAATTATTGAAAGGGTTACTTAAATTAAAACCAGTAAGGAAAGACTAAATTCGGTAGGAACCGACTGTATAATAATCTACAACATTGTTTGCCAACAAATATCACGGAGCACAATTATTACTATCAATAGTTGCATAGAGTACATTTCTAAATTCCTGGCATATATAAGTAGGTTAAAGAACGTGACATTAATAAGGGGCATATACTTATCAAAACATGGACAGATGTACTCCATTTTCACTACATATAGACTATTTAATGCTATATGATGTACAAAACGTTATGGTGATTTCGTTTCTGAAAAATAATATCACCACATCATGTTGCGACATTTTAAAAATTCCCCCTGCACCCACTGCTAATTTCGCATTTTGCATGCGAACAATCGAACAAAAATCGTGCGGTGAAAACCCCTACCTATATTATGGCGCAACCATTTGATAGTGCATTAAGAATGTACGCTTTCAATTAGGTTTGGTGATGAAGTTTGCTTTTTGACGGTGCAACACTCCACACCGTGGACTGGGCTGAGTGTGGAAAATGCGATATTTTCGCATTTGCGGAGAGTAAAAATTTACCAAACGAAAATGGCAAAACATGACACGATGTTCCCCATTTTTACTAAGAACGATTAGGTTCAATATAAAGTATACATTTTTATATCACAGCCATATAAATTGAAGATCTTTTCTCTAGAGCGTCAAGAAGTGACATCGGTCGGGACCTTTATATGAGGGATATGCCAAAACATGAACCGATGTAACCCATTTTTACTAGGGACGATTAGGTCAAATATAAAGTATAAATTCATAAATTACAGCCAGATAAATTGCAAAGAGGCTGAAGAAGTGACATCGGTGGGGACCTTTATATGAGGGCTGTACCAAAACATGGCCTGATATATCCCATTTTTACTAGGGAAATTAGTATTAATTCTTACATTTAAGACATATCAATTTAATAATGTGTCCTCTAGATCGTCAAGAAATGACATCCGTGTGTACTATTATATGGGGGTATATCAAAACATGGACCATTATGTCCCATTTTCAATAGGGATCGTCCCTAGTCTAAGAAATGCATCTACAACAATTTTTGTAAATTTTGCTTGATATTTACGACCTGCACTTAGATAACAAGAATACATGGACAGACGGACATGGCTAAATCGACCCAGAAAGCGATTCTATGCCGATCGGTATAATAATCTACGGGTCTATCTCTTTGTTTTTTAAGCGTTACAAACAAATGTCCAAGTCATAATACGCTGTACCACAGTGCGGTGTCGGGTATAAACATTTGTCCTTAGATCAATGTTATTTGCAATAACTCCAAGAAATATACAACGAAGCATTACAACAAAAATAATTTCTTTGAATCAAAAGTAATTTTGTTGAAATCAAGTAAATTTTCATTGTTTCTCTGAAAATTTTATTTAAACTAAAGACAACAAATTTAATTGATTTAGAGTTGGTGTTATCTTTATTTTTACGATATTATTTTTTTAGTGCTCGCTTCTCCAAAAATAACAAAACTAAGCCACATTTTCTCCAATCGCAAAGCTAGAATATTACAACCTTTAAATTTTTTAAAGGTGATAAGGTGTTGTAAATTATACTACAAAGGGAATTTGGAGCCCGGATTTAATTATAGTAGATACAGGTGAAAGTCGGCTTTCCCTCAAAAATCACATTTTTGGGCCTTTTGGAATTAATTTTGGGAATTGTGGGATAGACTTTTGCAAATATAATACCGCTGAACTACTTTAATTATACCCTCACTTTAGTGTGACGAGGGTATATATCATTTGCTACGGAAAAAAGTGTAACACATCGAAGGAGTGACCTAAGACCCCAAGTATGTTCGGCGGAAATCCGTTTTGGGTCATTTTAAGTCGAATGAGCAATGTCCGTCCGTCTGTCTGTCTGTCTGTCTGTCTGCTGGCTGGTGCGCACGATAACTCTCGAAAGGAGTAACCGATTGACTTCAAATTTCGTATGTGGTAATATTTTTTTCTATCTCCGGCTAAGTTCGAAGATGGGCCACATTGGTCCACTCCTTCTGGTACCTCCCCCACAAAGGGTTAAAATGTTGTGAAATATTGATTCTTTAATAACTGCTATTATACGTATTCGAATCTTCTGAAATTCCACACATAGTATTAGTTTGTTAGTCGCTATCAGCTCGAGGAAAATGGGCAAATGCACCATTTTGCACTAAAAGTTAAAAGCTTATAACATTAATATCAGTGTTTAGAAATACTTGAAATTTTGTACTGTGTAATGCTTTTATAGTGCCTACAGTCCAGTGAAAAATGGGCGTTATTGCCGCGCCCCTTTTGGTACCTCCCACACAAATGCACCATTTTGCACCAAAAGTTAACAGCTTATAACATTAATACCAGTGTATAAAAATACTTGAAATTTTGTACAGCGTAATGTTTTTATAGTGCCTACAGTCCATTGAAAAATTGGCGTCATTGTCACGCCCCTTTTGGTACCTCTCCCACAAAGGTACCATTTTGCACCAAAAGTTAACAGTTTATAACATTAATATCAGTGTATACAATTACTTGAAATTTTGTACAGTGTAATGCTTTTATAATGCCTATAGTCTAGTGAAAAATGAGCGTTATCACCACGCCCCTATTTGTACCTCCCACACAAAATGGCCAAATTATACCACAATTTAATATCTAAACGTTAATTTACCACTCCATATAAACGGTTACAATTCGGCACAGTGCAATGTATTTAAAGTATCTACTGTTCAGCGAAATATAGGTGTATTTCTTAAACCCCTTATGGTACCTCGCACAAAAATTGACAGAATAATTTGTGTAATATTCAATATTACATTACTCACAAAGTGAGGGTATACCTTAGTCGGTTTACCCGACTGAAACTTTCTTACTTGTTTTTGATGTCAATAACCACAACTAAAAAATATGTCATTGAAATATTTTAAATTTTTTTCCTGACCCTGTCATAGAGTTTTGTTAATATCAGTGCAGAATATACACAGATTTCTCTCAAATATTTATACCCTCACTTTAGTGTGACGAGGGTATATATCATTTGCTACGGAAAAAAGTGTAACACGTCGAAGGAGTGACCTAAGACCCCAAGTATGTTTGGAGGCAATCCGTTTTGGGTCATTTTAAGTCGAATGAGCAATGTCCGTCAGTCTGTCTGTCTGTCTGGTGCGCACGATAACTCTCGAAAGGAGTAACCGATTGACCTCAAATTTGGTATGTGGTAATATTTTTTCCTATCTCCGGCTAAGTTCGAAGTTGGGCCATATTGGTCCGCTCCTTCTAGTACCTCCCCCACAAAGGGTTAAAATGTTGTGAAATATTGATTCTTTAGTAACTGATATACTATTTATTCGAATCTTCTGAAATTCCACACATAGTATTAGCTTATTAGTCGCTATCAACTCGAGAAAAATGGTCGAAGTCGACACGTCCCTTTTGGTACCTCCCACACAAATGCACCATTTTGCACCAAAAGTTAACAGCTTATAACATTAATAACAGTGTATAAAAATACTATATTTTGTACAGTATTATGCTTTTATATTGCCTACAGTCCAGGGAAAAATGGGTCCTGTTGCCACGCCCATTTTGATACCTCCCACACAAAGGTACCTTTTTGCACCAAAAGTTAACAGCTTATAACATTAAAACCAGTGTATAAAAATACTTGCAATTTTTTACAGTGTAATGTTTTTATAGTGTCTATAGCCCTGTGAAAAATGGGCGTTATTGCCACGCCCCTTTTTGTACCTGCCACACAAAATGCCCAAATCATACCACAATTTAATGTCTCATAACGAATATAAAGAATACAATGAATATAAAGTGTCTAATGTTCAGTGAAAAAAAGGTGTATTTGATAAACCCCTTCTGGTACCTCCCACACAAATTGACACAATAATTCGGGTAATATTCAATATTTATACCCTACACCACACTGTGGTACAGGGTATTATGACTTTGTGCATTTGTTTGTAACACCCAAAAGGAGACCCATTGTTTATTATACCGATCGACTTGTAATCACTTTCTGAGTCGATTTAGCTATGTCCGTCTGTCTGTCCGTCTGTCCGTCTGTCTGTCTGTTTGTCTGTCTGTAGACGTATTCTTGTAATCAAAGAACAGGTCGCAATTATGGTCCGATCTCAACGAAACTTTGCACATATCTTTTTTTAGGCCCAAGGACGATCACTATTGAATTTGGCTAAAAACGGTTCAGATTTACATATAGCTCCCATATATATGTACCTCCGATTTGGCATATATGCACTGTATAAGCAACATTTTGTAAGCGATTTGTACAAAAATTGACAGAGAGTAGTCTCGTGATACAATTAGATACAATACAAAATTTGGGGGAAATCGGTTCAGATTTATATATAGCCCCCACATATATGTTGCACCCGATTTGACATGTAAGCGCTGTAGAAACTGTATTTTATATCCAATCAGTACGAAATTCGGTAGAAAGAGGAAAGAATACTGCCAAATTCGGAGAAAATCGGTTTAGATTTAGATATAGCTCCCATATATATGTTACCCCCGATTTGAAATTCAATAGCTGTAGAAACTGTATTTTATATCCGATCACAGCGAAATTCGGCAGAAAGAGGTTTCTTATTACACGAAGGAATATTGCCAAATTTGGAGAAAATCGGTTCAGATTTAGATATAGCCCCCATATATATGTTAGCACCGATTTGACATTCAAGCGCTGTAGAGACTGTATTTTATATCCGATCAGTACGAAATTCGACAGAAAGAGGTTTCTATTTTACATGAATGAGTATTCAGGGAAAATCGATTCAGATTTATATATAAGCTCCATATATATGTTCCTCCTGATTTGGTTACAAAGCTCTATAGAAGTTGTACTTTACTTCCGATCATTACAAAATTCTCCAGAAAGATGTTTCTCAATTTAGGAACGAATATTGCTTAATTTAGCGATTATCGGTTCAGAATTAGATATATCCGCATATATATGTTCCTACCCATTTACCAATTATTCCAAATTATTATCGCAATAACCCTTATCGCATTGTTAGGGAGGTGTAGGGTATTATATAGTCGGCACCGCCCGACTTTCTGCCTTTCCTTACTGGTATATTACTCACAAAGTGAGGATATACCTTAGTCGGTTTACCCGACTGAAACTTTCTTACTTGTTTTTTCTGAATTGACATCAAAATTTGCTATATGATGCAAAAATGTGTGCCAGATGTCCCACTTAGACAAAAATTATGGCAATATCAATTATATTTTCAAAAATAGGCAATTTTTGTAATTTTTTGCGAAAAATGGTATTAGTACAGGGGTTACTAATTATATTTTAGGTCCAACAATTAAAAACTATTATTTATCATTGGAAATGGTTTTATTGTTTTTCAAAATATTCTCTGTGAAGTTTAAAACACTTTTGCGTGCTCTCTTATTCCACTGAGAAACGTCCAAAAATGGTTTTTGAACGCTTCAAAAGCTGCTTCGGGCGCCGAAAAACGTTGACAACTCAATTTGTTCTTGATGTGAGGGAATAAGAAAAAGTCATTGGTTGCCAAATCAGGGCTGTACGGCGGATGACCCATCAATTCGAGATATCGAGTGCTCAAATAGCCAATTGTTTCAGCTGATGTGTGAAAGCTCGCTTTAGGTTAGGTTAGACAATTTGTTCTTTTAGTTCTCAAATGAATACCTTGAAAAAGTATTAAAAAATACGGAATATTTCTTATAGATGTACGATCGCTTCATGTTTCATTATAGTCTAAAAGCTAGAAATACCAACAAATAATGACAATATTTGAAAAACAAGGTTCTTCACATTCATTTGTCAATTTACGGAGTGGCAAATACCTAAATTTTTCTTTAAACTGAAGCCAATGTAAAATTGTTCCATACCAAATGTCATATACCCTGCTCTCTACATATGAAGTGAATGTATTAAATACTAATCAACTCTTGGTGATCCGTTTTAAAATTCTGTAATCCTTTGGTCTAATGGCAACATTTTTGTAATTTCAACAACAGTATCTTTTAAAATATTCTCTAGTTATGAGTTTATGTACCATGTTAACGCAAGAAATAATTTTAGCCAATTTTTCTAGTTTTCTCAAACGAATACCTAAGAACCTTGATGATTAAGCTACTCACCTTTTTTAGCTGGTTCCGGTTCAGGAGTCTTCAATGCTAAGCGATTTCGTGAAGTACTGCGAGATTTCGTTGATTTATTGGATGGTGTAGTGCTGGGTGGGCGAGATGCAGCCGATTTCTCTGGTTTGGATGAGACCGAAGTGGGAGTCTTGGCTGGTGAACTCGGAGTACCAGGACCGTTGCGTTCCTAAGGTAGAAAAAATAAAATATTTAGACAAATATTAAAATTAAGCAAAGTGTTTCAATTACAAAAAGCAAATTTGTATCAGCCGAAATAATTAAATGCATGTCGTTAACCCGAGTTTTCAACGAATTATTATATAATTGAATTGATTTTATTGATATTGATTAATAATAATTATAGTTATTAAACACTCGTCAAGAATTTAATCGCTGCGAAGCGATGCGTTTCGTTTATCGTTCCCGTTCGAATTGATTTACACTGCGGCGAAAACGGAAGCAACGACAGGAAAAAATAAACTGTGTCGCCTTCAACACTTTGCAAACTTCTGTGCCGTAAAGAATATTGCCTGATTTGTTTATGGCAAAAAATAGAATATTTTGCAAAGGACGAAAAAGTGAATTCTTAATTTGTTGTTGTTTCTTGTCGATGTTTGTATCTTTATAATATTCATATTGTTTTATCGATGGTACGTACGCTAGCTAGGTTGGCATGTGTGTCTGTCTGTCAGTCCGTCCGTCAGCTTGTCTGTCTGTATCTTCTTACCCCCATCGTTATTTATGGGTAGTTAGTCGCAGGATGTATTTTCATAAATACAGATGTATGTGCATGAACATAACAAACTATATACTATATTACATATACTTATGTATGTATATATATTTTGGGGGAAACGAGTATAAATATCAACAAAATAACTTAAACGAAAGTCGCTGATAAATTACCTTTATCTACAGGGGGGGCTCGAAGAAAACTCCGAAACTCCCCACATAACTAAACAACAATAACAACTACAACTGATGAATGAAATTGCAACAATTTCTTCATTTAGATATGACAACACAAGGATACATTTATTGTTTTCAAACTCAGTTCGTGGAACTGTTTAAATAATAAATCAGAAAGTACACTTAGAGGAAAAATAGAACAAAGCTAAACATGGAGTTATTTTGAGTTGGAATGTACTTTATGGTACAATGACACCGAAATTATTCTGTTTAACTATTTAACTAATTAACTAAACACGCACTATTTATTTGTCACACGAGTTAGTCGATTTGTTTTTGAAATGCTTTGGGAATTAGAATTAATGCTACATATATGTTTAAGTCTGGGGTGGTTTACAAGTTTTCCTAATAAACAAGCAGTTAACAAAATAAATTGGAATATTTTGCATTTAAAAACGTTATTCTCCTAAACCATTATCTTATAGGATACCAACGACACACAATGAAGAATTGTGAAAAAAATGGGAATCAAGCTGGCCTGTTATGCTATAGGGATGTTATTAACTTAACTTATTATTTCAGGAGTTATATCTGTTAAAAGTTTTTCAAAGAAACTTAATATTTTACCCAAATTTTGGGGACAATATTAAAAGCTAGACCAATATGATACATTTTCTTTGTGCAGAATTTCATTATAACTAAAACACAAACTGTAAAATTTCAGGCAAAAATCGATCTAGCCCTTATGTCATTAAGAAGCAAATTGGAGAGCGAATTAGGTTTTTTATGGGTTAAAGAAATATATTTTATAGCGACATATGTATATAGGAGATATACTCGTATATCAAACCATTAACCCATTTGGTTTATTTTCAAACGTCCGGCAATCATAAGAAATATTTCTGCCAAATTTGATCACCATAGCTCTATTATTACCGGCTGTAGCGTGATCTTAACAGACGTACATGTCTAAATTTTCCTAAAATTTTACGACGGCCAAGAATATATCTACTTTATAGGGTCACAGATCAATATTTCTCCTTCATATAGTGGAGGGTATGCAAACGAACCGATATTACCCATTTCCATTCCAAATTGAATTGCAGTTTTAAGAAGTATTTGTACCAAATTTCAGTCTTTTTGCTCAATTATTCGTCGTGATTACAACAGACGGACATACATGGGTTGGTTTAAAAGTAGGTAAACAGTGGCAGAATATGTAACAGTCTTACGAGGGTTGCTATTTATATTTCGGTCCTGGCAATGCTGGTGTTGCCAGATGAAAACTGGAACTTCCATTGGAAAATATGACATTTTTTAGCATAACTTCACTCAGACCATTTTGTCATTCAAGAGCGAATTGTTTTGGTTACAGTGTGTTGAAAATTCACCTCCAAAACATGGTTTTTGAACGCTTCGACAGCTGCTTCAGGCGTCGAAAAACGTTGACCAAGCTGTTTTTTCTTGATGTGAGTGATTAAGAATTAGTCATTGGGTGTCAAATCAGGGCTGCACGGCGGATGACCCATCAATTCGACGTTTTGGCCGGCGAAAAAGTCGCTGGTTTGAGCCGATGTGTGAGAGCTCGCATTTTCATGGTGCACAATGATTCTTCTCCTCTTGTTCGTTTTTCGAATTTCTCCGAAGACTTTAGGCAAACAAATTGTGGTGTACCACTCAGTCCTACGTTGCTCGAGCGGAACAGTCGCCACATGACCAGTTCTGCCAAAGAAACAGGCGACCATTTGCTTCGATCTCACGGCATTATAAGTTCACGCACGGCATCAATGTTCTCTGGCACAACGGCCGTTTTTGGGCGACCTTCACGACCTTCGTCTATGAGCGAGCGTCCGCCACGATTGAATTCATTAAACCAGTTTTTCACAGTGCTATTGGATGGTGCTTCATCGCCATACAAAGATTTAAGTTCATCGATGCACTCTTGTCGTGATAATCCACATCGAAAGTTGTGAAAAATGATCGCACGAAAATGTTCACGAGTTGATTCCATTTTTTTGCCAAATTGATTTTTTCAAGTCACTGTAAACAGCACAGATGATGGTCGTACGTCAAAACGTTCTGAGTACGTTTATGCTAAAAAATTTCAAACTTTCCAATGAAAATGTCAGATGGTGCTAGGCAACACTTAGTGTTGCCTAGGCCAGAAATATATCTAGCAACCTCGTACTTGTACTATATAGTAGGAAAACATAAATTTTTTTTCTCGATTTCCTGTTGAACCGCATTGTTTGCCATAGCTGACTCACCAAAGAAATGAGAGCCTATGATTGAATGCCACCTTCTAGAGAGAGTGGGACATAGAGACAGACGGTGTTTTTTAATTCATCCACCTCTTTGTCTGCACAGCTTCTGAAAAAGTCATCAATCTCTCTGCAGACTCTTCATAACAGACAAGATATGTGAGACGTCTGGTATCGATAACGACAGCAGAACGTTGGAGCGTTTGGAGTTTAGGCAGGGCCACATTAGCTTGGAATATCATTTGCTGCCATAAAGGCACTATCTCCAAAAAAAAAGATTGCAGGTCACCAGAGGCATGTCCACAAATCCCAGTTCGCCTGGAGAGTGTAAGGTAGTTAATAGCAAGTTCATCTGCTTTGCAGTTCCTTGGTATATCTCTGTGGCCCGCCTGAATAGTACAATATGCAGGTGAATATTGAACAGCTACACTCGAGGACAGTTTTTGAATTCAGGAATTACTTATACTCGTATAGTAGCCTGACTATCCGAGAAAATATTGAGACCGACTTTATTTAGAATATCGATTTTCGGTCATACTGCTATCTCTCCAATAACTAAAATTTTTGTCTGGTAAACACTAAAGCGATTTAGCAGCCTTTTTGCAATGGATATTTTCCCTAAAATGACACAAGGACACTTTGTTATTGAGTTTGGAACCGTCTGCTATGTCCTGGTATACGACCATTCCATTCTGATCTATCAGCTAAGAAGCGAGATACTTCTTGTCAAATAGTGATTCAGACAAAGTGTTCCAACAATGTCCGGAAGGTCAGGCATTGTGTCCAGAATGACACCATGTCCGTAGCCGTTTCCTGAGCAGGGTGTAAATTCCCTAAGTGTAATAACAATAACGCGCAGAAGCTGAGCCGTCCATCCACCAGACGACAATGGCGTATAGTATTATCCTACTGACTGCTGCCGAATGCAACCAATAAACTATACGCGGTATCAGACCCTAGCGTTTTCCTCTATATTTTGAAAAATGTGAGAAGTGCGCCTTCTAAGAACACTATTAAGCGTTTATACGAAAAATTTTCGACTGGTGAGGCTCTTTCTAATCCGAAGAGGCCAAATAAAAGTCGACCAAGGCGATCGGCCGAGAATATCGCTGCCGTACGAGCCAGTGTTGAGAGGTCCCCAAGAACATCCCAAAAACGCCGTTCTCAGCAGTTGGGCATGGCTCGGTCCACTTTACAACGGATTATTCGCGTTGATTTGCATTTGTTCCCGTACAAAATTCAATTGACGCAAAGATTGTTGCCTGCGGACAAGCCTCGTCGATTGGAATGGGCCCAAAAAAAACATGGGTCCGTCGAATATGGGCAACCCCGTAGAATACATACTGAATAGTTTCAGCAAAATTGCTTAAAATGTGTGGTGTTTATAGCTTAAGCAAGCCTTTTTGGGAGCGACATCTATAGGTGGACAATAACAAAAAATGAACCGATTTAAAAAAATTTTACTGTGATGAATTCTTGCCATAGTAACAAAAACTGCAAGGTTTTAGTTAATATGCTTAGAAAATGTGGTATTTATGGCTTAAATAAGTATATTTTGGAGCAGCCTCTACAGGGTGACTATAACAAAATATGAAATATGAA
Source organism: Eudasyphora cyanicolor (assembly GCA_963930755.1). Lineage (NCBI taxonomy): Eukaryota > Metazoa > Arthropoda > Insecta > Diptera > Muscidae > Eudasyphora > Eudasyphora cyanicolor. The sequence continues at coordinate 194,296,070 of OZ005734.1, forward strand.
TGTACAATTTTTGTTGTGATGAATTTTTGTCAAAATAGAATACAAACTGCGAAGTTTCAGCTAAATTGCTTTGAAAAAGTGGTATATATGGCTCAAAAACGATAATTTGGAGCGACCTCTATAGGGGAGCTATACCAAAACATTGACCAATATGGCCCATTTGCAATCCCAAACGACCTGCAACTATAAGAAGAATTTATACCAAATTTGATTAACCTAGCTCTATTATTACGGACTGTAGCGTAATTTCAACAGATAGACAGACAGACGGACATGGCTAAATCGTCTTAGAATTTCACGACGATCAAGAATATATATACTTTATAGGGTCGCAGATCATATTTCAAGGTGTTGCAAACAGAATCACAATGCTAGTATACCCCCTGCTATGGTAGCGGGTATAAAAATCATCGATTTCCATACAATGTAAGTCATAAAATTGACGCTACGCGGCTCTACGATATACTCGATTTTCAAAGTATGCTAAGTCGAAACTGGTTGTTTTCAGGAGAGGCGAATCTTCGTTTTAGTGAAATTTTAAATTTGTGTAGAATAACCTTGTAATTTGTTTTGAGCTTAACTTCATTGAATTGATGGATTTGACTGAAGAAAATTTAGAATATATGTATTCTTCTATATGTACGCAATCTAATAATAAATAAAAATCTTATTATTTTCTTTAAAAAATAATTTTTATAATTATTTTTCTATTACTGTCAATATTCTCATTTTTAATACATGTTAAGTTCCCTCTTGTGACAATAAATGAATCAAAATTACTTTCCATATCGTCCTCCCAATAAATGAATATATAATTTATTTATCGTTTCGAAAAAATCATTTTTGAAGTTTTTGTGATATTGAAACTCGATATCGGATCGTAGGCTTTTATTAATGAACAATCAATTTCAAACACCCAATAACCCAATTTGTGGAAGTAGAATTTCTCCAAATTTTTACTAGATATACAACCAATTGCGTAGATTATTAAAATGCAAATCAAAATAATAGTGTTTATGTGTATACAATATTCATCTATTGAGAGGACGATATATCTGTTATATGGTTATTTGCTTATCAAAAATGTAAATTGTATCTATCCATATTTTAAAGTTTTTCTATGGAACGGCGGCTGTGTTTCAGCCGATTTTAGCCGTAAATATCGGCGGCGGCTTCGGCTGCTGAAAAAAGGTCGGCGGCTCGGCTCGGCGGCTTCATACTCTGGTCCACAACTCTAGCAAGGTTTGTAAACAGAGGAACCCCACAAGAAGGAGTACTGTCTCCACTAATGTGGAACCTAGCGGCGAATGAAATCCTGCTAGATCTAGAACCTTGTGGCTGCAAGGTCGTAGCATATGCGGACGACGTTGCAATCGCAGTGAGTGCCAAATTCGTAAACATCCTCAGAGACATCCTACAGGTGGCTCTGAACAAGTTGGCTAGATGAGCCAGAAGCAGCGGTTTGGGCGTAAACCCAAACAAGACAGAATTGGTTCTCTTTACTAGGATGAATAAAGCCTCACATGTGGACCCTCCACCTCGGATAAATGGAACAGATCTAGTCTTTTCTGAAAGTGCAATTTTTTTTAGGAATAATTCTAGATAGGAAACTGTTATTTAGACTTAACGTATTGGAACGTGTAAGGAAGGCCAACGTCGCCTTATATTCCTACAAAAAGGCTGTAGGATCGCGGTGGGGCCTCTCTCCTAAAATCATCCACTGGATATATATAGCAGTAGTTCGTCCTATACTGCTACACGGCATTGTGGTATGGTGGACGGCAACTGACAAAGTAACCATCACCAAACTACTAACAAAAGTTCAGAGAACTGCCTGCCTGAGTATAAGCGGAGCCTTAAGGACTACAGCGACCGAGTCTCTACAAGCCCTACTCCATATACTGCCAATTAATATTGTGGCGAGAGAAGTTGCAACAAAAGCGGCAATAAGATTAAACTGCCTATCAATGTGGAGGTACAAAATCTACGATCACATGAGGATATCAAAGTGTAGTGCTATGGCAACGGACCGAGTGGACTATATACCAACTGTGTAGACTTTCGAGAGAAATTACATCACTATGATTCCCGCCAGAGATGAATGGGTTGGCGGAATACCAGGTAGTAGAAACCATCTCCACTTTTACACGGATGGTTCGAAGCTTTATGAAAAGATGGCTTCGGAGTACACTGTGAAGAACATAGTTTGGATATAGCTAACAGACTAACAGGTACCTGCAGCGTCTATCAAGCCGAAATAATGGCAATATGGGAAGTAGCCTAGTGGCAACATAGTAACCAACACTGCCGTTGACATTTACTCGGACGGTCAGGCTGCCATCAATTCTCTGGAGGCAATATCCCTAAATTCACAAGCAGCCTTCGACTGCCACAGATCTCTTAACGAGATGGCTGAACAGTTTAATATACACCTCATATGGGTGCCTGGGCATAGGGATATCCAGTGGAACTGCAAAGCCGATGAACTTGCTAGGAAATTCTTAATTATCGAAGAATTTGCATATATTGGTGCGCCACTATCCATGTGCAAGCTTTGGCTTAGGCAATCAGGCAGTCCAACGAAATATGGACAGAAATCGGCACCTGCAGGGTAGCTAGACAAATCTGGCCAAGGTATGACCTGAGAAGATCAAAATATCTTCTCGCACTTAAGAGGCAAAAATTGTCTACGTTAGTATCAGTTCTGACGGGACACTGCTTGATCGGCGAACACGCCAAAGATTGGCTATTGACTCCAATGCCTTCTGCAAAAGCTGTGGTGATGAGGAAGAGGTGAAGAGCATTGAGAACTTGCTATGCGACTGCCCCGCTCTAAGTAAACGACGACTGGACATACTAGGTCGGCCTTTCTATGCAGCCTAACAGATCTTTCCAGTACCGATATTCGTACTATCGATAAATTTGTATACTCGTATCAAACAGGTTGGTTTCGATGAGTGGCATTTCAGCCCGTGGTAACACTAGGGACCTAAACTGGTCTATGTGGGCTTGTAAACAAATGCGGCTGCCACCCTAACCTATATACGAGGGCGGTCCCAAAATTAACCGACCTATCAAAGGAAACAACAAGTTTGGGAACTTTTTTTCTTTATTTCTCAACATAATCTCTTTTTAGTTTGATACACTTTTTCCATTAGATTCGATACCCTGTTTATAGTAAGAACTGTCTAGCTCCTGAAAACAGCCATCAACCGCAACCTCCACCGAGGGATCTAAATCTGGCGAATAAGGTGCGTGGTGAAGCAATCATCATCATACAATTTTCCGTCAATATGCGATGTATAGCACGTTTTGAAATGCCAATGCCTTAAGCTAGCTCACGAACCTTCACCCGACGGTCATCCAATAACATTTTATGGATTTTTTAAACATTTCTGGCGTGAACCCCTCAATCGGTCGACCACTACGGTGATCGTCTTGTCAGCTGATATATATACATATTTATGTGATTCCTGATCAATATTTTGAGGTGTTACAAACGGAGTGACTAAATGAGTATAAGCTATGGTGGAGGGTCGTTTTTTGCCTTACGAAAGTGATTTCTAGTCCCGAATGAAATAACGAATTTTTACGACTTTCTGCATTTGTTTGTAACACCCAAAAGGAGAAGTAATAGATCCACAGTTTCTTATCCCATCGTCTTGCAATCATTTTCTGAGTAAATTTAGCTACTGTCTACCGTTCTATGTACTTTTACAATCAACGTTGAAGTTGCAATTATGGCTCAATGACAAAGATATTTTGGAGGAGAAACCGTGTTGAAAAAATTTTGAATCGGTTCAGATATATATATATAGCTCAAGAGTTGCCAAAATAACATTTTTCAAAAGATGAAATAAGGATGTTCTATAATCCCACAAAAAGCTTTGCTGATTTCCATGAAAATCGTTTTACTTCCCCCAATTTTGAATCTAAACGTAAGAGAAGCCAAATTTTCCAACTGATCTTCTAAGACGAAGTGCGGCAATTCGAGTAGGAAGATACTTTATTTTAAATGTCATAAGAATCGTTTGGCTAATTTGCTTTTGTTTATCCTTCCGTCCGTCTCTTGTAATCACGCTACATTCTACAATAAATGAGCTAGGTGACTGAAACTTGGTACAGATAATTCCTATAGTTGCTTTTATCTTGGGATTGAATATGGGCAATATCGGTAAATTTGTAGATATATAGCAATTTCCGATTTTACTTCTGAACGTCATAGACACTAATTTCAACAGATGCGGCCGAAAATTGGTATCTTAGGTTTATTTATACCCGGAAGCCTTCAAACGAACAATGGTCGTCATAGGTCCATGTTTTGATATAGCCCCCATACAAAGGACCTTTCTGAGGTCCCATCAAGTATAACTTGGCGCCTTAGAAACCACAAATACCAAACGATTTGGTACCCCTGTTAAAGGTACCACGTGATTTGACTTCTTAACGCTACGAATTGGCTTGGAAATTTAATAACCACTTACTTTATTCGAAAACATACTTAAATATAAATTGGATTCGACCCGGTCGAGGTTACAACCATTTTATTCTTATTTTACTCCTTGACTAAGTTCATATTCACACTTGCAATTTACCCCGCCCCCCAGTCGGTAAGGAGGTAACCTGTAACCGACTGCGTCCCTCTCCCAAAAACACTGCAATTCTGCGGTGTAACAATTTCATGTTACTTATCTTTTTATTCGGACTTAGAGTTATACGTCTTGACAATTTTCAATCTTGAAGACAGCAATATGTAGATGTTTTCATTATTTTAGCTTTTATTAATATTCTATATCTTTCATAAGTTTATGCAATAAGAATTATTTCATAATGTATTTAAGTTATTGGATGACTTTTCTTTCGGCAGTAATATTTAACACACTTGGAATAATTCCCATTTATTACATATCGAATTTATTTTTTGCGGTGTATTTAAAATTACACTCCCTTCACCCCGCCGATATTTATTTAGTTTATTATTTGTTGTTGGCTTTTTTTTTGGCAACGTTTTCTTTGCTGACAAGGTAAACAGTTTTGTTTTATCACTTTTTATGTTCGATTTTATTTAATGGGCAAAAATGCAAGAAGAAACAATCATTGGCATTGTTCACAAAAATGCGATATTAGTTACTATCATATGGCGATATGGCGAACATTAGTCTTACTTTCACTGAGTTAAGAAGATAAACGAGTTTTCACTTTTGCCGTGATTTTATTTATTCATTTATCTGATAAGTTTTTATTTTATTTACACAATAAGATCCGTCGTTTGCAATGGTGTCTAGACCGTTCTGTGGCTAAATATTCTTTGCCTAAGCGAAGACATTTTATGTTTTCTTAGGCTACTCTTTATGGATTTATGGCGTTTACTTAAGCGTAACGTGTAACGTCATTTTTTTATTATTTGTTTTATTTGATCAACTGCATAGGAGGGTGCCATCAGCTGAAATACAAATAGATACAACTAACAAAAAGCAGTACGGGAATGCTAAAGTCGAGCGCAGCAGACTGTTTTGTACCCTACACAACGCTTTTAGAACAGAATAAGCACGTAATGCAGCTTCTATTTATTTTTGATGAGATCAAGAAATTTCTTTACGGCACTACTTTCCTCTTATGTACTATGGGAATATATATATATAAAACGACTAAAATACTCTCACTTTGCGACTAATCTTCTTATATAAATATAAAATTAGATCGTGGATTGTTCGGATGATTAAATCTTCAAAATGACTGGACCAAATTGGATACCTCCTTCGGCGTGTTTTTCGTAATTGCTACGCGAAGGCTTAGGATTTAGGAAATTATCAAAAGGTTTTGCTTTTGGGCGGTCATTCCATTTGAATAAAATTTAAAATTATCGACTTTGCCTTACTTAAATAAGAATTATGCATATGTCCATAAATTAATCGCACCGAAATTTTGTTTATAAATAAACAACCATATTTCGGATTATACCAGACTTTTTTAACATCTTATTTCATATTACTTATCTTTTTATACGGACTTAACTTTACACATCTCGACAATTTTCAATTTTGAGTTATGTCACTATTAAAGTAGGTATAGGTTAAGATAGCAGCCGTTTTTTTGGCAGCTCACATAGACCAGTTTAGGTCCCTAGTGTTACCACGGACTGTAATGCCCCTCATCGAAACCAATCTGTTTGATGAACGAATTTATCGATAGTACGAAAAGCCCAATAAAGACAGGAAACAGAACCATCATTTTAATGGATAATTTCAACAATTTCTATCTGAAATCAGTGTTACCAACTCAAAGTCGTGAACATGAAAAAAATATGTTACATAGGGTCTTAAGTCACTTCTTTCATATATTACACTTTTGCCTCGTGGAAAATTACACTATGTAACCAAACATTTTTTTTATTTCTAAGACCTAAACATTTTTTTTTGGTGTCGATTAAGGCGCACTATTTTATGAAACCAAATAGTATTTTTTTTTTAAAATTCCAATTTTCATAGATGATACCCTTAGTATTTGGAGCATATTTGAAGGTTAAGCTCGACAGGGCCATAATACCCTTTAAATGAAAAAAAATTATGATGGCAACAAATGCTGGGAGTATATCTTTCTCGTAGAAATAGTGGATTAGTAACCTTCGTTAACTTTTACACATTGAAACTACATATGGATTATATCTACAATACTATATTCAAATACGAAAATACAAGACTGCCACATAAGCTCACAATAAAAATATGGAACCAACGTATTTTTTGGGCCATGGCAATGGATTTTTTGTCCGAACGTGCAAACGTTTTTATTGAAAATATGTTTAGAACAACGCAAGATTGGAAGGTGACTGCAACTATAATGGTAAATAATTTTAAACGCCAAAGCTATATTGAGAACATAGAAAGTGCATCGCGAGTAAAAGAAGATTTTATCGATTTTTTAATCCTAATATCGGCATAGAATATATGACAAATTTTTGGAAATTTGACAAAATTTCAATCATTATGAAAACATGGGCTGATGTTCTACCATTGAATGGGAACAAGTTTGGAAATGAAAGGAGAAACCAATGCACGATCTGTAACATGAAAGAAGTTGAAAACTTGCAACATTTCATAGCCAGATGTCCAATATTACAAGAATTTAGGGTAATGTATTTGGGACGCATAAGTCTTGCTGGAACAGAGTTAATAAAAATCTTAAATGGTTTGTTATTGTCACTAAATCTATATCGATACCTCCATTCTAAACTATCCTAAGTGCAAAAAGGTAGTTTTTCAGAAGAGGCGATCAATGTTTGATGATTTTTTTTAAATTTGTCTGGAATTCCTTTATAACGCAAATCGAATTTTGTGTTTTGTGAATAACTTTTGATTGGGTTGACGGATAAACACCAACTTTTGACTGAATATAATTTGGAATATTTAGAAATTAAAAATGCAGTCTCCCTAAAACTATGCTAAGTCGACGTAGCATGTTTTAGAATGAAGGTATCATATTATGTTTTTGTTTTCTTTAAACCAAACAGTATGTAGTAAGATCAGTCGTTAAAACAATTAGAAAAAACTATTTTTTTTTCAATAATATAGTTTTTTTGCTGGCGCGAAAAAAACCATCAAAAATATTTTAAAAATACATGTCACTTCTTCTTTAATTTTCATCAAAGTTGTTTTCATATTGTGAAAACAACAATAACGATCTTGAGCCTAAGTGCAAAAACAAAATATGCACTATAAAAGCAGATCGAATAAAACAAAAAAAAAAAACAAAAACATTATAAAAAATAGCCACATTTTGTTTTTTTATTTTTCAAAGCTAGCATCCTAACGAAGAAAACGATGCCTATTTAAAAAAATCGGTGGATAAATGTATAAATAAATATTGTAAATGTAAGGGAAATTAAATTTCTATTTTGGCAATTGTGTTTGGGAGGTACCAAAAGGGGTGTAGCAATAACGCCCATTTTTAGACAGACGGACATAGCTCAAATGGCCCAAAATGGATTTCCGCCAAATATTCTTAGGGTCTCTTAGGTCCCTCTTAAGTGTGTTGCACTTTTGACACTTTTGGTTGTATAAAAACCGGATTATGTTGAAATTCTGTATCCACATATTTTCTTCAAATAGGCATTGTTTTCTTCGTTAAGATGCTAGCTTTGGAAAAATGGGGCAAACAAATTTGTGGCAATTTTTTTTCTCTTTTTTTTATGTTCTTTTCTTTGCCATAAACATTTTTTTAATATCTTCTCCTATTTAGGACACCATATTACAAAAAATGTTACACACAGCCCTTCGCCAAAAATTTTGTTGCATAGTGTTATATTCTCTTATGTATATCCTCCTCCACTAAAGCGATAATATAACGAAAGCTAAGATATTTAAGAGATACCTCTATATGTGAACTAAATGGTTTTCCAACAAGAGGTGTTATTTTGGTATTCAAAAAAAAAATTAAATTTTTTGAGATAAATGATCTGATGTTTATTTCATAATAAAGAGGAAGGTATGCTGTTAATAACGAAAAACAACATCAGCCAAATGGCCACCACGACCACGCTTACAGGACCATATCCTTTGAATGAAATTTTCCATAACCAAATCGCAAAGTGGCTGCCCTATGTCCTCGATAGCCTCACCACTTCTGTCTTTGAGGTATTGAATCGACGCTGGGCTGTTGGCGTAGACCTTATCTTTCACGTGGCCCCAAAGGAAGAAGTCGCAAGGTGTTAAATGACAAGAACTCGGTGGCCAATTGTGATCACCTCTTCGAGAGATAACATGGTCCGGAAACTTTTCCCGTAACAGAGCAATGGTTCGTTGCTTGTGTGGCCAGTAGCGCCATCTTTTTAAAAGTAAACGTTGTCCAGATCAATACCATCCAACTCCGACCATAAAAAAATCACTAATCATCTCTCGATAGCGCAATCCATTCACCGTGACAGTTGATCCAACCTCATTTTCGAAAAAGTAAGGTCCAATGACCCCGCCGAACCAAATAGTCACACGTTAAGGATGGAGAGGCTCCTCAGCAATAACTTTTGGGTTTTCCGAGCTCCAGATGCGACAATTTAGCTTGTTGACGTAGCCGCCGAGGTGGAAATGGGCCTCATCAGACAAGACGATTTTGTATCGTTCGTATCGTTTTTTGTTTTGTATCGTTCGATGATCGTGTATCGTTGGACGATCCCTATTGAAATTGGTTAAAATCGGTTCAGATTTGGATATAGTCCCCATATATATGTTTCACCCGATTTGACATGCAAGCGCCGTAGAAACCACATTTTACATCCGATCTTTATGAAATTCGGCAGAGAGAGTTTTACTATTACGTGAATGAACACTACCAAATTCGGGGAAAATCGGTTCAGATTTAGATATAGCCACCATATATCTGTTTCACCCGATTTAATATTTAAGCGCTGTAGAAATCGTGTTTTATATCCGATCAGTACGAAATTTAACAGAGAGAGTTCTCTTATTACAAGAATAAACACTGCCAAATTCGGGGAAAATCGGTTCAGATTTAGATATAGCCACCATATATATGTTTCACGCGATTTAACATTTAAGCGCTGTAGAAATCGTGTTTTATATCCGATCCGTACGAAATTTAACAGAGAGAATTTTCTTATTACATGTATGAACACTGCCAAATTTGGGAAAAATCGGTTCAGATTTTAACATAGTCCCAATATATATGTTACACCCGATTTGACATGAAGCGCTGTAGAAACCGTGTTTTATATCCGATCAGTACGAAAATCGGCAGAGAGAGTTTGCTTATTACATGTATGAACACTGCCAAATTCTTATCGCAATGCCCATTTTCGGATTGGTAGGTAGGTGTAGGGTATTATATAGTCGGCCACGTCCGACTTTCTGTTTTTCCTTACTGGTTAATAATGGCGTAGTTTCTACTTGTCAAATGTCAAAGAATAAAAGCTTCAAAAGTGACAGCTACCGAAATACCGGGTGATTCAAACTAACACCTCTTGTTGGAAATCCCTTTATATAAAAAACGGTAGACCGAAATTTAACGATTCGTCGTAAACGAATGAAAACGTTTTACAAAAACATTGGGTTTGATGTTAGATGTTCAATGGCCACCTCTTTTCAAGAGCTATATTTACCAATATGCTAAATTTGTGTTGCGCACAATTTAAGTAGACATTAAACATAAATTGCCAAATTGCAGACTAGTAGCCTAGGAAATATGGAATTTATGGTTTTAATAAACATATTTGAGAGCGACCTCTATATAAGGACTGCAAAAAACTATGAACCGGTTTGGGTATTTTTTATTGTACAGAATTCTTGTCAAAATAAAATACAAACTGTAACGTTTCTGCCACATTGCTTAAATAATGTGGTTGTTATGCCTTAAGAAACGTATCTGAGAACGACCTCTATAGGGGAGCTATACCAAAAATTAACTGATATGGCTCATTTTCCCAAATGACCTAACGCTATCAGAATGGTATGGTATGTTCAGCACAATTGATTGCACACTGGTACATTTCCGCAAGAAGGAGGATCCATGGAATTCAATTATAAGTGTGTTTGCCACAGGAGGTATTTTGGCGGCGAGAAATGGTGTTCCTGCCATGGCAGTGCGATAATTGGTGGAGTTCTATTGGCGCTGATTGAAGGCGTCGGCATTCTATTCACAAGACTTTCGTCCGAACAATTCCGTAATCCGCTACCTCCGACTGAAGATCCCAGTGTGCTGGGCGCTGCTAGTTTTGGCCAAGCTCAGCTTAATCAGGGGCAGTATCAGTGAGCTTAGCATTCGAGAATGTAAATATAATTAAATTACCCGTACTTGTATTTATAAAGAAATAATCTGTTCACCAAATTTAAATAACATAATTAGTAAAAGGATGTTATGTATAAATAAAATAAAACAAATTTAAGCATTGAATTAAAAAAAAAAATTCTGCCAAATTTGATCAAGCTAGCTCTATTATTACGGACTGAAGCGTGACATGTAGATCAATATTCTGGGAACCGGTCCCTATCCATAAGGCACCTATCACATGCCAAGTTTTGTACAGGTCCAATTTCCAGTCGGCGATGAACTACTTTGGAGTATATGTTTTTCTCAGTCAGTGTATTTCTTTTATTTTCAAATTCAGCGTCGAGAGGAATTGTAATGAAAATGCCTTAACAAATGTGATGATACAATATCGAACAAGATTTGAATATTTTACAATAATTATTCTAATAGCTAAGTGGTTGGATGGTACTGGTACGTTTACTATTTCCGTTCTGTCAAAAATATTCCACTCGCCACTCCCTTAAGTAATTAAACAAAAAACATAGCTCCCTAATGTACTCACATTCGTACATACATTTTGATCGATGATCTGATCTAAACTACTCGTACAATAATTGAGTAGAACTGAAGTTTAGCCGGGTAATTAAATTTTTCTGGCTGAATGGAAGATACTACCGGCGTGGGTAAGATTTAAAAGTTTCAAAGGTTACTCATCGTACACTCCATAACCGAAAAGTTTATTTTTATTACAGTTTTAATTGATTTAGTAGTTGATATGGCATGACCATTTTGCACATGAGTTCTCAGCTTTAATGATTTTTTTAATTGCCTCTAAATTCCATGAGAATTTCTAACTGGCGCTAAATTTTTGGTGTTTATAAAAAAGCTTTTATATTAGAAAAAAAAATAATAAAAAACGTAGTAGAGAAGCCAATTAAATATACTCTCAGCTGCAGAGAATAATGCAGAGTTTTTAAATACATATATTGCGGTCATTACAAGTATATCTACATATAGAGGATAATCTTGGCAGGAAGACCCTCCGGAGGACATTCTATATCGTTTAGTATAATAAACTATAGGTCTATCTCTGCCCTTGTACAGCAATCTTTACAAGTTTAAATTTGGCTTTAAATCAATTTTCTCTCGTTATAATAACTTCTTAAATACCATTTGCAACCAGTGTTGTGAGAAATCGCAATTTATTTTGTTATTGTTTTATTATTATTTTATGTATTAAACTGTGCTAGTCCAAAAATGTAACAGAAAGTAGACCGGAAAGACAAATTTCGGGCATATTCAACCACAAGGTTATCTAGGAAATCTAAGATGTTACTTAACTTGGTGGGGATTTTGAAGTTTAAGACTTCTTAATACACTCTTCAGTCCAAAAAACGAAATAAAAACCATCCTTGGAGAATTATTTTTCTCTAAACAGTAGTCCCATTTCCCTTAAAAAAATGCATTCAAATATTTTCATATGTCAGAAGTCATAAATATCGTCGAAATTTCAGTTTGGCATCTTTGAGAACAATATTCCTCGCAAAAAAATGCTATGAGTCCTTTCTCAAGGCTTTTATGCGAAACTAGCATTAACCCGGTGCTCTTTGCAGCCCCATCATTTATCTATTTTCTTTGAGGGTACTGTAGAATAGTTATACCTATTTCTTTCAAAAACAAATAACTATTCCATATGGGGAAAAATTATCTTGTTTATGTTCCTGGCATCAAGATTTAGATTTACAATTGTCATTGGGATCACATTTAATCATCATCGCTTCATGCATTCAACCCAATGTGTCATAATTTACCATTTTTGCACTACTGTACAACATTTAATCGTTTTTGCCCCAAGAGTGCCACTAAAAGCGTGCATTTAAAGAAATCATAGTTTATATTCCAAGAGCCATTTTCGCAACCTTAGGCCGTATTTTACCCTTTATGTCCCCTATCTGTGACACGTTTAACTTTTTACCATACCGTGCCTTATTTAGCTTTTTCCCCACGGTTTACATAGAACCATGGTTGTGAATCACTGCACTACTTAATTTAATTCATTATTTTATTATTCCACTGTTCTTCTAAAGTACTAAATTGTATACATATCTGGGACTATATATAACACTTTTTCCCCACTTACCACATTTAACATTTTGCCACACTTTACCGTATTTAAAAATTTGTCACCCCACTGTACCATATTTAAACCTTCTTGCTTCCCTCTATCACATTTAACCCTTTTTGCTATACTCAACCCTATTTAACGCCATTTAGCCACTCTGCACCATAATATTAAACTTTAACTAAAATCATAACATTTGAAAAAAGGACTTCTTATCTCATATTTATGATCCAGATGTTGCCCTCTCTCCCTAGATCCACGATTTTGCCCATATTTAGCACCTTTTAGTATTACAGTACCATATTTATCCATTTTTGTCTTACTGTAGCATTTTTCACCATTTTTTCCCCACTGTAGCATATTTAACCCTTTTTGACCCACTGTACAATAGTCAACCATTTTTGTCACATTGTACCGTATTTAATCATTTTTGTCCCTCTGTACAATAGTTAACACATTTTTGCCTCACTATTTCCGAGGTAACGCTTTTTGGCCCACTGTACCATATTTTACCCATTTTGTCTGACTTTACCATTTTAACATAGTTTAAAGAATATACACTGATAGAAAAAGCTACGTACGGATAATCCTATCAATGAATTTGTTCGTCGCCATGACGAATCTCTGTTTAAGTATACTAGAACAAGAACTATTTAGTGGAATAAAAAGACCCACAGGGTGATTACATATCATCCCTACGATGAATCGTGCTCATAAATAAAAAATGATATATTCCCTCCTCTCTAAGGTGAGGGGGTAAATATGGGGATTTATTTGATTTATAATACAAATATCAATAAGTGTATATATAACATATAGAAAAAGGGTAACGCATCAAAGTAGTGGCCTAAGACCCTAAGTTTATGCGGAGGAAATCCGTTTTAGAACACATTAAGTCATTTTACTTATGTCCGTCCATCCGTAAGCCTGACTGCAGCGAACGATAACCCTCGAAACTATAGTTTCAAGAGATTAAACAGAGATTCGTCAGGTCGACGAACAAATTCATCAATAGGATTATCCGTACGTTAGCTGACTTTTGACGAATGACGAAGCTTTTTCTATCAGTGTAAGCAGTACTAGCCCTTAATTATTTTCTGTTTAGGGTATTATAAAGCTGTTATACTTTTTATATCCTACACCACACTGTGGTGCTTTGTGCATTTGTTTGTAACACCCAAAAGGAGAAGAGATAGACCCATTGTTTATTATACCGATCGACTTGTAATCACTTTCTGAGTCGATTTAGCTATGTCCTATGTAGAAACTGTATTTTATATCCAATCAGTACGAAATTCGGCAGAAAGAGGTTTCTTATTACATGAAGGAATACTGCCAAATTCGGAGAAAATCGATATAGATATAGCCCCCATATATATGTTAGCACCGATTTGACATTCAAGCGCTGTAGAGACTGTATTTTATATCCGATCAGTACGAAATTCGACAGAAAGAGGTTTCTATTTTACATGAATGAGTATTCAGGGAAAATCGATTCAGATTTATATATAAGCTCCATATATATGTTCCTCCTGATTTGGTTACAAAGCGCTATAGAAGTTGTACTTTACTTCCGATCATTACAAAATTCTCCAGAAAGATGTTTCTCAATTTAGGAACGAGTATTGCTTAATTCAGCGATTATCGGTTCAGAATTAGATATAACCGCATATATATGTTCTTACCCATTTACCAATTATTCCAAATTATTATCGCAATAACCCTTATCGCATTGTTAGGGAGGTGTAGGGTATTATATAGTCGGCCCCGCCCGACTTTCTGCCTTTCCTTACTGGTTTTCCTTCCAAATTACATGATTATTCCATTTGGGGAAAAGGTAAGCAGATTTAATTTATTTTATACAATAAAATAGGAAATACTCTTGCTTTTTCTAGTCTATGTTCCAAGAGCTATACCTTTCACTATGACGTTCCTAAAACTAAGAAAACAAATTCCAATCCCTAGTTTATGCCAAAAACTACCCATTCATCTTGGGTCCATATTTAACATTTTTACCCATTCTGTACTATATTCCACACTTCCTGCACCTCTGTACCACTGTACCACTATAGTACTTTTTGCCCCACTGTACCCATAAAAGTATGAATTTGGAAAAAAAACTGTTCTGATCTCCATTTTGTGTTCCAATAGCTACCTTAAGATCTGGGACAATATAAAACTCATGTTGCCGTACTATGTCCCTATAAATAGAAATATCGACACATGATTGCAAATCGTTCTCAAGCGACAAATAGAAGATTTTAAAGCAGATGTTTTTTGTTTATTTCGAACCACAAGTTTCAAAGCTCAAATGTTTTGATGCACAAATGGGACATATTTTCTTAGTTATCAAACGGTAAATAACAACAGCAATTAATGCATTTTAAGCAATTTATGGCGCTTAATTTCCAATAAAATGTTTTTATTGAATGTCGCTTACCATATACATATAGGGTGATCCAAGTAGAGATACTTTTTTCAATAGCCTTTTTTTTGTGACAGATCACGTGTGAGTCGTGTCATGCTGTCATGTTATTTTTGTTAAATATTGTTTGGCCTTTCATCATGAAAAGACTTACGCCTGAACAACGTCTCAGATGGTCCATCCGTTGAGTCCAATTTTCGATGAATCGATTATGTTGACCATAAGTTGAGCGAAGTGAACGAAACACATTCCTCACAGAACGTGAATTTTCGTAATAAAGTTGAACGATTTGTAAACGTTGTTCAGGCGTAAGTCTTTCAATGATGAAATGTCAAAAATACTTAACAAAAATAACATGACAGCATGACACGACTCACACGTGATCTATCAAAAAAAGGCTATTGCAAAAAGTATCTCTACGTGGATCACCCTATATTTGCTTTCATGGTTCGATATATGTATGTTCCAAGAGCTACCATCGCAACCAAGGAGCATTTTTAATTTTATTACTCCGCCAAAACAATGTTTTATCTCTAGTTTTTATTGCAAGAGCTTTCATCGCTGCCCGGTACCATATTTAACCCCTTTTGAACCACTCTAGCCACTTTTCCGCTATACCATATTTAACAGTTTTGTCCCACTGCTCCGTGGCCTCAAAGACATATTTTCTTTGCAAAAATTAAATTTCCTTAAATTAATTAATTGTGAGAAATGTTGTATAGATAAATTTATTATTTAATTTGCGCTTATTTCAGCGGTTTCTGTCAATTTCGTTATGTGCCACTCTCACTGGCAGATATCGCCCATTTTCATACTGTCACTTTGGTGGAGGAGGGTATATATATCACTGGCTACGGGCCTATGTTAGTATGAGTTCTGACGGACCACTGCACGATCAGTCAACACACCAGAAGATTCTGTGTTGACTCCAATGACTTCTGCAGAAGCTGTGGAGATGAGGAAGAAGTGGACAGATTGACCACTGTTATTCGGGCCGGTCCTTCTAGGCAATCTAACTGATCTTTCCGGTACCGATATTCGTATTATCGATAACTTTGTATAGCAAGCAGGTTGATTTCGATGAGGGGCAGCCCGTAATAACACTAGGGACCCAAAATGCTCTATTTGAGCTGTTAAAAAACAGCTAAATCTAATTCTAAACCTTTAACAGGGTGAAGCTTCATGAAATCAGGCTACCAGGGCATGAACAATTTAAATCCATATACACTGAAAAAAAATTTGTCATAAAATTAAAGAAATTCTCCAAAGACGTCCTTAGTCTTCAAAATAAGTACATTTTGTACTTTAAATATAGATAGTTTCAATAATATTAAGTAATTTACTTAATTTTAAGTACATTTTCTTAATTTTAAGTACAAAATGTACTTATTTTGAAGACTAAGGACGTCTTTGGAGCATTTCTTTAATTTTATGACAAATTTTTTTTCAGTGTAACTACCATTTTACTCGGTACTTTAAATATATACATACAATAATTTCAACTTTTTGTTAGATTTGTAAAAAAATAGGCAAAACTCACCTTTTCTTGGGTAGATTCATCCACGCCACTGTCATTGTCGCCCTCTGTAAGAAAATAAACCGAATTTGTTAGTAATTGAAGATACCAAATAAATATTAAAAATCATAAATTTAAAAATTCTTCTTTTTGAATAAGAAATGGCTTCAGAATTGTTGGGGTAATTATTTGCTTAAAGTCTTACTGGATATTGAACCTGTCACCTCACCACTGAGAGACTTCGTAAAACTGGAGTCGTTCGCATAGGAATCGGGTGAAGTTAGAGATAAATCGCTGGTCTTAACCATTGAAGCTGGTGAGTCGTCTTTGAAGGCGGCCTCCTCCTCTTCGATTAACGTCGGACCCATGGGATCATTTTTAAACTGTGCTGACTTCAGGGGCGTAACGGCCTGACCCATAATCACATCATCGTCGTCATTGGTCGACAATGAGGAGGGAGGCCTTTGTGGCTGTTGTTGGGGTGCTGGAGGTCGAGTCTGAGGTTGTTGCTGTTGTGGGCCAGGTGCTCCGGGTGGTCGATTGAACGGCGGTCTGGCAGTAGGCTGATTACTACCGGGAAATGGATTGGGAGGACGATTACCCGCCGCCGCCGTAGGTTGTCCAGGCGCCTGAGGTGGCCATGGAAACGCACCCTGAGGTCGTGGTGCACCTTGACCGGGTGGACTCTGTTGACCACTACCGCTAGGTGGACGAATTTGCGGATTCTGTGGTGGACCACCGGGTCGTGGACCTGGTGCACCAGGACCCATTAGTAAGTTTCCCCGACTATCCATTGTACGCAGGGGTGGTGGTCCACCCGGACGCACACCAGGCCCACCTGGCATCGGAGGACCGCCCGGTCGTGGTCCTGGTGCGCCCATCGGTCGTGGTGGCATTCCTCCAGGAAATGGTGGCCTTGGTGGACCGGCTGGTCTCATCTGCGGGTAAAGATATGGAGTTTTGATGGGCTTAATACGGTCCATTACTATGGCCTATGTTAACTCTCGGTGGCTACTGGTGCAAGTGATTTCAATTTGGTATTTCCCGTTGTGTGGGAGCATATTAATATTTCTTTTTGGTGATTCTAGAAACTAATACGAGTAGAATAAATGGTGCAGAGCAATGCATGTGAGCAGTCATAAGTTTGTTTTTTGGATTTATTTCCATTTTAATGCAAATATTCAAATTTTGATGGTTGTCATATAAATTTGTAATTTACATATTTCTCAAGCGGTAAAGGGGTGCCAAATAAAGAGTATCTGCAGGCAAACAAACATACAAATCAAATGACATATCCATTTTCGATTAAGGAATTTTTGTCATGAATTTCTGTTTTCGATTGTAACATGACCCGAATCATTACGGCCGTGTTTTATTCTTGGTTCTGTTTCTATTGTTGTTGTTTTTTTGTATTCTTCCAAAGAATTTCCATAGTCAATTGGTTATTGATTCAACAAAGTTTGTAATGTGGGCCTTTTTATTTATTTATTTTTATTTTGTGTGGTTGAACTTCGTTTCGAAATACTAACCACAAACTTTACCAATGAGTTCAGTTTTTATTTGTATTACAAAAATATTAGACTCTCAATAAAAAAAAAACGGTGAAAAGTTGAAAGGGTTACTGCTTTTTGGTATTTCGTGAATTCTTTATGATTGTGCAGCAGTTATTTTGGGGAGTGTATTTTTGACAATTTCCATATATAACACGGTGCGGCACAGAAATATGGCAGAACTCGATCATAGTGAAATTAAAGACTGCCCAAGTAGGTTATAATTTTAATATACGGTCCAACTGCACTGGCGAGATGATATACAATAGTCCTCAGGAAAATTTTAAATACATACAAAATAACCTTCGAATTATTTTTACACAGGTACGTCATTGAATGAAAGTACTTCGACTTATTAAACCGGAAGTTGAACAAGTAAGAAAGTTCCGTCGGGTAAACCGACTTATGAATACCCTTAACCCTTTGTGGGGGAGGTACTGGAAGGAGTGGACCAATATGGCCCATCTTCGAACTTAACAGGAGATAGAGAAAAATATTACCGCATACCAAATTTGAAGTCAATCGGTTACTCCAGCAGACAGACACACAGACAGACAGACGGACGGACGGACATTGCTCAAATGACGTAAAATTACCCAAAACGGATTTCCGCCGAACATACTTAGTGTCTTAGGTCACTCCTTCGATTTGTTACACTTTTGGTTCGTAGCAAATGATATATACCCTCCTCTCTAAGGTGAGGGAATAAAAATAACCACTTACAGCCCCGCTTACAAAAATTTTAAAGTAAGCCTGGATGAGCTACGTTTGGCGTATACGAGCATCTGCTCCTTTTCGAGTTCTCTTGAATGCGTGGAGAAGTTCTTCATCACAGGTTCGGATTATTACTGTGAGGAAGAGCTTCTAAATGACGACACCGACGATGAGTCAGATACAACGGCGGTGGTGAAACCTGACTATTGTCCGGATTCTAAAGAGGCTGCATCAACCACCATTTTAAGGCTGCATTAGGAGAAGCAGGCTTAGTCCCAATCCAGGAACCATAGTGAGAGATGATATGGTTTTTGGGCTTGCTTTAAGATACTACTAACGAAAGACGTCGAGCATGTATACTTTCCAAAAACAACCTAAATATTCTTGTAGTAGGATTAAAAAAACTCCCGCCTTAAGACTTAAATTTATCAATACAACAAGGGCAAATCCGCTGAAACCGCCCTGCATGATTAGTCATCAATTTTACAGGAGCTTTTTTTAGCTTTCTTCGATACGGAGGGGCCATAAATAACATAAATTAGGCCGCTCTACGGCTCTAGCAACCCTGGGGATTGGTTGGAGTATATGAAGTATCATTCATTACTTTCTGATTAAAAGACGACTTGTCAGCAGACTTGTCAGCATGGGAACGCAACAACGGGGTATTTTGTCTGCTATGGAATCTCTCTTTAAACAATAGTCTTTTTTCTCTAGATAAGATGGGTATCTTTATTATTACCTATGCAGATGATGTGGCAATAGCTGTCAGAGTGACGTTTCCGAGTACTCTTAGAGACATCCTTCACCAGGCCCTTCATACAACCACAAGATGGGCTTCCGGTGTGAACCCGACCAAAACAGAAGTAGTTCTTTTCAGCAGGTGATATAAGGTAGCAACTGTTGCACCAGTATCCTTGGAGGAAACTGGAATTCCTATACTATATATTACCAGACAGGAAATTATTCTACATAGAAATAGCAAAAGGGCTGTCGTAGCGTTATATACCTGTGAAAGTACAATAGGAAAACATTGGGGTTGAACTCGCGGATAGTTTATTGGTTATGTACGGCAGTGGAAGGCTAATAATGCTGTACGGAATCGTCGACTGGTGGACGGCTCTGCAGAAGTCCACCCGCTCCGCGATTCTATACAAATTTCAGCGAATGGCTGCTACATGTGTGTAGCTCTGGTGAACCGCAGCAACTGACATTATAACAAGACAATATGACGAATCTACAGCTATTAGACTCAGATAATTGTTACTCTGGCCAGGAAATGGCTACGGACACAGTGTCATTCTAGAAATATTACCTGACCTTCCGAACATTGCACCCAGGAAAATAATTGGTTGGAATTCGATTGTAACAATAAAAAAATAGTACTATCAACAAAAAGATTATTGCCTACACCGTCTGTCGGTTGTATTTAAAAATAAATAGTTGAAACAACAATAATAACATGGATACGATCAAATGAAAATGCTTGCAACTAAATCGATGGTTGTATCAATCAAATTGAGATTGTTTTTTCATTGACACTCGGTTAGTTGTGGTAACCAATTTAAAATTTTCATTATAGTACCATATGATCGATTTTTGGTTCTGACAACCAATGTTTTATTATTGACAACATAAATTGTTTCAATAGCCCAAAGATTATTATTACAACGAATAATTGGTTATCACAACAGAAAAAATATTAATAAATAATCGTTTATTGGTTATCCCAATCATTTCCCAAATTTAGAATAATTATTTATTTTGGGAAATACAACCGAAAGATTGGTTGCTGTTATTTTGCTGATATATGACAAACAAAAAATAAAATTACTCGACATAAATAAATCCTCAACATTTTGTTCAAGAACAGTATAGGTAATCAAAAATAATCTCGTGTGGATAATAACGTGTGGAATGCAGAATATGTTGTGGAAAATGTTTTACATAAATAAAAAATAAAAGCAATAATCATGAAATTGAAAGCACATGGTTAAGCGATATTTGCATACAAGTTTTGTGTTTTTTCGTGTACTAAAATGTGTGTCAAATATTTCCACATCTCATAATAGTGATGAATTTGTAATATGGGGTTTTTAATTTTGTTATAAATTGTTTTGTTTTTTGTGCAATAAATAAAATAAAAATTAATGAAAACTGTTTTTAATTAATTGTCGGTAGTATATGACTGACAAATTGTCAAAACTACCAATTATTTAAAACAGTTGGTTGTTTAGAAACCATTTTCGTAGTTGGCGCAACCAAATATGATTGTTGTCAACATGGAAGCAGAAGTATACCACAACCAAAATATTGGTTGTCCTGATGGAATCGCATGATAGTAGACAGAACTAACAAAATTCGGTTGAGGGAACCAAACTGTATTCTGTGTGTGTGTCTGAACCTTTTTTTAGATCCTTTAAGTATACCTAATTGATCAGAATGGAATGGTCGTTCACCTTGGAAAAAGACTACGGTGTGGTGGCAACTACGAAAATGGTGTCTAAAATTATCTGCTGTATGTTGCCACAACTGTTTTAAAAAATTGGTTGTTTTGACAAATTCATCACTATTATGAGATGTGGAAATATTTGACACAAATTTTAGTACAGTATAACCTCTCTAATCCGGACACTCGATAGTCCGAACTATCCAGTAATCCGGACAGCTGAATGATTCGGACAATTTCGAAATTTTACCTCTGTACTCCGAACATCAATATGTTTTTGTGTTTGTTTTTAAGTTTTCTATCGTTATTATACCTTTAGCCAAAAAAAAAATAATTATGTAATGGTTCTGGGAAATGATAATTTTTTCAAAGTAACCGGTGGTAGCTAAAGTTCAAAATTTGTAATGAAATTGGTGCTTGGAAATATGAGGCGAAAAATTATAAAGTGATAAATCTACTGTATTATTTTTGAAAACCGTCGATGAAGTTGACTCTGCTTGTATATAAGTCTACCAAAAAAGGCTGAATATAGACTTCCGTTTTTGAAGATTGAAGAAATTTCTGATAAATGCTAAGAAGCCACTGATAGCACTTCAGTTATTGGGTAAGGCTCCATCACAAGAAAATGAAATCAATACGGAGGATTACACAGAAAGAAAATGGGACCATACAAATCTTTCATTTCTTGTTCACCACTGATATCAAACGAAAATATTGAAAAGGACATAGACTCCATTGTAGTCTTGAAGAAATTCACTATTTTTTGTAGACAAATAAGAAAGCAGCCGAACCCTTTCAAGTGCTATTTTATAGGTTGAGAAAGAAATAATATTTCTAAAAGAATTTAAAAACAGATCTAAAAAACTGCAAAAAGATAAGTGTAAAAGAGGCGATTGCATTTATTATTTATCTTTTTCTTTTTAAGAAACGCGTTTCTTAATTAAATATGAAAATATGATCCAAAAATTTTCTGCAAATATCGCTTAACCCTGTGCTTTCAATTTCATGTAAAACATATTGCACAACATATTCAGCACTCCACACATTATTCTCCACACGAGATTATTTTTGACTACATATACCGCTCTTGAACAAAATGTTGACAATTTATTTATGTCGAGTAAATTTATTTTTTGTTTGTCATGTATCAGCAAAAGAACAGCAACCAATCTTTCGGTTGTATTTCCCAAAATACATTTAATTATTCTAAATTTGGGAAATGATTGGGATAACCAATAAACGATAATTTTTTAATATTTTTTCTGTTGTAGTAACCAATTATTCCTTGCAATAATAATCTATGGTATATTGATACAATTTCTGTTGTCAAGAATAAAACGTTGGTTGTCACAAACAAAAATCGATCATATGGTACTATAATGAAAGTTTAAAATTGGTTACCACAGCTAACCGAGTGTCAATGAGAAAACAATCTTAATTCAATTGATACAACCATCGATTTAGTTGCAAACATTTTCATTTGATCGGATCCATGTTATTATTGTTGTTTCAACTATTTATATATAAATACAATCGACATATATATCTTTCGTCCGATTTGGCCCTTTAGTCCTATAGAAGCTGTATTTTACATCCAATCGTTTTGAACTTTAGAATGGTAGAGTTTCTTGATCCGTGAGCCAACATTGCCGAATTTGAAGAAAATCGGTTAAGATTTAGCTGTAGCTCCCATATATATGTTTCGTCCGATTTTGCTCTTTAGTCCTGTAGAAGCTGTATTTTACATCCAATCATTTTGAAATTTAGAATGGTAGAGTTTCTTGATCCATGAACCAACACTACCGAATTTGAAGCAAATCGGTTAAGATTTAGCTATAGCTCCCATATATATGTCTCGTCCGATTTGGCCCTTTAGTTCTATAGAAGCTGTATTTTACATCCAATCGTTTTGAAATTTAGAATGGTAGAGTTTCTTGATCCATGAACCAACATTGACGAATTTGAAGAAAATCGGTTAATATTTAGATATAGCTCCCATACATACAATACATACAATTTATACATGAATTACAAAATTTATATTTCAGAGTTATTCAATATTACGAGAGTGGTGTAGGGTATTATATAGTCGGCCCCGCCCGACTTTAGCCTTTCCTTACTGGTTTTTATTATACTGTGTATAAGCCATTGTTAACGGAATTGTCCGAATTACAGAAAGCTATAGTTTTTTATTTATTGATTGGTTTTATGTGAATTTTTTGTTGCAGTAAAGCAAAGGAAACAGGTTAAAATAAAAATTCTAAGCAAATCTTGGAATTGTTATCTTCGGTGTAATAAACGGTGAAGTATTGCAATTAAGGAAATAATTATAATTTTAAATTTTCGTGATTTTCGTGCAATAAATCTATTGGTTGTGGTTATTTAAAAATTCGAAAACTTACCGCATCAGTATCACCCATTTTGGTGTGTTGTTCGATTTAAAAGTTAAACTATATTGAAATCAAATATAAAACGACGTAGTATTAGCCAAAAATGGGGGGAATTCCCAAAACAAGTTTTGCTACTTTAAATTTTTTGCCGCAAATTGTTTTCTGTTTAAACTAAACAAAACAAGTTTTTAATTAAATTAGTCCGAAAGCGGAAGCAAAAAACTAAACTCGCAGACAAATCGATAAACTGTTGTTGGCAGGAGAAAAAGGCGGTCTCCGATGGCGGCGATTATGATATTCACCAAAACAGAAAAGAAGAAAATTATAAAATTCCTCTTTTCGACACAAATGGCGACACGCAATTTAATTTCACAGACACTTAAAATTTTACACAATGCAACACATTTTGTTGCGTCTATCAGCCACAGACCGTTAATGTTTCTTTTTTATATCAGAAGTCGCCCAATTAAATGGAAACCGTTTTACTTTGTTGAGCTTCCGACCACGTGTGAAATGCTCGTCAGGAGACAGCCCCAAACAAAGTTCCCGAGAAATAATATATACTCGTAGTAGACCAAAAACAAACAGAAAACAACACAAATGAAATACATAATATGAAGTCACTAACTTCTTCCTCCGGTTATAATAAATAAAGTGCCAGGGATTTTACACCGTTTCCAATAATTAAAAAAGTGTTTCCTAAGGAAACACTACAGATATTTTTATGAATTTTTTTAATTAAAATACAACTCAGGAAAGTTAAAATTCGTGCGTATCGGACCAACGATACAATTCCCTGAAAGGTTCAGTGGACCGATCGCAAAAACGTGGTAATAATATCAGAACTTGTAAACTGTTGAACAGTTAGTATTACATTACACTAGAAATATTCAAATGTTAAAAATTCTTGGCAGTAATTATATGCCTAACATTTAAAGAAAATTATGAAAGAATAATGACATAATTCGGCACCAAGTAGTACCATCTTTCGGCAAAAAGCAATTCCATCTTTCGGCAAAACCTAAAAAACTCTGATATTAGTTTTTAGAAATTAGTCAAAATTCGTATTTTTGTAAGTTAACCACATACACATGACTTGAATGACTTGCGATAACAAAGTTCATAGGTTGAAAGTGGGTTAAAAATGAGCACAGATTTGCCCACATCTTCTGCTTTTAAATTTCAACTATATAAAAAAAGTTAAAAATCCTCTTACACACATCAATTGAAATGTTCCCCGATTAATAATTCCAATTGTAATGTTGTAATATCAATTGGAAATGGTGTAGTGTGAGTACAACAAAAAGGAGGAGTCTTTTGTTGTTTCCTGTCGTAACAAAACACACTTGCACACACCCGACCAAACTATTTCCGTTTCTAACCCGATTTATTACCAGCTGAGAACGACAAACAAACAATCCTGCAGCGGCCGCCCGGCCGACGATATAACCGAACTTAAAGTAAAGGAGGAAACGGAACTAAAAAAGTGAAAGTTTTAGTCCTCGTTTTCGTCGTTGTTGTTTTTGCTGTTATTGCTTCTGATGTTGTTTTTGGTGTCGTCGTTAAGCAGTAAGCATGGTGTCGCATGCTTACCTAAAATCCCCCCATTTGTTACTTTATCGGTTTTCTTTGTTTTTGTGGTTGCGTTTCAATTCTTCTACGTTTTTTGGAAAATTGAATATAAATGACATAGAGAAAGAGAATAGGACATGTTTGTAGTAATGTTGGGTGGGGTTTTTCTTCCTTGTTCGCAGCGAAGAATCTAAACAATTATCATGTCAAACTGGCAAAGAATTCGAATTGAAATAAACATTTGGCAAATTTTCAATAAACACCACAAGACAAAATGTTGCTGCACATATTCGTATTTACATAAACACATTATGTTTATCTGTGCAATAGGTTGTATCGCAAAAAAAAACAGTAGAAAACTAGCCACCTAGATTCTACTTACTTCCCTTCATTATTTCTAAAAAATATACGTTTAACAGTATCGGAGATAACTAATTAGTTAAATTGCAAGAAAAACTTATTTGAAATATATTTTTTTTGAAAATTTCGCCAAAATTAATTTTTCTTAATTCAAAAGTTGAATATGTCTTAAAAACATTATCGAAATTGAATTTTATCTGCAAATATTTAATCAAAATTGCATATTTTGTAAAAAAATAATTTTTTGAAAATTTCGCCAAAATTAATTTTTCTTAATTCAAAAGTTGAATTTGTCTTAAAAACATTATCGAAATTGGATTTTACCTGCAAATATTTAATTGCATTTTTGGGCACCGTAACATTACGTTTGGTTCATCCCACAGCGCCAGTTCTCCTTACCAAAAGTGGCCCACTGGGCACATTATATCACAACCACAACCTTCATACCAAGAAAGGTGAGGTTCTACATTTCATTTTAAATTCATCGACATTTTATTTTTTAATTTCATTGAAATTGAACATTTATATATGATAATTTTATAGAAATATTCGGTGAAATTGCAATTTTATTGAATCTTTAGTCGAAATTGGTAGAAATTTAGAATTTTTTTTAGAAATTGGTAGAAAATTTAGTATAAATTTGATTTTGTTATATTTGTACGAAGAGGTTTCCAAACTTTTTTGAAATTTTTAATTATTTTTTAAATAATGTGGCAACCATAATTTTTTTTACACTACAGACAATTTGTTATAATTGCATTATTAAAATTCATCTAGATCGCTTTTTTTTAGGAAATCCATTTTTTTAATTTTATCAATTTTATTATAACAAATTACATTTTTCAAAAATAATTAAGGAATTTGCATTACTTCAAATGCAAATAGAAATTTCATGGAATTATCGTTTTCATTGAAAATTTCGCCGAAATAGAATTTATACATATAGCAAATGTAATTCTTTAGAAAATTTCGACGAAATTAAATTTTTATAGAAAATTTCATCGAAATTGCATTTTTATGGAAAATTTCATCGAAATTGCATTTATATAGAAAATTTTGTCGAAATTGAAATTTTTAATAGAAAATTTTGTCGAAATAGAATTTTTAATAGAAAATTTTGTCGAAAATTTAATAGAAAATTTCGTCGAAATTGAATTTTTTATAGAAAATTTCGTCGAAATTATATTTTTTAATAGAAAATTTTGTCGAAATTGAATTTTTTAAAACAAAGTTTTGTCGAAAATATAATACGAAATTAAGTCGAAATTGAATTTTTTATAGAAAATTTCGTCAAAATTGAAATTTTTATTTGAAAATTTCGTCGAAATTGAATTTTTTATCAGAAAATTTCGTCAAAATTGAATTTTTTAATAGAAAATTTGGTCGAAATTGAACTTTTTAATAGAAAATTTCATCAAAATTGAATTTTTTATAGAAAAAATTGAATTTTTTATAGAAAATTTCTTCAAAATTGAATTTTGTTTTTAAAGAAATTGAATTTTTTGTAGAAAATTTCGTCGAAATTTAATTTTTTATAGAAAATTTCGTTGAAATTGAATTTTGTTTTTAAAGAACATTTCGTCGAAATTGAATTTTTTGTAGAAAATTTCGTCGAAATTTAATTTTTTATAGAAAATTTCGTTGAAATTGAATTTTTTTATAGAAAATTTCGTCAAAATTGAATTTTTGAATAGAAAATTTCGTCGAAATTGAATTTTTTAATAGAAAATTCTTCAAAATTGAATTTTGTTTTTATAGAAAATTTCGTCGAAATTGAATTTTTTGTAGAAAATTTCGTCGAAATTTAATTTTTTATAGAAAATTTCGTCGAAATTGAATTTTTTTATAGAAAATTTCGTCGAAATTGAATTTGTTATTAGAAAATTTCGTCAAAATTTAATTTTTTGTAGAAAATTTCGTTGAAATTTAATTTTTTATAGAAAATTTCGTCGAAATTGAATTTTTTATAGAAAATTTCGTCGGAATTTAATTTTTTATAAAAAATTTCGTCGAAATTGAATTTTTTATAGAAAATTTCGTCGAAATTGATTTTTTTTATAGAAAATTTCGTCGAAATTGATTTTTTTATAGCAAAATTTCGTCGAAATTGATTTTTTTTATAGAAAATTTCGTCAAAATTTATAGAAAATTTCGTCGAAATTGAATATTTTATAGAAAATTTCGTCGAAATTGAATTTTTTGTAGAAAATTTCGTCGAAATTGAATTTTTTATAGAAAATTTCGTCGAAATTGAATTTTTATAGAAAATTTCGTCGAAATTGAATTTTTATAGAAAATTTCGTCGAAATTGAATTTTTTATAGAAAATTTCGTCGAAATTGAATTTTTTATAGAAAATTTCGTCGAAATTGAATTTTTTATAGAAAATTTCGTCGAAATTGAATTTTTTATAGAAAATTTCGTCGAAATTGAATTTTTTATAGAAAATTTCGTCGAAATTGAATTTTTTATAGAAAATTTCGTCGAAATTGAATTTTTTATAGAAAATTTCGTCGAAATTGAATTTTTTATAGAAAATTTCGTCGAAATTGAATTTTTTATAGAAAATTTCGTCGAAATTGAATTTTTTATAGAAAATTTCGTCGAAATTGAATTTTTTATAGAAAATTTCGTCGGAATTGAATTTTTTATAAAAAATTTCGTCGAAATTGAATTTTTTATAGAAAATTTCGTCGAAATTGATTTTTTTTATAGAAAATTTCGTCGAAATTGATTTTTTTTATAGCAAAATTTCGTCGAAATTGATTTTTTTTATAGAAAATTTCGTCAAAATTTATAGAAAATTTCGTCGAAATTGAATATTTTATAGAAAATTTCGTCGAAATTGAATTTTTTATAGAAAATTTCGTCGAAATTTAATTTTTTATAGAAAATTTCGTCGAAATTGAATTTTTTATAGAAAATTTCGTCGAAATTGAATTTTTTATAGAAAGTTTCGTCGAAATTAAATTTTTTATAGAAAATATCGTCGAAATTGCATTTTTTATAGAAAATATCGTCGAAATTGCATTTTTTATAGAAAATTTCATCAAAATTGAAAATTTAAAGAAAGTTTCGTCGAAATTGCGTTTTTATAGAATAATTCGCCGAAATTGTATTTTTATAGAAAATTTAATATTTTAGAAAATTTCCTCAAAATTAAATTTTTATAGAAAAAATTATCGCAATTTAATTCTTACGAAAAAACCCGGAAGTTGATTTTTTATAGAAAATTTCGTTCAATTCAATTCAATTCAAATTTTATTAATCCAACATACAGTGTTTAACTTATATAGAAAGTGATTTACATTAATGAGTTTTATCTTAGTGATATTTCAGCATATAAGATCTTCGTAAGAGTACATAAATAATTAATTAATATATTTCAGTCCTATTATAGGCAAAAAGGATATAAAAAACCTATATGTGCATACAATTTTTAAAATTTTCAAGTATAGTCTGAAAAGAATTGTTTAGAAAAACTGATTATATAAATATAATCAATAATAAGACAATATTTTCTGCTTGGTAATTTGCGTATTATACTATTAGTTATAAAATCTCTCTACTTTCTCTTATTTTACAATAGCGAGAAGTTGAAATTTTTTGGAAATAGTTTACATTTATTTTCTTAATAAAATCTAGGAATAGTTCATATCCCGATTCTTCGTGCAGCAGTGAAGTTGGGAAGCGCCAATGTTTATCGTAAATCATCTTTAGACATTTATTCTGAATTACTTGAAGCTTTTTCAGATGTGATTTTGCAGCCCTATACCATATTGGAGAAGCGAAGGATAATATGGGTCTGATAACACATTTATATATTAAATTTTTATTACGTAGGCTTAATGTTGACCTTCTGTTCAGAAAAGGCCAAAGAGCTCTAAATGCTTTTATTGCTTTTTGACAGGAAGTTTCGATATGTTTTCTGAAGGTGAGTTTTTTGTCAAGAGTCACTCCTAGATAAATTACTTCGTTTTCGATGTTTATGTCGTTTCCATCAAAATGTAATTGTCGACTTGGAAGTCTTTTTGGTGATTTATTAAAGGGAAATATTATTCCTTTAGTTTTACTGCTGTTTATTTTTATTTTCCATTTCTTAAAATATTTATTACAGGCTTTTAAACTTAGCTCCATTTTCTTCAGTAATGCGCTGGTGAGTTTGCTGGATGATATTAAGGCAGTATCGTCGGCATAATAGGCTGTATCGACTTCTCTTGGAGATTTGAAGTCTGATGTATAAATTGAGTATAATGTTGGGGAAAGGATAGAACCTTGAGGTAGTCCCGCGGGGATGCATTTAAAAGACGATAGGCTGTCGTTAACGGATACGGCGTACTCTCTGTTTTCAAGAAACCGTGAAACAATTTTGCAGATGTATACGGGTACGTTAGCTTGTACCAATTTATATATAAGGCCGTTATGCCATACCGTATCAAAAGCTTTTTCAATATCGAGAAGAATTAATCCAGTCGATTTTCTCATATTTTTATTACTGATTATTTTGTTTTTAATACGCCCAATTTGATGAGTTGTGCTATGTTCTTTTTTAAAACCAAATTGATTTTCGGATATTATATTTGAGTCCGCTGCGAAATCTTCTATTCTACAATGAATTAGTTTTTCAAATAGTTTTCCCAAATTACTCAAAAGGCTGATTGGTCTATAGCTTGTTGCGTTGTTCGGTGGTTTGTTTGGTTTGGCAATAGCAACAACCTTCGCTTTTTTGAACGCTGCAGGAAAATAATTAAGACGGATGCAACTATTAAATATTACTGTCAATAGTAGTATTGCCTTTTCTGGAAGTTTTTTTAGTAAAATATTTGGAATCTTGTCAAAGCCAGGGGCTTTCGAAGATTTTAATTTTGATAAAATACTTGATATTTCTCCGGTGGTAATGAATATAGCTCCCGTAGTGGAGGGTTCTTCTGTTTTTAGGGTTGTAGCAATGTTGTTAACTTCACGATCAATTGAATGAGAATAGTTTACCGTTAGCTCGTGAGATTTATAGAACGTATTGGCAAGTATTTCAGCTTTTTCAATATCAGTAATTAATTTTGAATTGCCGTTCATAAGGTGCGGGATTTTCCTTTTTCCTTTACATCGTAAGGATCGACTGATCTTCCAAAAGCGTTTGTCACCAGGTTTCATATGTTCGAGCAGATTTGACCATCTATTATTTTTAATAATATTTAATTTTTTATCAATAAAATTGCTAATAAATTTTGCACATTGGTTATAGAACGACGATTGTAGGGTATCGCTGGAGCGTGACTGTTTCCGTTTAAATTTCTTCCTTTGGCCAATCAAGTTTAAAATGTTGGGAGGCAATATATTGGGTTCTGCCTCATTGCTCATTGGTGTATATGCATTTCTAGCTGTGAGGATTAGTTTTGTAAAATTTTCAATTTCCTTGTCAATAAACAATTCAGAGCTATAACTATCAACAGAGAAAGCAATACTACGATCAATAAAATTTTGAAAAGCTCTCCAGTTAGTGTTTTTGTATGAGAACATACGGCGATTTTCCTGTTTGAACCGAGCAGAAATGGAACAAACGACAGGACGATGGTCTGATGGGATTTCGTAATCCAGTACTGTAACCCTAAGTGGAAGCGGCAGATTACTTAGAATAATGTCAACTGTCGAGGGTCTGCTGTTTCTGCGGTGAGGGTATAATGTGGGACTGTCCGGATAGTATATAAAAAAATTCCGCAATTGTTGAAAATCATTAAGGGCATTGCCAGCCGGGTTACTGTTATGGCAGTTCCAAGCAGAGTGTTTAGCGTTGAGGTCACCAAGAAGAATAAAGTCGACGTTGTTCGGGGTAAGAGCTTTAATATCATTAATAAAGTTTTGAGAATATTTGGGAGAGTAAGCTGTTGTAACTATTACTCTTCTATGGTTGATAATAATCTCAATTGAAAGATTTTCAATTGATCTAGTATTTATTATAGGTAATAGCTTGTGCTTGACGCTTTTATGGATTAAGAGCGCAACTCCACCCCCATTTGCATCTTGTCTGTCGTTCCGATGAAGTGCATAATTTCTGAAGTATGGCTTATGGTTTTCTTTTAAAAATGTTTCGTTTAATCCAGCGATGTGTATATTTTGCATTGTTAGCAAGTTTTCGAATTGTCGAGTATTTGAATATGTAGTAATGCCGTTTGCATTCCAATGCAGTATATTTAGTGTGTGTATGTTGTTATTTAATGTCATGAGCGTATTTTAGAAGTGACATTACAACATGAATTTGTTGTACTTTCGAGGTACATCTGCTTAGGTCATCGAGTGCAGAAGTGAATATATTAAAAAGTTCGTCTATGCTAAATAGATCGTTACCCTCATTTATTACCGTGCTCGCGTAAGTATGTCGATTTGAGTGGTGAGGCGAGGTAATATGATGAGTATTGTTTGCTGGCGAATGAACATTAGTAATATGATGAGTGGTGTTTCTTTGAGAATGTGCATTCGTATGTCTTGGGCGTCCAACCTGGACCCTTCTGGAGGGCCCGGAGGTAACTCTTTGTCTGATTTCCAGATATTTTTGTCGCAGTGGACATTTTATATCGTTAGCTGCGTGGTCAGTTCTTTCTTCACCAGCCTGTTTGCAATTAAAACAAGAGAAAACTGCAGGGCGCTTGTTTTCTTTTGTGAATGGACACTCAGATGTTTTGTGAGTTTTCGCACAAGTCATGCATGCAGGTTTGCGGTTGCAGTGATCACCACCATGGCCATACATCAGGCAGTTCCAACATTGCGTTGGTCTCTCGGATTTATTTGGTTTGTGTTTTTTCCATGTTATGAGAACTTTGCAGATAGATTTAACATTTCTTAAATTATTTGGGTTGAGTGATTTACGCTCAAACTGGATTTTGTATACTGCGTCATCAGCGCTGCTATACTTTGTCATTACCTCAGACACCGAAATAGGTGAAAGGTTGTATGTCTTAAGGTCTTCCATTATTTCATCAGGTTTTAGCCTGGGAAGGCCGTATACAAAGGTGGTATATAATTTATTTTCTTTTGAGTTGTAAGAGTGAAACTCAATCTTACCCTCTTTCAATGACTTGATACAAAAATCATATTTTTCCTTAGTTTGTGGGAAAATCTTTGTCCCAGTTGAAGTGCGTTTGAACATGCAGTCGTCACCGACGATAAGTTGTATTTCTCTGATAGATACACTGGAATCAGCAACAATTGGAGGTGGTTTTGGTTGAGCTTTAGGTACATTTGGCTTAATGTTTGTCTCAGGTGAATCGTCCATATCTTCGATGGATGATAGAGAACTATATCTGTTGACATTTGAACAGGAGGCGCCGTATGTGTTTGTACTTAATGGTACAAACTGCGACTTGTGCTTTGCCTTTGTCCGCCGTGAGGTGGATTTAAACGCGCGGGGTGCCGCAGGTTTGGCCCCGTGGGGCTTTACCATCTTACGGTGCACCGGACCACTATTGAGAAACTAATATGTATTTTTTTTTTTTTTATGAAGTTTTATTTGCCTGCGATGCGAGCGCAAAGTGGATAGAGTTTATGACACTGAGATTTGCTTTATGCGTACTTACAACCGAACCGAATGAAAGTTAGCACTGAACTGATAGAAAATTTCGTGGAATTTGAATTTTTATAGAAAATTTCGTAGAAATTAAATTTTTTAGAAAATTTAGTCGAAATTTAATTTTTTATAGAACATTTCGTCGAAATTGCATTTTTATAGAAAATATAGTTGAAATTGAAATTAAAAAAAATAAAAAATGTCGTCAAAATTACGTTTTTATAGAAAATGTTGTCGAAATTACATGTTTATAAAAAATGTTATTGAAATAAAATTTTTCTAAAAGATTTCATAGAAATAACTTTGTTTTACTTAAATTTCAGGCAAATTTAATTTATTTAAAAAATCCAATGAAATTGTTTTTTTTACCAAATTCACCGACATTTAATTTCTTCTTTTTTCTACAAATTTTCATCGAAATTAAATTTTTTGTAAACACTATCATCAAAATTGCATTTGATGAACTGAACAAATTAAAACAACTAAAAAACATCAAAAAAGCTATTTTTTTAAAAAAAAATTTCAGATTTTGTTCTAAAAACATCTAAAAATTATTTGAAAATGTTTTTCGAAAATTGTTTAAATGAGATTTCGTGAAAATCTCTAGGCATAAGCGGGGCTTTGAGAACTGCACCAACAAAAGCGTTGGAGACTATACTGCACATCCAACCAATAGACATCCGTATAAAGCATGAGGCATAAAGCACGTCTACAAGTGATGGGTGAATGGATAAATCGAGACCACAAGTCGTACCATCAGAAGATTTTAGAATATCTACTTGGTCACATTCAAACACCAGAAATCTCCGGCCGCATTCCTGAAGTGCGGCTTACAGCTACCTGTGATTCGTTCGTGCCCGACAGACGCTCCTGGGAAAACGGAACACTAGCTCATGCGCCAGTGGGAACCAGCTGCTACACTGATGGGTCCAGGCTAGAAGGAAGGACGGGTCAGGGACTTTTTATTGTGAACCAGAAGTCGAACTTTACTTCCGCCTCCCAGACCATAACACAGTGTTTCAAGCAGAAGTTCGAGCAATCACGGAGTGTGTTAACTGGCTCAGTAATACCACAAAGCCTATATATGCCAACATATTCACAGATAGCCAAATGGCGATCAAAGCTATCAAATCGGAAAAGTTCAAATCCAGAACAGTGTTAGACTGTAGTCCATGGTCAACTGCGTATTTTCTGGGTACCGGGACACAACGGAGTGATTGGAAATGAACGAGCGAACAGTTTGGCTTCAAAGGGCAGAGAACTTCTAGTAATAAACTTGGAAAATTGGAAACCTTTCGAAGCCACCACGGATGAGTTGAAGCACTGGGCAGTGATGGCTCACAAAACTGTGTGGAATAGAGCAACTGCAAAGATACTGTGGGGTGATCAAATGAGAAGAAAACCAGTAGTTCTCCGAAACTAAACAAGATCGAGATTAGTAAGATGATAAGTGTTCTAACGGGACACTCAAGCTTACAGGCACATCTTCATCGCATAGGACTAGCAGAAAACGACGAGTGCAGGGCATGCAGGGAAAACATCGAAACGATGGAACATATTCTGTGTCACTGCCCTTTCACACATGCAAGATCCCGATATTTCGGTTCCGACATATTGCCAGACTTGACTCATCTCAGAGGATATGACTGGAAGATACTGAGAAAATTCGTGTCTAGTACCGATTTGCTGTAACTCGTGAGGTATTAAAAGATCATAAATAAGGAGCGCACAACAGGCCGAACCACTGGCTTAAGTGTATGCCCATGGACATGAGACGTTTAAACGTCTCCTCCATTCCACCTAACCTAACCTAATAGGATTAAATTATTTTATATTATTAATGGAAATTTGGTGCGAGGGTAGTCCTTATCGTTATATAAAATTATGTTAAAAAAATTAGTTAATTTTCTCAAATTTGCAAATTTTTTTGTATATTAATTTTTTTTAGTTGCATATACGATTTTTCGAATTATATTTTTATATGTTGTGCATATTCCCTTGCATATAAAATGCATATATGGAATATGCAAAATGGATCGAATATAGAATCCAAAGATATACCTATGCTTATATAAAAACTTGTTCGGATGACAAATAGAGATTGCATAAAATTCCGCTGTCTACGAGTATTTATGAGGTATGAAGACTATTTATATTTGTTAATTAATTCTCTAAAGCCTTTTTTATAAATTTTCGTTAGGGTTTCGTTGCAGCCTATTGTATGTAAAATTTCATGCAATGCCGGTAGTCATACTTTTTTTTGGCAATCGTTTTTGCGCCTTGTCTCTCATCGAAAAAGAAAAACAAAGCCAAGAGTTAAACTTGTTCAGATTTTCGTGTTTATTGGCGATTGTTACTTCCTCATGGAACCGGGGGTACCCACAAGTGATGTCACTTTTATGGTCTCGTATAATTTTTATGAATTTCCCAAAACTATTATTGTTATTGTTACTGTTGCAGTGTTATTGTTATTCCAGTTTTTGGTGTATGTTACACGAGGCTACATATTTTTTCCCCAGGCTTGGGGAAGGATTCTCCACAAACAAAAGTTGTCTTCAATTAATACAATTATATATTATCCAATGATCAAGTCTACCATATTTGCAGTGATTGCTCGCATTATTAGAGTCCGACGATTTTTTATGTTTTCTTCATTAAACTTTATGCTGGAAATTCTTATTTCCAATAAATACAATAATTGTCCATTAAATTGAAAGAAATTTTACATATAATTCGATACCTCCATTCTAAAACATGCTAAGTCGACTTAGCATAGTTTTAGGGAGATTGCATTTTTAATTTCTTAATATTTCAAATTATATTCAGTCAAAATTTGGTGTTCATCCGTCGACCCAATCAAAAGTTATTCACAAAACAGTACAAGAGTCATCCGATTTGCATTATAAAGGAAATCCAATTTTGTATAATTTGACCATTTTGTGTGGGAGGTATAAAAAGGGGCGTTCAGGTAACGTCCATTTTTCACAGGACTATAGATACTTAACTTCATGGATTGGTACAAACGCTATAAGCTTTTTACTTTTTGTACAAAATGGTACCTTTGTGTGGGAGGTACCAAAAGGGGCGAGGCCACTTCACCCATTTTTCTCAATTTGATAGCGGCATATAAACCATTACTATGTGTGTAATTACAGAGGATTTGAATAAGTAGTATAGAAGATATTAGAGAATCAATATTTTACTACATTTTGACCTTTTGTGAGGGAGAAGGAGTGGACCAATACGCCCACTCCTTAGCCTGAGATAGAAAAAAAATTATCCTACACCAAAATTGATATCAATCCGTTACTTCTTTCTAGAGTTATCGTGCGCTCCAGCCAGACAGACAGACGGATATTGCTCAAACGACTTAAAATGGCTTAAAACGGATTTCCGCCGAACATACTTGTGGTCTTAGGTCACTCCTTCGATGTGTTACACTTTTTGTCCGTAGCAAATGATATATACCCTGGTCGCACTAAAGTGAGGTTATAAAAAAGAAAGGCAAATGTCCAGCACTCGTCGAGACATACACAGAGATGTGGCTTGAATCAAGAATCTAACCATATATATATTTCGTCTTATTTGGTGTCTAAGCACCAGATAAACTATATGTCATTATGATCAATAATGATCGCTGTCAAATTTAAAGAAAATCGAATATGGATCCCGTATATAGCCAGCTGATTTTTATGCTGTTTAAAATAATGAAGAAAAAGTAGAAACCAATATGGTAGAACAACTGCATTGGATAACGGTTATAACAAACACCGAATACAAAAAAATTTTCATTGTCACAAAACATTTCCATATCCCAACGATTTTGCCTAAGATTCCCATATAAATCTTAACTTTTTCATATAAATCTTCACGGCCATTGGTTGTAGGAGAATGTAAACTTATTCGGGTTTTAATATTTTATAAGATCTATAAATAATACGCCCTGGTGCACTTTTTAGTACACACTATAATAACGCTTATAAATAGATCACAAGTTTAATTACCGAACAATTATTACTCCACAAGATTTAAAATTCGCATCCAAAACTATTTTTACAAAATGTCACTCTATTCTAGAAGAAAATACACCATACGCACCGAATGCAAACGTTAAAATTTATTTTGATTCCGAGCGTATACTTAATATTAAAAACCAAATGTAACTCATACGTATGGGTGTACCCCACGAAAATCACTGTGACCACATGCGAATGTGCATTTTAGTACCCATCGCTTTCGTAAACAACAGCTAAACATTTTTTTGCCATGTGTCAGAACTATAATTTGCATTACCACAAAAAAAGTGGCTAATTTCAACGTCGAATGCATAGCAAATGAATGAGTAACTTTATTAGAATAATGCCTATGACCACAGGTATTCAGTGAATGTTCATTTATTTTGCCATTTTAATTATGGTCCCTCCATATTTCAAGTCGTACACTAAATATAGCTGGGGGAAAAAAGAAGAGTTCAAGCCAAAACCGAAAACAATTATTATTTGCATTTGGCCATAAATTTTCCCGTTAACGACTTTAGTCAGATATTCTTTATGTGAACTCATTCTCATTCAATTCAATTTCTATTGAGCATTCCATTCCGAAGGGGGGAGGAAGGGATCATGTCATGGTTTAGTGCTTTGTGGAGTTCTTGTTGTTCGCCACCTTCCCAGAAACATGAAATAGGTATGTCGGAGACAACATTGTTTTGTCGGTTCACATCTAGATTCTCTCCCTTTGCTAATCCTTCAGCAGCAGAAACAGTTACAACTCCACAACACATCATCAACCCTAGACACAAACCCATTTCACAGTCACATTCACATTCACATTGTCGGCTGTCGTCTTTTGTGTTGCATTCAAG
Organism: Eudasyphora cyanicolor; assembly: GCA_963930755.1. Lineage (NCBI taxonomy): Eukaryota > Metazoa > Arthropoda > Insecta > Diptera > Muscidae > Eudasyphora > Eudasyphora cyanicolor. The sequence continues at coordinate 194,334,341 of OZ005734.1, forward strand.
AGATTTCTATCACTTACTTGGAATTGTTGTTATAGTTTTTTTTGTTTCTCTAAAGGCTTTTATGGTTATTTTTCAGGGAAAATATTTTAGATAAAGAATAACTTTTATTTGTTGATAGCAATGAATGCAATTGAAATTCTAGTGAATATATATTTGTATTTATATATGTACATATGTAAATGAAAAATTTTGCAATTTGCAATGCAAAATGGTTGAAACAATATGGAACAAATAATGCATATTAATCGATAAGAGGTATGCATGCATCCTAAAGGAATTGGGTAAAAATTTAATTTTTTAAGTTATATTTTTATTTCGTATTTATAATTGCCAAATGAAAGTACATGGATACAAGGAAGAAAATTTCAGTCTGGTTAACCGACTCACTTTGTGAGTAATGTAATATGGTACTTCGGGTGGACGATGTCAGAACGTTGGAAAAATTTGTTAATTCTTTGTCAGTCTAGAGTCATTGGAAATGTTGTCTACAATACAAAATACATATAAAAACATTTAGCCGCACAAGTTATGGGAATGTTCAAATAAACCTATCAATTTTTGTGGGGATAGCAGAAGTGACTTGATGAAAACGCAAAATTTGCGCTGAATGGTAGATACTTCAAAGACATTGCACTGGAGACATTGTTATGAGCCATTCAAGTTTAGCATGAGTTGGGCATTTTGTGTGGGAGGTACAAAAAGGGGCCATTTTTTACCAGACTGTTGGTGCTATAAAATCACTATATTGCACAAACCTTTAAGTATTTATATGCACTATTAGTAGTTTTATAAGCAGTTAACTTGTTGTACAAAATGGTCCCTTTATGTGGAAAGTACCAAAAGAGACCACTTCGCCATTGTCCTCAAGGTGATAGCGACAGATAAACTATTCTATCTGAGACAGGAGTAAATATTATCACATACTAAATCTGAAGTCAATCCGTTACTCCTTGCGAGAGTTGTTGTGCGCTCCAGCCAGAAAACTGCGCAAATGGCAAAAAATGTCCTTAAACGGATTTCACTCCTTCGATGTGATACACTTTTGGCCAATAGCAAATATAAAAAGGTTTTATTAAATGTCAACAATCATTTGATTTTCGTTAAAAGTTAACAAAAATTGCATTGAATTATTTTTATATTTCTATATAAAAAAAGATTTATTGTGTAAGAAATTAAACTATAAAATGAACAAATAATGTTATATATTTCTAATCAAATAGAAAACTTTTTGACGAGAATTATATAAATATGATATATATAAATTGCTTATGTTCTCCAATTCTGATGAAAATTGGTGGAAATATTAAGTATGATCGTTCAAAATTGTTTCCCCTTTATAATAGCACCATACTTAATATTTCCACCAAGTTTCATCAAAATCGGTGACCACAAGCAATTTCCCATATTACTTAATGCGATTTTCGTCTCAATACAAATTTGAAACGGTACAAAATCATATTTGTGAAAGGTCTTTTAATATTTGGGAGGCTCTTTTATATGAATACATCGAGATTGAGATTTTTATATACATAGTCATTGAAATTCGAAAATTTCGATATTGGCGTATTTTTTACCCTACACCACACTGTGTACAGGGTTTGTTTCATGGCAGATATTTGCAACACCTAGAAATATTATAGCTAGACCCACCTTAATGTAAACCGATCGACTCAAAGCTGAGTCGATTCAACCATGTCTGTACGTCTGTCCATCTTATGTTGTTCGTTGAGTACAGGTCGAAATTTAATTCCAATCGTTCAGAATTTTTGCATTTAGGAGTCTTTCGCAGCAGGAAAAAACTCGATTGAAATTTCTTGACCCACGGACCAACATTACTCAATTTGAAGTAAATTCGTTCAGATTTAGATATAGCTTCCATATACGAGTATATGATTCGTTCAATTTGGCCTTTTAGCACTATACATAGAAGTTTTGGAAATTTTTAATGGTAGAGTTTCTTGATCCATGGACAAACATTCCCGAATTTGAAAAAAACCCGCTTCAGATTTAGATATAGGTCCCATATATATGTATCGTCCGATTTTGCCCTTTAGCCATATAGAAGGAGTAGTTTACATCCAATCGTTTTGAAATGTAGTTTGGTAGAGTTCCTTGATCCGTGAACCAACATTCCCCGTGTTGAAGAAAATCTTTATCTATGGACCAACTTTGCCGAATTTGAGGAAAATCGATTCAGATTTATATTTTCATATTTCGATTCTAAACTATGCTAAGTGCAAAAAGGTAGTTTTTCAGCAGAGGCGATCAAAGTTTGATGAATTTTGTAAATTTGTGTGGAATTCCTTTATGATGGAAATCGAATGACCTGTACTGCTTTGTGAATAACTTTTGATTGGGTGGACGGATAAACACCAAATTTTGACTGAATATAATTTGGAATATTTAGAAATTAAAATCCCTAAAAACATGCTAAGTCGACTTAGCATGTTTTAGAATGAAGGTATCGATACATGTTTCGTCCGCTTTGGCCCTTTAGCCGTATAGAAGCTGTATTTTACATCCAATTGTTTTCAAATAAAGCATGGTAGTGTTTATTGATCTATGGACCAACAATGCAGAATTCAAAGAAAATCGGTTCAGATTTAGATATATCTCCCGTATATATGTTTCGTCCGATTTGGCTCTTTGGCCCTATAGAAGCTTTAGTTTACATTCAATCGTTTTGAAATTAGGTATGGTAGAGTTTCTTGATCCATGGACCAACAATGCTGAGTTTGAAGAAAATCGGTTTAGATTTAGATTTAGCTCCCATAAATATGTATGTTTCGTCCGATTTGGCCTTTTAGCCCTATGAAAGCTGTCTTTTACTTAAGATTTGATATTTAGCATGGTAGAGTTTCTTGATTCATGAAATCTAAAAATCTTTTCACTCGCATACAAACGTACGCGGAGTAGACTTTTCCTACATCTTGTAGGAAAAATGGGCAACTTAACTGGAATTTCTATTTCTTGAAACTATCAGCTGTTAAAACGGTTGTCAAATAAAGCAGTGTTAAAAACTCAAAATTGTGATCCTGCCAAGTATAAATACCTTTATAAGAGCTAACATTGGGTACAAAGCAATGTCTTGTGTCAATATCGTAAAATTTTGAATTTTAGATTAATTTTGCAATGATTGCAATTTGCATATGGATGCCTCCATTCTAAAACATGTTTTTTTTTTCTAAATATTCCAAATTATATCTATTTAGTCAAAATTTGGTGTTCATCCGTCAACCCAATCAAAAGTTATTCACAAAACAGTACAGGTCATTCGATTTTCATAAGAAAGGAATTCCACACAAATTTAAAAAATCCATCAAACTTTGATCGCCTTTCCTGAAAGGCGATCCATTCTATACAGTTAGCATTGTATAGAATGGAGGTATCGATAATACAAAATTTGGAAATTAAATAAAATAACCAAGAGAAAAGTTTTGTTGGTGAATGAATTTTGTCAAAATAATTGAGTTGAAATTTAAATATTTTATAGTCTCCAGAAGTCAAATTTAGTTGTTCCGGCATATATCCGATTATCCGGCATATATCCGATTTCCGTTTACTCAATGTTGTCCGGATGTTAATTAACATTCGTCTGTTAATTTCAGGGAATGGATGTTATTTGAGTGTCACCGTTTCTATTCTCCACTTGAAGCGCTGCATTTCTGTAGTAGTAGTCATGTGGTTATGTCTATTCTTAGCTTCCCTGTTGACTTGGGCGATCAGATGTTGTTGTAGTGGTAGTGTATCCGGTGAGTTTTTCTACCTGCAGAAACTCGAATTATGATGAAAACATGAAGATGTTGATAATTTAACATTTCCAGTGCCCTGGCTGGGAATCGAACCCAGCACCTCCGAAATCTAACACACTAACCACTGAGCTACCGAAGGCCACTATTTTGTGGGTAGGTTCTATGTAAGGAGGCTATATAAAAATGTGAACGAATGATGAATATTCTCCAAGACATTTTCCAATTAAAGATATATAAAAAAATGTAAGCCCAATCGTTGAAAAAATGCAACTTGTAGAGCATGCAGAAGACAAGTCGGGAAAGACCTTCGAATGGAAGCTACAATTCATCTACACCTACCTACAAGGGGGTTATATCAAATCATGGATGGACCTATGACTATTTTTTAGCCAGACATACCTTTGCACAAATCTTATAAAGGGTCCGCCAAATAACTTTTTTTTTTGAAAATGCTATAAAAAAAACTACTGAATATTTTCTCAAATTTCTTTTTTTATTTGAAAGTACAATCCTTCCGGTTAATAATGGAAAATAATTTCATTCAAATGGCTGCCTCGGCTGGCCATGCAGTAGCCTACTCGATCGGTCCAATTTTAAGCACATTATCGATTGTGTGCAGCTGTATTTCACCAATGGCTTCACGAATATTGTCCTTTAAAGCGTCAATTGTCTCTGGCTTGTCGGCGTAACACTTATCTTTGAGGGCACCCCACAAATAATAGTCCAACAGTGTCAAATCGCAGCTCCGAGGTGGCCAAACGACATCAGCTCTGCGGCTGATAATGCGATCTTCAAAAACAGGGCGCAAAACATCGATTGTAGCTTCGGTTGTGTGGCACGTAGCGCCGTCCTGTTGAAACCAAATGTTGCAAATATCCTCCTCTTCAATTTTTGTGAACAAAAATGTGTTCAACATGGCCTGACAACAATCGCCATTGACTGTAACGGCCACTCCTTGCTCATTTTCGAAGAAAAATGGCCCAATTATGCCTCTGGACCAAAATCCGCACCAAACAGTGACTCGTTTTGGGTGTATAGGCTTTCCAATGTATGCGTGCGGGTTTTCTGTGCCCCAAATGCGACAATTTTGCTTGTTTACATACCCGCCAAGCTCAAAATGATCTTCATCTGAAAAGATGATTTTTTGGCAAAATCGGCATCTTCTGTAAGTCGATCGCATTCAAGCGTATTTTTCAAAGTTCAAGCGTAAACACAAACATATTCGTTCAGCGGAAGGATAAAACTAATTATCTGTCAAATCAGACATGAGCTAAGTGTTACCATTCACGAAATAAGCACTAGTTGAAAAAAAATACGTTAGATGGCGGACCCTTTAGAAGAAGTATAAGGGAATTTATGTTTTAAATTGGGTCATATATATAGCATATTGAAGGAGTGACCTAAGAGCCCAAGTATGTTTGGTGGAAATTCGATTTGGGGAATTTTAAGTAATTTGAGTAATGTCCGTCCGTCCGTCTGTCTGTCTGCTGGCTGGTGCGCATAATAACTCTCGAAAGGAGTAACCGACTGACTTCAAATGTGGTATGTGGTTATATTTTTCTACATCTCAGACTAAGTTCGAAGATGGGCTATATTGGTCCACTCCTTCTATTAGCTCCTTCACAAAGGTAGGTTATATTGATTCTCTAATAACTTCTCTACTAATTATAAGAATATCTTGAAGAAATAGTTACAAAGGCCCACAGATGTTGGTCGTTGTGCAGAGGAACTATGGGCTCACCGGCTTTACATGAGCGTGATTAGACCAATAATCACATACGCCTGTGTAGTGTGGTGGACATCAATGGACAAGAAGTGCAACATAATACCTCTGCAAAAAATTCAACGTATGTGTTGTCTAGGCCTAAGCGGGGCATTTAGAACTGCGCCAACAAAAGCGTTGGTGACTATACTGCATATCCAACCAATAGACATAAAAGTATGAAGCAGCCCTCACAGCAAGACGTCTACAAGTGATGGGTGAATGGATAAATCGAGACCACAAGTCGTACCATCAGAAGATTTTAGAATCTCTAGTTGGTCACATTCAAACGCCAGAAATTTCCGACCGCATTCCTGAAGTGCGGCTTACAACTACCCGTGATTCGTTTGTGCCAGACAGACGCTCCTGGGAAAATGGAACTTTGGACAATGTGCCATTGGGAACCAGCTGCTACACGGATGGGTCTAAGCGAGGAGGAAGGACGGGTCTGGGACTTTTTATTGATGAACCAGAAGTCGAACTTCACTTCCGCCTCCCTGACCATAACACGGTATTTCAAGCAGAAGTTCGAGCAATCACGGAGTGTGTGAACTGGCTCAGTAACACCAAAATATGCCAACATCTTCACAGATAGCCAAATGGCGATTAAAGTAATAACTTAGGAAAGGGTCACATCCAGAACTGTGTTGGACTGTAAAAGAACGATAAATGATTACTCAGTCCATGGTCAATTGGTATAAAAGATCATAAATAAGGAACGCACAACAGGCCGAACCACTGGCTTAAGTGTATGTCCATGGACATGAGACGTTTGAACGTCTCCTCTCTTCAACCTTACATAACCTAACCTATTGGAAACCCCTATATTTGGCGCACTTTAGAAGTTATATCATCGCATTCTGCTAAATAGTTATTTTTGTATGTATAAATCACAATTAAGCGAAATGTCATATCTCAAAATGTGGCGTCCTTTTTTCTAAAATGGCCATATCATTTGCAACGGACCAAAAGTGTAACACATCGAAGGAGTGACCTAAGACCCCAAGTATGTTCTGTTTCAGGACATTTTATGTCCGTACGTCTTTCTGTCTGTCTGGCTGAATGGCGCGCGATAAGGAGTAACGGATTGACTTCAAATATGGTATGTGTTACTATTTTTTTTCTATCTCAGGCTAAGTTTGAAGATGGACTATATTGGTCCACTCCTTCTATTGCCTCCCTGACAAAGGCTTAAAATTTAGTGATATAACAAATTAGCAAATTTTTGTGCGTTTTTTCCCCTACTTTTTAAGGTTTTTTCGCACCAGAAAAACGATTTTTTGAAAAAAAATATATTTTTTATAATTTTTTAACGACAGATACTAAACTTCAGTTTCCACGAGAAAGTGTCATTATTAACATTGTTAGTTCTCATAATTGAACATGTATCCCGGCTTTATACTTCAAAAAATATGATTCAAATACTAAATACTCATTCCAAGAAAATGCGAATTTTAAAGAAAATTTTTTTAAAAAAATATACAAATCTTTAGTTTATATTTCTTTTGTGTTTAGTACTCCATATTACACAAGAAAATGTTATGCAAAGCCCTACGGACACTTTTTCCCACCCCTTAGGACTAACATTTCAATGAATATTTCTCTCTACAAAAGGTACGTTAAATGAAAGTGGTTAAATGAAATGTACATAAAATTTTATAGACGTCAATTTCCACAAAAATTTTTTTTGGGAATTCTACATTTAATTTCACCATGCTGGAATAAGTCTATTTATTTAAAATCTCTGCAAAAATATAAAAAATATTAAAAAAAGAACACATCTATATATATAAAAATGGAAAAATGTTTGTATGCATTTTATAGACGCTTAAACTACTGGACCGATTTTAAATTTTTTTCTTTTGTTTGAAAGCTATTTTGTCTGAGATGGTTTTGGAAAAAAAAATTTGCAAATAGTGGACCAACGAAGTGAACCGGGTCCATTTTATATATAAGGCAATTTTTTAAGTGATTCCTACTGTTCGTACCTACGAATAGATTCCTACTGTTCGTACCTACGAATAGATTCCTACTGTTCGTACCTACGAATAGATTAAAGAGATTCCTACTGTCAGAAATCTGAAGTGTGGGGGCAACGAAGTGGACCGGGTCCAGCTAGTTTTAAATTAAAATAAACAAATTTTTAAGATCTAACACCGCAAAAAAATTTGATTTTGCTTTTTTTGCCTTACCCCTACAAATTTACCGATTTTATGTAAATGTTATTAAACCACTCGAAAGCTCCTGAAAAAATCTTTAAAAAATCCCCAGGAAAAGGCACATTAAATTGAAAATGAAGATGGGCCCATTGGGATTTCAAAAATTGTTTAAAGAAATTACGTTTCTATCAAGAAAACAACATGAAAACAAAATACACCCAAAAACATTTGTGTACCTTTTCTGTTTAAGACTTACTGCTATGGGCGTAATCCGAAGATCAAAACTCTTAGGCATTGTCTCTACCTTTTTAAAATGCATATTCAAAATTCAAATGGAAATAAGCGCCAAAAAATTAACTACGTCCCAAAAAAAACTTGTTGTTTGTTATTTGTTGGCACCACTATTTATAAAAGTGGGGTTTACTGGGATCCCATATTCATTCTACTAGTTCGGTTTCCTCGAAAATTGTAAAATTAGTTTCACTTATGGCGATTTGGTTTCGGGATAAAGTCCAGCTTTTCTAATACATTTTGGAAATTTTAAAATTGGAGTTAAGTTAAATTCTAGCGATAATATCATTTCGACTTAAAACGTGCAAATATTCCTATGTTCTTGTATTTCACACCGACGTGGCAACATTTTTTCCAGAAACGAAATCACCTTTATTAAAAAAGCTAGTCACCCCCAAAAAAAATCTTGCAAAGTATTATTAATAGCACTGTGCAACATTTTGACCTTATTGGATATGTTATTTTCAGTTTTTTTCTTTTTCATTAAAAGTTCACGAAAAAATTTCCTTATCTGTAATTTGGTAAGATGTTGGATATGGGTAGTGCATTGACCAAATGAGAGAGGTCGGATCGTATTTCAAATGGTTTGGTGCATTCTTTCCATTTTATTTTCTTATTAAATTTCTTAAACGAAGCTAATCTATTTAGAAAGAATTGTAATTGAAAAAAGGATTTCTAAATTTAGATTAAGAGTCCATTTAATTGTGGCGTTAATATTCCATCGTGCAACTGGTCATTTCACATGGTATGTCACACACACACACACACATATACACTAATCACGCAATTCTCCAACAACGGACATTACTTTGTTATTTAAATTATAATGAACAACAAAAGAACTATGCAAATTTATCGATTTTCTGCGGATTTAGTTTTTTCTCTTCCATTTCTTTTTTATACAGCGCACAGGAGAGGGCAATAACCAAAATAAATAAAAACAAGTAAGAAAGTTTCAGTCGGGTAAACCGACTAAGGTATACCCTCACTTTGTGAGTAATGTAATATATAACATTACACCAATATATCTGTCAATTTGTGTGGGAGGTACCAGAAGGGGTTTTCCAAATACACATATTTTTCGGTAAACAGTACATTCTTAAATACATTGCATTGTGCTGAACTATAAGCGTTTATGTGCACAGGTATATAAAAGTTACGAGCTATGTAATTTTGGTATGATTTGGTCATTTTGTGTGGGAGGTACAAAAAGGGGCGGTGTGATAACGCCCACTTTTTACAGGACTATAGGCACTATAACAGCATTACACTGTACAAAATTTCAAGTATTTGTATGCACTGGTATTAAAGTTACAAGCCGTTTACTTTTGGTACGAAATGGTCCATTTGTGTGGGAGGTACCAAAAGGGGCTGTACAATAATACCAATTTTTTACCGGACTATATGCGCTACAAAAACATTATACTGTAGAAAATTTCAAGCATTTTTATGCACTTGTATTAATGTTATAAGCAGTTAAATTTTGATGCAAAATGGTCCATTTGTGTGGGAGGTATCAAAAGGGGCATGTCAACTTCACCCATTTTTCTCGAGTTAATAGCGACTAATATACTAATATTATGTGCAGAATTTCAAAAGATTCGAATAAGTAGTATAGAAGTTATTAAAGAATCAATATTTCACTAAATTTTAACCCTTTGTGTGGGAGGTACCAGAAGGAGTAGACCAATATGGCCCATCTTCGAACTCATCCGGAGATAGATCAAAATATTACCACATACCAAATTTGAAGTTAATCGGTTACTCCTTTCGAGAGTTATCGTGCGCACCAGCCAGCAGACACACAGACAGACAGACAGACAGACAGACAGACAGACAGACAGACGGACGGACATTGCTCATTCGACTTAAAATGACCCAAAACGGATTTCCTCCGAACATACTTAGGGTCTTAGATCACTCCTTCGATGTGTTACACTTTTTTCCGTAGCAAATGATATATACCCTCTTCACACTAAAGTGAGGGTATAATAAAAGGATAATGCACTTTCAGGACAAATAAATGTGGTTGGCCAACCTTTCTTTTCCGGAGGTTGTGCTGAGGGTAGAGAAACACTTATTTTTTTTCAGAGCGTTGATGATGATGTGATGGTGATGTTGATTAAGTCTGTATTTATTCCAAATTGAAAGTATTTAGTTTTAAACAAATTATCTGGGGAAGTTTCGCGGAAGTTTCGAAACGACTACTGCTTTGTTTGAGAGTTAAAACTCAACTGAACTCTGGCGGAGGGTCGCGACACTTATGTTGCGGTCTCTAAGAATTTCTTAGAAATTCTTTTGTTTTGTCGCCGTTGTTGTTGTTGTAGTTGTTGGGGTTGCTGTTGTTGTTTTTGTTGGGGAATTTAGTGATTTTAGTTTGATTTGTTTTTGGGTGAAATTGGTTTCTTCACGGTTTAGTTACAGTTTTTGTTCGTATAGTTTTTTTCTTTCGTTTTAGATTTTGTTTTCAAAACAAACTAGACAGACGATGGCTACGACGACGACCACAACAACGACTGAGGTAAAGTGAACTCAACCGTATCTTAGGTTAAGGGTTGTGGTATTGAATACCGACTACCTTTCGAGCCACGTTTTGCGATGTCTAGGGCGACAACTAAAAAGGGGGGAATTTAGTATTCTCAAAAAAAACACGGTTCAGCTCATTGCCGTGTATTTGGTTTGCTAAAGTTAAAGAAATACTAACTGAAATGTTAGTGTCCTTGCGCAGTTCAATGTTTCTTCTTTTTTTTTGTTGAAAAAAAAGGACGAAAATGAAATGTGGCATTGTTTTTGCACTATCGATGATGGTTCTCGTCTCGGGGCATATGTTTGGAGTACACTCATTCAACACAGTTGGTTTCTCACGTTTTTGGTTGTTTTGTGAAATAGTGAAATACGAAATGTATGACATGCCATTGCTATGGCAGTGGGGGTATTTGGTTGTGTTTTTTGATTTATAATGTTTTGCAGAATATAGGTTAAACTGTCTTCGAGTCCTGATTTTTTGGGGTTCAATTTGTTATTGTGGGGAATGACTGCCACATGGAAATACCAATACATTCACTGAGGAATCAAAGAGAAAAACTCTTTAGCAAGGCGAAGAGAGAGGATATATCACCTAGCTAGGGCGGAAGTCGAGGGAATTTTGAATATTTCAACCAAGGCGCTATCCAAAGAATCTGGTACACCAAGGAGAGCGATCAGTATTATACTACATAATAATATCTGATGTAGACTAACTTCCAGGGCTGCCAATTACGGATGCACTAATCATTGATAAAGTCAAGGAGAGTATCATAGTGTGTGCGATTCAAACATTCCTGCAATTTAAATCGTTCGGGAAGGACTGTATTGTCCAAGCACTACCGCATGAGTTTCTTGAAACAACTTGCCGTAATTAAAAGATATTTTATATGTAAGACCTAGTAGCATGGACTTACACCACAAAAGAGTGTGGACTGCGGTGTAATACCGCCAAAATTTTGGAACTTAATGATGAAAATAATCGTACTGGATATCAGGAGACCCGACGCGGCACCTAGTTCTGAGGTAAATTATTTTCTACTATGAGTGAGCTCATGGAAAGTCCCTATTATGTGGGTGAGGGAATAGGTTGTTGTTAACGACAAGAGGTAATTATAAGTTATGTTTCCCAAAAGTCATAAAACTTTCGATTTCAGAATCTCCAGACGAAAGGGTATGTTCTCAAAGTAAAAATTCCTGCGTCGCGCCACTTCTATAGAAGGCGATATTTGAAGTATACTATTAGTATAACAAGTAAGAAATTGCAATCGGGTAAACCGACTAAGGTATACCCTCAATTTGTGAGCAATGTGCACTGGTATATGTACTAATATTATGAGCTATTAATTTTGGTATGACTTGGCTCTTTGGGTATGGGAGGTACTAAAACGGGTGTGGTCGTAACACCCATTGTTAACAGGACTGTAGTTATTTTAAAAACTATAGACTGTGCAAAAATGTTGAGTATATATATGTACTGATATTCAAGATATTTATTTATTTATTTATATGAATTACAATACAAAGTAAATTTATATTCTAATTTTAAGGTCCAGGGAGAAGCAGGGTGACAAAGACCATGTTGCGACAGACCAGAGCCTCTGGTGGGAATCGAACCCACGACCCCCAAATTCATAGGCGAGCTCGCTACCAACTCACCTACTGGGGCGCTCATATTCAAGATATATGTTGTTGACTTTTTGTACAAAATGGTACGTTTATGTGGGAGGTACCAAAAGGGGCATGAATATAACGCCCATATTTTGACAGAGCGTACGAGCTACATGCTATAAAAATATTACAGTGTACAAAATTTTAAGTATTTGTAGGCGCTAGATTGAAGTTATAAGCTTTAAACTTTTCGTACAAAATGGTACCTTTGAGTGGGAGGTACCAAAAGGGGCATTGCTATAACGCCAATTTTTCACAGGATTGTAGTTACTATAAAACCATTACACTATAAAAAATTTGTATGCTTTGTATGCACTGGTATTCTAGTTATAAGCTGTTAACTTTTGGTGCAAAATAGTACATTTGTGGAGGGAGGTACCCAAAAAGGCGAGCCAATTACGCCCACTTTTCACTGGACTCTAGGTACATAAAAACATTACACTGTACGAAATTTTAAGTATTTCATATATAAAATATTAAATTTTTTTTATTAAAATTAGATTTTTTAAAATGTAATACTTTAGAAAAAGTAAAATTTAAAAAAAGGTGAACAACTGCTAAAGAGAGCATCATTTTGTGGAATAAATTAACCCTCAAACTCCCCTTTTAAAGGGTCAATTTGGCCCCTTTTTTCGAAAAAATCAAAAAAAGTCCTTTTAAAAAGGACATTTAAGGATTACAATTTTTGCCGGAAAATTTCAGTTGGGGTCGCCAAAGACACCAAAGCTGTAAATATAGCTCTTTACGCTTAATTAGCAAAATTACACGCCAACTTATACAAAAAAGATATAACGTGCATTTAAAGTCGCTATAAATTAAAATACAAACACTTGCAATTTTGTTCAGTGTAATGCGTTTATAAAGGGTTTTTCAACAGGGACGCTACAAAAGTAGACCGACAGGGACAGCAAACGACGCCATATTTTTTGCCGCTCTTTTGACATTTCTCTTCAGTAAGGTTTGCCATTTCATGATGGAAAGATATACGAGCCAACAACGAGTCGAAATTATTAAAATTTACTACAGAAACTCGGAGTCAGTGGCCTCAGCGTTAAGAGCGCGAATAATCGAAAAATCATCTTCAGCGATGAAGCTCATTTCTGGCTGAATGGCTTCGTCAATAAACAAAATATGCGTTATTGGTCAGACAGCAATCCACACGTACTCCATGAGTCATCATTGCATCCCGAAAAAATTACGGTTTGGTGCGGTTTATGGGCCGGCGGCGTCATTGGGCCGTACTTCTTCCGTGATGATCAAGACCGGCACGTTACTGTGAATGGGAATCACTACCGTTCAATGATAACCGAATATTTTTGGCCCCAATTGGATGATATGGACTTGGAGGACATGTGGTTCCAACAGAACGGCGCCACAAGCCACACAGCGAATGCCACAATCAATTTATTGGAAACCAAGTTTGGAGAACGTGTTATCTCACGAAATGGTCCAGTTGATTGGCCGCCTCGGTCGTGCGATTTGACGCCATTAGACTATTTCCTGTGGGGCTACGTCAAGTCTATGGTCTATGCCAACAAGCCAGCGACGATTGATGAACTTCTTACGAATATCGAACGTGAAATTGCAGCAGTATCGGCCGATTTATGCTTGAAAACCGTCGAAAATTGGGTTCAGCGTCTGGACTTCTGCAAGCGTGCCCGTGGTGGCCATGCAAAAGAAATCGAGTTCCATACATAATGGCATCGAACGTAATTTCACAGGAATAAAGAATCTCATTGATATCCAAAACCGTTTTTGTTTTATATAAAAAAAACTTTTGTAGCGCTCTTATTGACGGACCCGATAGTACGCACGGTCTATTGAATTGGCGTTATTGCCATACCCCTTTGGTACCTCCTAAACAATATGGCCATAATAAAAATATGAAAAATGTTTTTTAATTTCCCTTTTTTTTACAATATTGGTAATAACTTATATATCGGGTGATTCAAGTAGAGATACTTTTTTCAATAGCCTTTTTTTGGCAGATGACGTGGGAGTCGTGTCATGCTGTCATGTCACTTACCAGTCGAAATGCTCGAACGAGTCATCGATAATTGGACTCAACGGATGGACCATCTGAGACGTAGCCGCGGCCAACATTTGATAGACATAATCTTCAAAAAATAAATGCCGAAGAATGTTCTTTCAAATTATAATAAACATTCCCCATTTAATTTGAAATTTATGTGTTTTTTTCTTTAAAAAATTAGGGAACCTCCAAATGGATCACCCTATATTTACCCATAGATACCATATTGCTAATTTTCTCTTTTTAATCTTTACCAATTCCATTTTACTCGAAAACTTTGAAGCAAAAAAATATATACTATTAAAAAATTTTTTAAGATGTTACCAAATATTTCTCGCCATTTCTAAATAAAAGTTTTAGCAACCAGACTTCGTTAAACATATTTTAATTTATCACGACTTTAAATGAACATAAACAGTTGAAAGTGGCGTAAACGCCATTCTGTTTTTGAACTAAGATTAGTATCGTGAAAAGGCTATGTGAATAATAGATATATATTATTTACTTAATTCAGTTCATCTCAAGACTTCAATGTTTCTATATACACTGACAATTTTCGCATTCTAGTTTTATTGACTCTCTTTTTCTTATAGTGAATTGAGTAAAGCAGAATGGCTTTACGTCACTTTCAAAATAGCCAGTTCAAATTTACACTATATTATTTATTTGTATAAGTTGGAGTGTAATTTTGCTAAATAAGTGTAAAGAGCTATATTTACAACTTTGGTGTCTTTTGCGACCACCACTGAAATTTTCCGGCAAAATTTTTCGTAGAATATTTTAATCCTTAAATGTCCTTTTTGAAAGTTTTTTTGATATTTTTGAAACTTCCAAATTGAATGGAGCTAGAGTGTTAAGATCTGCCACAAAAATTATCCTCATAAAATTCCACTACATAATTCTGAAAATAAGAAATATTTCAGGCATTAAGTTACAGTATTTTTTTTCATTTAGTATAATGCTCCCTTCGACCAAACAATGAAAACTGATCCACTGTAAAAAAAACTCAGACCAGCTGCACCAAAAGTTGTTCTACAAAAATAATCTATTCAACATTCCCTTTCAGGATAATAGAGTCGCTCTTCTGCTCCAATTATTCCATAGATATCACGACCTTAAATTTACGTTATAGTATTTTGTTGTACAAGTTGGCCTGTAATTTTGCTAATTAACTGTAAAGAGCTATATTTACAGCTTTGGTATCTTTGGCGACCCCCACTGAAATTTTCCGGCAAAATTTTTCGTAGAATAATTGAATCCTTAAGTGTCCCTAAATGTTTTTTTGATTTTTTCGAAAAAGGGCCAAATTGACCCATTCAGAGGGGAGCTAAAGGGTTAAGATCTTCCATAAAAATTATCCTCATAAAATTCCACTATATAACTCTGAAAATAAGAAATCTCTCAGACATTAACTTATAGCATTTCATTTAGCATAATGCTCCCTTCGACCAAAAATTTAAAACTTTGACCCACTGTAAAAAAAACTCAGACCAGCTGGACCGTAAGTTTGTTTTACAATAATGTGCTACTCAAAATGCCCTTTTAAAATTATAGGGTCGATACTCTGTTCCAAAAATGCTGTTGGACAGTGTAATTAAATAATAATTTAATTAATAATTTCACTGGTGTGAATTAGATTGGCTTCTTTTGTGAGAACGAACAAGTAAAAGCATTAAGTTCGGCCATGCCGAATCTTATATACCCTCCACCATGGAGGGTATATAATATAACTCACAAAATAACTCAAACCTAAAGAAAATAACACCGAAAAACACATAACAGCGAAAAACACATAGTAGATGAGAACAGTAGGAATCACAACAAGTTAGATGCTATATATGGGAGCTATATCTAAATATGGACCGATATCGCCCATTTGCAATCCCAAACAACCTGCAACTATAAGAAGTATTTGTACCAAATTTGATCAACCTTGCTCTATTATTGCGGACTGTAGCGTGATTACCACAAACGGACGGACGGACGGACGGACAGACGGACGGACTGACGGACATGGCTAAATCGTCTTAGAATTTTACGACGATTAAGAATATGGGGTCTTTATGGGGTCTCAGATCAATATTTAGAGGTGTTACAAACCCCCCATCCTATGGTGGAGGGTATAAAAAAGTTAGCGTTGATCAAAGCTTATATGCATTCCAATAATATCGAGAAAAAAGCGACACAACATTGCAATTTTATTAATGGAAGTCACGTCGCCCTATATATACATAATGGTTCAGATTTTAATGTCCAGTGGTCAATTCCTAAAAGTAATAAAAATTGACAATTTAATTAAGGGAAAACCTAATTTTTAAAGATTATTTCAAACGCAAATATCCCCAAATTTCGCGATCGCAGAAACGAAATATTTTGCTAATATACTTATAACAAACCATATTTATACCCTACACCACACTGTGGTACAGGGTATTATAACTTTGTGCATTTGTTTGTAACACCCAAAAGGAGAAGAAATAGACCCATCGTTTATTATACCGATCGACTTAGAATCATTTTCTGAGTTGATTTAGCTATGTCCGTCTGTCTGTCCGTCTGTCTGTCTGTGCATGCATTCTTGTAATCAAAGTACAGGTCGCAATTATGGTCCGATCTCGACAAAACTTTACACATATATTTTATTTGGCCCAAGGACGATCCCTATTGAATTTGGTTAAAATCGGTTCAGATTTAGATATAGCCCCCATATATATGTTAGCCCAGATTTGACATGTAAGCGCTGTAAGAACTTTATTTTATATCTGATTAGTCTGAAATTCGGCAGAAAGAGGTTTCTTATTATATGAATGAACACTGTTAAATTTGGAAGAAATCGGTTCAGATTTAGATATAGCCCCATATATACGTTACCCCCGATTTGAAGTGTAAGCGCTGTAAAAATGTTATTTTATATCCGATCAGTATGGAATTCGGCATAAAGAGGTTTCTTATAATATGAATGAACACTGTTAAATTTGGAAGAAATCGGTTCAGATTTAAATATAGCCCCCATATATATGTTACCCCCGATTTGACATTTAAGCGCTGTAAAAATGTTATTTTATATCCGATCAGTGCGAACTTCGGCAAACTTCTCAATTTCTACCCATTTACCAATTATTCCAAATTATTATCGCAATGGCCCTTATCGCATTGTAGGGTATTATATAGTCGGCCCCGCCCGACTTTCTGCCTTTCCTTACTGGTTTCATTAGCTCTGATCAACGCGAACTTTTTTTGACGCCGCTCTAGTGTGAATGTACTGTCAAAAATTGAATGAAATGGCGCGACAGACCCGATAGAAGTACTTCTGGATCGCAATAATATAATCTTCATCACTCTTTTGGAAGTTCTTTTTTTTAGTGGGTTATTTCATTTGGGAGTTGTTTCACTGCACCGAAATGCAAAGCTGATATACTTGCTATGAAAGGGACGAGACTACAAATATTCGAAGAATTTTCTTATTTTTGTGCGTAGACATGTCAAACGGGACTGGTTTTCAGAAATCCCGGTATTCGGGATTTTTAAATTTTAAATCCCGGGATCCTTGAATTTTTCGGGATCCCAAACTTTTTCAATATGCCGGAATTTTAGGGGTTTCGGGATAAATCTGGATGTTTTCATTCTTAATAAAGTAATATATCGAAATTGAATGCAAACATTTTAGTTCAGTTTTAATTTAGTTTTAATTAATATAAATAAGGAACGAAAAGGGATTTTTCAGGATCGGGATTTCCCGTTTGACATCAACCTTGGTGCGCCCCTATCCACATGCAAGCTTTGTCTCAGGCAAGAGGCAATCAGGCAGTCCAATAAAAGATGTACAGATATGGAAACCTGTTGGGTAGGAAAACAAACCTGGCCAAGATATGAGCTGAGAGGGTCAAAGTATCTCCTCGCACTAGATAGGAAAATACTGTCTACTTTAGTGTCAGTTCTAACGGGACACTGTCTGATCGCCGAACACGCCAGAAGATTAGGTATTGGTTCAATTGCTTCTACAGAAACTGTGGAGATGAGGAAGAAGTGGAGAGCATCCCGCATTGAGTAAACGAAGTCTGGATATACTGGGGTCGGCCTTTAAATGAAGTTTAACAGATCTTTCCGGTACCGATATTCATACTAGGTATTGATAACTTTGGATATCAAACAGGTTGGTTTAGATGAGGGGCATCTGAGCCCACCGTAACATCGAAATGGTCTATATGAGCTGGTAAAAAATGGCTGCCACCTTAACCTAAACCTAAGGAGTAGATATTGCAACTAGTCGTCTACTAAATATCATCCAATTTGTTAATGATTTATTATATCTCACAACTGTGTTCAATGGAGGAATATGCTATAACATTAAGTTTTATTTTTTAGATTTAAGATACAATTAATGAATTAACTTGAAGTAAACCTTTCATGAAAAGAAGGAATTATTTACTTCAATTCACAGAAAATTTGACATTAAATAAATGTCAAATCTTCTGAACAATTTTTCTATTTTATAATTATATCCTACACCACACTGTGGTACAGGGTATTATATGTTTGTTTCACGGCAGATGTTTTTAACACCTGAAAATAACACAGCTAGACCCACCTTAAAGTATGCCGATCGACTCAGAAACACAAGCTTAGTCGATTTAAGCATGTCTGTCCGTCCGTCCGTCCGTCTGTCCATGTATAGTTGTTCGTCGACTACAGCTCGCAATTTCACTCCGATCGTTCTGATTTTGCATCGTTCTGATCTGATTCAGATCGTTCTGATCTGAATTTTGCAGTTTAGAGTATTTGGCAGCTGTTAAGATCGCTATTGAATTTGGTAGAAATCGGTTCAGATTTAGATATAGCTCCCATATACATCTTTCGTCCGATTTGGCCCTTTAGTCCTATAGAAGCTGTATTTTACATCCAATCGTTTTGAAATTTATAATGGTAGAGTTTCTTGATCCATGAACCAACATTGCCGAATTTGAAGAAAATCGGTTAAGATTTTGCTATAGCCTCCATATACATGTTTTGTCCGATTTGGCCCTTTAGTCCTGTAGAAACTGTATTTTACATCCAATCATTTTGAAATTTAGAATGGTAGAGTTCCTTGATCCATGAACCAACACTACCGAATTTGAAGAAAATCGGTTAAGATTTAGCTATAGCTCCCATATATATGTTTCGTCCGATTTGGCTCTTTAGATCAAATCGTTTTTATACCCTACACCACACTGTGGTACAGGGTATTATTTAAGTATAAAATGTCCCTAAGGTAAATTTATGTAAACAATTTATACATGAATTACAAAATTTATATATCAGAGTTATTCAATATTACGATAGTGGTGTAGGGTATTATATAGTCGGCCCCGCCCGACTTTAGCCTTTCCTTTCTGGTTTTTTTTATAATTTTTTTCTCGCCATAAAAAGAACGATTTAAAAAAGATTCTAATTGTTTTAACGCCAGTTGCTATACTTCTGTTTCTACTCGAAAGAGATATTTTCAGTATCTGTAGCTCTCATAATTTCCATTTCTTTAAAGGTTGTCGCTGCTATGTCGAGTTTATGCTTCAAAAAGTATGAAGCAAATGAAAAAAGCGACCACAAGAAAATCGGAATTGAAAAAAATTAAACAAAATTGACAATAATTTTTTTCAATTTCTTTTTCTTGTTAACGACACCATATTACTCCAGAAAATATTATGCCCAGCCCTTTGACAACAATTTTGTAAACATGTGAACTTATAATCATATATTGGTCAAAATCCAACTGTACTTATATATTTCAAATATATTCTCGTCAATTTATTTTCCGTACTCTGTCTATAGCATTCCTTCCCCCAAATTAAGGTAAAGTTAATCGAAATATTCGTAGTACGAATAAATGTTTGTTATATTAAATCAGATCATTTCTATTGTCAGATATCATGTCTCATTTTAGTTTTTCATTTGTCTTCAATGCGTTTTCTTTAGTTTTTATGGTCGTGTTTTTTTTTGTTCTAACTTTCTTTGTCCTTTTGTGTGGATGTGTCGATGGGTCCGTCGCCGAACAGGAAAGTCATTGCCTTTAGTTTAGTTCGATTTGTTATAGTCTATGAGGTTAAATATTCTTTTTCGTCCTAGGACTGGGAGTCTTTTCCACAGTTACATACTGCCTACTAATTGCTAACATTTAATGTTAGACAACATGCAATCCTTATGGCCAAATACTTCGAACCAAGTCAAAGGATCACAAATTTGCGAGGTACACAGATATGTGCGTACAGACGCATTTTAATAACTGTTTGAAAATATAAATACAAGCGAAGACTTGCAAATAAAATTTACCCTCACCTTCACATTCTGTTCAGTTCAGGTTTATTTTATGGTTTTGTATTGGAATTTATACATATTCATTTTATTAGTTTCTATATCTTAGGTTAAGGATAACCTCCTACCATTGTTGGAGGAAGGACATCCTTGGTAAATATCGAATGTTGCTCTGATAATTTTCATTGTGCTGTGAAGACCAAATATTCACTATAAAAAATTTTTATACAGTTGACCTTGGTCACTAACCATGGGGCCATAGATAGACTAAGAACATCTTAATTAGTTCAATTGCCATAAAAAAAATCCAAAAATGCTTTTCAGCCGAGATAAAATAAGCCGTATCGGAAGAAAATCTATGGATTAATGAAAAATTAACTCTTTGCGAATAATTATCCCCTCACCATAGAGAGGAGGGTATACATATATCATTTGCTACGACCCAAAAGTGTAACAAATTGAAGGAGTGACCTAAGACCCCAAATATTTTATTTATTTATTTGATTACAATACAAAGTAAATTTATATTCTAATTTTAAGGTCCAGGGAAAGGCCGGGTTACAAAGACCATATTTGGCCAAATGTTTGCAGCGACAGACCAGAGCCTCTGATGGGAATCGAACCCACGACCCCCAAACCCATAGGCGAGTACGCTACCAACTCGCCTACTGGGACCCCAAATATGTTTGGTGGAAATTAGACTTTGATTTTGGATTGTCATTTAAGCTATGTCCGTCTGTCTCTGTCACCTCAGGCTAAGTTCGAAAATGGGCCATATTGGACCACACCTTCAGTTAACCACCCCCACAAAGGGTTAACTTTTGGTGAATTATTGGTTCTTTAATTACTTCTATACTACTTGTTCGAATCTTCTGAAAGTCCACACATAGTGGTAGTTTATTAGCCGCTATCTCCTCAAGCCGCTAGTATCCCACACAAATGGACCATTTTGAACTAAAGTTGACTGCTTATATCTTTAATATCAGTTCATACAAATACTTGAAATTTTATACAGTGTAATGCTTTTATAGTACCTAGAGTCCAGTCCGGTTAAAAATGGGAGTTATCCACACACCCGTTTTAATACCTCCCATACACAAAGAGACAAGACATACCAAATTAAATAGCTCGTAATATTAGAACATTTACAGAGCATGTTTACATTGCTCACAAAGTGAGGGTATACCTATGTCGGTTTACCCGACTGAAATTTCACACTTGTTTTTTTTTAATATACTTTTTAAAGAGGATTTGACAGCGATATTCTGGAGAGTTAACATGTTAAATACACCCACAGTTATATCAGTGGTTTTCTAGAATAACAACCTATGTCAACATTTTTCGATTTCGGGATCTTAGAATATCCAGTCAATATCTATCGATGCATATATGACACTCCTAGGTATGTTAAATTTTAGGTGACTTTTTTCCAACACTTAGCATCAAATATACTACGAGAGAAATGTATTTTGGCTTTCTTGAATATTTAGATTTTAGGAGATGTTCTGTTATTTCAGAAAATCCCAATAAAGAGCATACATGGATATCGCCGATGTATCCTCTTTATTTTATTCTCAGAAATGTATGTCTTATTCCGGCGTCCTTTGAACCATGCAAGACGTGTACAATTTTAGACTAGACCTGAACGGAAAGGAGATCTAATCTTGATGTTAAATGACAAAACATTTCAACAATATTAAACCAGTAAGGAAAGGCAGAAAGTCGGGCGGGCCGACTATATAATACCCTACACCTCCCTAAAAATGCGATAAAGGTCATGGCGATAATAATTTGGAATAATTGGTAAATGGGTATGAACATATATATGTGGATATATCTAATTCCGAAACGATAATCGCTAAATTAAGCAATATTCGTTCCGAAATTGAGAAACATCTTTCTGGAGAATTTTGTAATGATCGGAAGTACAACTTCTATAGCGCTTTGTAACCAAATCAAGAGGAACATATATATGGAGGTTATATATAAATCTGAATTTTCCCTGAATACTCATTCATGTAAAATAGAAACCTCTTTCTGTCGAATTTCGTACTGATCGGATATAAAATACAGTCTCTACAGCGCTTGAATGTCAAATCGGGGCTAACATATATATGGGGGCTATATTTAAATCTGAACCAATTTTCTCCGAATTTGGCAGTATTCCTTTATGTAATAAGAAACTTCTTTCTGCCGAATTTCGCTGTGATCGGATATAAAATACAGTTTCTACAGCGCTTATATGTCAAATAGGGGGTATCATATATATCTAAATCTGAACCGATTTCCCCCAAATTTTGTATTGTATATAAGTGGGTGACCGGTCATAACGCCCTCGGCTTCTCTGCCAGTTCTTATCTTCATCATACGTATTGCTTTAAGACTTAATATCAACTTATATCATGCCCTATTCCATATTTAGGTTTTTCCTTTTGCTTTTTTGGGAAATTATGGGGCAAGTGGAAGAAATTTACATTTGATTTAAATTGAACCATATCTTTAAAGCACTTCCAATAAATATTAAATTACCACTTAAATTATTAGTACTTATTATTACAAATACAAAAAAAGGACATAAAGCCCAGCAAAAAGTTGGGCCTTATGACCGAGCATGGGACGGTCATAAGGTCCCAAACAAAATTGGATGTTATGACCGCACTTAGAGAGGTCATAAGGCCCAAAAACAATTTTGGGCGTTATGTTCGTTGGGCGTTATTACAGGTCGCCTCTAAGTGTATCACGAGACTACTCTCTGTAAATTTTTGTACAAAAATGTTGCTTATATAGTGCATATATGCCAAATCGGAGGTACATATATATGGGAGCTATATGTAAATCTCAACCGATTTTAACCAAATTCAATAGGGATCGTCCTTGGGCCTAAAAAAGATATGTGCAATGTTTCGTTAAGATTGGACCATAACTGGATTACAAAAATACATCTAAAGACAGACGGACATAGCTAAATCGATTCAGAAAGTGATTACAAGTCGATCGGTATAATAAACAACGGGTCTATCTCCTCTCCTTTTGGGTGTTACAAACAAATGCACAAAGTCATAATACCCTGTACCGCAGTGTGGTGTAGGGTATAAACATCGGAATTTAAACGGACAACGACATGTCTTTTCGATAATGTTCTTCTGAATACAAATTGTATAATATAATATTGTTTTAAACGCAATTCTGAAGCCATTTCTTACCGTTTCAATTGGAAACATTACATTACCTGTAAAAGAAAGGGAAAGAAATACATTAGTATAAAATAGTAAATGCCATACATATAATAAATATAGCAAGAAATTGTTGTTCGGATTAAATTGGAATTCAGACAGAAATGTATTGTTAATCTTACGTTTTAAATCTCTAAATATTTCTCGATTTAAAACAATTAAAAATTTTATTTGTTATTTTTGGGTAATTCCAAAGCAGTTCGACCAACTCAAAAAATTACCCAATTCAATTTTCACAAAATTCAGCACAATAATTCTACTAGTGCGCGGGAATTTTTTGTCATTTTTATTATTTAAAATTCATTATAGTTTTAGTGGTACAGAGCTCCAAAGTTAGGATTTTTCTCAAAATTACTATTTGTTAAATTAACCATATCTTCTTAACAGCTTTACGTATTTTGAAAATATTATTACCAATGAAAACCTCTGCTACCCCTCTTTAATATTGCGGGATGAAATATTTATCTCCTTTACGTATAAGGAGTTGAAAATATGGAAAATATCCTTAATCCTTGAATATCCAGAAAAATATCAATTAATATCCTTGATTTTTTGGTACTAAAGGATCAAACTATTATGAACTGATTATGAAAAACTCAAAATGGAAACTTGATTGACCAAAAAGATATAGCAATTTTATTGAGTCAATATAATAACATTTCTTGTAAATTTTTATATAGAATTTTAGATTTGTCTGCTGGACTAGTGTAACTTCAAAACGGCTTGAGCGATTAATGTTATTTTTACACATTATATTTATATTATCAATGTGAGTATGCGTAACTGTATCAAATTTCTCATTTATTTCTCAATGAATTTTGAAAAAGTAAAAACGCCACAAAATTCATACACATTTTGATACCTCCATTCTAAAACATGCTAAGTCGACTAAATTATATTCAGTCAAAATTTGGTGTTTATCCGTCAATCCAATCAAAAGTTATTCACAAAACAGTACAGGTCATCCGATTTGCATTGTAAAGGAATTCCATACAAAATTAAAAAAATCATCAAACTTTGATCGGCTCTCCTGAAAAACTACCTTCCAGCACTTAGCATAGTTTAGAGGTATCGATTTGTATAATCATTGTGCCAAATTTTATTAAAATCTAAAGGGGTCATTTTTAAACCCTCTACTTTTCGAAATTAATTATCTGTGGTCAAAAATTGCAAGTTTTTGCTAAATATATGTTTAGTGATGTCAAACGGGAAATCCCGATCCAGAAAAATCCCGAACTCCGCTATTTTTTAAAATTAATTCCGGAATATTTTGACAATAATATATGAAGCTGTCAGGTAAAAATTTTAAATGATATATAACTACATACATAGAAAGATAGATACAATATGTCGAAAATGTAAACAAATGAAGCAAATTGTTCACATCAAAAAACATTGACATAATCCGGTGAAAAAATTCGAAATTTGGAAAAAAAATTACAAAATTCACTATTGTGTTCAAACAAGAACACAAATAGTGTTTGTGCCCCACTAAACGAAAAACTTTGTATAGCCCCCAGTTTTTGAAAAACGTTTTCGTTCGTCTACGATGAATCATCCAAAATCAGTCGATTGATAGGCGAAATATATAAGCCACAGGAGTCTTTAATTCGTCATGTACTATAGGAAAGCTGGGAAATAGTTCGTACCGAAAATATTTCATGCCCGTGTTTTATAGATTTCGTGTCATAGTCGATTGAAATTTGACGTTTCGTCGTAAACGAACGAAAACGTTTTACAAAAACAGGAGGTTAGTATTCTATTCTTTTAAATTTATGAAAAAATCCCAGAGTCAGAATATTTAAACAGTGGTACGAATTCAAAAAGGGGAAATAATTCGACCGTTTCTTAACCAAACTACCGATTGCGACCAAACTTGGCATGGTAGATGAAGAGGTGTTAGAAAAGTAAAGTTTTATATTTGGGCTATGTCAGGCAGGGGCTTAGCTAAAGGGCCTCAAAGTCGGCCACATCGGGTGAAGAAAAACTTTTTACACCTAAGAATTATCTCGTATAGTTTCCGAGATATCTGCAATTAAAAATTGCAGATTTTTCATTTTTTCCATTACCTTGGGCTAGTATTTTGTAAATATCGGGGCACAATATGCACCGATTTCAGCCGTATCAACACGTCTGCATGGGCAATAAAATTGTCTATGTTCTGCAATTGTGAGAGTGCGACGAATATACTGTGAAAATTTTAAGAAAATCAAGGGGGGGGGGCGAATTTTTTCCTACAAAGGTTTTTCATAAAAAAAATTTGGTAACATTTTTTTTTTAAATGGCGCATTGTGTCCTCTTTGAAACAAAGTAAACTTTGCAAACCGTTCGAGAGCAGTTACAAATTTCGTAAAACACAAACAACATTTTGTTAATTTTTTCATTTTTTTTTTTAAATGTGAGATCTTGTTTTACCTATTTGTAACTTTGTAACTGCTTATAAACATTTTAGCCAAAAATAAACTACATAGGTCGATATTAAATATTTTGACCCCCAATAAAATCTGATTCGAATCGACACATCGATGTGGTTCTCACAAAAATGGAATTAGTCAAACTGATTTCTCAAGTTGAAAAAATATTTTTCTTGGTTTAATGATAGAAAACTATAACGTAAATAATAATTCAGACGACGAACTGAAATTGGGCAAAAATTATTTCATAGCTAAGATGTTGCGAAATATTTTAATAAAAGTAAGTAAGCTGTTTTTATCCTTATTTAAATAATTCAAAATTAAATTAAAACTGAACTAAAATGTTTGTATTCCATTTCGATATTATTAATAATGAAAAATCCCGATTTATCCCGCAACCCCGAAAATCCAATGATATCGACATAAAATGGATTTGCGATTTAAAAATTCCGCATTCAAAATATAGGAGACATTTCAGAAAGTAAAGTCCGACACCCCCGCTCATCCCCTAACCACTGATAATCTCCCACCAAAAAGGATGATATATCAATAGTCGTAGAAATCGATGCATTTGTTGGGTGATGTATTCGACAAAAAAAATCGCAGTAAAAAATCACTAAAGGTCCCCACAATACACTTTTATGCCAACCCAATCGTTTTTTTAAATATATCGATTTCTAGGACTTCTGATATATTCCTATTTTGGGAGAGGATCTTGTAGGGTAAGGGGATGGGCAGGGGTTTCGATTGCTTTGGCAGAAATACTTCCAAACTTGTCTCCCTTATTCTGTTTTTTTTTACATGGAACATCTCTTCGGAAGCCTTCTGTACTAAAATTGTGGCTGCATTTACTAACCCAATGTTTACCAATCAAACTTTGTAGATAAACACGTATATAAGAAACTACTGGGTTGCTATTAATGTACATTATAGAGATATATAGTGTTTTTGAGGGGTTCAGCGGGGGTGCCGCGTGTTCCATTTTAATTTTTAGCTTGACATGGAACATCTATTCCGAATCCTTTCATACTAAATTTGTGGCTGCATTTATTAACCTCTTTGTTTACCCAGCAAACTTTGTGGATAAATACGATATATATAAAAACCAATGGGTTGCCATTAAAGTGCATTATGGCAAAGTGATTTTTAACAAGGAATATTTTTTTTCGAAATATATATATAAAATTATTTTTGGAGGGGGATTTTCATGGGTAAGGGGATGAGAGGGGGTATCAAGTGTTTTGGGTGAAATACTTCTTAAAGTTCCCCTTTAATTTTTTCTTTGACATGGAACATCTATTTCGAAGACTAATATACTAAATTGTGTTTTGATTTGGCAACCTCTTTGTTTAACCAGGAAAATTTGTAGCTAAATATCTTGAAAACTTGATGTCACAGGAAAAAACTGTTAATGCCATTCGGTTTAGCGGATAAATATTATGCGGTGTATGTAGTTTTCACCGAGGATACATTTTGATACACACACATTGTATACGGTCCTAAGTCACTCCTTCGAAGTGTTACACTTTTGCTCGTATAAAATGATATACTTGTATCCTTCTCCACTAAAGTGAGAATTTAAATATATTTGCTTGTAGGAAAGTTTGTCATCATCAGAAACGAAAAAGGGCCTATCATCATATTTGAAAATTGTACAGGAGAAGCAAAAAAACTAAATAAAATGAAAAGTGCTGTCGTTAGAAAAACGGAGCTTTCAGGATAACATCTTAACATAATGATTCATATATAAAATCACACAAACACGATTTATAACTAGTTTCTGAAAATTTTCTGAAATAGGACTTTTTTAACTATGAAAAAAGAAATAATTTGTTGTTAGGCCCTTTTGAATTTCGTTAATAAATTCGCCATTTTTAATATTACGCCGTAAGAATTTGTCAGGATGTGTATTTAGATGCAGTGTACCGAAAATCATCAAAAACTGAATTTCCATTTTCTTGTTGTTACGCCCTTTTTCGTTGCTGATGACGATGTGTTAGGCTATACAAATCGATATCTTTATACCAAAGTATGCTAAGTCGACTTAGAATGTTTTTAGGGACATTGCAGTTTTAAATTCTAAATATTCCAAATTATATTTAAAAAAAATTTGGTGTTTATCCTTCATCCCAATAAAAAGTTATGCGCAACACAATAAATGTGATTCCATTTGCATTATAAAGGATTTCCATACAAATTTAAACAATTCATAAAACTTTCATCGTCTTTCCTGAAAAACTATGTGTTTCGACTTAGCCATACTTTGGAATAGAGGTATAAAACGCTTTGAAATTTCATCAAGGGTCATTTTGTTTTGAAAACTGTACCGTAAGTAAGTTTATAAAAATTCATTTAGTTACAAACATAATAAAACATTAACTTTGTATCCTTACACGCTGAAAAAAAAATCGCTTCTGTAGTATATTGTCCCAAACATATTCGGCTTGAAATAAACATATGTTTAGGGTACACTCCAAATATATAATATTTTACACACACAAATATTATATGTTTGTGAGGATATTGTTCTAAACAAAAATATGCTCCCATTCAAATATTTTTTATTTGGAACTAGTATTTCCGAAACAAGGATTCATTTGTAATTATTTATTTTGGTAATGTATTAAATGCCTTAACTTAAAGACAAGTTTTCTGTTTTTCAGATTTTCAAAAAGCAATTTTTTTATAAATTTTATATGTTTGTAAAATTTAATCAAAACTTAAATCGAACAATATTTGTAAATATAAACGACATTGATGGATTGACAAAAAGTGATGAATAGGAATATTTATAAATAAAGACATTTTTAGCTATAAAGTTTAACACGAAAACTAGGAAAAGCTAACTAAAATTCGAATAAGTCAGTAATGTCTTAAAAATCTTTTTAAATAAAACTTATTTGGAAATCTTCTTAAACAATAACTTTGTTTGTGTGTAAACACATATTTTATTTGTGAAATTCAGTTTGCAAATAAATTATGTTCTAATATATTAATATATGCGTTCCAAACAAAATTTCTTGATTTTCAAATAAAATTTATTTGTTAACAAATATATAATATTTAAAAAAATCGTTTCCAAGTATATTTTCTTTCGTTTCAAACATATCAAAAATGACGATTTTCCTCCGTGTAGTGTTTTTCATTTGTATTGGAAATCATTGGATAATAGCAACCTGTGCAAAGGAAATGTGAGAACCCACGAGAAAGCAACACATCAGTAGAAGCCCCAAGCAAGATTCCAAGTTGCCGCTGTCCTCCGTCACATTTACCAGCATCTTCCAACATCCAACATTGCATCAGTAAAGGACTGACACATTTTCGAGCAAGCTTCGCAGTCGCAGCAGTAAACGTGAATATTTGTCCACATTTATAACCCAGAACAATGCGCAGCAAAGGACCGTAACACCACCAGTCAAACTTTTCACTCGTTGCAGTCCACGTGAGTATATTGTCCATCATGAAGTGAAGGACAATAACAAGCGGCGAAGCACCAGCATTGACGTGGGACACAACGTGGCAAATCAACAGGACTGTAATTGCAAAATATCGTCGAGAATTATGACAATCGCATTGCGTCAGACCACATGAATCGAAAAACAAAACATTTATCCGATGTAATAAACTTATGAACGAAATTTCAGATTTAAACTTCCTCTCCAAAAATTACATATTAAAATGTCACGTCTGGTGTATTAAGAATATTAAAAGGACGAACATGTACTTAATACTTGAATACGAGTAGTCTGAAAAATGTAGGTTGAATTTTGTTCAACCAATTTTTAAAAAAATTCACTTCATGTAAAATTTTCGGTGGTTTCTCCATAGAGTTGGTCTATGAAAGTCATGAGTGATCCTTTTTGGGTGGTTGTCAGTTAAAAAGTAATGGAAGTTCTGGATGCACAGATACACCACCTTTCAGCTTCTACAGGGAAAAACAAACTTATTGTTAAGGAAATTCAAAAGTTTTTTTATTTAATGTGAAGTACAACCGATACAATTAAGTTCTAAATAAAACGTCATTCAAATGGCCTCCACGACTTCTTCTGCAGAAACGAATTCGGTGAACCCAATTTTCGAGCACTTTTTCCACGAAATCCAGTCAAGTTCAATATTTACTTGTAAAGCTTGAAGAGAGTCTGGTTTATTTCGAAAGACCAATGACTTCAAATGACCCCACAAGAAATTGTCTAATGGTATTAAGTCACAACTTCTTGGAGGCCATTCAATAACATAATTTCTTGAAATAATCCAATCTCCAAACTTTTCTCGCAACAATTCAATTGTTTCATTTGCTGTGTGGCAGGTAGCCACAATCGGTCAATGGCAAAAAGATAGCTCTTAATGAGAGCTAAGATATTGTTCATGGGTGTCGAGGTCGTAGGTCGACTGTAAAGGGTTTTTTTTTTTTGATTTTAAAAAAATGGGCTTGGCATAATTTTCAAATGTGAACGGTAAGTTTATTTTTGCTCTAGCTCCTTAACGGTACGTCGAATAGAGCATCGGTCAATGGCACAAAGATAGCTCTTAACGAGAGCTAAAATATTGCTCATGGATGTCAAGGTCGTAGGTCGACTGGAAAGTGTTTTTTTTGGATTTAAAAAAAATGACTTAGCGCACGAAAAGTTGCTATTGGAGAACGATTATTTTGATAATAAAACTGAATAATTTGTAAACGTTGTTCTTGCATATATCACTCCATGATGAAATTGTAAACACTACTGAATACAATGAAAAATAAATGACTGATCATGACATATTACAAATGGCCAAAACGTCACTTCAAAATCATATCATCCCTATTGGAAAACCCGGTATTTGAATAATTACTCCTTCCACTGAATGCTATATGTGCCACAAATAATACATACTCGTATATATATTTTCCAAAACAAATTTAGTGATATCTATTGCTTGTTCTTTCCTTTTTTGCCTTTTCCCATATCCTCAGTCTTTTTTGAGTTTTAACTCTGGTCATTGACGTCATGCCGCGACATCTATTGAGAATGATGTGCCTTTTTTGATTGAGACATAAACTTAAAGCTTTAAGGTAAAGTTCATTCGAAAGAAAGTTTAAGCCTAAGTCTTACAAAAGCTTAACATTAAAGTACTAAAAATGTTATCAAGTTAACTTAACATTTCCCCTGCTAAAGCTTAAATAGAGAATATCATCCGCAAGAGAAAGAGATACATTTTTCAAAAGCTTAAGCAAAGTATCCGACAGATACCAAAGATAAACCTCTGTCTGTTATTGTCATACAGAAGAAGGGTGGTTTAACATCGCATCTGACAGGTTTGACTGACCGACGAATATGGCATGAACGTTGATGACACTTCGCTGCGCTGCGCTATGTCGTTGTCTGTTGAGCTCTGCTCTGTCGCTAGACCACCCTCTCGGATATTTAAAATGTGACCGCTTTTTTACATTTTTTGTTTTGTTTGTTAAAATTTTATATTTTTTAATATGCACAACGACAAACGCTGTTGTTTGCGTTATGTTCCGGCCGGAGCTGCTGTTGTTCTGTGCTTCTGTTCTACTGTGAAATTATATGTCATTGTGTATGTATGCCTTTATGTACGAATGGATGTGTGTACATAGATAGAGAAGGGTGCGTTAGCTTGCTTGGACATGAAATGAAAGTGGATAATAAAAAAAATAAAATAGAAAGAAAAGCAACACCAAAAGAACTGACAACACGATTTTGTTGGCTTCCCCACACATACGAGTATGTTTACATATAAGAGTATGTGAGTATGTTGGCGATATAAACACTCATTCTATATTCCCTTTTGGCTTACATACCCATACATTTATCCATCCATCCCCTGGCGAAAAATTCATTGATTATTTTGTGGTATACAAAATAATTGTCCATAAACAAAATTCGTGTCACATCGTCACTCAGATCCGATCTAAATCGTTTTATTCTTCTGTTATTGGTTTCACTGGTCTTGTTGTTCGTGTTAGTGGTGAGGGAAATAGCATCATTATTATGAGTCGCATCATTATTATATTTCGCAGAAACACCGTCAACCATTCGCCATCATAGCCCACAACCACCACACAGTGGGAGAATTTTCACAAGCAATAAATACGCAAATTTTGGTTTTGAATGAGATCTGGTTTGATAGCCAGATTTTATTTAAACGTCCATATACCATCCTCGCTTTTTCTAGTCTGTTATCTACATCAGTATCTGCTCCTCCTTCTGTTGTCATCACACATCCCAGATAGCAGAAATTGTCTACATATTCAACCGCGTTGTCTCCTATTCTTATTGAATTATTATTGGTGGTGTTTATTCGCTTGGCTTTTGTTTTATTTAGGTGTATCTTAAGACCTACTTTCCTTGCTGGGTATTCCAGCTTATTTACTTTGCTTTGTAGGTTATTTATATCGGTGAACCTGTGCGACATTAAGCAGATATCGTCTGCAAAATCTAAGTCTTCTAGATGACGTGTCAAACCCCAGGATATTCCCCTTTTGTTCTTTGTCATTTCATTCATGACGTCGTCAAGAACAACCTTGTCTCACACCGGCATTTGTGTTGAAAAGATCGCTGATTCTTCCATTATGTGATACTTGCTGAGAACTACTGTCGTACATGTTTTTATACCCTACACCACACTGTGGTAAGGGTACTATAACTTTGTGCATTTGTTTGTAACACCCAAAAGGAGAAGAAATAGACCCATCGTTTATTATACCGATCGACTTAGAATCACTTTCTGTGTTGATTTAGCTATGTCCGTCTGTCCGTCTGTCTGTGCATGTATTCTTGTAATCAAAGTGCAGGTGGCAATTATGGTCCGATCTCGACGAAACTTTACAGATATCTTTTTTTTGGCCCAAGGACGATCCCTATTGAATTTAGTTAAAATCGGTTCAGATTTAGATATAGTCCCCATATATATGTTAGCCCCGATTTGACATGTAAGCGCTGTAAAAACTTTATTTTATATCCGCAGAAAGAGGTTTCTTATTATATGAATGAACACTGTTAAATTTGGAAGAAATCGGTTCAGATTTAGATATAGCCCCCATATATACGTTACCCCCGATTTGACATGTAAGCGCTGTAAAAATGTTATTTTATATCCGATCAGTGCGAAATTCGGCAAAGAGAGGTTTCTTATTACATGAAGGAATACTGCTAAATTCGGCCTGTTGAAGTGTATATAAATCAGAGAAGTGTAGTCATTACAACCGCATATTCCCCCAGATACTCTACTCATTTTCATTCTGATATACTTAAACTGACACCTGCCTCTAAAGAATTCATCCTTTTAGGGGATTTAAACGCCAAACATACCTCTTGGAGCTGTACACGCAATAACTTATCCGGGATATTATTAAATAATATACAACAAGCCAACAACTTTTTTGTTTATGGCCCGAATAGTCACACCTTGTACCCTCATCAAAGAAGCTGCAGTTCTTCTACGGTAGATATAGTGTTAAGTAACTCTTCGCTGCGGATGAGACTGTCAACATTAGGATATGAAATCCCTTCGGACCATCGGCCTATAATCTGTTCTATCGATTGTTCATCCGTCAAAAATATAGATTTGAGTCACTTCCAATATAAAAATACGGACTGGGGTAGATTCCGTCAAATATTAAATTGCAGTATATCACTGTCGGTAGAATCACATTCTTCTGTACTAGCTATTGATCACGAAATCAAAAAATTCATCAAACTTATTCTGTATGCAAGAGATTTATCTACACCCACGTCGATTTTCAATTGCCATAATAATTTGCCTTCTGACATTCTTCAACTAATTGGAGAAAGGAAAAAATATAAAAGGAAATCACAAAGGGCTGAAAACGTATATCAGCAGAATATCTACGAACAGTGTTCAAAATTCCTCAACAGATTAATTAGCAGACGTATTAATAAACTCCGAAATGAGAAATGGTCGAGTCTACTTACACGAATGAAACCAGGGGATAAGCGGTTCTGGAGAATAAGTCGTAGTTTGAGAGGCAAATCTAAAAACCAAATTCCCTATCTATTGCAAAATAACAAGAAAGTTTTATCTGATCATGAGAAAGCTGAAATTTTGGCTAGTGTATTCGCTAAATCCCACACACTTACATCCGATTACGTACATCCTTCAGACAACCAGATTGAGGAATCTGTGGTAAGACTAAGAGCCGAGCAACCAACAATATCTGGGGTGAAATACACGAATGATACCGAAATACGCAATATGCTGTCCAGATTAAAGTCATCTAAATCTCCAGGATTCGACGAGGTCCCAAATATATTGCTAAAAAAACTACCGGACAAAGGAGTTAAACTGCTCACGATACTGTTCAACAGTTGTTTAAAACTAAACCACTTTCCGAATGTTTTTAAAAGGGCTAAAGTTATTGCAATAAATAAGCCCAAGAAACCAAAAGACAACCCCAACAGTTACCGACCCATAAGCCTACTGAGTAACCTAGGTAAATTACTTGAAAAAGTCATCCATTCCCGACTCGAAGATATTGTCAGCTCCCGTAATATCATTCCTAATGAACAATTTGGATTTAGGAAAGAACATAGCACAATTCACCAAATAAGCCGCATCAAAAACAAAATTATTTACAACAAACGTAACAACAGATCTACAGGTGTATTATTGATGGATATAGAAAAGGCTTTTGATACTATATGGCATAGTGGTTTGATCTACAAATTGATTAAGGCAAATATCCCAAAGTATCTCTGTAAAATTATTGATAATTTCATTGAAAACAGAACATTTATAGTATCTGTCAATAATGCACTTTCAACATCTAAAACCATACCGGCAGGTCTACTACAAGGGTCTGTACTCTCACCCTTATTATATTCCCTATATATATCCGATTTTAAACCAAGAAATGAAACAGACATTGCGTATTATGCAGATGATACAGCGGTAATCACATCCAGTAAGCTGACATCGGCACTGCTAAAAAAAATGGAAAAAAGTTTAATCCACTGCAACAAATTCTACGAAAAATGGAAAATAAAAATAAATCACAGCAAGACTCAGGCAATTATCTTCCCATATAACAAATCACCCAAAAGACTACCTAGTAGAACTTTACGATTTGGTAACAATAATATCAACATAAAATCGCAAGGAACGTATTTAGGAGTTTTATTGGACAAGAATTTCACCTTCCGTAACCATATAGAATCTGCGTGTGGAAAAGCCATACAATCATTTAGAGCCCTATGGCCTATGTTAAACCGTCGTTCTACGCTCAATATTAAAAATAAAAATTTAATCTACAAAACTGTAATCAGACCTATCCTATCATACGGATCACCAATTTGGTATAAAGCTGCTAACAGTCATTTAAAGCGGATGCAAGTTATCCAGAACAAATGTCTTAAAATGATTCACAATAAACATTGGAGGTATTCTACTCGCTCACTACATGAAGAAACCGGATACGACCTGTTCATTGACTTCGTACACAAAATAAACAACAACTATTTTACTAAAATTGAATATTCTAATTATCCACTGATAAGAGAATGTATAGAATTATTATAACATATTATTTAAAAATTTAGTGAATTTTATGTAACACTCTGCAATTTATCAAATTGAAAAATCAATGCATTATAGCAGAATATTTTATATACATTCGCCCTATGGGCATATACATTTTTCAAAAATATTTGATTTTTCCTACTTCCTAATTCAAATAAAGGTTTTTATCCCATTTTTACCTTTAAAAACATACACATAAATATAAAGTATTTACTGAACTCTCTTAAAGCATTAATTGATGTAATATCCTACTGATAGAAACTCAATAATATAAGACATATATTTTGTTATAATTATAAGCATATTGGATGAATAAATGAATTGAATTGAATTGCTAAATTCGGAGAAAATCGGTTCAGATTTAGATATAGCCCTCATATATATGTTACCCCCGATTTCACATGTAAGCGCTGTAAAAACTGTATTTTATATCCTATCAGTCTGACATTCGTCAGAAAGAGGTTTCCTATTATATGAATGAACACTTTTAAATTTGGAAGAAATCGGTTCAGATTTAGCCCCCATATATACGTTACCCCCGATTTGACATGTGAGCGCTGTAAAAATTTTATTTTATATCCGATCAGTGCGAAATTCGGCAGAAAGAGGTTTCTTATTACATGAAGGAATACTGCCAAATTCGGAGAAAATCGGTTCAGATTTAAATATAGCTCCCATATATATGTTACCCCCGATTTGACATGTAAGCGCTGTAGAGACTGTATTTTATATCCGATCAGTACGAAATTCGACAGAAGGAGGTCTTTTTACATGAATGAGTATTCAGGGAAGATCGGTTCAGGTTTATATTAAAACTCCATATATATGTACCTCCTGATTTGGTATCTAACCGCTATAGAAGTTGTATTTTACTTCCGATCATTAAAAT
Organism: Eudasyphora cyanicolor; assembly: GCA_963930755.1. NCBI lineage: Eukaryota > Metazoa > Arthropoda > Insecta > Diptera > Muscidae > Eudasyphora > Eudasyphora cyanicolor. The sequence continues at coordinate 194,370,895 of OZ005734.1, forward strand.
TTTCCAGAAAGATGTTTCTCAATTTAGGAACGAATATTGCTTAATTTAGCGATTATCGCTTCAGAATTAGATAATATGTTTCTACCCATTTACCAATTATTCCAAATTATTATGGCAATGACCCTTATCGCATTGTTAGGGAGGTGTAGGGTATTATATAGTCGGCCCCGCCCGACTTTCTGCCTTTCCTTACAGGTTTATTATACGAATGATTTTTTCATCAACGCAGTATCGATGTGGCCTAAAACCCGTTTGTTCATCACGTAGTGACTCTTCTTTGAATCACTGTGGCCAATATTTTATATATTGGGTTAAGTAAGGTGATCCACCTCCAGTTATGACAGTCTCCTAAATCATCTTTCTTTGGCAATTTTATAATTAGACATTTCTTCGCTATTCCACGCTCTTGCTATGTGTGATCGTACAATTTTGGCTGCTGCTGTAGGTTCCGCTTGTAATAGATCCGGGGAATACCATCTAAGCCTGGTGCTTTATTCTTTTTGAGGTTTATAATAGCAAGTTAAATTTCATCTATACCAAGTGGATCCGATGATATCTGGTTATTTGGATTATTGTATAATGCTTCACTAGTATCTTCTACATCGTCGTCATTGATATTACTTATATCTTCAAAATGTTATCTCCATCTTCGGGTTTGGTCCTCCAAACAGGTAAGTAATATTCCGTCTCGGGCTTTTATTGGTTGATTGCGATTTTTGGTTTAATTGGTGAGGCTATTTTTTATCAGATGCATATTTCTCAAGTTATGGGAGCAGTTTCAAAACGTCTGCTTTTCTGTTGGTGGATTTTTTTCTTCCTAAGTTTCAGCTTAATTTTGAGAGAAGCAGTGACAAGTTCGTGGTCAGTATCCATATAGGCTTGGTATAGACATCTAAAAGAGAATTTCTCCATTTCTGACTTAGACAGATGTAATATATAAGGCTATATTAAAATCTGAACCGATTTTACCAAATGTAATAGGCTTCGTCTCTAGCACAAAAAAGTTCGTCGTATCAAACTTCATCAAGATCAGAGTAAATTTGCGACCGGTACTCCAATATTTAAGGGCGTTACAAACATCTTGACAAAAAACACACATATAATACCCTATATGTTCCACAGAGTGGTATAGGTTATTATAGCTCATAATACCCTGTGAACCAGGGTATAATGAGTTTGTGCATTTGTTTGTAACCCAAAAGGAGAAGAGATAGACACATTTTTTATATACCGATCGACTTGGAATCACTTCCTAAGTCGATTTAACCATGTTCGTTGTTAGATGTATCGTTGTAATCAAAGTGCAGGTCGTATTCATGGCCCGATTGTGATGAAATTTAGCACAGTGCACTTTTTTGACCCTAGGACGTTTCCCATTGAAATTGGTGAAAATCAGTTCAGATTTAGATATAGCCCCCAAATATGTGTTACCCCCGATTTGAAACTGCATTTTATATGCAAATAGTTCAAAATTCGGCAGAAAGAGGTTTCTTGTTACATGAATGAACACTGCCTAATATAGGGAAAATTGGTTGAGATTTAGATATAGCTCCCATATATATGTTACACCCAATTTTACACATAAGCGCTATAGAAACTATATTTTATATCCAATCAGTATGAAATTCGACAGAAATATGTTTTTTATTATATGAAATATTACTGCCAAATTCGGAGAAAATCGGTTAGGATTTGTAATTACCCCCATTCATATATGTATATGTTTCTCCCGATTTGGTATCAAAAATCTATAGAAGTTGTACTGGTGGAGCTAAGTACTTTGTTAACAGAAACGAACCTAATTATGCCAAATTATTATCGCAATGCGCCGTTTTGCATTGTTAGGGAGGTGAAGGGTATTATATAGTCGGCCCAACCGACTTTCTTTCTTTCCTTACTGGTTTATTATTGTCAACATACAGACTATGGCACTATTTTCCAATTATATTAAAACAATGAGTATTGTTGGTAAAAACAATCCTACACATGAAGAACGAACTAAGTAGAAAGGCTAACTATGTATGTACAGCTTTTTCTGTAAGTGTCGCAGATTTTTGAGAGAACGTGGACCGTAGTTGGTTCAAAACGACATTTTTCGGTAGTTGTAAAGGTTACAAAAAATTGTCTGAGTGCCCAGTGGTAAAATCTTTCCTTTTTTCATTCTTCAGTATTGTCAAGCAAATACATAACCACGTTCGAGAGCACATTTTGGTTTTCGACTGATTTTCTTTTTTCTAGGTGTTTTGCTTTATGCAATGTTATGCCAAATTGACCATTATGAAGCACCCGCAAATATTACAGAACATGTTTGTGGAATATCGGATCTGTAAAGGTTCATACCATTACAAAAATGCATAGTTGAATCGGTAACAGTAGGTAGATATGTGCCTACACCTTAAATTATCATACTCGTCATTCATTTACAGGTACATCTTTTGCTTTAGTTCACTTAATAATATTATGTATCCGATATGACCCATGTTCACCTGTAAATGTAGAAGGCTCAAAATTTGTTTTGGGTGTATAACTTTTTTTGCTATATGTCGAACACACTGTGTTGCTGAGTATTATACGATTTTTTGGGTCTCGTTTGTTTGTAACAACTCAAAATATTAGAGCTAGATGCACCTTAAAGTATTCCGATCGATTTACTCGTAACTTGTCTGTCCTTCCGTCTGCACAAATATTTATGAAATTAGGTAGAGAGCCATTTTTAAATTTTATTTACAAATTTTCGGAGTAAAATTAGTAGCTTTAATGTATTTTGTATTTTTAGACATTGGCTCTTAATATGAATAAGTGCTTACATAATTTATTTTGATAAAAATATTTCTGAATCTGATATATTATCTGAGATATTTTCTCCGTGTAAGTTCGTTTTATTGATATTAGCTGACTTGTTAATAAAATGCAAATTAATTTACATTTCTATCGTTATTCCTCCACTGTGAGCAATAATGATATCACCCATTCGCTACAATTGCCACTACCACCTCAGTCCTTCTCTCTAGCGCGCTCTCTCTCTTATCAGCTGAGTTATTTACATGTGTAAATGTTTGGTGGGGTTTAATTTATTCACTTGAACATTTCCCCCGAAGAGAGGGTGGTGGGTGGCTGTTGTGGTTGTGCCTTAAGGGTGCGCGGGTGTTATTGAAATGTAACAAAACATTATCTGTTTTTGTATTCCTCTTTGCATAAACCGACTATGTCTCAAAGTCTTCGTCGGTCACTGCCGGGTATTTTCTCTACTTATCACAGGTACATTATTTTACGACACATACTTGTACATACATATGTATATAGAGGTACATATGTATGTGCAATGTATCAATGATCTGCTGTGGATCTGTTATCATAACATATTTACACTAATTGAAAATGCAAAAACTGTTTCGGTTTTGCCTTTGCGTTCTTTTTCGCCTTCAATTTGCATAGGAATCTCTTACCTAGGCGATAGCACGAAAATACATACTTATATTTTAGGGCGGGTCGAATTGTGTACAAAGTGTACAAATGCTCACCGTGATTCTTGTTTTATGGGTCTTTTCAAGAAACTTTGCCGAAGAAATCATAGCTCAAAAATTCATTTCGAGCCCCAGGGTCTTTCAAAATATGTATTTTTCCCAAATATTCAAGAATAGAGAAAAAATGTACCTAGGCGCATCGCGATTCTTGTTGTATAGGTCATTCCAACAAACTTTGCCGAAAAAACCCTAAACCAAAAAATAATTTGAGCAAAATGGGTAATTTTAATACCTATTTTACACCTATTTCTATTCTTGACAATTTTGGAAAAAATACCTATTTTGAAAGATCCGAAATTCTGTTTGAGCTATTTTTTCTTCTTCAATGTTTCTTGGAATAACCCATAGAACAAGAATCGCTATGCGGCTTTGTTGCAAAATAATTCGACCCATCCTAGTACACATGTATTCGTATATACTCGCACATTAAGGTGCGGGATTACGAGGAAGAACGGAATTACAGCTGTCATTTTCATGTGAGTGAACCGATTGAGGTTGTGCTACGTGTCCACTCATTACAATTAAGCGTCAAGTGGTGGTCTTGGAATTATCTTTTCAAAAATACCGCACCAATCGGAAGGGGCTGTTACCATCAAGTTAATGAGATATTTGATTGACTACAAAGTCGTTCAGTGGTTTGTCTCATAGAAAAGTGGTGGTATTCGTCCAAAAATGTAAAAGGCATAGTCAGGCTTGGTTAGGTTAAGAGTTGCAGTATGTGTAACAGACCCACTTAGACTATATAGTCCATTGTGCTACCACATGAACGTGAGAGACAACATAAGTTATCCATAGCCCCGTTGAACCAATGTGATTGCTTTAAAAAGCTCAAAGGTTGGCGGATTCCAACATCAATTAAGCTGCACGCCGCCTTCTAGAGAGATTGAGGTACAGACGCAGAAGGTGTTCTGTTGATTCCTCTTCATCACCAAAGCTACCATCAACATCTCTCCGTGTCATAAAGGGTTTTCCAACAAGAGGTGTTATTTTGGTATTCAAAGAAAAATGCCATTTTTTGAGATAAATGATTGGATGTTTATTTCATAATAAAGAGGAAGGTATGCCGTTAATAATGAAGAACAACATCAGCCAAATGGCCACCACGACCACGCTTACAGGACCATATCCTTTTCATGAAATTTTCCATAACCAAATCGCAAAGTGGCTGCCCAATGTCCTCGATAGCCTCACCACTTCTATCTTTGAGGTCTTGAATCGACGCTGGGCTGTTGGCGTAGACCTTATCTTTCACGTGGCCCCAAAGGAGGAAGTCGCAAGGTGTTAAATCACAAGATCTCGGTGGCCAATTGTGATCACCAAAGGAGGAAGTCGCAAGGTGTTAAATCACAAGATCTCGGTGGCCAATTGTGATCACCTCTTCGAGAGATAACATGGTCCGGAAACTTTTCCCGTAACAGAGCAATGGTTTCGTTGCTTGTGTGGCACGTAGCGCCGTCTTGTTGAAAGTAAACGTTGTCCAGATCAATACCATCCAACTCCGACCATAAGAAATCATTAATCATCTCTCGATAGCGCAATACATTCACCGTAACTGTTGATCCAACCTCATTTTCGAAAAAGTAAGGTCCAATGACCCCGCTTCTCAACAATAACTCTTGGGTTTTCCGAGCCCCAGATGCGACAATTTTGCATGTTGACGTAGCCACCGAGGTGGAAATTGGCCTCATTAGTCAAGATGATTTTGTATCGCTCGTATCGTTTTTTTGTTCGATCGTTTTTTGATCGTTTTGTATCGTTCGATGATCGTGTATCGTTCCATTTTTAGTAATGGCGTAGTTTCTACTTGTCAAATGTCAAAGAATAAAAGCTTCAAAAGTGACAGCTACCGATTCAAATCAGGGATGATAAATTTGATACTTTAGTACTTTTTTTGGTACTTTTCAGAACCTCAAAGTACCTTGATACTCCCGCGACACATTTGATACTTTTTTTTATTAAACATCTCTTTGCACGAAAATAATACACACTTTTTCAAAAAAATTATATAAGTCGTTCACATGCTCGTTCGACATGGTTCGACATAGCTTCCCAACGCCAAGAAATATGTTTGGCTCTTGTATTACAACAAAATTCAGTTTGTTTTTATTGCGTATGAAATCGCGCCTTTCCAGTTTCAAAAGTGAAAAAATTTGCGATTTGACAAATTTTGCATTTTTAACGAAATTAAAAACCTATAAGAAAGATTAAAGGCACGTAGTTTGTAAAACGTGGCATCTACACCAAAAACTCAAATTCGTCTGGAACCATCATGTGGGGTATAATCGTATATGAAAACGTGAAGCCATTCTAACAAGGAGCGATAATGGATAAAATAAAGTGTTAAGTCATTTAATTTTATATTAAAACTGTGCCGACATCAATCACTTTTTCTACAGACGATTTTATGCAATATTAAACAAATATTAATCATAATCGGCTAAAAATTCATTCTCTAGAGAGTCAAGAATTATAATCGGAAGGATATATGTAGAGTCTAAATCAAAACATGGAACAAAATGTCCCATTTCCAATAGGCATCAAAATGGTTTTGTATCAATTTCCGTAAATATCTGTTTATATTTGCGGATATAAGATTTTAGTAGCTTGTTATCAAGAAATTGTTCATGTATTGCTGGATCTTACTAATTTGAATCTCAATATTTCAAGAAAAATTAAAAAAAAATGTAAAATTGGTACTTTTTGTGTCGAAAAATACCTTTTTAGAAGGATTTTTGTACCATTTGGTTACTCTCAATTATCATCCCTGATTCAAATAACCCGGTGATTCAAAATAACACCTCTTGCTGGAAAACCCGTTACAATAAGGTAGTAACCCGCCATGTCAGCACGATAAGTGAGACCTCCGGTCTCGACAACGATTGCAGGGTTTAGGCAGGGCCTCATTAGCCTGGAATGTATGCAGTTGCTGACTAGTACACTATGCACTATCTCTCACAAAGAGCTTGCCGGTTGCTAGATGCATGTCCACATATTCCAGTTCCCCTGGAGCGTGTGTGGTAGTTCCTAGTCTTGCAAGTTCATCTGCTTTGCAGTTCCTTGGTATGTCCTTCGGCCCGGCACCTACATTGAACTGTTCGGCCATATCTTTAAGAGATATGCAGGGGCAGTTATTGAATTCAGGAATATAGTTTCCAGAGACTTGAAAATATTGATACCGACTTTTGTCAGAACATTAATTTTCAGCCATTCCGCTACCTCTTTAATATATACGACTTCTGCCTGATAAACACCACAGTGAACAGGCAGTCTTTTTGCAAGTGATAGCTCAAGTTTCTCAGAAAAAACGCCAAAGCCCACTTGGTTGTTGAGTTTGGAACCGTCTGTATATAAGTTAACGGATCTCCTATATCCTGGGATACGACCATTCCATTCTGACCTATAAGGTATGAGAGTGAGATACTACTTGCCAAAGAGTTGTTCTGTCATATAGTAACCAACAGTGCCCGGAAGGTCAGGCATTGTATCTAGAATGACACTATATGCGTAGTTTCCTGATCATAGTATATTTCATTGCTATAATGTCTAGCGGCATTAAATGTAGTGTAACATTTAGTGCCTCGATCTCAGCGCAACAGTGATACATATAGCAGACATTATCTTGAAGTTTTTTTAGAAGAAGGTTGATATCTGCGGAGCTGTCTACCAGACGGCAATGTCGTGCAGCATTATCGGTCTAACTACTGCCGTATACAGCCAATAAATTATACATGCGGGTTCAGACCCCAGCGTTTTCCTATTACCCTTTTACAGTTATATATTTCTACCACAGCCTTCTTTATTCTTTCCAGAATGTTATTGTTATTGAAGTTCAACTTCTTGTCTAGAAAAATACCATTTTACGCTTTCAGAGAAAGGAATTTAAATACCCCAAGGAGACAGGTGCAATTGTTGACACCTTTTATCTCCTGCTGAAAATAACTAGTTCCGTCGTGGTAGGTTTAACACCAAGAACATTATCGGAAGCCTGCCTTGCGGTTGTATGAAGATCCAGCTGTAGGATGTCTTTAAGAGTACTCGGAAACTTCCCTCTAACTGCTGTTGCCACGACATCTACATTAGCAATAACCTCAACACTCATCATCTCCGAAGAAAGTACAATATTTTTCATGGAGAGATTCCATAGCAGAGGAGGCCGAACTCCCCCTTGGTGCGTCCCCCCTGCTGACAAATCTATGGAAGTCAGTTGACCCTAAGCTAGCTGAAATGCCATAAAGCCACAATTACAGCGGATGGATTTATGTTATTAAAGGTTCTCTCTATATCTAAGAAAGATGCCATAGTACGAGTATATACCTTAACTGAAAGAGGTCCTTCGATACTGACTAGATCATGCAGGGCGGTACCGGTGGACTTGTCCTTGCTGTAGGCATGCTGTTGATTGGAGAATAGCCTGCGATAAATTTTAGTCCTACGATAACTCTAATGCACTCAGCCTTGCTATAGTTCATTGACTGCCAGATACCTGTTGTATCTATCAAGCCGAAATAATGGCAATAAAGGAAGTCACAAAGTGGCTGTGTGGCCGCAACGTAGTGACCAACACTGGTGCCCGGCTCAATAAAAGTCAACCGCCCACTAAGACCATATTGATTCCTCATAAATTCTTCTTCTTCACGCTCTGTTAAGCCTGGAGTTTCGATCTGATAATAAACTTTATAAACTGAAAGAAAAATGAACCCAGTATCTTGTTACTTCTATACGATAAAGTAGGGCATTGACAAAGGAAATAAAAGGTATCTACTAACACATCCGGGTCCTGACACCACCAACACATGTCGTCATTTCTTAGGCCAATTCTATGCATGTGCTTACCAATTCTATTGTGTCCAGTAATAATTCCCACAATGAATCGCAAATGCGTTTTTCCAATACTTAGCAGTATCTACGTATTCCTTGGAGACAACTCGTCCCAAAGAGCTTCACATTCGTCTGCTAAGTACCATCACTGATGCCATACATTTTTATATTTTAATGTAATACCAAAAAAGATTATCGACAGGGGTGGGTATGCGTCAGCCTCGACGTTACTCGGGGAATTGGCTCCAGTTTTGGCAAGTTTATCCGCGGCTTCATTACCAAATATATCTTTAGGGCCATGTACCTAGCACAGGGTTATAGTATGCTGTTCTTCGAGATCCTTATGTTATCTGCGACAGCTGCTGACCACCTTAGACCTTATATTCGTACTATGTAATGCCTTTAAAGCAGCCTGGCTATCGATGAAAAAGCAAATATCGCTTCTAAATACTTGTATCAACGAGATAAGTTCAGCCGCTTTGGCAATCGCATATATTTCTGCTTGGAAGATGCTGCAATCGTTATGCAAGCGAAGGGAGACCCCAAATCAAGTTCACGACAGAAAATGCCGCATCCAGTACCGTCCTTCATTTTGGAACCATCTGTAAAGACATTAATATCAAGAAACCTAACATCCCCTTTCAGCCATTCTGTCAAAGTAGGAATTCTAAAGCTCTGTCATGGCTGATCATATAATCTGTTTCGGATCCCATTATTGATAGATCTACTATACGAGTATGTCTTGAATTGGTACCTAACAGAAGATTCATCTGGGCTAGTCGGGTTAATGTAATTTCCAGAACAGGCGGTACCACCTGTACGGTAGCTAGACAAATCTGGCCAAGATACCAACTGAGAAGGTGAAAATGTCTCCTTGCATTAGAGGAAAGACTGCCTACGGTAGTGTCAGTTCTGACGGGACACTGATTTTCGATTGTCCCTCATTAAGTAAAGGACGTGTGGATATACAGGGTTGCCCATATTCGACGGACCCATCTGGCAACGCCATAACTTTTGACAGAGATGTCAGATCGCTTAATGACATACCGCGTTTGAAGCGTCAGTCCAAGCAGATTTTTACCATGGAACAATACACGCCACGCGAGCGCTCTGAAATAGTTGAAATTTACATTCAACAGAAGAAGTCAATTGTGAAAACAAAATTATCATGTCCGATGAAGCCCATTTCACATTGAATGGGACCGTAAATAAGCAAAATTGCCGTATTTACGCCACTGAAAATCCTCAGGAGATTCAAGAATTGCCTCTTCATGACGAAAAAGTCACAGTTTGGTGCGGCGTTAGTGCGAAAACGGTCATTGGGCCGTTTTTCTTCCAAAACGAAAATGGCCATGCTGTTACCATCAACCAGGAGCGTTATCGCGACATGATGACCAATTTTGTGATGCCAATTATTCGTCGAAAGCGTATGAGGCAGTTCTGGTTTCAACAAGACGGCGCTCCACCGCACACAAGTCGAATAACAATCGATTTTCTGAAGAATTTGTTTCCGGGCCGTTTGATGTCGAAAAGTGGTGATTTGGACTGGCCACCGCGTTCGCCCGATTTGACGCCGCCTGACTTCTTCTTGTGGGGATATTTGAAGTCAAAGGTTTACGTTAACAAGCCAAGGACCGTAGAAGAGCTCAAGGACAACATTCGTGAAGAAATAGCCGCTATTCCGGCCGAAATGTTGGCGAAAACGATGGAAAATGCTGCAAAAAGGGCACAATACGCCATCAACGCCAGAGGCGGCCATTTGAGAGATATCATATTCAAAAATTGATGTAAACAAATCTACTTTGAACAAATTAAATGATTAAGATTGCCAACCGCCAAATTTTTATTTTTTTCATTGATTTTTTTTAAAAAAACATGGGTCCGTCGAATATGGGCAACCCTGTACTGGAATCGGCCTTTCTAGGAAGCCTTAAAGATCTTTCTAGTACTGATATTCATACTATTGATAATTTTGTTTATCAAACAAGTTTGTTTCGGCACCTGTGTCCGTGGTATCACTAGGGTCCTACATTGGTCTATGTTAGCAGGCAAACCTGTCTACCATCCTAACCTACACCTATAATCAAAGCAATCCATGAAAGTCAAGTCCAGACCAGTGTTGGACAGTAGAAGGGCGACAAATGATAACTCAACTCATGGATGGCTGTGTATCTGTTGGGTGCCTGGACACATCGGAGTTATGGGAAACGAGCAAGCGAACAGATTTGCCTCAAAGGGCAGAAAACTTGGAGGAGTAAAGTCGAAAACTTTCAAAGCCACGAAGTGCGACTTGAAGCTCTGACCAGTGATGGCTCACAAATTCCTGTGGGATAGCGAGACAAGTGACCCAAATGAGAAGAAAACAAGTAGTTTTCTGAAACTAAACAATGTTGAGATTAGTAAGATGAAGAGGGCTGTAACGGGACACTCAAGCTTACAAGCACATCTGCATCTCATAGGTCTAGCAGATAACGACGAGTGAAGAGTATGCAGGGAACACATAGAAACGATGAAACATTTTCTGTGCCAATGCTCGGTATTCACACATAGGATATGACTGGAAGACACTTAGAAAATTCGTGTCTGGTACATGAGGTTTTAAAAAGATCATAAATAAGGAACGCACAACAGGCCGAACCACTGACTTAAGTGTATGGTCATGGACATGAGAAGTTTCAACTACTCCTCTATTGAACCTAGCCTAAGTACAAAATTTACTAATTTTTATGATTATATTTACATCTTACTTATATTTTCTATGTAATTACACTGTCCAACAGCATTTTTGGAACAGAATAGCGACCGTATAATTCTGAAAGGGCATGTTGAGTAGATCATTTTTGTAGAATAAACTTATGGTCCAGCTGGTCTGAGTTTTTTTTTTTTACAGTGGGTCAAAGTTTTCATTTTTTGGTAGAAGGTAACATTATACAAAATGAAAAAAATGATTTAAGTTAATGTCTGAGAGATTTCTCATTGTCAGAGTTACATAGTGGAATTTTATGAGGATCATTTTTGTGGAAGATCTTAATCCTATAGCTCCCCTCTTAATGGGTCAATTTGGCACTTTTTTCGAAAAAATTAAAAAAAGTCCTTTCAAAGAGGACATTTATGGATTAAAATATTCTACGAACATTTTTGCCCGAAAATTTGAGTGGGAGTCGCCAAGGACACCAAAGTTGTAATTATAGCTCTTTACGTTTAATTAGCAAAATTACATGCCAACTTGTACAAAAAATTCTATAATGTAAATTTAAAGCCGTGATATCTGTGGAATTATTGGAGCAGAATAGCGACCGTATATTTCTGAAACGGCATGTTTAGTAGATCATTTTTGTAGAATAAACTTATGGTCCAGCTGGTCTGAGTTTTTTTTACAGTGGGTCAAAGTTTTCATTTTTTTGGTCGAAGGTAGCATTATACTAAATGATAAAAATGATGTAAGTTAATGTCTGAGAGATTTCACATTGTCAGAGTTACTTAGTGGAATTTTATGAGGATCATTTTTGTGGAAGATCTTAACCCTCTAGCTCCCCTCTTAATGGTCAATTAGGCCCTCTTTTCGAAAAAATTAAAAAGCCCTTTATAAAAGAACATTTAAGGATTAAAATATTCTACGAAAATGTTTGCGGAAAATTTCAGTGGGGGTCACCAAAGACACCAAGTTGTAAATATAGCTCTTTACGCTTAATTTGTAAAATTACAGGGCATCTTATACAAATATGTAAGTATATATAATGTAAAGTAATATAATGTAAATTTAAAGTCAATAAATTAAAATATGTTTAACGAAGTCTAGTTGCTAAAACATTTATAAGAATTGACGAGAAATATTTGGCAACATCTTCATAATTTTTTAATAGTAAATATTTTTTTTGCTTCAAAGTTTTCGAGTAAAAAGGAATTAGTAAAGACTAAAATGAGGAAAAATAGCAGTATGGTATCTATGGATAAATATATAACTTATTACCCATATTATAAGGGAAATTAAAAAACATTATTCATATTTTTTATTTTGGCCATATTATTTAAGCAGTACCATGTATGGCAATAACGCCAATAGACTATGGGTACTATAAGCGCATTACACTGTACGAGTACAAAATTGTAAGTGTTTGTATTTTAATTTATGGCGACTTTAAATTTATATTATATTACTTATTTATAAGTTGGCGTGTAATTTTGCTAATTAAACGTAAAAAGATATAATTACAACTTTGGTGTCCTTGGCGACCCCTACTGAAATTATCCGGCAAACATTTTCGTAGAATATTTTAATCCTTAAATATCCTTTTTGAAAGGACTTTTTTAAGTTTTTCGAAAAGATGGCCAAATTTAGCTATTAAGAGGGGAGCTAGAGGGTTAAGATCTTCCACAAAAATGATCCCCATAAAATTCCACTATGTAACTCTGACAATGAGAAATCTCTCAGACATTAACTTACATAATTTTTTTCATTTAGTATAATGCTACCTTCGACCAAAAAATTAAAACTTTGACCCACTGTAAAAAAAAACTCAGACCAGCTGGACCATAAGTTTATTCTACAAAACTTATTTACTCAACATGCCCTTTCAGAATTATAGGGTCGCTATTATGTTCCAATCAAAAAGTCTTAATTTGTTGGACAGTGTTATTAGAGAAATAGGTTAGAAACAAATATTAAAATAAATTGACACTATCATAACTCAGCTCTAACAGTATTGATAGTGTATCATATAGCCCGTTCCGCCACGATTTACCCCCTCTGTACTTGCTAATGTATGTGAATAAGTGCGATCTTCATAACCGGGGAAGAAATAATGATAATGCCTATTAATCCAATTGTTATCAATATTTTTCTTCATTTCCAAATACTCGTATAACTGCAATTCAATTCACAACACTTGTTCGACATGCTTTCTGATTCACAAATGTATCTTATTTTTGTAATTAAGACATTAAGTAATTGCTCCGACCAAAGATCACTGTCAATTACCATTACATTTTTTCACCACTCAACGAGGTCTAAAATACGTGTATCGTATGGTCCACTGAGTACGGCGCAAAAATTGTCGCTCAATGTCAAGTGTTTGACAACATCGAACTCGAGTAATACGAAACAGCAAAAGAGCTTTACCCACTGGACTAACTAACTGACTGACTGTCTACACATATTTGTGGCTACATCTCAATTGAAATGTGCAAAAAACATCTATCTGTCAAACATTTTGGTTTCGTCATTTTGATTGTATAAGACATCATGGAGACGCATAGGTAAGAAGTAATAGATGTGGGAGAAAGAGGAGGAGAAACATCACCACCCTCAACGACTGAAATTTGATCTATTGGCACATGTATCAATGCGGTCTCAATATGACTACGAGAGTCTGTCAAGCCTAAAAATATGTCTGCGGCTATTAACAGATAAAATTTCAATCACTAACAGAATGATCTGTGTAGAACTGATTATGACACCTGTCAATTATCATCTAACCACACTTATTAGACTCCTCACCCTACATGACACGACAGGGTGGGGACGTGACGCCTTGTTAAATTACGATACGCGATAATTACATGTTCTCGTATTTAGAACAAGTTTATGTAAATTCAATTGATAAAATAATATTTGCTCGGACATAGTTCACTTGACTTGAGAATTTCTTTTACTCTCAGCATCCATCCGAGTTAGCCGGGGAAATCTAGCAACAAAATTCTTTAATCGAGTTAATTGGAGATTTAAACAAAAGATTCTTATAGCAAATTACTCTTTAAGAATTATGCAAATAGTTTCGTTTATATATGCTAATGGGTGAATCATTTATTATTTATTATTGTCATTGTTTTGAATCAATTTAAATGATTGCCAGAAAGAGACCAGTGGTGGAATGTGGGCCATGATGTAATGGCTTAGTACTATTTGCCAAGGGAATAGAATAAGTACACTTAGAGAAACTCTTTTAGTGTTTCGCTTATGTCAAAATAATCAAAGTTAATGATGAAACAAGTAAGAAAGTTTCAGTCGGGTAAACCGACTAAGGTATACCCTCACTTTGTGAGTAATGTAATATTGAATATTACTCGAATTATTCTGTCAATCGCTAACATTAGATACCTTAAATTCATTGCACTGTGCCGACTTATAAGCATTTATGTGCACTGGTCTAAACGTTATGAGACATTAAATTGTGGTATGATTTGGGAATTTTTGTGTGGGAGGTACAAAAAGGGGCGTGGCAATAACGCCCATTTTTCACAGGGCTATAGACACTATAAAAACATTACACTGTAAAAAATTTCAAGTATTTGTATACACTGGTTTTAATGTTATAAGCTGTTAACTTTTGGTGCAAAAAGGTACCTTTGTGTGGGAGGTACCAAAAAGGGGCGTGGCAACAACACCCATTTTTCCCTGGACTGTAGGCAATATAAAAGCATAATACTGTACAAAGGTACCAAAAGGGACGTGGCGACTTCGCCCATTTTTCTCGAGTTGATAGCGACTAATAAGCTAATACTATGATTCGAATAAGTAGTATAGCAGTTATTAAAGAATCAATATTTCACAACATTTTAACCCTTTGTGGGGGAGGTACTAGAAGGAGTGGACCAATATGGCCCATCTTCGAACTTAGCCGGAGATAGAAAAAAATATTTCCACATACCAAATTTGAGGTCAATCGGTTACTCCTTTCGAGAGTTATCGTGCGCACCAGCCAGCAGACACACAGACAGACAGACAGACAGACAGACAGACGGACGGACATTGCTCATTCGACTTAAAATGACCCAAAACGGATTTCCTCCGAACATACTTGGGGTCTTAGGTCACTCCTTCGACGTGTTACACTTTTTTCCGTAGCAAATGATATATACCCTCGTCACACTAAAGTGAGGGTATAAAAATATCACTTTGTTGTTTATCATGATGAAAACTTTAATGGCGAATTCTTTTCTGCAAAAAAGTGCAACATTTTCATTGCCCTTTTTCCGAAAACGGCACTTTTGTGATACTATTTTGAAATTTGGTAATTAAATTACTCGAATTTAGCACAACTAAAATTTCAAAATTTCAAAAAAGCAATATTATAGTGCCGTTTTCGGAAAAAGGGCAATGCAAGTGCTGCACTTTTTTGCAGAAAAGAATTCGCCATAAGTGTAACTGAAAAATGCCCTCACTATGTAATTATAAAATTTTTTATGGGCAACGTTCTTACCTCGGTACATTTGGACACATTTCTTTTATTAATTTATTGTTATCGTAAATATTGGCTATTTTATAAGACAGTGGCGGAGAAAATATACTCAATATCTGTACACTCTAAGAATAAATTATACTACGAGCATAAATGTTAAGACAAATATAAAAATATTTACTATTACTTACAATTACACTGCGCAACAGTGAAAAAATACATGTAATTGAGAGTATAGGTTCGATTCTACTATCACAGGGTAGTATAACCCTATACTCGGTTTGGCGAAATTGGTGACCAATTTTATTTTATAGACCTCAAAAATTTCTGAAAATCAGTGAGTCCCTCAAAAACGGTGTCTTCAGCTTTTGTCCAACAACTAATTCAGACTTGATGATACCGCTTTACTATATTTGGCAATAATGTATCTAACAAGCAAAAAAACGATAAGTTCGGCCATGCCGAATCTTATATAACCTCCACCATGGATTGCATTCAATTCTAATACTGGAAAATCTTTGGATATGGAGCTAATGTTCGAACCAACCTTTTGGTTAAATCAAACATTGAAAAAAGAACTCTGCAATTTTTAGCCAAATTTTAAGCCCCAAATTCTTTAGCCAAACTCTTCATCTGAAAAATGTGATATTTATGGCTTAAATAAGCATTTTGGAGGGCTACCTCTACACGGGGACTACAACAAAATATAAACTGACTAAATTTTCTTGTCAAAATAGAATACAAACTGCAAATTTTCAGCTAAATTGCTTAGAAAATGTAGTGTTTATGCCTTAACACATTGAGTGCCAAGGGGTTTTGACGAAAACCTTCCCCGGGTGCCAAGCACATTTTTTGCTATAAACTGGTGTAAAAGTAGAAAATATTCAGTTCTGCGCCAATCCAGGATAATTTTGTGGTTTATTTTGGATTTTATAACGGTTTTTTTATGTCGCACGTTTCTGTACGACGTGGCACTGCACGACGGAATTGCAATCGTAAAAATCACTGTCGTACGAAAATGTGCGACGCGTTTTTTTTTGCTATTTCTTAATTTTTTTTCTTTTTACGCATTATTCTTTACATTTATTTAAATTTTTTATTATATCTGTTTTTATTTTTATTTTGTGCTATTTTTTATTTTTATTTGTCTTCTTTTTTTGTTTTCTTTATATTTATTTTTCTTTATTTTCTTTGTTTTTTATTTTTATCTTTTTTTATTTTGTTTTATTTTTGTAGATTTGAATTAGAAAAATGGCGAAGCGAAACCTTAGAGATCGTGAAATACGTGAAGCGTTGGAAGAAAGTGATGATGGTGATTTTTCATGCGATGAGTTGATTGATGAGAACTGGCTACCAGATGACTCGGACACTGACTCTGATAATAACAATGATACTAATAACATTGATAACATTTATAACAGCGATACTGAAGACGACTGGGACATGGATGAGGACGAGCCAACAGCATTGTCAAACGTAGTCGGTTCTTCCGAAACAAACATTTGGACTGAATTTAGTTCTCGTCAGAAAACTTTTACATTCACTGGGCGATCAGGCTTGCAACAGTCTATTCCAACAGATATTTCCTGTGTGGATGCATTTCTCCTATTTGTTGACAAGGACGTTATTGAATTAATTGTATCAGAAACAAATAAGTATGCGGAGGAATATGTAAATAAAGGTGCTGTTACCAGATTTTCTCGAAAAAAAAATTGGATACCAACAACAGATTTTGAAATGAAGAAGTTCCTTGGCCTTCTTTTGTGGATGGGTTTGGTGAAGGTCGGGTGTTTAAAAGACTATTGGTCCAAAGATTCGCTCTACAACTTTTCAATTCCGGGGAAACTAATGTCACGCAATCGCTTTCAACTATTGCTTAGTTTCATGCACTTCTCAGACAATAACTCAATTGTACCAGGTGATAGGCTTGCTAAAATAAAACCACTATTGGACATGTTACAAACGAGATACCAAAGCATTTACGTTCCAGGTGAAAACATAGTAATTGATGAGACCCTTATTCCATGGCGTGGCAGACTATTATTCCGACAATATATACCAAATAAAGCTCATCCTTATGGTATAAAGCTTTTTAAGCTCTGCTCTACCGAAGGATTCACCTGGTCATTGCAAATATACTCCGGAAAGTCATCAAGTGGACTGAAAGAAGTCGGTTTGGCAAAAAGAGTTTGCGAGGATCTGATCATTGATTTGAAAGGTCAAGGTCGAACTTTATATGTAGACAACTTTTACACAAGCTATGAATTGGCTCGTTCAATGCTAGATCAAAAAACACATGTTGTCGGTACACTCCGTGCCAACAAGAAACATTTGCCAAAAGAAGTTATGGTTGCTCCTATAAAGAAAGGCGAAGTAGTGGCTAGAGAAGATCCCAATGGTATAGTTGTTCTGAAGTGGAAAGATAAACGCGACGTCAGAATGCTATCTACGAAACATGCCCCGATAATGGTATCCACAACAGATGGAGCACGTAATCCTGAAGAGCCTTCAACTAGTCGAGGAGCGAGACGTAACAGACGAGCAACAGAAAAGCCATTGGCTGTGCTAGAATATAATAAGGGGAAAGCAGGCATTGATCTTTCCGACCAAATGGCTTCTTACTCAAATACCCTTCGCAAAGGGTTAAAATGGTATCGAAAGCTGGGAATTGAACTTTTACTCGGACTTTCCGTGGTAAATGCCTTTACTGTGTATAAAGCAGCTACGAATAAAAACATTAATATACGAACATTCCGTGAACGCATTGCTAAGGACCTACTAAATCTCACATCCCCTCAGCCTGTATCGCAATCAAAACATATTATCAGAAAAAGAGTAGATGAAAATAATAAAACCATCCGACGTGCTTGCGCTTTATGCTACGCTGAAGCAAAAAGAAAATTTAGTCGAAAGGAAGCAAGAAAGAATATCAAAAGGACAACTACGTACTGTCCGCAATGCCCCAACACTCCCCAATTGTGCATTGATTGCTTTCCGAAATATGCACATCTAAAGAATTAATGTAAATTGAAATTATCATATCCTAATTTTAATATTTTTGTATCTTTTTTATACTTTTTTTTCCGAAATATCGAATGAATTCCAATAAATTTTCAAAATTAAAAAGAACCTCCGAGTTTTTATGATAAAACCGCAAAAAATGAAGATATCTCTATGAAACTTGAACCAAAATTTAGGTCAAACATTAGGGTACTAGAAACACATTAAAAAAACCCTGTAGAGTCACACAGAAACGCACGACAATATCTAAGGCCAGACAATGCCTGTCGTACGAAAACGTGCGACGTGGCACCCCAGAAAGTATTAGGTGTCGCACGAAAACGTGTAGCCATGGCACTCAATGTGTTAAACAAGCCTTTTTGGGAGCGACATCTATAGGTGGACTATAACAAAATATGAACTGATTTAAGAACTGTTTTCTGTGAAGGAGTCTTGTCTAAATGAAACACAAACTGCAACGATTCGAAAATGTGGTATTTGTGATTTAAATAAGCCTATTTTGGAGCGACCTTTATAGGGTGACTATAACTAAATATGAACCAATTTGCAAAATTTTAACTGTGATGAATTCTAATAAAAAAGGATACAAAACTACAAAGTTTCAGCAAAATTGCTTTAAAAACTTGGTATTTATGGCTCAAAAGCCGTATTTTGGAGCGACCTCTATAGGGGAGCTATATCAAAACATTGACCGATATGGCCCAAGTGCAATCCCAAATGACCTGCAACTGTAAGAAGTATTTCTACCAAATTTGATCAACCTAGCTCTAATATTACGGAATGTAGCGTGATTTCAGCAGACAGACAGACAAACAGACGGACAGGGCTAAATCGTCTTAGCATTTCACGACGATCATGAATATACATATATACTTTATGGGGCCGCAGATCAATATTTCAAGGTTTTTCAAACAGTTAGTATACCCCCATCCTATGGTGGAGGGTATAAAAATATGCTAAACAAAGTTTTTTTTTAAATTTTTAAGCGAATAAAATTTACTGCTCTTTTTTTTTAAAAAAAAGTGAAGGAGAAAATATGTTTTTTCACTTTTTTCAGCATAACTATCAAAATTGCAGACACGGTAAATATTCGTGAACATATCAATACAATCTGAACGTGTCTAGGCACCCTAAATAACTGAAAAAGACCACATTGTACCTCAAAAATGTTAGTATTTCACTATTTTGTAACAAAAATATTTTTTTGGAGTTGGGTATGTTCAGCAGTTTTATAGAAAATATTAAGGACAATAAACCTCTAGCTCCCCCACATAACTGTAATTTCTGTTCCTATTTTAACCAAGTTTACTCCTATTGGACAGTAGTTATGACACAAAATATCAACGAGATCGGTTAAAGGCTGTCCGAGTTGAAAGGTGTTGAATTTTGAAATTTTTGTCGGAAGGCCCTTTTTTTCTCCATTTAATAAATTACATATTGTAGAGGGTGGTCCAACTATAATGCACGATGTTGATTATGAGTCACACGTGGCGAGCTTTAGGCCGATATTTTGTTTCACACATAATTGTCATGGATCCATCTATCATAATAAAAAATATTAAGATAATTCCCTGAAAACTGTTTGTTTTATTTACAATTAACAACATGTGTTTTATATGGTCCACCCCGTATTTAGAAAAGTGTTTTCGATATCTTTTTCTTATACCTTTTTATGAAAAGAAAAATTCGCCAAAAAATTGTTTGGCGATTCTTTTTTTGCGATATTAAAACTTGTGTCGACATTTTTTGTAAAAACAAATGTTTTTATTTTTGATTTTTTTTTGCTCAAAAGAAAGCTTAGGTCATTTCCAAAATATCGACTAGATTGTATTTAGAAAATGTTGGTCAAAATTTTATTTTTGTGAATTTTAGTTTCGAAATTAAAACTTGTTTTGACATTTTTGTAAAAACCCATATTTTTATTTTTGAATTTTCCCAAAAGAAAGCTAAGGTCATTTCCTTTAAGAGCTTTGTGGTCTATTAGTGGGATGAGACCTGTTTACGGGTATCTATCAAAATAATGATAAACCTCTAAAAAGTTTGAGGTTCAACGAAATATTTTAACACAACTGGAGAACCATTTATCCTATTTGGTTCAGGAAAGCTTTAAATAATCCTAAATAAAGTAGCATTAATTTCCTTCTAACATAATTTCTTCGTCACATCAGCGGTTTCATATAAATCTTATAAGATATTGTGAAAAATTCAATTTTTGGAAAAAAAATTTATAAATTTTCAATTAAAAAAAATTTATATTTTTATCATAAAGTCGGATCAGTCATAAATAAAATGAGACCATGCTGAATGGACCTAAGCTTTCTTTTGAGCAAACAAAAAATCAATGTTAAAACAAGTTTTTTTTATTTTATTTCATAACTACATAGTATCCAATAGGACTAAACTTGGTGCAAGTATCAACCATATAAGAAGACATCGCTTTTAAAAATTGGCTCACTTGACAAGAAGTCCCCATATATACAAATATGTATATACCGGTTTTGAATATAAAGGCAATATAATAGGTTCTTCTGAACAGAACGGCATAACATTATGCAGATAATAGTTTATTTGAACAAAGAACGACACTTGGCAATCTTTAAGGAAATCGGTTCAGAATAAGATATAGTCCCTATATATACCTATATCCTGATTTTGCATCAAAGGGCTACATAATCCACATTTTTAACAGATCTTTTTAAAAAATAGAAGATAGAAGTTTTTTAACCAAGAAAGGACGTTGAAAAAATAAATTCTTTTTAGATTTTAGATAATTCCGGTTTTATATATTCTGGTTTTTATACAGGTATTATAGGTATCTCATGCATTTTACAGGTATACACCCGAGAAATAGTTAGAATTAAATTAGGTCAACACATACATGATTAAGGGAACATATTATTTATTGCAAACACCTCATTTCTACATACATTCCATACAGATATACAATACAACTTAAAGAATATGGATATAAGCAAATAATCTTTAACATTTCTCGCAGAACAGTAGGTGTTATTTTGGTATTCAAAGGAAAATGCCATTTGTTGAGATAAATGATCGGATGTTTCTGTCATAATTAAGAGGAAGGTATGCCGTTAAGAATGCAAAACAACATCTGCCAAATGGACACCACGACCACGCTTACAGGACCATATCCTCTTCATGAAATTTTCAATAACCAAATCGCAAAGTGGCTGCCCTATGTCCTCGATAGCCTCACGAATTCTATCTTTGAGGTCTTGAATCGACGCTGGGCTGTTGGCGTAGATCTTATCTTTCACGTGGCCCCAAAGGAAGAATTCGCAAGGTGTTAAATCACAAGATCTCGGTGGCCAGTTCTGATCACCTCTTCGAGAGATAACACGGTCCGGAAACTTTTCCCGTAACAGAGCAATGGTTTCGTTGCTTGTGTGGCACGTAGCGCCGTCTTGTTGAAAGTAAATGTTGTCCAGATCAATACCATCCAACTCTGACCATAAAAAATCATTAATCATCTCTCGATAGCGCAATTCATTCACCGTAACTGTTGGTCCAACCTCATTTTCGAAAAAGTAAGGTCCAATGACCCCTCCGGACCATAAACCGCACCAAACAGTCACACGTTGAGGATGAAGAGGCTTCTCAACAATAACTCTTGGGTTTTCCGAGCCCCAGATGCGACAATTTTGCTTGTTGACGTAGCCACCGAGGTGGAAATTGGCCTCATCAATCAAGATGATTTTCCGATGATTTTCGAATTTTAATAATTTCAGTGAGTTGTTGAATCGTGTATCGTTCCATTTTTAGTAATGGCGTAGTTTCTACTTTTCAAATGTCAAAGAATAAAAGCTTAAAAAGTTACAGCTACTGAAATACCGTGTGTTTCAAAATAACATCTCTTGTTGGAAAACCCTGGTATTATAGTTATTAGCCGTTAACTTTTTGTACAAAATGGGGCGTGGCAATAACGCCAATCTTTTACCGGACTGAAGGAGGTACTAGAAGGAGTGGACCAATATGACCCCTCTCCGAACTTAGCCTGATATAATCTCCAAATTTGAAGTCGATCTGTTACTCCTTTCGAGAGTTATCGTTCGCTCCAGACGGACGGACAGACATACGGGCATGGCTAAATCGTCTTAGAATTTTACGACTAAAACTTTTTAAATTATGCATCGATTTTCTTCGGAATGGTCTCAATTTATTCATAACCTTTCAGAGTTTTCGATAAAATCACAAAAATGTGACAATTATGCGTTTCTAGATGTTTTTATGAGGCTTTTATTTAAAAATTATTAAAATTTTCTCAAAAAATATGATTTTTTTCAATACTTTGTAAGATATCGTCAAAATCGCTGAAAGGATGGAAAATTGTATTGTGCGAAGTTGAAGGCTACTTAATTCTGAAGTTTGTAAAGCTTACCTGAACCAATTCGGATGAATGGTTCTCTAGTTATGTCATAATATGTGGTTCAACCTCTCTTTTTTCTTAGCCTAATGGGTTGTCTCTTTAAATTCTCGCGATAAGCTGTGATATGGAAAGAAATTAGTGGTTGAACCACATATAGTGGCATAACTCGAGAACCATTTATCCGATTTGGTTGAGGAAAGTTTTAAAGAATTAAATATTAAGTAGCTTTCAACTTCATATAATACCATTTTCCATCCGTTCTGCGGTTTCGACGATATACAAGTATTACAAAATATTGCAAAAAAATTTGATTTTTCGATAAAATTTTAATATTTTTAAAATAAAACTCCCATAAAACAATCTAAAAATGAACAAATGTTATATTTTTATGATTTTATCGTAAAGTCTGTTCATGGTCATGAATTAAACGAGCCCATTCCGAAGAAAATCGATGCATAATTTAAAAAGTTATAGCTAATTTAGTAAGATTTTAACTTTAAAACTTTCTTGTCGATGTAAAATTTACAAAAACAAACTTTAAAAGCTAAGATTGGAGATTTTGAATCTATGCATTAAAGCAGAAACCCAAGAAAAAATGTTGTTTTTGTCGACCAGTGTAATATTGGTTGACTTTAAATTTATGACAACCAGATATGGCGAAAATTAAGTTAAAATTACATTTATGATTTCTTATCTATCTACCTTTTTAACATGTAGGTTGCAGTGATGGAATGAGTTTGCACAACCGTGTATGTAAATTTGACTTTATATTGGGTGTGGTAATAAGTATTAAGGTTTTGGCCATTACACAGAACTTATCACGGTATTTGCAAACGATTAACCTAGATATAATAAAGGCTTACGAAATCATAAAATTGGCAACGACTAAATTAAGTGACATGCGTAGAAATTCAGATGCGGAGTTTGATAAACTGTTTGAAGAATCCACACAACTTGCAAGATGTTTTGGAATAGAAGCTGCACTACATAGAAGAGTAGGCACTCGACGTTAAGAAGAATAAAAACTTATCTCCGGAACAGAATGGAAGGAGAAAGGCTACTTATCTGGCTTTGATGTCTATATACAAAGATGAAGTCAAAATCGATGAAGTAATTGATATATTTCTTTCAATAAATCCAAGATTACATTTTTACGTATTTTATTATAAAAATTTTACTGATCTCGTACTAAAGTACACATTTATATTTAGGAATAAAATTCGAATAAAAAACTAAGGAACTTAACTTCCATTACCTACACAATAAACGCAATTTTTTAATTGTTTATCTTTGTTATGGAAAAAAAAGTTGGGTTTATTTCGAAAGACCAATGACTCCAAATAACCCCACAAGAAATAGTCTAATGGTGTTAAATCACAACTTCTTGGAGGCCATTCAATATCACAATTTCTTTAAGTAATCGAATCTCCAAACATTTCTCGCAGCAATTCAATTGCTTCATTTGCTGTGTGGCACCAATCGGTCAATGGTAAAAAGATAGCTCTTAACGAGAGCTAAAATATTGCTCATGGGTGTCAAGGTCGTAGGTCGACTAGAAAGTGTTTTTTTTTTTTGATTTAAAAAAAATGGACTTGGCATCATTTTCAAATGTGAACGGAAAGTTTACTGTTGCTCTAGCCCCTTAACGGTGATCGGGAATCGGTCAATGGCAGAAAGATAGCTCGTAACGAGAGCTAAAATATTGCTCATGGGTGTCAAGGTAGTAGGTCGACTGGAAAGTGGAAAGTTTTGATATAAAAAAAAATGGACTTAGCGCACGAAAAGTTACAATTGGAGAACGATTATTTTGATAATTAAACTGAATAATTTGTAAACGTTGTTCTTGCGTATATCTCTCCATGATGAAATTGTAAACACTACTGAATACAATAAAAAACAAATGACAGGTCATGACATATTAAAAATGGCCGAAACGTCACTTCAAAATCATATCATCCCTATTGGAAACCCCATTATATATATTAAGATGTAATTATTAAATTTAAGATTTCAAACGTATTCAGCTCGGTGTGTATTCAAAGACAAAATTTTAATTATTATACTGTCATCGTAAATACGTATTCATATGACTTGACTAAGTTATAAGTCAGTGGCAGAGAAAACATGTTCAGCGTTGATAAACAATGTTAGTACACTACAAAAATATAAATAAATAAGAAAAAATATAACACTATGGGAATGGATGTTAAGACACATCGCTCATTTCGTACCAGAGTGTCACACCTTAAAATCGGACATTTTTCAATGGGGTGGTTTAAAAATCGGTATAACAAGAATTAGTAGACTGAATGGGAGATCTTAAAGCAATAGGCATTTTCTTATGATAAACTCAATATTTTTCAATTTTGAAATGTGACTGTGTTGGCCGAAATGAGCAATATGTAGTTATTTTATCTGTAATGAATATATGATTTAGTAAAATAATGTTCAGACTCTACGAATTAATTTCATAAGCAAAGCTAAGAAAAGTAGTTCTTCAAATGTTCGATTCCATAGACATCGCTTTTTCTTTCCGTGTACGTAATTTCTAATTGTATAGTCTCTCAACTGCAAGTTATTAAATTGCTCAAATTTAATTTTCATAAAATATCTTTCCACGACAATTGAATGGATTTCATTTGACGCAGTCTTTAATTATAGAGGAAATTTGATACTTGGTTGGTTTTAAAATGAGTACGCATAAATATCATTAGATTCTACTGCTTTCATAATTCTTACAAGTTGGAAAAATAAAATAGATATCTCTTTTCGGTGTGGGACTAGATGAAAACACAATTAAAAAAAGAAATCCAAATTAAAAATATGACCCAAAACATTCACAAAATATATTTGCATATCCCAACAGACATGCCCCCGCAACTTCCCCCAGCGTGTTTCACCCTAATGTATGCCGTCACAGTTAATTCTTTAACATTTCACTGTTAATCCAATTAACAAATGCATAACAGTGTTCGAGTAGATAGATACATAGATACTCGTACGAGTAAATTGTACAAAATAGTAGTGTTTGGCGCGGTTCCGTTTGTTTGAATTTAATTGAAATGATTAATGTCTGCAGAGCGGCTCAGGGTTTGTGTTCGTTTTTATCATGATATATGTTTGTATAACTACTATTTGATCTGAACAAAAATATGTTTTTCCACATTTAGCTTAGGCACGCTCGATTTTATTATAATTTTCATTATTTCATTTATTATTACTGCAGACTATGAAGCTACAGAAAATAATAAAGATGATAATAAATGGTGGCGATGAGTTTGTAAAGAAAATGTTCAAAAAGAGCTATTAAATTAAAGATGGAAGAAGTATAGTTGAATGTATTAATATATTAAGCACTACTTTACTTTATATGTTGGTAGTTTAAATGCTCTTCTTCGTTTAGAGAAAAAGAGGGAAAATAATTAAGTTAAAATTTAGTCGTACTTAGATAAACAAAGCCCTATACCATCACCCTACAAAGTAATAGATGATTTTTTGGAAACTTTCTTTGGCAACACTGTTTTTGGCAGCTCAGCTGTTTTCGGGTAATATATTACTGTCAAACATGTTCAGTTTGGCCTATAATTTAACTATGAATTGGCTTACAAAAAATGCATGCTCGGTTAACAAACGGAAAATTGCTGTATTTGATGTGAAGAGCAGCCAAAAGCATTGCAAGAACTGCCAATGCATCCCGAAAAATTCCCTGTTTGGTGTGGATTATGGGTCGGTGGCATTATTGGACCGTACTTTTTCAAAGAAGACGATGATAGGAACGTTACTGTGAATGCCGAGCGCTAACGTGCGATGATTACAAACATTTTTTTGTCTAAAATGGAAGGGCTGGATTTGGCTGACATGTGGTTTAAACAAGAAACAATGGTACAATTGAGAGGCGAGTTCGGTGAACAGTTTATTCCACGTTTGGGGCCGGTCAATTGGCCGCCAAGATCGTGCGATTTAACGTCTTTAGATTATTTTTTGTGGGGCTATGTTAAGGTTCATGTTTACGGGGCAAGCCCGCAACCGTTGACGCACTGGAAGGCTCATTCGTAAGTTACCGGCCGATATGTCGGAGAGAGTACGCCAAAATTGAACCCAGCGTATGAACCATTTGAAGCGCAGCCGCAGTCAACATTTACATGAAATCATCTTTAAACATTGAATTATGTATATAGACCGTTCTATCGACTCAAATAAAGATTTCATACATTTCTCTAAATTTTGTTTTAAATTTAAAAAATCAGTCTATACAAAAGGCACTATGGGCAAAATTCGTGAAGAGTAGATATTCTCTTTTTATGGACAACAGTGAGCACTATGTATCACTATTATTAAAATTGAGAAGAAAAATATTTTGCTAAGTATGTGTTGAAATCTTATTTTATTCAAGGCCAGTTCAGACTACGATAATTTAATAAAAGTATAATAATTGTGCATTTTTCAATGTTTTTATGACGCTTTTTTTTAAAAAAAATGATTAAATGTTTCTCAAGAAATAGGATTTTTCGCAATATCTGACAAGATTTCGTCGAAAGCTTAAAACGGATTTATATCAGAAGAAATTGAAGGCTGTTTAATTTTGAATTATTCACAGATTTTTCCTGAGCCGTTTCGAATAAACGGTTCCCGAGTTATGCTAAAATATATGTATGGTTCAACCTGCAATAGAAATCCAGAATTATTGAATTTGAAGAAATTGTGATGACTGTAACATAAATTTATGGTAATTTTTTTTAGACTTCCGATTTTCTTGGAATTTCCCTTTAGAATTTGAATCATATTTTTTGAAGTATACGCTCGATAAATCCGGGAGACCATTTAAAATATGAAGGCTACAAATGTTCAAAATATCCTTTTCATTTAGAAACAGAAGTTTAGTAACGTCGTTAAAACAATTTAAAATAATTTGATTTTTTTTAAATCTTTTTTTCCATCACAGCTAGCATCCCAACGAAGAAAACAATCCCTATTTGAAAAAAAAAGATATTATAGCCCTTTTCGTAGATCATCATGTTTTTTCTCCCCTCTATTGTGATTGAGGGCACATGTCAGGTGCTGCTAGCGAAAAGTGTAACACATCAAAGGAGTGACCTAAGAGATCACAACAATATACTTTTAAGTCATTTGACCAATGTCCGTCCGTCCGGCCGCCTGTCTGGTACGCACGATAACTTTCGATAGGAATAACCGATTGACTTCAAATTTTGTATATGTTAGTATCTTTTTCTTTCTCAGGCAAAGATCAAAGATGGACCATATTGGTTCACTCATTCGAGTACCTCCCCCATAAAGGATCAACATTTAATGAAATATTGATCAGTTAATAACTTCTATACTACAGGGTTTTCCAACAAGAGGTGTTATTTTGAATCACCCGGTATTTAGGTAGCTGTCACTTTTAAAGCTTTTATTCTTTGACATTTGACAAGTAGAAACTACGCCATTACTAACCAGTAAGGAAAGGCATAAAGTCGGGCGGGGCCGACTATATAATACCCTACACCTCCCTAGCAATGCGATAAGGGTCATTGCGATAATAACTTGGAATAATTGGTGTAAATGGGTACGAACATATTATCTAATTCTGAACCGATAATCGCTAAATTAAGCAATATTCGTTCCTAAATTGCGACATCTTTCTGGAAAATTTTAATGATCGGAAGTAAAGTACAACTTCTATAGCGCTTTGATACCAAATCTGGAGGAACATATATATGGAGGTTGTATATGAATCTGAACCAATTTTCTCTGAATACTCATTCATGTAAAAAGACTTCTATCTGTCGAATTTCGTACTGATCGGATATAAAATACAGTCTCTACAGCGCTTACATGTCAAATCGGGGGTGACATACATATGGGGGCTATATCTGAATCTGAACCGATTTTCTCCGAATTTGGCTGTATTCCTTCATGTAATTAGAAACCTCTTTCTGCCGAATTTCGCACTGATCGGATATAAAATATAGTCTCTACAGCGCGTACATGTCAAATCGGGGGTGACATATATATGGGGGCTATATGTAAATCTGAACGGATTTTCTCTGAATTTGGCAGTATTCCTTCATGTAGAAAAAAACCTTTCAGCCGAATTTCGCACTGATCGGATATGAAATAACATTTTTACAGCGCTTACATGTCAAATCGGGGGTAACGTATATATGGGGGCTATATCTAAATCTGAACCGATTTCTTCCAAATTTAAAAGTGTTCATTCATATAATAGGAAAGCTCTTTCTGCCGAATTTCATACTGATCGGATACAAAATGCAGTTTCTACAGCGCTTACATGTCAAGTCGGGTGAAACATATATATGGGGGCTATATCTAACTCTGAACGGATTTTCTCCGAATTTGGTAGTGTTCATTCACGTAACAAGAAAACTCTCTCTGCCGAATTTCGTACAGATCGGATATAAAATACGGTTTCTATAACGTTTCAAATCGGGTGAAACATATATATGGGGACTATATCTAAATCTGAACCGATTTTCCCCGAATTTAGCAGTGTTCATTTATGTAATAAGGGAAATCTCTCTGCCAAATTTCGTACTGATCTGATTTAAAATACAGTTTCTACAGCGCTTACATATCAAATCGGGGGTAACATATATAAGGGGGCTATATCTAAATCTGAACCGATTTTGACCAATTTCAATAGGGATCGTCCTTGGGCCAAAAAAGAGCACTGCGCAAAATTTCATCACAATTGGATTATAAATACGACCTGCACTTTGTTTACAAGAATACATGGACAGACAGACGGATATGGCTAAATCGACTCAAAAATTGATTCTATGACGATCGGTATAATAAACTATGGTTCTATTTCTTCTCTTTTTGGGCGTTACAAACAAATGCACAAAGTCATACTACCCTGTACCACACTGTGGTACAGGGTATAAAAATGGAACGATATACGATCATCGAACGATAAAAAGCGATCAAAAAACGATCGAACAAAAAAACGATACAAAATCATCTCGACTGATGAGGCCCATTTCCACCTCGATGGCTACGTCAACAAGCAAAATTGTCGCATCTGAGGCTCGGAAAACCCAAGAGTTATTGTTGAGAAGCCTCTCCATCCTCAACGTGTGACCTTTTGGTGCGGTTTATGGTCCGGCGGGGTCATTGGACCTTACCTTTCGAAAATGAGGTTGGATCAACAGTTACGGTGAATGGATTGCGCTATCAAGAGATGATTAACGATTTTTTATGGTCAGAGTTGGATGGTATTGATCTGGACAACGTTTGCTTTCAACAAGCAACGAAACCAATGCTCTGTTACGGGAAAAGTTTCCGGACCGTGTTATCTCTCGAAGAGGTGATCACAATTGGCCACCGAGATCTTGTGATTTAACACCTTGCGACTTCTTCCTTTGGGGCCACGTGAAAGATAAGGTCTAAGCCAACAGCCCAGCGTCGATTCAAGACCTCAAAGATAGAAGTGGTGAGGCTATCGAGGACATTGGGCAGCCACTTTGCGATTTGGTTATGGAAAATTTCATGAAAAGGATATGGTCCTGTAAGCGTGGTCGTGGTGGCCATTTGGCTGATGTTGTTCTTCATTATTAACGGCATACCTTCCGCTTTATTATGAAATAAACATCCAATCATTTATCTCAAAAAATGGAATTTTTCTTTGAATACCAAAATAACACCTCTTGTTGGAAACCCCTTTACTTATCGGAATCTTTCGCAATATCACACATAGTATACATTTCTTAGTAGCTATCACAAATGGGCGAAGTTGCCACGCCCCTGTTGGTACCTCCCATACAAATGGACCATTTGGCACAATATTTGAAATTTTGGACATGGACATATAGAATCTACTGTCCCGTAAAAAATGGTCGTTATTGCCACGCTCTTTTGGTAACTCCTACACGGAGGAAAATCGTCATTTTTGATATGTTTCAATTGAAAGAAAATATATTTGGAAACGAATTTTTTAAATATTATATATTTGTTAACAAACAAATTTTATTTGAAAATCAAGAAGTTTTGTTTGAAATGCATATATTAATATATTAGAACACAATTTATTTGCAAACTAATTTTCACAAATAAAATATTTGTTTACACACAAACAATGTTCTTGTTTAAGAAGTTATCCAAATATATTTTATTTAAAAAGATTTTTAAAACATTGCTGACTTATTCGAATTTTAGTTAGTTTTTCCCAGTATTTGTGTTAAACTTTATAGTCAAATATTTCATTTAATTTATAAATATTCAAATTCATAACTTTTTGTCAATCCATCAATGCAATTTATATTTACGAAGGATTATACGATACGATTTAGTTTTAATTAAATTTTACAAAAAAATTTATAAACAAGTAAGAAAGTTTCAGTCGGGTAAACCGACTAAGGTATACCCTCACTTTGTGAGTAATGTAATATTGAATATTACACAAATTATTCTGTCAATTTGTGTGGGAGGTACCAGAAGGGGTTTAAGAAATACACCTATATTTCGCTGAACAGTAGATACTTTAAATACATTGCACTGTGCCGAATTGTAACCGTTTATATGGACTGGTATATTAACGTTGAGATATTAAAATGTGGTATAATTTGGCCATTTTGTGTGGGAGGTACAAAAAGGGGCGTGGTGATAACGCTCATTTTTCCCTGGACTATAGGCATTATAAAAGCATTACACTGTACAAAACTGCAAGTAATTGTAAACACTAATATTAATGTTATAAACTGTTAATTTTTGGTGCAAAATGGTACCTTTGTGGGAGAGGTACCAAAAGGGGCGTGATAATAACGCCCAATTTTCAACGGACTGTAGGCACTATAAAAACATTACGCTGTACAAAATTTCAAGTATTTTTATACACTGGTATTAATGTTATAAGTTTTTAACTTTCAGTGCAAAATGGTGCATTTGTGTGGGAGGTACCAAAAGGGGCGCGGCAATAACGCCCATTTTTCACTGGACTGTAGGCACTATAAAAACATTACGCTGTACAAAATTTCAAGTATTTTTATACACTGGTATTAATGTTATAAGTTTTTAACTTTCAGTGCAAAATGGTGCATTTGTGTGGGAGGTACCAAAAGGGGCGTGGCAATTTCGCCCATTTTCCTCGAGTTGATGGCGACTAACAAACTAATACTATGTGTGGAATTTCAGAAGATTCGAATACGTTTAATAGCAGTTATTAAAGAAACAATATTTCACAACATTTTAACCCTTTGTGGGGGAGGTACCAGAAGGAGTGGACCAATATGGCCCATCTTCGAACTTAGCCGGAGATAGAAAAAAATATTACCACATACGAAATTTGAAGTCAATCGGTTAATCCTTTCGAGAGTTATCGTGCGCACCAGCCAGCAGACAGAGAGACAGAAAGGCAGACAGACAGACAGACAGACAGACAGACAGACGGACGGACATTGCTCATTCGACTTAAAATGACCCAAAACGAATATCTGCCGAACATACTTAGGGTCTCAGATCACTCCTTCGATGTGTTACACTTTTTTTCGTAGCAAATGATATATACCCTCGTCACACTAAAGTGAGGGTATAAAAATGCTCTTTGAATATCTGAAAACCAGAAAACTTGTCTTTAAGTTAAGGCATTGATACAATGCCAAAATAAATAAATTCAAATTAATCTTTGTTTCGGAAATACTAGTTCCAAATATAAAAATATTTGAATGGGAACATATTTTTGTTAAAAACATATACATAACATATATCCTCACAAACATATAATATTTGTGTGTGTTAAATATTATATATTTGGAGTGTACCTAAAATATATCTATTTTTCAAGCCGAATATGTTTGGGACAATATACTACAGAAGCGATTTTTTTTCAGCGTGTATACAAATGCACCATTTTGGAACAAAATGTTAATAATTTATATCTTCGACTCTTGCGCATACAAACACTTGAAATTGTTGTGTTATTGCCACAGGTACCTCCCAACCAAAATGACCAAAATAAAAATATATTTTTTTTAGTTTCCTTACATTTAAAATATGTGTCATAATATATACATTTAAGCAAAGATTTTTTCAAATAGGAATAGGATGATAGCTTCAAAAAATAGAACAACAATTGTGTTGGCCTTTTCTTTTTATTTATGGTTTTTTTTGTTGACCAAGAAAAAAAACTATTTTTTATAAAAAATCTAATTTTTTCTAATTGTTTTAACGACAGTTACTACAACCCTATCTCTACGTAAAAAAGTGATACGCCTCAATCTAAACAAAAACAAGTTTTTACGTCTCTGAACAAAATAAACAATTTGTTGTTGCATAGTGTGATTAAACAATATATAGTATTTCACTGGATTTTCCGAGAGGTAGATCAACTTCGGACTTTAACTAAATTTGGAGTAAATGTTAGTAAAAGTAAAGTTATTGGTTATATCGTACATCGCAGTCCCATAGACAGGAGGACGGACGAACGGATATAGATCAAATGTGTTAAAAATCCCTGAAACGGATTTTCCCCAAACAAACATATCGTCATCTGAAATATAAAACAAGTAAGAAAGTTTCAGTCGGGTAAACCGACTAAGGTATACCCTCACTTTGTGAGTAATGTAATATTGAATATTACACAAATTATTCTGTCAATTTTTGTGGGAGGTACCACAAGGGGTTTAAGAAATATACCGATATTTCGCTGAACAGTAGATGCTTTAAATACATTGCACTGTGCCGAATTGTAACCGTTTATATGGACTGGTATATTAACGTTGAGATATTAAATTGTGGTATAATTTGGCCATTTTGTGTGGGAGGTACAAAAAGGGGCGTGGTGATAACGCTCATTTTTCACTGGACTATAGGCATTATAAAAGCATTACACTGTACAAAATTTCAAGTAATTGTATACACTGATATTAATGTTATAAACTGTTAACTTTTGGTACAAAATGGTACCTTTGTGGGAGAGGTACTAAAAGGGGCGTGACAATAACGCCCATTTTTCAATGGACTGTAGGCACTATAAAAACATTACGCTGTACAAAATTTCAAGTATTTTTATACACTGGTATTAATGTTATAAGCTGTTAACTTTTGGTGCAAAATGGTGCATTTGTGTGGGAGGTACCAAAGGGGCGCGGCAATAACGCCCATTTTTCACTGGACTGTAGGCACTATAAAAGCATTACACTGTACAAAATTTCAAGTATTTCTAAACACTGGTATTAATGTTATAAGCTTTTAACTTTTAGTGCAAAATGGTGCATTGGTGTGGGAGGTACCAAAAGGGGCGTGGCAATTTCGCCCATTTTCCTCGAGTTGATAGCGCTTAACAAACTAATACTATGTGTGGAATTTCAGAAGATTCGAATACATATAATAGCAGTTATTAAAGAATCAATATTTCACAACATTTTAACCCTTTGTGGGGGAGGTACCAGAAGGAGTGGACCAATATGGCCCATCTTCGAACTTAGCCGGAGATAGAAAAAAATATTACCACATACGAAATTTGAAGTCAATCGGTTACTCGTTTCGAGAGTTATCGTGCGCACCAGCCAGCAGACACACAGACAGACAGACAGACAGACAGACAGACAGACAGACAGACAGACGGACGGACATTGCTCATTCGACTTAAAATGACCCAAAATGGATTTCCGCCGAACATACTTGGGGTCTTAGGTCACTCCTTCGATGTGTTACACTTTTTTCCGTAGCAAATGATATATACCCTCGTCACACTAAAGTGAGGGTATAATGAAGAAATTGATATTTATATGTATACACGCGCATCGATTGGTACAACAAGTTTAATATGTTTGCAGATATATATCACAATATTCGCTATTATATGTTTCCTACAATAATGTAATTATAAATATTTTATAATAACATGTTTGTCTAACTCGAACCGTCGATTTTTTGAACTCGGTTTATTCGACTTTTCGGTTTTTTGAAACCATTATGAAATGATAATGAAAATATTATATTATATATTATTTTTGAAACAGGGAACCTACCTAAAATTTTGAAAACACCAATATATCATAATCAATTTATTATAAATATTGCAGAGATTATAATATTATATCATAAATGAAATCGGAACAATTACATATTATAAATAAAAATATGAAGTGTTTACAATACAATTTTCAAATAAATCTTAATTTAATTGGAATATGGTTGCGAATTGAATTTGCACTACGCTTATTTTACGTCATCTAACAAAATTTTAAGCATTATTTATGCATTTTTATTAAAAAAGAAAAAACCGAAAACAACCGGTTCACCGGTTTTTTATTTTCGGTTAAACCGAAAACCGGTTTTAGAGTTAACTTAATTTTCGAAGAAACCGAAAACCGTATTTTCAAAAAACCGGTTTTTTGATCACCCTAGTTAGAACTCAACAAGCATATTGCGGTTACGATTCATTCATTTACGATTCAACATATTGCGGTCACGATACAAATATGTTATGTTATTACGATGGCTACATATTATGGTTATGGAGATAATATATTTTGGTTACTAGAGGACAATTTTGTGTGTACTTAGAGAACATAGTATGATTACAAGGGAGCCCTATTATCATATATATACAAAAAAGCGGAGACTTGTTACTATTGCGATACAGAAGTACTTCTATATTGGATCATCACCGATGCAAATTATAGTTTTGGTGCTATTAGGATGCAAACATATTCGCCAAAAAAATTTTCTTTAAATTTTGTTTTTATTTCTTTAGGAAACATTTTTTATTTAATTTTTCAAAGTGAAATTAGTCCTGCCGGGAGTTGAACCTTGCTCTCCTAGCGTGGCAAGAGCATAACATTGAATGTTAATGCTGCTTTAATTACAGTGTGCTAGTCCAAAAAAGTAACAGAAAGGAGCCTCTATGGATATACCTATTTCGACATTGCTGAATCCAGTGGTGCCAGCCGTTTTTCTAGGTCTGCTCTTGTTTTCGCGATATTCGATCACAAAATTTGCAAGGAAATCTGAGAGGTTAGTTATCTCGGAATTGACTTTGAAGTGGAAGACTTCGGAATACACGCTTCAGTCCAAAGATCGAAATAAAGGGATCCCTTGGAGAGAATTATTTCCCTCAAAACAGTCAACCACACTTCTCACCTCTATTAGTTCTATTTGCTAACTTATTAACATTGGATCTAATTCACTGCTTGGATGCTCTCTTCATCTATGAATAAATAAATTGGGATGCCCGGGTTCGAATCACGCAGCGGCTGTTTAACTTTTTTTATTGGAATTTTATTTTTTTCTAACTTATTAAATTTTAAAACAGATTAGATTGATTAAAAAATGTTAATATTTTATATTTTTCATAAATTGTTAATATATTCGAAACTTTTGCAAAAAAATTTATTTGGAAGTGAAACAAATGCCCTCGCTTCTTCTTTTTGTGTACTTAAAATTTGAAGGAAGTACTTCCATACTTTTTGCTGGGTATGGTCATGGAAATACAAGAGCAGTTAGATAAGTCCGGGAATTTTTTAATAAAACAATTTTTTGATTAATTGTTATTATGTTTATTTCTCTACATAGTCTCGTTTTAGACCAAAACATTTGGCCAAACGTCTTTCCAGTCTTATATTCGAAATAATAATATTTCTCAAAGCACTCAAAATAGGCGTTTGATTCCATGATGACTTCCTCGTTTGGGCTAAAACTAGAGAGTATGCGGATGGGGTGGTAGTACGTAGCCCAATTCATGGATTTTTGCCATAATGACTACCCTCCTGTATGCGCTTGATGGAACAGCGCATTTTTCTTCGTCAGGTGAGGTCGTTTTTTGCTTCATGTCAATATTGAAAATATTTAAAAGCACTAAATAATATTCGTAGGAAATAGTGTTACCCCTTTCAAGGTAATCGCCCATAGTGCTGATAGTGCACCAGGTCAATTTAGTTCACAAGCTCACTTTAGTTAACCAGCTCATTTTAATTCACCAGTTCAATTCAGATCACCTGTTCCCTTAAGTTCACCAGCTCACTTCGTTCATTGGATCACCAGTTCAGCTGATATTATAGCAATCTGATTGGGCGTCTATTCGAAAACTATTTGGGAATCTAGCATTTTGGGAGCTACAAGCAGTCATTGATACACTTATTCTCTGTCTTTAAGAGTACTATTCTGGTCATATCAAATGGATTATCAAAATTGGCAGAAACTAAGGTTTCTTCATTCCCAAAGCGGAAAAGCCCTCCCATATAGTGTCTATGGATTTCTGGCCGATTAGTCTACCGTCACTGCTTGTAAAACCCTTGCAGAGCTTAATCGACATTTCTAAGGAAGTACTATCATATCTTATGGTCAGGCTGCTATAAAGTCTATGGAAACTGCAAAAGCTGCCCTCGGCTGTCGCAGACCTCTTAACTAAATTAATGGTGCTTTGGGTGGCGGGCCTCAATCATATACTATGGAACAGCTAAGTAGATTAAATTGCAAGATTAAGAACTAACATAAATTGGCATGCCGCTAAGGATCTGATAGTTCATCTTGAGAGATATTGCCCTTATGGCAACAAATGACAGATAGTAACTAGTCAGGAACTTCACACATTCTAAGCTGATGTTGCGCTGCCCAACGCTCTGTTGTCGATATCGAGACGAGACGTCTCACTCGTCGTGTAGGTCATGACGGTCCATGCCTTATTAGACGACATGAAGAGAGACTGACGTTCTTGTGAAATGAAACTGTGGAGGCAAAGAAGAGAATGAATCAATAGACCACCCTTTGTGTCGGTACCTCGCCTTTCATAAAGGCAACAGACTGTCATCCTAGGCTCTCATTTCATTGGCAAATTTTGAGCTTTCTAAAGCAATCACATTGATTAAACGGTAGGGGCTAGGAAACACGTATGTTTTCGACCCTGTGGTAGCACAATGGGCTAAATAGTCTAAGTGTCATGCAGGCTGCCACTATTTACTTAAACCTAAACTTAGTGACAAACAATGTAGACCTGCACATCCTACAAATAATTTCTAAAAGAATACAGAAAATCATGTAAAATTTAAAATTTGCATAATGAAAATTAGCTGAATGAATGAACGAATGAGTGAGTGACCAGTGAGAAATGTTAAACATGTAAAACCACCGATGTAGAAAGTATCTATCCAAATACTAGTAGACCACCACACAAAACTGACCACCATCATCGTCAGCGGCAACGGCACCGGCACTTGGCACTGAGCACTATATTACTCTTACGGTATGGAAGTGGAAGTAGAGCGTGGACAAATGTGTTTTGCATAAAACACGCCAAGAGCTGTGAAAGAATCGCCAAAAGCGTGTTTTTCTTAACATTTGATGGTCACTTTGGGGCCACCTTCACGATAGAAAACACATGTAAGAGTATCTTTGGTTAATTGGCCAGTATTCCATAGCAATAAATAAGCAGTAAGCTTTGAGGAAACACCATGGAATACAAAAGAAATAATTGAAGGCCCATTGGAAGGGCCTTGGATAGGGTAAACTTTTAAAGCGGTTGTTTTTCATTTTCCAATCTTTAATATTTATAAACTTTAATAGAATTTCCTGGTACTAATGGCAATAGCAGAAATATTTATGTATATTATTCCAAAAGGTCCACAAGACAAAACACTCGTAGATTCGAAACAATAATTCCGTTCTGTGATATACCTTTCTATTAAGTTCACCCCTTCCGAAAATATCTTGCCCCCCCATATTTCTTTAAATTTTCCACTCGTTTTAAACTTCCAAAAACATTTGTCGGAACAAAAAAAGTTTGATCAATAATTTTTAATAATTAAAAGATTGCGTGCCGGCCTTGTTGTGATGGACAACAATTGTTTTGTAAGAAAAACTTAACTTAACTTAAAAAACTAAAACGAACAAACAAAACCTACAAAATTTAAATGAACATGCAAAAATCCACAGGTTAAATGCGTCGTACACAGCGGTTAGACCCATTCAGTTACTTACAACAGTGGAAAAATGACAAGATAACTTGTTTAAGAGGAACTTTAAACTGCTGGAGACATTTTAATTGTTATTAAAAACGTAAACGTTCGTATTTTTCATTCTGTTATTATTCAAATGAGCGCAGTAGGTTAAATGTAATAGATAAAATTACAAATTTTCTGATTAAACTATGGGAATTGAGTTAAACGTTGCCACAGATACTAGGGCAAAATTTAATTTAGGTTTAATAATAACTTCGATGGAGACCCATTCGTAAGGGAAATGCTATTATTTGTTGAATTCAAGTGATGTCTACCGCTATGATAGATTGGACAACTGAAAATCAACCCCAATGGACTTCCTCTACATATAATAGAGTCGACCTCAGAGATATCCTTCCTTCGACCGCTGATGTCTTCCTTTATGCTATAGTCGACCACAGAGGTCTTCATCAATATTAGTCTCGACCACTGAGGTTTTCCGCTATACCAAAATACGACCACTAAAGTGGAGATCTTCCTCTATACTAGAGTCTACCACTGAAGTCTTCCACTATATTAGAGTCAACCACTGAGATCTACCTTTATACTAGAGTCGACTACTGAGATCTTCGTCTATACTAAAGTCGACCACTGAAGTCTTCCTCTATACTAGAGTCGATCACTGAGGAATTCCTCTATAATATAGTCAACTATTGAAGTATTCCTCTATACTAGAGTCAACCACTGAGGCCTTTCTCTATACGAGAGTTGACCACTGAGGTCTTCCTCTATACGAGTGTCGACCACTGAGGTCTTCCTCTTTATTAGAGTCGACCACTGAGCCATTCATCTATACTAGTGTCGACCAGTGAGGTCTTCCTCTGTACTAGAGTCGACCAGTGAGGTCTACTTCTATACGAGAGTCGACCACTGAGGTCTTCCTCTATACGAGAGTCGGCCACTGGGGTATTCCTCTATACTAGAGTTGACCACTGAGATCTACCTTTATACTAGAGTCGACCACTGAATGAGGTCTTTCTCTATACTAGAGTTGACCGCTGAGTGAGGTCTTTCTCTATACGAGAATCGACCACTGAGTGAGGTCTTTCTCTATACTAAAATCGACCACTGAGATCTTTCTCTATATAAGAATCGACCAATGATGTCTTCCTCTATACTAGAGTCGACTACTGAGGTCTTCCTCTATACTAGAGTCAACCACTGAGTGAGGTCTTTCTCTATACTAGAGTCAACCACTGAGTGAGGTCTTTATCTATACTAGAGTCGACTACTGAGGTCTTCCTCTATACTAGAGTCAACCACTGAGTGAGGTCTTTCTCTATACTAGAGTCAACAACTGAGTGAGGTCTTTCTCTATACTAGAGTCGACCACTAGGGTTTTACACTATACTAGAGTTGGCCACTGAGGTCTTCCTCTATACGAAAGTCAACCACTGAGGTATTTCCCTACATGTTGACCACTGAAGTCTGGCCCTGTACTAGAGTCGACGACTGACGTCTTCCACTATAGTAGAGCCAACAACTGAGATCTACCTGTATAATAGAGTGGACCACTGAGTGCGAAATTTCTCTTTACAAGCGTCGACCGTTGAGTGTGGTCTTTCTATATACTAGAGTCGACCACTGAGGTCTTCCTTTATACTAGAGTTGACCCCTGAGGCCTTCGTCTATACTAGAGTTGACCACTAAAGTCTTCCTCTA
This sequence comes from Eudasyphora cyanicolor, assembly GCA_963930755.1. Taxonomy (NCBI): domain Eukaryota; kingdom Metazoa; phylum Arthropoda; class Insecta; order Diptera; family Muscidae; genus Eudasyphora; species Eudasyphora cyanicolor. The sequence goes on from OZ005734.1 coordinate 194,411,441, forward strand.
TAAGAGAGTTGACCACTAAAGTCTTCCTTTATACTATAGTCGACCACTGAGATCTTCCTCTATACTAGAGACGACCACTGAAGTCTTCCTCTATACTAAAGTCGACCACTGAGGTCTTCTTCTATACTAGAGTTGACCACTGAGGTCTTACTCTATACCAGACCGAACCACTGAGGGTTTCGTCTATACCAAAAGTCGACCACTGAGATCTTCCTCTATACTAGAGTCGACCCATGCGGCCTTCCTCTATACTAGAGTCGACCAGTGCGGTCTTCCACTATATGAGATTCCACCACTGAGGTCTTCCTCTATAGTAGTGTTGACCACTGATGTCTTCTTGTATAATAGAGTGGACCACTGAGTGCGAAATTTCTCTTTACAAGCGTCGACCGTTGAGTGTGGTCTTTCTATATACTAGAGTCGACCACTGAGGTCTTCCTTTATACTAGAGTTGACCCCTGAGGCCTTCGTCTATACTAGAGTTGACCACTAAAGTCTTCCTATATACTAGAGTCAACCACTCAGGTCGTCCTCTATACTAGAGTCGACCACTGAGGTATTCCTCTATACTAGAGTCGACCAGTGAGGTCTTCCTCTATACTAAAGTTGACGAGTGAGGTCTTCCTCTATATGAGAGTCGAGGTCTTGCTCTATACTAGAGTCGACCACTGAGGTATTCCTCTATACTAGAGTCGACCAGTGAGGTCTTCCTCTATACTAGAGTCGACCAGTGAGGTCTTCCTCTATACTAAAGTTGACGAGAGAGGTCTTCCTCTATACTAGAGTTGACGAGTGAGGTCTTCCTCTATATGAGAGTCGAGGTCTTGCTCTATACTAGAGTCGACCACTGAGGTATTCCTCTATACTAGAGTCGACCACTGAGGTATTCCTCTGTACTAGAGTCGAACAGTGAGGTCTTCCTCTGTATGAGAGTCGACCACTGAGGTCTTCCTCTATAGAAGTGTTTACCACTGATGTCTTCTTCTATACTAGAGTTGACCACTGAGATCTTCCTCTATGCAAGAGTTGACCACTGAGGTTTTCCTCTATACTAGAGTCGACGACTGAGGTCTTCCTCTATACAAGAGTCGACCACTGAGGTCATCCTCTATACTAGAGCCGACCACTGAGTGAGGTATTTCTCTATACTAGAATCGACCACTGAGTGAGGTATTCCTCTATACTAGAGTCGACCACTGAATTCTTCTTCTATACTAGAGTCGACCACTGAGGTCTTCCTCCACACTAGAGTCGACCACTGAGGTCTTCCTCCACACTAGAGTCGACCAATGAGGTCTTCCTCTATACTAGAGTCGATCCCTTAGGTCATCCTCTATACTAGAGTCGACCACTGAGATCTTCCTCTTTCTAAAGTCGACCACTGTGGTCTTCCTCTATACTAGAGTCGACACTGAGGTCTTCCTCTATACTAGACTCGACCACTGAGTTCTTCCTCTATACTAGAGTCAACCACTGAAATCTTCCTCTATTCTAGAGTCGACAACTGGGGTCTTCCTATATATTAGATATGGCCACTGAGGTCTTCCTCTATACGACAGTCGACCACTGAGGTATTCCTCTATACTAGAGTCATCCTCTATACTACAGTCGATCACTGAGGTCTTCCTCTATACTAGCGTCGACAAATGATGTCTTCCTCTATATTAGAGTCGTTTACTGAGGTATTTGACCACAGAGGTCTTCTTCTATTCTAGATCCCACCACTAATATATTCCTCCAATATAGAGTTGACAACTGAGGTTTTGCTCTATTCTAGGAACGACCACGGAGATCGTCGCTTAATTTAAATAACTGACGTCTTTTGAGATCTTCCTGAGATCTTCCTCTATACAAGAGTTGACCACAGAGGTCTTACTCTATACCAGACCGAACCACTGAGGTCTTACTCTATACCAAACCGAACCACTGAGGGTTTCCTCTATACCAAAAGTCGACGACTAGAGTTGGACACTTTAGTTCTTTTAAGTGATCGCTCATTTTTAGTTCAGTTCAATTGAGTGAACTAGTTCGTTCATTTAGTTCACCAGCTCACTTCAGCTCACCAGCTCTCTTTACTTAATCAGATCTTTCGTTCAGATCACCAGTTCAAATCAGCCGCTACTAAAGGAATATGATTGGAACATGAATTGAATAGGTGCCAACGCGTTTGCATAGGAAAAATCCTACATTCATGATGACATAAAATTGGAAACAACACATAACAGCTGAGAAGAGAGAACGAAATGAGAAGAGTGGACGAAATGACAGGGTTGAACTACTGAGCTGAAATGAACGAGTTGTGTGAACTAGTTGAGTTAATTAAAATGGTAAGGGTATTACAAGTATAAGTTTGTTTCATGGCAGATGTTTGTTACACCTAGAAATACTACAACTAGACCCACCTTAAAGTATACCGATCGACTCAGAATCACTATCTGAGCCGATTTAACAATGTCCGTCCGTCTCTCCTTATGTCTATCTTATGTTGTTCGTTGATTACAGGTCGCAACTTCACTCCGATAGTGCTGAAATTTTGCAGTTATAAGTCTTTCGCACCTGGCAACAGCCCTATTGAAATTGGTTGAAATCAGTTCGGATTTAGATATATTTCTTATATGTATGTATATGGGCATTTCCTGCGTTGCGGAAGGCAGGAATTTCACTTGTTTTTTCCCCATAAATTCGTTGATATTGATCTTAGGAATATTTTTGTTATTAGCCACTTTGTAAAGTCTATCGAGCTGAATGACACTAAATTTATAGAATTTTGAAAACTTCTTAGTTTGCATAAAAATCACCAATGGACTCGGTGACGGACGGCAAGAAAAAAACACGATTCTTGAGGTATATTGAGTGATTTAATAAATTCAACGAACTTCATATATAAATAATACCTAACATTTGTGCTTGCATATACTAGAGACAATGCTTCTTAAGTGTGTATTTACCATTAACACTAAAAATGCATCATTTTTGAGATATTTATATTTTTGTTGAATTCCGGACGGCACGAAATTCATATAGAAAAGGGTTATTAAAATATATACAATATTATATACAATATTTATAAATTTTTTTACGTAGAAAGATCGACAAGGTCTAAAGCAGTAATTGCATGCCAAGATTGTTAAATTTTTTTTTATTTACATAATGCTTAAATGTGGCGCAGAAACTTTGAGAACATTGCTTAAAAATAATATTGTAAGGAATTTTTTTGAGAAGCCCAGGGAAATGCCCATATTTGTTTCGTTCGATTTGCCATTTAGCCCTACAGAAGTATTTTAAATCCAATTGTTTTTATTTAATTTTTTATTTTTTATTCAGTCAGAATTTATTTGGTTCGAGACCATATGTTTCTTTTGCTTTCTGTCTATTGCAAAAAGTAATAGAAACAAATACAAAAATTGGTAGAGTGTTTAATTGCTTGGTAGAATTGACAGCAGTTTCGATAGACACCACTCTATCACCTTCAGAATTCAATAGCAATAATGTATTGCTTTAACTTAAATCAGCTGAAATACTTATGGAAGCAGTAAATTGAATTTAACAAGACCAAGCCCGTATTTTGCCGAACTAAGCCAACATACTATAACTCTCGTACCAATATATTTATTTTTTTTTATTTTTATAATTTGGGTACAATTTCCCATGTCCGGATTTTTGCTGCTTCTAGGTTCAATATTGAGAAGATTAAAGTATTTATCAGTTTTTTTAATCGTGTGAGACTTTCATATTAATAGATATATAGATAAAAATAATTTACATATAGATAATCCCAAAGCATTTTGTACCCCCAATGATGGACTGATTTAATTTGCATTTTTAGATTTTCAGTAGATTATTTAAATTCTGTACAGACAGTTCCAAACTTGAGCATCGAATAGGCTTGGCGCCTTTCCTGAGGATCCCGAGCTATCCATTTCAAAATACTGCCTTGTCGCTGTAGCGTTTACCAGGCAGAAATAGTCGATATTTTTTTTACTACATTCGGTGTGAATATTACCGATTATAGTCAAGAATTTTAGTTCAAATTCAAAATTTTGTGTAAAATACCAAAAGTAGTGGGCCTATTACATTCTACATTCGGATAGTAAGTATAGAAGTTATTCGAGAATCAATATTACAATTCATTTTAAGCCTTTGTGTGGGAGCTACCAGAAAGAGCGAAAAAATATATTTTCATAACAAATTTGAATATAATCGGTTACTCCTTTCGAGAGTTATCATGCGCACTAATCCGACGGACGGACATAGCTCAAATGACTTAAAAAATCCTAAGGCTGGTTCCTTCCGAACATACGTAGGGCGTTAAGCCACTCCTTCGACATGTTACTCATTAGAAAATTACGTGTTACATTGGCGACATCTATGAGGCAATGTAGTACTCGTCGAGACCAACACATTAATGTATCGCATGTGACAATCGAACTACAAACTACAAAAAATTTACGATGAAAAAACGATTTTGGGCCGATTCCGCGGGCTCGGAAAAAATTTAAAAAAATGTTTTTGCGATTGTCTCGATTTAACCTTTCACATTCCGCCCCTCATTTGATAACCTTTTTTGGGGACCCGATACGACAAAAAACGATTTTGGACAGATTCCGCGGGCTCGGAAAAAATTTAAAAAAATATTTTTGCAATTGTCTCTCGTTAAGCTTTAATATTCCGCTTTGCATTTGATAATTTTTTTTGGTGACCCGGCTTAGTGTTCAGTCTTCATATTATATGTACATGTCTTCAAATTCTGAATTTTAGTCTAGTCTTCAATGACTATATTTTGCCATAAATAATGAGAAAAACGTTTCCCACCATTTTAGCATTTCTCATAAAAATTATCAAAATCCATATTTAATTTCTCACAAAATGAGGTTTTACTTTAGTCGTTTAGCTCTACTACATACAATTTTCTTACTTGCTCATTTCAAAAAAAGGAAATATATCCGTTAAAAATTTCTACAATTTGCTCGCAACGATTCGGTATATTATTTTATAAGTTGCATAATTTTAGTCGCAATTTTAACCATAAATGTCAGTAGTTTTTGATGGAGTTATTAAAAAACTTGATTTTGGCAGTGCAGGAAATTAGCTTCTTATTCCCAAAATATTTTTCATCAACAAAAGATGACAATTCGTTGAAAAATATGAAAAAAATACGTATCATAATACCATTTTCATTTTAGACCACAAACATCTGTCCAAATTAGAGTCATAGCACATAAAACAAATGTTAAATTAATCATTTCAATGCTTACGAAATTTGGTGATCTCTCCTCAAAAAACAAAGAAACTAATCAAGCATTAAAGTTTAATGGGTAACGTTTTTTTGTTGTGTCATTTCCTGAAAGTAATTTCTTTACGGTTGTTCTAATTAAAGACAAATTTGAATGATAAATTGATTTGGTGAAGACGGATGGCGGATGTACTTCTATGATGATGTAATACAGCTTGTCTGATTTCCTAATTTAGTTTATTATGAAGCATGACAATAAAGCCGAAATTTGTCTTTTTAAATAATTAATTTAAATCAATTTGTAATTAATACTTATAAACAATGAACAATTTAATGCGGCACATGTTGTGTATAAAAACATTGATTGTTGGTTTTGCTTTTCTCCCTTCGAACTCTCTTTCATTGGATTTTTCCCATATTTGAGTGGAAAATGGGTTTTGGTCTATTGTTTCACTTCAGTCGTAATTACCTAATGGCTATTATGTTTTTCGGTTCATTGAACTTTAGGGCTCTGACATGACTTAATGTTGATTTTAGCCTATTTTTTAACACACAGAGAAACAAAGTAACGAAGTAACATTCAAATTCACATGATTATAAAAACTAACCGAAGCGCCCGATTCTCTGACAAATTAAGCAAACATTTGCGATTTATGCATATTGTACATGGTATATGCATATATTAGGATAGATCGTGGAATTACACCATTGTGCCAATTGTCATGGAGTTGGGAATGGATGTACAACAATGTGCGTAGCTCAACTGAAAATTGGGAATATAGGAAATTTGGCCGAAGTCCCGCCCTCACGACTATAGTTTTAACCAGTAAGGAAAGGCAGAATGTCGGGCGGGGCCGACTATATAATACCCTACACCTCCTTAACAATGCGATAAGGGTCATTGCCATAATAATTTGGAATAATTGGTAAATGGGTAGAAACATATTATCTAATTCTGAAACGATAATCGCCAAATTAAGCAATATTCGTTCCTAAATTGAGAAACATCTTTCTGGAAAATTTTAATGATCGGAAGTAAAATACAACTTCTATAGCGGTTTGATACCAAATCAGGAGGAACAATCAAAATAAATCTGAACCGATCTTCCCTGAATACTCATTCATGTAAAAAGACATCCTTCTGTCGAATTTCGTACTGATCGCATATAAAATACAGCCTCTACAGCGCCTACATGTCAAATGGGGTAACGTATATATGGGGGCTATATCTAAATCTGAACCGATTTCTTCCAAATTTAACAGTATTCATTCATATAATAAGAAACCTCTTTCTGCCGAATTTCATACTGATCGGATATAAAATAACATTTTTACAGCGCTTACAAGTCAAATCGGGGGTAACGTATATATGGGGGCTATATCTAAATCTGAACCGATTTTCTCCAAATTTAGCAGTATTCCTTTATGTAATAAGAAACCTCTTTCTGCCAAATTTTGCACTGATCGGATATAAAATAGAGTTTTTACAGCGCTTACATGTCAAATCGGGGGTAACATATATATGGGGGCTATATCTGAATCTGAACCGATTTTCTCCGAATTTAGCAGTATTCCTTCATGCAATAAGAAACCTCTCTTTGCCGAATTTCGCACTGATCGGATATAAAATAACATGTTTACAGCGCTTATATGTCAAATCGGGGGTAATGTATATATGGGGGCTATATCTAAATCTGAACCGATTTCTTCAAAATTTAACAGAGTTCATTCATGTAATAAGAAAGCTTTTCCTGCCGAATTTCATACTGATCGGGTATAAAATAAAGTTTTTACAGTGCTTACATGTCAAATCGGGGCTAACATATATATGGGGGCTATATCTAAATCTGAACCGATTTTAACCAAATTCAATAGGGATCGTCCTTCGGCCAAAAATAAGATATGTGTAAAGTTTCGTCGAGATGGGACCATAATTGCGACCTGTACTTTGATTACAAGAATACATGCACAGGCGGACAGACAGACAGACAGACGGACAGACAGACAGACAGACGGACAGACCGACATAGCTAAATCGACTCAGAAAGTGATTCTAAGTCGATCGGTATAATAAACGATGGGTCTATTTCTTCTCCTTTTGGGTGTTACAAACAAATGCACAAAGTTATAATACCCTGTACCACAGTGTGGTGTAGGGTATAAAAACGAAATATCTGGAGAACAATAGCTCCAATTTTCTTTAAATTTGGTATGTGCGTATTTGACAGCAATGAGAGTGACCTACAGAAAATTTGTAATATTAGAAAGGAGGCCGTGGTTTCGTCTCATATAGGTATATTTTACAGTTTAACGGAAATTTTGCTATATCGGGAAGGTCTAGCTTCGCCCATACGACTCTATTATAAAAAACTAAATATGTCGAGAACTGTTTTACAAATCTATTTGACAGCACTGTGCGTGACTCAACAATAAATAGATAAATAGGAGATATAGCATAAGCGGGCGTGACCGCGTTGATACGAACCCATTTATGAAAAAGAAATATCTTAATAAGGATTACACAGAAAACGGTATATCTGGAAAACCATTAAACTAATCGTTTTAAAGTTTTGCACAATTGTAATTGACGGCAATATGAGTGACCCAGAAAAAATTGGCGATATTGGATATGTTGGCGTTGCCCCGACAATGGGTTCATATTATTGAAAACGAAATATGTGCAGAACCATTTCAATATTTTTTTCCCAAATTTGATACGGATGTACTTAGCGGAAATAGTTAATTCACAAACAAAAAAATTTTGTTTCCGTCCTAATATTTTTTATTTACGACTATTATTTACGAAACAAATATTAATTTGCATTTAGGTATTCAGTAAATATGTCAATACCTTAATTTTAAGACAAGTTTTATGTTTTTCAGTTATTCAAAGTTAATTTTTTCGGAAATTTTAAATGTTCGCAAAATTCTTTTATAATTGAAATCGTATAATATTGCATGACAATGCATTGTGCAAAATGGGTTTGACAACAAATGATGACTTGAAATAAATAGAAATTTTAAAATTAGTGCTTTAAAACAAATTTTATTGCGAATTGTCGTTATAAGGCATAACTCGAAATTAATACAAAATTAAAAATGAAATTCAAAAAATCTGCAATGTTTTCAAAATCTGTTTTAAACAAAATATAATTGGAGAAATTCCTAAACAATAGTTTTATTTGTATATAAACACATATTTTATTTGAGAACATTAGTTTGCAAATATATTTTGTTGTAATATATTAATATATGTGAACTGTTTATTTTGAAAGTGGCGTAAACGCCAATCTGCTTTACCCGGTTCACAATTGGAAAAAGTGGGTTAATAAAACTCAAACGCAAAAATTTGCACTTAATATAGAAGCATTGAAGTATTGAGATGAACTAAATTTAAATAATATATTTCTACTATTCGCCTAGCCTTCTGACGATGGTATTCTTGGTTTAAAAACCAAATGGCGTTTACGTCACTTTCAAAATAATTGATTTTTAAATAAAATTTATTTGCTCAGAAATATATAATATAGGGTGATCCATTTCGAGGTTCCCTACTTTTTTAAAGAAAAAACCACAGAAAATTCAATTTGAATGGGGAATGTTTATTATCATTTGAAAGAACATTCTTTGGCATTTATTTTTTGAAGATTATGTCTATCAAGTGTTGGCCGCGGCTACGTCTCAGATGGTCCATCCGTTGAGTCCAATTTTCGATGACTCGATTATGTTGACCATAAGTTGAGCGAAGTGCACGACACACATTCCTCACAGAACGTGAATTTTCGTAATAAATTTGAGACTATTGATACAATTATCTTAAAATGTGGTGAAGCAATATGCAAGACCCTATAGAAAATTGGCGACATTGGAAAGGTGGGGGTGACACCGCCGACATGGCTCCCTTATTGAATACGGAGCACCTGGAGAACCATTCAACCTATCGTCGTGAAATTTGGTATGGACATATTTTACATTGTACGAATCGATTTGGGATTTGACATTTATTAATTTAAACTGTCTAAGAAAATTTAAAGATAATATTTGTCCAAGTAAGTAGTATATTTTCTCAAACATATTCTGCTTGAAACATTTATATGTTTAGGGTACACTCTAAATAAGTGATATTTGGTACAAACAAATATTATATATTTGGGTACATATTGCTCTAAACGGCGCACAGTGGAATATTTTCACACAAGACGCGGCAAAAATTAGAAGGAATTGAGCTAGAGCTTTGAAATTTGGTACATTTCGCCTAATTAGCTAAAAACCAATTTTTTGTTTAAATCCGCCCATAACCACGGCTACTTCCCACATAACCTAAAATTAAAAATCTTAGTATTTATCTCAATTTAGCATTTATATTATTACAAATCGCTTGTAGAGATTGTATTTGAGTCCTCAATTATATAAAAATTACAAGTGCCACGCCCAACGCCCATATATTTAATTTAAATTTTATACGATGTTGGAAATTACAGGAAATTTTTTTATAAAACGCTTTGTATCTTTTGTTCGATGCAAATCAGTACGTAGAACAAAGTACATAACTAAAGCGTAATATATTAGCTCAACATTTGCAAAAAAATCATGATGAAACAATTTACAGTTTTTTGTTAATTAATCAATCATTCCAACTATCCAGAAAAAATCATCATTGATTTAACAATGTGGTCATTAATAATACGTAATTTTTAAAGCATACTTTTAGGAATATGTCGAAAGGACACACAAAAAAAAAGGCATGGTTAACTAAGTCCCTAGTTTATAAATTTTTGTTACTGACAAGACCTCGGTCGGCCTCGGAAGTATAGTTTTATCCTGGAGAAAATGAAACACCCTGATTTTTGGCAACTTGCAAGTAAACCACAGATTAAATAGGAAAATGACAACACAATTATATTTTTTTTAACGCAAAAAACTCTTCAAAAGGTTCTGTATAGTATGCCTTAAACGAAGTTCCAATGCGATTCATAGTTTCGGAGATATGGGCTTACAAAATACTCTCTTAAATGATAAACTTTGGAACCATTGTACCATTTATGAATTTCAAATGCTTGTACCGCGATATTTCGCAAAGATATCGGCAAAACCTTTAAAGATTTAGTTAATTGGAATGTTCTTTACAGATTGGAATCAAACATTTTGAGATTGGGCCCCATGAAAATTTGGAGTTTTTGCCGCTCATAGTACACTGTGCGGCGTAGCGTCATATCGCCCAATGTCATACCGCCCAAAAAAATCAATATTAGTTGTTGTTGTAGAAAAATGTGGTTGTTGGGCAATATGACATAGTAATTTTAATTATTTTTTTTTTTTTTTTTTTACAGTCTTCGACTAGCACCCATCGTGTACAGTCATTCGACCGCTCTGTGTAACATATTTCTCTATTTTCTTCTATTTTCGCATCCACTAAGTGCTCTGTTAAAGTCATCATCTCTTTTTACTCATTTACTGTGTGTCAATAGTAATCAAAAATTACAATAGTTGAGTGATAGTGTTGATAAAATGCCCCCCGGGCCACCCCGCTTAGGGGACAACCAGTTTGCCGCTTTGGCAGACAGTAGTCCCCATAGAAAAAGAAAAAAACGAGATAGAGGTATCCCTCTCGAATTCCCTACTCTACCTTCTAAACCAGCTCCAAACCCAAGGTATGTAGTTGTCTCGGCCACTGATCCCAACAAACCATTAGCAGAATATTCTTGTTTCGCTATACAAAAGGCATTGGACCTAATAACAAAAGAAATTATCTCAATTTCGCCTCTGAGAGATGGTAGTTTGTTGTTATTGGTAAAAGATAAAAATATTGCAAATAAATTTTTAAACACTAAAGAATTGGCTGGTGTCTGCAAAATTAACTGCAAATTGCATGAACATCTCAATTTCACAAAGGGTACGATATTCGCTCCTTATCTCATCAAAGTCCCAGAAAAAGAAATAATAAGCGAACTCACTGACAAAGGAGTTGTTGATGTATATAAATACGAAAGATCAATAGAAGGTAAAAAAGAAAAAACAGGAGTAATGCTTGTAACGTTTGACCTTTACACTGTCCCTGAGAAGCTCGAAGTAACATACCACACTTCTTCCGTCCGAGAACATTACCCAAACCCTATGAGATGTAAGCAATGCCAATTACTAGGTCATACTGCAAAACGTTGCAGAAATTTACCAGCATGTGTAAATTGCAATTTGCCCCCTCACTCTCCTAACGATTGCTCTCGCACTCACTGTGCTAATTGTAACGAAGCCCATCCATCATCATCAAATAAATGTACAAAATATCAACAACAAAAAGAGATATTAAAACTTAAAACAAAAAATAAATGCACTATGAGAGAGGCAATACGATTATACAAAAACCAACCAATAAACACCACCAATGAAACACCATACTCCGAAATTACTGCCTCAAAACCTGTTTCTAAACCCCCCACTTCTCCTCCCAACACACATAACCCTCCCCAATCCCCAACACCAAACAATAACACAAAGTCACCAACCAAATCTTCTCAATCCATCAAACCTATTATCACTCCCTCACACATCACTCCAAACCCCTCTTCACCAAATAAAAATTCGCTCCCATCTTCAGTGACAAAAGCAAATTCCAATTTTTCAATCACAAAAACAACTAACACAGCTCTCCGTACTACTTCAAACATAAGCATACCTTCAATCCCCAAAACCAATAACAACAACAAACTAACCTCAACATTAACAGCAAATACATCACAACAAAATACTCATAGCACAAAGATCTCATCATTTGCTAGAACCAGCAACAATAACAACTCTCTTACTACAACAGCAACAAACAATCATTCAATTAACAAACTCCCTTCAAACGAGCATGACAAAAATATGCAAAAGTATGTTACAAACCAAGAAAAAACAAAAGTAGAAAATAACGAAATTGCAACAACTTCAAAATACAACAAACATAAAGAGAATCAATATTCATCTCTTCAAAAAAATACATTTTCTCTTTCGGAATCTCTTTGCAACCCGAAAGATAGCCAAGTACCAATGGACCAATCATACACAGAATCCATATCTGATTAACAACATTTCATATCAATATCCATTAGATTTATTTCCATACACCCATGGTGTTGAAAATTATTCAGTGGAATATTAGAGGATACATAAACAACTACACAAATCTTCAATTGTTACTCACTAATCATGATCCGGATATTATATGTTTGCAAGAAACTAAATGCAAACAAAACCAAATCCCATATACACCAAAACGTTACGCCGGTTACTTTTTTAATAGATATAACTCCTCTAAGCAAGGTGTTGCCATTCTAATAAGAAAGAATATACCTCACAATCTAGTTAACATCTCATCATCACTTTGTTCGGTAGCCCTTGAAATTAATTTAGCTACCAAGTTCACAATATTTTCCATTTACATACCTCCGCAGGAAACCGTAACCGTTGCCAACCTCGACACTCTCATTAGCAATGTAACATCTCCAATACTTATCCTCGGCGACTTAAATGCGTGGAACACCCTTTGGGGATCTCCTAAATCGAACAAGAGAGGTCTGATGATAGAAAACTTTATCACCAATCATAATCTTGCGGTTTTAAATGATGGATCAGCAACACACCTGAGTACTCATAACTCTCTCACACATGTCGACGTTGGAATTACATCACTTTCCTTAGTTCCAAAATGTTACTGGCACACAGTAGATGATCTTTACAATAGCGACCACTTTCCTATCTTAACTACAATAAACATAAACCCAAACTCATCAGCCAATTTTCGTTCAAAATATATCACCGATAAAGCAAATTGGGCCAAATTCAATAAGAATATATCAATAAATGAGAACTGTTTCCCTAAATCTCATAATGTAAACAGGGAATCCGCCCAAATTAGGAAAATTATTAGAAACTCGGCTAACAACAGCATTCCTCAAACAAAGAATAAATCGAGAAATAAAAATGTACCTTGGTGGTCCAAAGAAATTCAGATGTTAAGAGATGAAAAACAGACTGCGTGGAAAAATTTTCGTCGTAATATGACTATTAATAATCTTATAGCTTATAGAAAGAAGAATGCTATTTTTAACAGAGCGAAGAAGATAGCAAAAGTAAAGGCTTTCCATACCTTTACATCTTCAATTAGTCCATCTTCGTCTTCGTCACTTCTATGGCGACAAATACGTATACTTACCGGAAATTTTAAACCTCAAACCATTAGCACAATTGAGATCAATGGCAACTCTATTTCCGATTCCCTTCTAATATGCACTTCCTTTGCACAACATTGGTCATCGAACTCTAGCGATTCTAACTTTTCTCCAGAATTTTGTAGTAGCAAAGCGCAATTACATTTATCGTGTAAAACCCCCACCCAATGCTCCTCAAAAGCCAAATGTTTAGAGTATGCAATAACTTTTCATGAATTAATTTACAGCCTTAATGCATCAAAGGGCAAGACACCTGGACTGGATAAAATTTCTTATCCTATGATAAAAAACACTCCAAATTCCTTCAAAATGCGTCTTTTAAATCATTACAATGACATATTTTCGTCAGGAAATATTCCACAATTTTTCAAAACAGCATCTGTTATTCCCATTGGCAAACCAAACAAACCTCTGAATCAAATAGAATCTTACAGACCTATTTCCCTATTACCCTGTCTTAGCAAAATCCTAGAAAAAATTGTTTCAAAACGATTATTGTGGTTCTTAAAGAAACACAAACTTATATCACAAAACCAAGTTGGATTTCAATCAGGCTTAAGTACGACGGACGCTTTATTATATATTGACCACATGATTCGTAAAAATCAATCAACAAAAAATCATACATCAATTCTGTCGATAGATTTTATAAAAGCTTTCGACAGAATTGGTATTCACATTGTTTTACGAAAACTTTTAAATTGGGAAATAGGCCCAAAAATGTTTAATTTCATCAAATCATTTTTAACAAATAGAAAATTTTCGGTGAAAATAAATAACAAATTATCTGACACGGTCCCACTACATAATGGTATCCCACAGGGATCTCCATTATCTGTGACTCTGTTCATTATTGCTTTTGATGACCTTAGTCGTATTTTAATACAAAATAAAAAAATTGTACATTGCATCTATGCCGATGATTTGTACATCATTGCAAAGAATCAAAAACACACTGATATATGTAATGAATTTACTAATGCTCTCCGATTAATAGACAACTGGTCAATCAGCTCTGGCTCTAATATTTCATTTGATAAAACAAAGCATCTGCATATTTGCAATAAAAGAAATTGTTCTCCCATAAATATTGTATATAAAAATCACTCTATTGAAAATACTAAATTGTGTAAAATTCTAGGATTGTACATAGATCATAAATATAGCTTTAAGGAACATTGTATTTACCTTAAGAAAAATCTACAAAGTAGACTAAACATAGTAAAATATCTCTCATCTAATAAAAGTCATGTTCACTCCAACATCCTGTTAAAAGTGGTTAACTCTATAATACTTTCAAAAATTGATTATGGCCTTATATTTTATAACGGAGCACCAAAATCGACAATGTCACCAATAGAAAGTATATTCAATAACGCTGTAAGATCTAGTCTTCGGGCATACAGAACAACACCAATAAAGAATATTTTAGCGGAAGCTGGTTTCGACCAAATTGCTTTACATGCCTATAAGTTAAAGAGTCGACTAGTCCACAAAGTATTGTGCACCCAACCTGGCATTCTTTCAAAGGAATTAATTCTGCTTAAAAGGAGAAAGACGCAATTAAAATATCCTTCAACTTTATGCAATATTTTAAAAATATCCAAAAAATTAGACCTAACAGTATACAAACCGCCAAACCAATCTCAACCACCTTGGACATTGAATACAAATCTCTTTGATAATACTCTGACATCTTTCAACAAAAATTCCACTCACCCAAATGTCTACCGTACTTTATCTAAAAATATCTTTGACCAATATAAACGTAACGGTTGGGAAATATTTTTCACAGATGGTTCAAAAACAAAGTATAATACAGCATTTGCAGTTGTATCGGAAGGAGGTAATATACAATCAACTGGAATTATACCACAGCCTGGATCTATATTCGATGCTGAAGCCATCGCTGTCCTAAAAGCTATCGAAATATGTATAAAACGTCGCACAAAAACTCTCATCTGCTCTGATAGTAGATCTGTATTTGTTGCGAGTAAAAACTGCTGGAATAAAAACGAAATTATAAATTCTATTCAACAGTTAATGCTAGACATGAAGTCCAGAATAAAACTGATGTGGGTACCAAGTCATGTTGGTATATCTGGCAATGAGATAGCTGATAACTTAGCAAAGAACATACCACAACGCTTCCCGACATATATATTTATACCTCCTACAAAAAAATATACAATTAAATCGGCGATAGCCTTTACCAATATAGAAACAGAAAAACAATGGATTGAATACAACCATATTTACAAAAACATAAACCCAAACCGCAGGCCTTTGGTATTACCCTCAACGACATCAACCCAGCAAAATAAATGCTTTACACGCCTTCGCCTCACTCACAGCGTACTTACCCATGCACATCTTATGAAAAAAGAAAGCCCTCCTATCTGCGAATTCTGCAGAAATGTCAATCAAACAACATATCATTTGATCATTGAATGTCCAGCCCTACAAACATTACGTCACAAAATATTAAATTCGTCCACTACATTGGACATTCTAATACACCCAACACACGAAAACATAGCGAGTATTTATGAGTTCCTCCAATCATTAAACCTCCACCACAAAATATGACTTATCTGGTAATTTTTACTATAACTATCACTATATATTTACCTTGTAGATATGTAAATGCAAATGTAAGTCGATAGCCTTAGTTGCTAGTACTTATTTTTTAAGTTTATTATAATTTTAATTGTAATAAATATTCAAATAAATAAATAAATAAAAAAAAATTATTTTTTTTATTTATTATTTTTTTCGTCCACAACGCCCAAAGTATACAAAAAAATTTATTCTCAAATGTATCATGGGCATTTTTTGTAAAACAACCTTCGAATCGTCGGAATGCCAAAAGGAGGCTACACGGACCATGGTGATCTGCCTTCGGCCGTAGTAGAAGGCCGCCCATGCACCGACTGTTTGGTCCGTCTTGTAGCCGTCTTTTGACATACCCAAGAGGAGCAATTCTTTAATCCCGACCGCACAAAGAAACTTTGGTCCACGCAGCCGTTCCTGTACATACTCCGAGCTTCGGCCTGGGTTAAAGAGGTGAGACAGATCAGTATGTGTCACCGCTATATGATGAAGGGTATTATTACAGTTCTTTTGTTACGCTATGCTTTGTAACATTTTATATTTATTGAAATGTCATATCGCCCAGAAAAAAACTTTGGGCTTTATGACATTGCTTTTGGGCGATACGACATTTCCAGATAACCAATTTGGGCGACATGAAATACACGGTTTAAGGCGATATGACGCTACGCCTTCTAAACAAATCTTAGTTTCCACCCAATTAATTTTTTTTTTGAACTATTATTTCTGAAATAAAGATTTATTTGTTTTAAGCAACCAAAAATATATATATATATTATATATATAATTTATATATAATATAAATTGTGTCAATAGACCAAAGATTATAATTGCAACGAATAATTGGTTACTACAACAGAAAAAATATTAATAAATAATCGTTTTTTGATTATTCCAATCATTTCCCAAATTTAGAATAATTAAATGTATTTTGTGAAATACAACCGAAAAATTGGTTCCTGTTTTTTTGCTGATACATACATGACAAACAAAAAATAAAATTACTCGACATAAATAAATCTTCAACATTTTGTTCAAGAACGGTATAGGTAATCGAAAATAATCTCGTGTGGATAATAATGTGTGGAATGCAGAATATGTGTGTAAAATGTTTTACATAAAAGCAACAATCATGAAATTGAAAGCACAGGGTTAAGTGATATTTGCATAAAAGTTTTGTGTTTTTTTCGTGTACTAAATGTGTGTCAAATATTTTCACATCTCATAACAGTGGTGCATTTGTAATATGGGATTTTTAATTTTGTTATGAATTGTTTTGTTTTTTGTTCAATAAATGAAATAAAATGTTTAATTAATTGTCGGTAGTATATGACAGACAAATTGTCAGAACAACCAATTTTTTAAAACAGTTGGTTGTGGTAACTACAACAGATAATTTTAGCCACCATTTCCGTAGTTGGCGCAATCAAATATGATTGTTGTCAACATGGAAGCAGAAGTATACCACAACCAAAATATTGGTTTTCCTGATGGAATCCCATGATAGTAGACATAACTACCAAAATTCATTTGGCAAATAATTCGGTTGAGGCAACCAAACTGTATTCTGTGTTTTGACAACAAATGATGACTTGCTATATTTTGAAATTTATGAGTGCTTTAAAAAGAAAGTTATTGCAATTTTTATCTGTAAGACATAACCCGCAATCTAGAAAAATTAAAACTGAAATTCGAAAAGCTAAGAATTTTGAAAGCTAAGAAAAGTTACGTTTTAAATAAAATATATTTGAAGAACTTTCTTAACAATAATTTTATTTCTTTGTGAACAAGTGTTTTATTTGAGAAAGTTAGTTCGCAAATATATTTTGTTGTAATATATTAATATATGCGCTCCAAATAAATTTCAATTATTTCCAAATAAAATGTATTTATTCAGAAATATGTAATATTTAAAAATCTCTGTTCCAAATATATTTTCTTTCTATTCAAACATATCAAAAACCGTGATTACACAGAAAGAAAAAATTGAGTAATCTGTACTTGAACAAGTAAGAAAGTTCAGTCGGGTAAAACAACTTATGAATCCCCTCACCTTGAGTCCCAAAAAAATATTAGTACATTTTTTTTTTGTTTTAATTAAATTATTATCAATTTATATTGCATTTAATAACTTTAATGTATGTACTGGTATTAAAGTTATAAGCTGTTAACTTTTTTTTGTAAAATGATCCATTTGAGTTGGGGTTACCAAAAAGCGCGTGTCGATAACGGTCACTTTTCCCTAGACTCTAGGTATTATCAAATTATCATTGCACTGTACGAAATTTCAAGTATTTGTATGCACTGGTATTAAAGTAAAAGCTGTTAACTTTTGGTACAAAATGGTCCATTTGTATGGGAGGTGCCAATTACGGCCACTTTTCTCTAGACCCTACGGTCTATAAAAGCATTGCACTGCATGATATTTCAAGTATTTGAATGCACTGGTATTAAAGTTAAAAGCTGTTAACTTTTGGTACAAAAAGGTCCATTTGTGTGGGAGGTACCAAAAGGGGGTGCCAAAAACGCTCATTATTCTCTGGACTCTAGGTACTATAATAGCATTACAATGTACAAAATGTCAAATATTTGTATGCACTGGTATTAAAGTAGGAGGTACAAAAATGAGCATGGAAATAATGTCAATTTTTCACTGTATTGTAGGTACTAGTTAACCTTTACACTGTACAAAATTTCAAGTCTTTGTATGTACTGGTAATAAAATTATATGCTATTAACTTTTGGTTCAAAATTGTCCATTTGGGAGGTACCAAAAGGGGCGTGGCAACATCGCCCAATTTTCTCGAGGTAATAGTCACTAATAAACTAATACTATGTGTAGAATTTCAGAGAAATCAAATAAGTAGTAGAAGAAGTTACTATGTGGAAAATTTCAGAGAAATGAAATAAGTATTTAGTATAGAAGTTATTAAATATATTTAATAATCAATATTTCACTAAATTTTATTATTTGTATATGTTTTCGACTATATTTTGTTTGTTGATTTTTTTTTCAAATATTTTTTCTTTGTAATTTGGTGTAGAGTTTTAGTTATGTTACTGCTGAACCAATGTCGTACCAACTGCAAAATTTACCCATCGGTAGTGTACATATTGACCATTTTTAAAAAAAAAAATTGTGGGAAAAAAAACTTTTTTTAAAATCCCATGTTCCACCTAGGAATTTCATGAAAAACAAATATATATAGTACCTCTCCTGCAAATAGTCTGGTCAAACTTTACTAATTTAAATATTATTTATTATTATGAAAATCATATATTTTGACATTTAGCGTAATATTTATCACACAATTAATATACATTTCTGCACACACTTTCATTTGTATACCATTGTTTGTGTGATCCTCACCATCTGGTCCACCCTAATCTATAGACGGTTATCTATTACGTATCACATAGTTAGTTAGTCAGTCAGTTAGACAAATGCTGGTGGTGGTGGTGGTGTGGCATGGACATATACGGCCATGTTGTCATAACCATCCGTGAAAATTACGAGGTGCCAAAAGCAGCAACAAACAATCAAATCACATTTTCCATTTTCCAAACTCCGGCCAAATGCAATTCAATTCCCAACACACATTTCGCACATAATTCATGTCGTCGATGAATGGATACGAGTAGACCTGATGAAGTTGACGCTGGTGTTGCTATTGCCGCCAATGGAGAAGCGGCGGCGAATACGTAAGGCAAATTATTCCAAAAAGAAAAATTCCCGCATAATCTACAAACCTAACCAAAACAAAACCACCCATCAAAACTACAATTCTTAATTTGGTTTTAGACAAACCAACAACTCAGTCAGCCAACTTGAGCTACAGATAGAGTTGGTGTAATTGCAACTAACTAACGCAGCACAGTGTTTGGAAGCTATACAAAATAATTACGGCACAAAATTGTCTACGCATTTTTGTAATCTGCTGTTGGAGGATTTGAAACAGTAAAACATTTTGAATCATTTTGCAAAATTTTATCCATTACTCATCAACAAAACTAATTTACATATTGAATAGCTTTCTGGGAAGTGTTTTTGTGCCACTGTACCTTGTTGGTTTAGTGGCACCGAAAAACAATTCAAGTTTAGTTTGTTTTGTTTGATTTGGTTTGTTAACATAGTAAACACAAAATTATGCACTTTCGCCTCCACTTTTGTCAGTCGGCTGGCAGACGTCCTGAGTCTGTTCATCCACTCGGGTAAGGCTGATGCAGAAGTCATTCATTGGTGGCGGTAGCAATATCTGTGGCGGTATCGGTGTCTGCGGTGGTGGTTGCTGCTAGTTGTTACTGGTGGTAACCAACACAGTTTATGGACTGACCTGACTGACTGAAGGTGTGCGTAAAATATTTTGTAAATGGGACTGCAAATTTGAACGCGTTTTCTAGGCAATAATTTTAGTTCAACCGCCATTCAACTGGTATTTGTGTTGTCGGTCTGTCTGTCTTCTTTGGTACAGTTAAAATAGCTACAAATTTCAAATTTATTTTGTTTCTTTTATTAGTTTTTCATTTTCAATTGCCATATTTTAATCGTTTGCCATTTTAGGCATATTATGTTGGCCATATTGGTAATAAAAAAAGTATGTTGTGTTGTCAGCATATTAACATTGTTGGTTATTGACTTTGTCATCATGAGCTGCAGGAGATATCATTGTGACAGGTTTGATTGCGATCTTGTCTTGTTAATCAATAATCAAAAGATTTCATTGTAATATAAACATAAAACTTTACAGATGGGTGCATATGTGTGTAATCAATAGTCCACTAATAAACTTCTTCTAGACCCCTAATAAATTATAGAATTTGAAGTCATTTCTTACCAAATCATACGATAGTATTTATTTAAGCATGCTTCAACGTACCTGCAAACAAAGAAATAAATGAGGTTAATATGTACACTTTCGATTTTCAATAAAATTTTCAAAATATAGTTTAAACAAAAGGTTGACTCACGTTGAGTTTCCTCATGAAGGTGACACATATTTTCCAAACATAAAAGTATGCATCACATAGAAAAAGCAATTTATATTATATTTGGGTAACTTTCAAAATTAATCATCAAGAAATATATAACGTAAGAACGTGTTCGAATTATCCAAGTCCTCGGGTCCTCGAAAAAAACTGCACATCATGCTTTACATGCGTTTAAAGCAATTATTTTTTATATTTCGATTCAGATTTACATATAGCCCCCATATACATGTTCCTTCCGATTTGTCCTTATAGCGCTTCAGAAGCTGTATTTCACATTCAATCCTTGTAAAATTTAGCATTTAGGGAAGATTTTATTGATACAGGGATCCTAAATGCCAAGTTTGGAGAAAATCAGTTCAGATTTAGATATAGCCCCCAAATATATGATCCTTCCGATTTGGCCTTTAGTTATTGAGTCGTTGCTGATCAGTCGTAGTGAACGGACGTGTTTAGCACAGAGCGGATAGTTAAAATCTATTACGCAGCAACTATTACGCAATCGCAAAAAAAATCTGTACAAAGTCCAAACATGGTGAAAATAACCCCAACGTCATGTCCGACCATCAAAACGGAAGCACAATGAGCACCGGATAGCGCTCAGAGTTTTGACGAAGTTGGTGGCTGTTGAGGTTTCGGCTCTTACCGAAAAACAAAAAGAGTCACTTACCTTGGCTAAAGGCGTCATAGATGCTTCTAAGGCCAATCAGCCGTCTAAAAGAGCAACAAATTCAGCTGTGTTAACGGCTAATAAAGTCAAAAGAATCAGATCACCTGATGAACCCCTGCCTTCGAAAAAGGCAAGAGGCCATAATGTCACCATCAACAGGACACTCACCAAGCCCTTCAATGAAATGGCGAAGGAGAGTCTAGTGATGGCAGTTATAGGCAGAAGTAGTGAGGATGGATCCATCCTCAAGGACAAATGGAGTCATGTGCAATCAGCCATTATGGCTCACTACCTCGATGTCGGTAGAGAAATGCCGGGCACACCACCAATCTGAAACGATGCAGGATGGCATCAGGGAAGAGTAAAGCTCTTATATTTCGGAGATGCCAGATCAGTAGACCTGTATAAAGCTGCTCTGCGTCGAGCGGGTGAGGTGTGGCCGGGTGCCCAGTTGGACGTTGTCGAAAAAAACAACATCCCTAGTCACCCTAGAGCCGTCACCTGGGTTACAGAAGAGCCCTCCAACCCGGCTGACATATTAGAAATAATAAGAGATTCCAATCCTGGTCTGCCCGCCCATAATTGGAGAATCAGCAAGGTGGGTGAGGCGGATGGTAAAAAGCGGCAGATCAATTTGATCCTTAACGCTGAATCCACCTCACATATACAACGTGCAAGTGCAACCCTACAATATGACTTCGAGACTATAGTCTTGAAGGTATACAAGCAGGATATAGCTTCCAGTGCGGAAGGTGAGTCGTCCACCGTGGTTGATACACGGCTTTCTGGAAGTGCGGAGGTATCCACGCCCATTATTTCTGGTGACTCCAACTCTAACAGAAGATCTGTAACGTCCTACTCTGAGGACGAAAGCTCTACTTCTGACACAGAGGGGCTGAGGGGAGCCTCCGGACTCTTTGACGCATCTGGCGGCGACACGCTTCTCGATGATACGGACGAAGAATTCGATAACACCCTTGTCGAGCTGGATGTTAATCTGTCAATTACCAATGATGGTAAGAATTTTACAGATTAACTTCCATCACGCTAAAGCATCCTCAGCGGCTCTATTGCTGCGCCTGTCCACAGGTGCAGTAGACATCGTCCTGATACAGGAGCCCTACGCAGTGGGAGGAAGGGTGTGCGGCAACAGGACACCCAACTTTAAACTGCTTGTGGCTAACTGTGAAGGCACTCCAAAAACCTGCATTTTGGCTAGGAAAGATCTAAGTAACTTTCTCCAGGCTAATTTAAGTGGTAAAGACCAAACATCTGCTAGTCTGGAGATCGGTAATCGCATATATTGGGTGGTCTCCAGCTACTTGCCTTATGAAGCCGTAGTACCGACTACTCTATTCAGGGAAGTAGTAGAAGAAGCAACGTCTGACGAGGTCGAGCTGATTGTTGGCGCACACGAACGCTCATCATACTATCTGGGATAGTACGGATATAAACAATAGGGGTGATTCGCTTCTTGACTTTATTCTAACTACCAACCTAAGTCGGTTTATTACTTATGTAATAAACCGACCTTTACAATTAAAGACAGACAAGAAGTACTAGAAGTAATGTTTGCAACTGACCGGCTGTCAGACAAAATTATTGGGTGGAATGTACTAGACGAAAACTCATTCTCAGATCACCATTATATTGAGTTCAAACTCGTTGAAAAAGCGCCTGAACCTGTCGCCCACAGAAATGTGAGAAAGACAAAGTGGCACCTGTATCAAGAAAGTCCTCAACTCCAAACTTCTGTACGAACCGAATGACAAAGCCGGTCTGGATAATCTGGTCGAGCATATCACCACATCATTCAATAGTTCCCTCGAAGAAGCCTGTCCAAAAACAAGGTACAAGGGTAAAACTAAACCCCAATGGTGGACTTCTGAGCTAACGGCAATGAAAAAGACCTGCAACAATCTATTCAACAAGGCTAAATCTACTGGGGTCGGTAATGTTTGGGATGCTTATAAAGAGCAACTCAAGATCTATAAGAAGGAGCTTAGAAAGGCGCAAAGACGCTCTTGGTATACCTTCTGTGGCGAAGTGGAAAAGTTCTCCGACGCCGCAAGGCTGAGGAAAATACTATCATTCACCCTGTATGTACAGTGGGTTACTTGCAGGATGAGGCAAATAATTGGACCAAAAACAGCGAGCAGTCGCTCAATGTACTGCTAGACACACATTTCCCGGGCAACTCTCTAACTGAACCAGAGGATCAGCAGGACCAACAAGAGTGCGAGTGGACTGCGAGCGTCGCTAGCTTGTTGACTGAGAGATACAGAATAAGCTGGGCTATTAATAGCTTTGAGCCCTTCAAGTCACCTGGACCAGACGGCATCACTCCAGCAGAAATGCAGAATATGTTTAAGTATATTATACCCTGGCTGGAGAATATTTATGTAGGCTGTATCAGGCTTTCATACATCCCGAATCGATGGAGGGATACCAAAGTGGTATTCATACCTAAAGTGGGGAAGATATCACACACTAGGCCAAAAAACTTCAGACCAATTAGCCTATCCTCCTTCCTATTGAAATGTCTGGAAAGACTTTTAGATTATTTCATTAGAGAAAACCTGGATACAAAACTCCTGTCGGTGAATCAACATGCT
This sequence comes from Eudasyphora cyanicolor, assembly GCA_963930755.1. NCBI lineage: Eukaryota > Metazoa > Arthropoda > Insecta > Diptera > Muscidae > Eudasyphora > Eudasyphora cyanicolor. The sequence goes on from OZ005734.1 coordinate 194,435,768, forward strand.
TACAATACGGGAAAGTCTACAGAATCAGCCCTGCACGAAATCGTGAGCACTATCGAATCGTCCCTGCAGGGGGCTTTTAACAACATTCACTCAGATGCAGTAATTGCGGCACTGTCACATCTAAAAGTTAACTCTAGTTTGATTAGACTAATTCAAAGTCTGCTCAACAGAAGACGCATAACAGCATGTCTTGGGTCCACAACTCTAACAAGGTTTGTAAACAGAGGGACCCCACAAGGAGGAGTACTGTCTCCACTAATTTGGAACCTAGCGGTGAATGAAATCCTGCTAGATCTAGAACGTTGTGGATGTAAGGTCGTGGCATATGCGGACGACGTTGCAATCGCAGTGAGTGGCAAATTCGAAAACGTCCTCCGAGACATTCTACAGGTGGCTCTGAATAAATTGGCTAGATGGGCCAGAAGCAGCGGTTTGGGCGTAAACCCAAACAATACAGAATTGGTTCCCTTTCTAGGATGAATAAAGTCCCTCCACCTCGCATAAGTGGAACAGATCTAGTCTTTTCTGAAAGTGCAACATTTTTAGGAAGAATTCTAGATAGAACGTCGCCTTATATTCCTGCAAAAAGGCTGTAGGGTCGCGGTGGGGCTCTCTCTCCTAAAATCGTCCACTGGATATATATAGCATTCGTTGCAGATCATTCGCAGTGAACGGACGTGTTTATCACATAGCGAATAGTTACCAGTACCTATTACGCAATAGCAAAAATCTGTACAAAGTAGGTAAGGCCTACATCGTAGTACCTATTACGTTCTAATACAGACAAAATAAAAATAACTTCTCTTGACGGGGATGCCTTCGTGTTCCGATGGAGCGCGGTTCCCCAATCGTCCGACTGTCCGTCCGTTGGTCTTGGCCAAAGCCGACCACACCAGAAATGGTGCAAATCTCCCCAAAGTACTCACAACAGGTGGTGCGGTGAGGGGAAAACGTCATGATTCCCGCCAGAGATGAATGGGTTGGAAGAATACTAGGTAACCATCTCCACTTTTACACGGATGGTTCGAAGCTTTATGAAAAGGTTGGCTTCGGAGTACACTGTGCAGAGCTTAGTTTGGATATAGCTCACAGACTACCAGATACCTGCAGTGTCTATCAAGCCGAAATAATGGCAATATGGGAAGTCGACAAATGGCTGAGTCGCAACATAGTAACCAACACTGGCGTTGTAATTTACTCGGACAACCAGTCTGTCATCAGTTCTCTGGAGGCAACATCCTTAAATTCACAAACAGCCCTCGACTGCCGCAGATCTCTTAACGAAATGACTGAGCAGTTTAATATACACCTCATATGGGTGTCTGGGCATAGGGATATCCCGGGGAACTGCAAAGCCGATGAACTTTCTAGGAAAGGGACGACATTACAAATTCTAGAAGAATTTGCATATATTGGTGCGCCACTATCCACGTGCAAGCTTTGGCTTAGGCAAGAGGTAATCAGGCAGTCCAACGAAAGATGGACAGAAATCGGCACCTGCAGGGTAGCTAGACAAATCTGGCCAAGGTATGACCTGAGAAGATCAAAATATAGAGACTAGAGAGGCAAAGATTGTCTACGTTAGTATCAGTTCTGACGGGACACTGCTTGATCGGCGAACACGCCAAAAGATTGGGTATTGACTCTAATGACTTCTGCAAAAGCTGTGTAGATGAGGAAGAAGTGGAGAGTATTGAGCACTTGCTATGCGACTGCCCCGCTCTGAGTAAACGACGACTGGACATTGTGGGGTCGGCTTTTCTAGGCAGCCTAACAGATCTTTACAGTACCGATATTCGTACTATCGATAAATTTGTATATCAAACAGGTTGGATTCGATGAGGGGCATTTCAACCCGTGGTAACACTAGGGACCTAAACTGGTCTATGTGAGCTTGTATAAAACAATACGGCTGCCACCCTAACCTAAACCTAAATCTATATAGAAGCTGTATTTCACATCTAATCATTTTTAATATACCAAAAGCAAATTTATATAAAACCAGTGAGGAAAGACGTAATGTCGTGCCGGGCCGACTATGTAATATCTTACACCTCCCTAACATTGCAAAAATGGGCATTGCGATAATAATTTTGAATAATTAGTTATGTTTCAGTTAACAGAGTACATAGCTCCACGTTCTCATCAAGAATTATTCCAGGGAGGAATTGAAGATGTTGATCATAATAAACTAGATGTGAAACGGCAATCTTAAAATGCGCAGTATTCTTTCATAGATCAAGAATCGTAAGGAACTAATAGATGGAACTTTACATAATCAAAACAGATTGTCATCAACTTGGATTAAAAACATCATTTCTGCCAAACAATATAAAGATTGGGCGCAAGATTCACTTTCAATAGCGCTTAAATACTAAATAGGCTGGAACATAGTATATATGTGGCTACATCTAAATCCGAACCGATTATCCCCAATCTAAGCAGTATTAGTTCCTAAATTAAGAAACTTCTATCTGTCAAATGTTGCAATATAGAGAAACTAAAGTAAAACTTCTAAAGCGCTTTGATACAAAATCGAGGGAACATATATATGGGGGCTATATCTTAATCTGAGCCGATTTTACCCGAATTTGGCAGTGTTCATACAAGTAATAATAAAACTCTGTTTGCCGAATTTTGTACTGATCGGATATAGAATACGGTTTCTACAGCGCTTATATATCAAATCGGGTGTAACATATACTCGTATATGGGGAATATATATATATATCAGAACATAAATACGACCTGCAATTGATTACAACGATACATCTACAGACGGACGGACGAACATGGTTAATTCGACTCAGGAAGTGATTCTAAGTGGATCGGTAAAATAAACGATGGGTCTATCTCTTCTCCTTTTAGGTATTACAAACAAATGCACAAACTCATAATACCCTGAACCACAGTGTGGTGTAGGGTATAAAAAAATTAATATAAAAATAGTTTACGTTTTTACAACACTATATTACACCAGAAAATTGTGTGCACAAACATTTTGTAAACTGATGTAATTTACAGTAATAACATTGTTTATTTTAATATTTTCTTAAAACGATAGTATATAAAAGTATACATTTGTCACTTGAATGTACCATTTGACATAATTCGATCACTTATAGTTAAGCGTAAATTGTGTCAATAAACTATGTTAGTACGTGTATCAACGCGATTCTCCGAATCAAAACAAGTTTCTTATCAATAACGATCGATTACTTCAATTACTCTCATCTATATGAGCTTATCAGGTCAAATGTATTTATTTGTTTTCAATTGTTTCATATTTTAAAATAGAAAATTCGCACCACCTGTTATCACGGAATATGTATAAACAAACTAATTAATAAGCTTAGACCTGGTATGACCACATGGGAAGGCAATCAAATACTGTCGTATGGGATGGTGAAGGACACTGAAACCTAAAATTCGAATGAAAATTCAATAAGTATGGATTTAAAAACTAAATTCTGCATAATTAAAATAATTTTTAATGAAATTCCATTCTTTTTTACATGGGAACATATGAATCAATGATATACAATTTATCCAATGCATTCCTTCATTGAGTCAATTCAATATACGAGTATTTACATTATTAAATGAAACTGTTCTTAAATTAAACATTTCTTTGCAGAAAATTTGTATGAAATAAAAAAATAATAACGCATCAATCATCATTAAACTATACAATATAAAACAGGTGATATAAAAACTTCCGTAATATATAATCAGACAAAACTTTGGTAGACTGAAACATACATATATTCACTTAAGCAATACATATATGTTTAAACATTCTATGTTCGAAAAATTACAAACTTAAATGAAAACGTTCTTAGTTTATCCTCAAAATTCGTTGCCTTAACGATCAATGTCATTGTGATTAAAACAGATTTCCCTCAGTGTAGAACCACACTGCCTGATTTATAATATTGATGTTAATCGTAGTTATCAAAAAGAAAAAATAAACCATTATACGCGCGTACGGGTACATATTAAGTATTTATTCATTTGATGTCAAATGCGACAACGTTCCTATACTGCCTCGCCAGACCGACAGACAGACTGACAAACAGACGGAAACTCACTCGAACCCCCACATATGGACGGACCCATTCAGAAATGACTATTTATTAATCTATTTGATGACTTCATGTTGTGGTTTGTGCATTTATTTGCTCTCTCGCACTTTACTGAAATATAATCGCTTATAGCTCTGGCGGTCTTCTATTCAAATTGAAATAAATTTGTTCGCATAACCGACTGACTGAGTGATCGACTAACTAAATGAATACTCTTTAGCGTATAACAATAGCGCCACAGCACTTTGGGTGAAATTTTAGCATTTTAACTATTCTGTATGAGCTCATATGTCTGTACATTTACATACTCGTACGAGTAGAAAAAAACCCAAGAAATTTGAATAAAATCAAAATTAATCAAAGTTCTAAAAAGAAGATGTCTTACGAGATCAATCAAGCAACTGTCGCACTTAAGCGGGTTTTCGAAAAAAAAAACACAAATAAAAAAACCAGACACAGTGGAAATATTGCGAAAAAAAAGCTGTTGATATAAAAATAACTCGAGCGCCCCAGTAGGTGAGTAGGTAGCATGCTCGCCTATGAGTTTGGGGGTCGTGGGTTCGATTCCCACCAGAGTCTGTCGCTGCAAAAATATAGCCACGGTCTTTGTAACCTGGCTCTTCCCTGGACCATAAAATTAGAATATAAATTAACTTTGTACTCGTATTGTAATTCATATAAATAAAATAAATAAAAATAACTCCTGCAACCCCCGAGGCAAATACACCACCATGCGTTAGAGCGTATATGGAAATAATTCTCAAGGACTTTACGTTGGCATATGGATAAATTGTCATGGGTTGGTTGCCAGAAATTGTTCACTGGAATGCATATACTTTTGAAGCATTCCACTGTACAAAATTTCAAGTATTTGTATGCAGTGGTATCATGGTTATAGGCTATTAACATTTGGTGCAAAATTGCCCGTTTGTGTGATAGCGACTAATTGCCCTTTTTCCGAAAACTGCACTATAATATCGCTCTTTTGAAATTTTGAAATTTTAGTTGTGCTAAATTCGAGTAACTTAATTACCAAATTTCAAAAAAGTATCACAAAAGTGCCGTTTTCGGAAAAAGGGCAATGAAAATGTTGCACTTTTTTGCAGAAAAGAATTCGCCATAATAGTATGTGTGGAATTTCAGAAGATTCGATTGAGAAGTATAGAAGTTAATTGTAACCTTTAGTGGGGGAGGTATTTGAAGGAGTGGACGAATATTATCCATCTTCAAACTTATCCAGAGATGGAAAAAACCAGACATATGGATGGACGGACATTGTCCAATGACAAAAACGTATTTCCGCACACTTTGGGTCTTAGGTCTTTCTTTCGTTGTGTTACACTTTTCACCCTTAACAAATTATATATGTATACCCTCCTCCCTGTAAGGCGAGGGGATAAAAATAATAATATAAAACAATAAACGACAGTATAATACCACCACCATTTTTTAGCAATCAATACACGGAGGAATATACTCGTATTACTAGTAATTGTTTATGATGGCACATATCGATACCTTTATTTCAAAGTATGCCAAGTATGCATTTTTAAATTATAAATATTCAAAATTATATCCTGTAAATAATTCGTGTATGCCGTCAACCCAATCAAAAATAATGCACAAAACAATAAATATCATTCGATTTGTACTCTAAAGGCATTTCATACAAATTTAAAAATTTCGTAAAATTTTCGTCGCTTCACCCACCCTTTTTGACTTGGTATGTAATAGAGGTCATGTACCACTTTCCTGCAAGTGTCATGGTGCTCACTCGATGTCACTCTTCTCTCCGAGTATTTAAGCGAAAGGATTACTGATTGGAAATTTTTAGACGTTCATGACTTTTCCGACCATAGATATCTTAGCTTTCGCAGAAATGAGAAGCCTCATAATTGGGGAAAAATTAAAGAGTCATTCAACGGATCTTCTTGGGGCATCTATAAGACAGAACTCAAGCAGTACAAAACAGAATTAAGATGCAATGACTTATAAAGATCATCCGAAGCCTTAAGTTTACGGCAAAATTTTGAATCAACAACTTCCGCTATTGGGTAAATCAAGCATAATGTTACTTTATTGATTACGTCCAGTGAGGAATCGCAGTAGGTGCTCCTGGATAAACATTTCCCGAGCAACTCTGAAGAGACATTAGATACTTCAACCGGGGATTAATTTGAAGTGCAGACATCAGCGGGAAAGCCGTCGCATACAGGAGCTAGGGTTATCTGGCCGATTATTCTATCATCATTTCTCCTTAAAAGCCTAAAGACATTAACAGATAGTTACCTTCGGACTATAATTGATCACAGGCTACTGTCCAATCAACAGCATGCCTATAGCAAGGGCAAATCCACCGAAACCTCCCTGTATGATTTAATCAACTATATTAAAGATCGCTCTCAGGTAAGGAATACTATGATAGCTTTCTTAGATATAGCATTAATTCAGCCGCTATAGTTACGCTCATGCAACGTAGCTTCATTCACGACCTTCTGATTAAGAGTCGATTTTGGCTAACTTAGGATCAACTGACCTCCATATATTTGCCAAACCCAATAAGACATACTATCTCCTCTGCTATGCAATCTCTCCATGAACAATATTCTGCTTTCTTTGGAGAAGATGATTGTCGAGGCTATTGTGTCCGTGCAAACGACGTGGCAATAGCGGTTAGAGGGAAGATTCAGATTTCAGACAATCTACCTTCATACAACCACAAAATGGGCTTCTGAGAATGGCTTTGGTGTGAACCCGACCAAGAACTATTTCTTTTCAGCAGGAGATATAAGGTGTTTCATTGGGGGTTCTGAAAGCGAAACTTCTATACAGACTAGAGATGTAACGAATATTCGCATTCGCATATGCGAACACGAATTATTCGCATCATTTTAATATTCGCTTTCACATTCGCAAAAACCATCTTTGGATTATTCGCATTCGCTTTCGCAAAAATATATTTCAGTATTCGCTTGCATTTGTTAAAAGTGTTAAATCGCTTTATTCCCTTCACACAATTTGAAGATATTAATACCAATGAAAACCTCTACCACTTCTCTTCAAAACAGTTGAAGAAATATGTTTGTCCTTGTGGTAACAGGAGGTAAAGCTATGGAAAACATTCTTTATACTTGAATATCCTGGAAAAGTATCAATTAAGTTCCTTAAATTTTTTGGTACTGAAGGGTAAAATTATTATTCGCATTCGCTTTCGCAAAAATGCATATTTCACTATTCGCTTTCGCATTCGCAAGAAATATATTTCAATATTCGCTTTCGCTAAAGTCACTTTCGTTACATCCCTAATACAGACGGTTCCAAAGTGAACAATAAAGTGGGCTTTGGCGTCTTTGCTAAGGAACTGGCGAAAATCTATTAGAAAGAGTAGCAGAACGACTGAAAATTTATTTGACTAAAGTCAGGCTAACAGAATGTCCCTGTAAACTTTTACTGAATTCGAAAACTGACCTGAAAAGTTTAATATTCACCTGATGTTGGTACCGGGCCACAGGGACATACTAGGGAACTGCAAAGCAGTTGATCTTGCAAGACCGTACACACTATAGAGGAACTGAATTTTGCGACCTGCAAATTATTCTTGAGAAATAGTACCCTTACGGCAACAAATGACAGGAGGTCACAAATCGGGAACTACATCCGGACGAGACCGGACGTCTCACTTATCGTATCTGTTATGGCGGGTCGATGCCTTATTGAAACATTTTATATTTATAAGTTAATAAGTTATTTTGTTGCAAATGTAAGGATGGCATTAACATATATTCAATCATAAAGAAGTATATTCAAAAAGGTGCTGCCAAGTATATTCTATTAAACTATATTAATATTATTAAGGGACCTTTATTTGTGGGCAATATCAAAACAAGAACCGGATTTCGCAATTTTCACTAGGATCGATTTAAAGAAATATAAATTGAAAATGCTTACATTTCAGCATGATCGTTAAGAAATGGGTTTTATAGGGCGTCAATAAATAAACCCGCGACCTATTGGGGCTATATCAAAAATGTGTCAAGAATACGATCGGGGCCAATTAAACCCGTGATGTGTCCATTTTCACTATTTAGGATTTCGGGCAATATTTATAAAAACGTATAAAATTGTTGCGTGACTGTATGACTGATCACCGCCCAGCACTAAAGGTTGAAGCTAGACTCGTAATAAGAAGTACTTTTAGGTGCTGTGAGGAAAAATGGGATAATAAATAAAAAAAAAATAAAAACAGGAACAGGTAGTATCGTGAAATTCGATGTAAGGCTAGCCTTTAGAACCCAGGCACTACGAAAAGCGCATTTTTTGAAAATTGTAGGAGCACAGTGGGACCAAACGTATTAGATTTGGTACCATCGCTAAGCTCAATTCCTAGTGTTACAATTACGAAATTTGGTTAAATGTTTTCCTTAGGACATAGGATCCGTATAGGAATTTTTTTTCGAAATTAATACTTTTACGGGCACAGTGGTGCAAAAAGTGCTAAATATGGAACAGTGGGGTAAAAAGATCCCACGGTGCGAGGGTAGAACTTGAAACATAAACTACAGAGTTCAAGGGTAGATCTTATAACATAAACCGGAGATAATAAACTTTTATTTCGAAATTAATTCTTCTAGGGACTCCGTGGGGCAAAATAATATAATTTGTGTTTTCTCTAAATGCATACTTTAAATTTCACATTGTTGCAACAATTATTAAATATGGCACGGTGTGGTAAAAGTATAAAGGGCATATTTGAAAAGATTAAATATGACAGATGATTACGTAGTAGGGTGATCAAAAACCGCACCGGTTAATAGGTTTCTCAACACCGCCTATCGGTGTTTCTGCATTTTCGAATAACTCGAAACGTCAGTTTTTTCAACTCGGTTTATTATAAAAAGGGGTAACGTTGGTAAATTTTCTATTTTATTTTTTGAATGGAGAACCTCCTAAAGATTTTGTTTGAAAATTTGAGATGAATCGGATCAAAACTACCGCAGATACGGCATTCTAACCAACCGCACCTCATACATGACTCAGTACATCAGAAACACTTCAAAGCGTTTTTCAGACAACCCCCGTTTTCAAAGTCGGGGTCCATCATACATTCAAAAACTACTACACCTATCGTTTTGAAATCCTGAACACTATTTCTGTGCATAATTTACGAGGTAACGCTGAGAGATTTTTTTCAAATTTGTTAATAATTTTTATTTTACAATAACAAAGTAAGCGATATTTTTTTTGCAAAAATCGCGTTTACGCTTCCAAGTGTTCCCAAAAATTTAAAAATAGAAATTTCAAAAAACCCTCCCAACGTTACCTGGGGAAAACGATTACCTAACGAAATAATTTTAGTTTTTTATTTAGATAATCCATCACTGAGTTATGATGGACACCGCAATTCAACTTTTATCCTAGACGCTTCCGAATAATTATGGCGTTGCCATATTTTTTAATATTTCTTCATGACATCTTTACACAATATACTTCGAAAGTTATACTATAGTATACCGTTGGGTTCAATCAAAATATTTAATCTGTGTCGTCAGAAAAAATACAAAAATGTGCCTTTTTTGCACGAATTAACGTTTCTGTATACCGCATTTTTCAAAATAACCAGTTTTTTGATCACCCTAGCGCGTAGGTAGCTCAATGAACTCTGTTTTTTTTCTAAACGCATACTTTTAGGTGCAAAAGCGGTTAAATATTGTACAGTAGAGTGGCTTCATTTGTAAGGATGAAATAATTTAGCGTTGTTATATGAAAATTTGGTTTATTTTAAGTATATTCGCAAAATATTTCGTTTCTGCGATCGTGAAATTAGGGCCTATTTGCGGTTCTGAGCCATTATTATACGTGACTTCCTTTAAAAATGCAATTTAAAGTCACTCTTTCCTCAATTTGAGTGCAATTTTTAATTCATTTTTACAATATAGGAAATAACTTGTACGGTTTTTTCTTTTCCTGGCTCGTTATAGAGCTGCTGATCTCTGGATTTAATTTTTATTAAAAATTAACCCTTTCAAGGCCGTAAAATTTTTATTTGTTTGTTGGTTCCAAATGCGTTAAAGCAAATTAATTGTCATAAAAATGATCCTACCCAAGATTTTTCTTAAACTACAACTACATTGAAATTTATATCAAATTGGCCTTAAATAATACTTATGTATATTTCACATAATAGCGAAGCTTTCAACAATAAATTTTTGAAAAATTTGTTTAAAAATGTTTTCTATATGAAAATTATACCTTTTTTGCTTATTCTAACAAATTGCATGTCGCCAATTCGAGAGTCACATATGACAATCACTGCCTAAATTAATATGCAAAATTTTGGAATTAAATGAAAATTGATTGATGCATGTCTCACTTAGATATTATCCAAACGAAAAAAATTAAGTACCCGATTGGTGCCCACCTCACAACACTAAACACTATGATCAACACTGCAAATTCGTAGAAAATCATTTATTTAAATGTATATAAGAGAGAGAAAAACGTCACATCATTGTCCGCTTAATTTGCAGTTTAATAGGTCGAGACGTTGATATTTTGCGAGCACTAAAAAAACCATAAATTATATTTCACATGTCAAAAAAGACAGGAATAATAGCAAAAATTTTCTATGAAACAAATCAATCATATTTTATAAATGATCTGTTATTTCATTAATCACAGAAATGTTTACGAAATAAAGGCAAAATTTGGTGATAAATAAATTAAATTAAAACGATATTAACCGGGAATAATTAACAAAAATTATTTGGTTATTAGTAATTTTAAATTTGGGAGTGTTTTCAGTTAGGCACGAATATATTTGGGAGTGTTTTCACAACACAGTGGGGGTATTTTTGGATATGTCAGAATAATTATTATATAAAAGGCAATGAGTTTTTGAGATTTTTAGCCTTCCTCAAACCTTCCATAAATAATTATGAATATGACCCAAAATGTACAGATATGCAAAATAATTTTTGTTTTTTGTGGCTAATACCACTTTTGCTTTCAAAGCTTAATATGTGAATAGGCAATCTTCAACAATTTGACTCATCGTTCGTTATTGCGACGAGAAGTTTGTTGTTATCTATTTATATAGTTATCGCTTACCTCGGAGTAGAAGATAACCAACCTAATCAATCCAGTGCGGGTTAATAAATGATATCGGACGTATGTATAAATATGGTCGAAGAGCAGTAAATGGAGGCTATCACTTTAGTAAAAGACCATAAATGGATAAAAAAATACAAGAAACCTTATTATTAAAGTGACAACATTATAATTTCGCATATTAGAAAAATTTTTAAATATATCCAGATAAAAATTTTATTTAATCAATAGAATTTTCTTAGTAATTTTTATACATTGAATCAGACTGAATATAATATGGTACAGTTAGAGTCAACAATTTTTTAAGACAGACAAATTTTTCAACGCCAGCACGATTCAGTTCTGGCAACTGATATTTTCGCCAACCGAATTGTTATAACTAGTTGACAGAACCATACTTTTAATTACTGTGACCATTAATTGATCCGCAGAATCATAAAACGGTTGTAGTAATCATTTTACTGCTATAAAAATCCTCTATTTATCCCAACTACAAATAAAATAGTAATGACAACTAACTGCAAACATTCAGTTGGAAAGAATTTTTTCTGGGCGAATTAATACTGTAAGATGTTATATTTTAAAAAATAGTTTATTTTTTCATGGTAGATATAAATTGCATATTTATCTAAAAATAGAAACATATATTCTCTTGCGATTACCTCAAGCGTAATTGGCAATCTTTTATTGTCAATGCGGTTGATAAGCTACGATCTACAATGCAACGCACGGCGTTATCTATAATTGATTGTTGCGTTTTATGTTTTCTACCTGAACCAACAATGTTTAGAAGTGCGAAACGAATGCTAAAATTCGCAAAATAATTGCGAGTTAATTGCTTGTTTTAATTTGTTGTGTGCGTTGTTCGTAGTATTTGTACAACAAACTACTTGTTCATTTAATAATACTCGTATTTCATTGCTACATAAAATTATTCTCTTAATAGAGGCGACGTGCGCCTCTTGTGTACGCAATTCAAGTGGCCAAAGTTGCCAGATGCTGAATAATGAAATAAGGTATATTAATAATTGCAATTTATGATTATATTTTGGCTTTGTCAGCACATAATGTTTTGTATCGAATGTGAAGTAAAAATTTCATAAATTGAAATGGATGTTCCACGATGGCGAAACAAAACATCGAAAACTGATCTTTTGAATTACAAATTCTATCAGAAATTTGATTTAATAATTATAAAATTAAAAGTGCCGGAAAAACTCAAAAATATACTAACAAAAGTAGGTATCAGTAGATGTTGGACTCGCTAAGTATGTATCGAAAGTCGGGAATTAGAAATTTGATAGAATAAAATTGTTTTACATACGAGGGCGGTTCGGAAACTTCTTAGCCTATCAATGAAAGAGAATAGTTAGTTTTTCAGAAATATTTTTATTTTTCAATATAATCTCCTGAAACTTCAATACACTTAGTCCAACGCTTATCTAGCAATTCTATTCCTTGATTAAAATAGTTTTCCTCAAGGTCTTCAAAATAGTGGTTTACAACTGTAATTGCATCTTCATTTTAGGTAAAACGCTTGCCAGCAAGGATTTTTTTTAGATCTGGGAACAGGTAAAAGTCACTGGGAGCTAAAGCAGGAGAATAAGGTGGGTGGTCAAGCAACTCGTACTTTAATTCGTTGATTTTAGCCATTTTTAAAACACTCTTGTGCACTGGTGCGTGTTTTGATGAAAAATTATTTTTTTGTGTTGTAAGCCAGGACGTTTTTCTTGAATTTGTACATTTAATTGATCCAAAAGGTTGCAATAGTACTCTGAATTTATTGTTTTTTTTGCAGATAGTCAATCAATTAAATACCTTTGAAGTCCCAAAAAACCGTTGCCATAACCTTACCAGATTTGTTTTTGCCTTCTTTGGGGCACTTCCGCCAGCTTCAGTCCATTGTTTGGATTGTTCTTTTGTCTCTGGAGTATAGTGGTGGATCCATGTCTCATCAACAGTTATGAAACGACGCTTAAAATCCATTTTATTTCGCTTAAAACGATCTAAACAAGCTTGAGAAATGTTCATTCTTATGCGTTTTTGGTCGACTGTTAACAAGTGCGGCACCCATCTTGCAGAAAGCTTTTTCATCTGTTGTTCTTCATGCAAAATTAAATGGACTCGATCATTTGAGATGCCCATGATATTAGCTATTTCACGCTCTTTTATTCGTCGATCATTTAATACCATATCATACACTTTGGCTACAATTTCTGTTGTTGTTGCTGTTTTTGGACGTCCACTACGTGGTTCATCTTCAATGCTTGTACGACCACGTTTAAATTCAGCAACCCAATTTTTTACTGTTACATATGAAGGAGCAATTTCACCTAACACATTCACCAAATCATTATGAATTTCTTGTCCCGATAAACCTTTTTTATGTAAATATTTAATGACACCACGCATTTCTAATTTTTCCATTGTAAAAAAATCGCGGATGCGTCTTTTGTGAACACCTGTTTCTATATGAAGGAGTTGCCAGATCGAAACAAAATTTAACATGTGTTCATAGCAGAGATGGAAGTTTCCAAAACACTTAAATTTTTTTCTGTTTATACCGCGCTTTTTGTGCTAGGCTAAGAAGTTTCCAAACCGCCCTCGCAATGATGATATTCATTTATTATGTGGCATCCAACAAGATTTAAAGGTAACAACGAATAGAAGTTCATATTTCCAAATGACGGATACTACATATAATATATGCCTTTTTTGTCAAATGTTACTGTGAATTGGAAATTCCCACCGAATAGTTTTTAAATTAATAAATTCCAGACATAACTACCACAGCTCCATTTATCTGGACCATTTGTCGTGGTACTCTGCTATATTTTACATGCCTAATAAAATATATGTTTTATCCTATTATTAATACTATAAAATCGTTTGTATGTCTGTCTGTTTGTTTGTCTGTTTCCGCATCACGACTAAACGGCAGAAGCGACTTTCTTCAAACTTGGTGAACAGATAGACAAGTGATTTTCAACCACTTGACCGCTGAGGCTTCTGTTAGAGCTAGAAAGCTGAACTTTAAATTTTGTAAATATGAAGTGCTGTACACGACAAATATATGCGCGAAAAATAATTTTCAATTATCAGATTGTGGTCAGTGTAGTAGTGACCAAAAACAATTTTCATTATTTCACTGGTTTTTATCCCCTCACTTTATAGAGGATGGTATATATATACATTTGCTACAAGCCAAAAGTGTAACACATCGAAGGAGTGACCTAAGACCCTAAGTATGTTCGGCTAAAATCCGTTTTGGATCATTTTAAGTCATTTGAGCATTGTCCGTCCGTCTGTCTGTCTGCTGGCTGGTGCGCACGATAACTCTCGAAAGGAGTAACCGATTGACTTCAAATTTGGTATGCGGTAATATTTTTCCCCATCTCCGGCTAAGTTCGAAGATGGGCCATATTGGTCCACTCCTTCTAGTACCTCCCCCACAAAGGGTTAACTTTTAGTGGAAAATTGATTATTTAATACCTTCTATACTACTTACTCGAATCTACACACAAATTATTAGTTTGTTAGTCGCTAACACGTCAAGAAAAATAAGCGAAGTGGCCACTCCCTTTTTGGTACCTCCCACACAAATGGACCATTTTGCACCAAAAGTTAACAGCATATAACTTTAATACCCGTATATATAAATACTTGGAATTTTGTACAGTGTAATGGTTTTAAAGTACCTAGAGTCCTAAGAAGAGTGGGCGTTATTGGCACGCCCCTTTTGGTACAATGTACCATTTTGTACCAAAAGTTAACAGATTTTAACTTCAATACCAATGAATATAAATACTTGAAATTATGTACGGTGTAATGCTTTTATAGTATCTAGAGTCCAGAGAAAAATGACAGTTACTGGCACGCCCCTTTTGGTACCTCCCACACAAATGGACCATTTTGTAATAAGTCGGTTTACCCGACTGAACTTTCTTACTTGTTAAATGTTCTGAAGAGCTAATAATGTAAAAATGTATAAGTGTACGTACATACCGACCTCAAAGGAGATGCAAAAACAGCTATGTCATGTCCAGCCTGAGGTCAAACCGGATGTAAAACCTCGTCTAAAATGTTGTAAGGCCTTCTTAAAATATATCGATTACCTATTGTATTTTCGTTTGTTTTATTTAGGTCTTTAAAACGTTATTGATTTTTAACTAGGATATTCTCCTGTAAATATAAGCAAAGATGGTCTAACCATCTTTGCCTCTATTTATTAAATGCAAAACGGTATGACAATTACAATTACTTGTCAACTTTGCTCCTTGTATCGAGATTTCATGCATGCTACTGCAATCTTCAGCAATGTTCAGCTGTATTATTCGGTTCAAAAAGGAGCTCTTATCAGTAAAGGCTTAAAGCAAACGAACAAGAAGTATTACTTACTTCTGCGATTTCGAATAAAAAATAAACACATCAATTAATGTATACTGATCGATCACCACTTACTGTGATAACATATCTAACGTTGTCAATTCGGCCCATTCTCAGACTGTGGTCAGTGTAGCAGTGACCAAATCAATTACTATTACTATACTTTAAAAGTCCCTTAAGAGCTAAGAACCTACTAATTTATGTGTATATACTGATCTACAACGGATGCGATTTTACACCGAGCTACATATGACCGCTTGACCATTGCGGCTCTATAAGAGGTAGAAAGCTAGAAATTTTGCTTATGTGTAAGTTCGTGTGTTATATAAATTACGGTTTCTTGGATGAACATATGTTATTTTCTGAAGGAAGCCTATGTATATAGACAAATGTTGATTAGGGAATTTAACTATTAAATTATTTAATCATTAAATTAGTAAATCATAAGATTTTCAAGCTCACGGTTCGATGGGACCAAGCTAAATATTTCTTTATTTAATTTGAGTTTAAACCACTACCTATAGTAACAAAAAAGTATAACTTATTATAACGAAGTGGAGAAAAGAAATAAGAAAACAATAATAATAATAATATAAACTACGGACTATCCACATGGCCGTTTTTGGCCCGTGGTCGGTTTTCTTGTACCGAAATTTGGAACATACATTGCATATTGGTGAGCTCTGACCCCAGGAAAAGTACACAATGCAACAAAAAAATATTTTTGTGTCCGAGACCTAAGAACTTTTTTAGTGTAGATTGAGGCATACTTTTTTATTTTGGCCAGGTTTGTCTATCAACCCTACATGTGCCGATTTCTGTCCATCTCTCATTGGATTGCCTGATTGCCTCTTGCCTAAGCCAAAGCTTGCATGTGGACAGTGGCGCAACAATATATATAAATTATTAGAGACTTTGTAATGTCGTCCCATTCCTAGCAAGTTCGTCGGCTTTGCAGTTCTTCGGGATATCCCTATACCCAGGTACCCATGTGAGGTATATGTTAAACTGCTCAGCCATGTCGTTGAGAGATCTGCGGCAGTCGAGGACGAGGATTTAATGGCAGCCTGGCTGTCGAAGTAAATGACGACGCCAGTATTGGTCACTATGTTTCGACTAAGCCAGTTGGCGATTCCCTTATTGCCTTAATTTCTGTTTGGTAGACACTGCAAGTCTGTGGCTACATTAAGGCACTGTAAAGAACAGTGTAAACCGAAGCCAACCTTTCCATCAAGCTTCGGATCATCTGTGTAGAAGTGGAGCTAGTTTATATTTCCTAGTATTTCGCCAACCCAGTCCTCGATGGCAGGTATTTTAGTGGCAAAGTGCCTTTCGAAGGTGTAAACCGATGGTGTATAGTCCACTAGGTCGATTACCATAGCCCTACAGTGTAATATTTGCTTGTGGCCGTATTTCTTGTACATCCACATTGATAGACACTTTAATCACAATGCCGCTCTTGTAGCAACTTCTCTAGCCACAATATCAATCGCCATTAGATGGGGTAGGTCTTGTATAGACTCTGCCCTTGTAGTCTTTTAAGCCCAGCTTATGCTAAGGCAACCACTTCTCTGATTAATTGACTGATGAATGATTGCTTATCAGTTGTCGTCCACAATGCCGTACAGTAGTATTGTATACACAGGTGACAATTTTATGAGAGGGGCCCCAACGCAACCCTACAGCTTTCCTACAGGAATATAAGGCGACGTTGGCCTTCCTTACCCGTTCCAATACATTAAGTCTGACGTACAATTTCCTGTCTACTTAGGATTGTACCCAGAAATTTTGCACTTTCAAAAAAGTGTAGATCAGATTCATTTAGCGGAGGATGGTACACATCTGGAACCTTATTCCTCCTAGTAAAGAGAACCAATTATGCCTTGTTTAGTTTAACACTAAATGCACTGCTTTTGGCCAATCGCCCCGATTTGTTAAGAGCCACCTGTATAATGTCTCTGAGGACGTTTTCGAACGTTTTCAACGTCGTCGGCATGTACCAAAAATTTGCAGCCACAACGTTCCAGATCTAACAGGATTCCATTCACCGCTAGATTCCAAATTAGTTGAGATAGTACACCTCCCCGTGGAATCCCCCTGTTTACAAATCTCGCTAGAGTTGTGGCACCGAGGATTGCTTTTATGCGTCTTCTGGTGAGCAAACGCTGAATTAATCTAATCTAATCAAGTTATAGTTCACTCTTAGATGTGACTGCGCCTCAATTACTGCATCTTAGTGAATGTTGTTAAATGCAACTTCAATGTCACGAAAGGCAACCATAGTGAATTCATAGTAATGTAGGGACGATTCGCTAGTGCCCAACAGTACATGCATGCTGGTTCTGTAGACTTACTCTTGCTGTAAGCAAAATTGTATCCCGACAAGAGTTTTGTATCCAGGGTTTTTCTAATGAAAGAATCTTAAAGTCTGTCCAGACTCTTCAGAAGGTTGTGCTGTAGTTGGTATACCCCTTTGGATATGAATACCACTTTGATATCACTCCATATACCCCATCTTAATGCAGCATTCATATGTCTTCTCCAGCCAGGGTATGATGTACTTCATAACTATCCGCAGATCTATTGGAGAAATGGTATCTTGACCAAATGATTTAAACTGTTCAAAGCCCTAAATCGCCCTGCTTGGTCTAGATTTATCGGTCAACAATTTAGCGCCAACTATCGGTCAACAATTTAGCGAAGTTTGTCATCCAATCATTTTCTTGTTGGTCCGCTGTATGTGTTGAGGATGGTATCATTCTCAGATATCAAGCTCAGAAAGAGCTTGAACAGACAAATAAGATTTTCTTTTGATTATTCCTCCTCTTAGCTTCCAAAGCTTCTGCAAAAATTATTTCGCAAAATCTTCAATCTTTCTGCGTGCCGCCCAATAGGTGATCCCAGCGATCCGTTTTGATAGATACGATAATTGAGACTTCCGATCTCGATAACGACAGCAGGGCGTTGGTGCGATTGGAGTTTAATCAGGGCAACATGAGGTAGGAATGTATGCATTCCTGAAAAGTGACCGCCTGTCATTTTTTATCATAGATGTTCTCTCATTTAGATGTCCAAATATTCCACTTCCCCTGGATCATATTAGGTAGTCTCTAGTCTTACAAGTTTATCTGCTTCCCTAGTATGTCTCTGTGGCCCGACTTTCAAATCAAATGAATATTGAACTGCTCAAAGACCTGATTAAGAGATCTGCTACAGTCGAGGGCGGTTTTGGTATTCAGGAATATAGTTTTCAGAGAGTTTATAGCAGCCTGATTATCAAAGAACAGATTATAGTCAAAACATTAATTCTAAGAAAAGATTAATACAAAATATGTGTGATTGTAACAGTGGGCGTGAGACTAAAGAAAGTCATCAAATATTTGGAGTACTTCTAATGACTATATACTTGTACGCATCGTATTGCTGAGAAGTGGCAACACTGAACTGACTGATGATGTTATTTATGCTCGTATATTTTAATAATTGGGTTTCACTGAATGCATCTACTTCTGCTTCTGATACAGCTTCTCGCTTCTTCTACCTACCTCTTCAGATCTATTGTTACCATTTGTCTAGGAGTATTTGGCGGACGTCTTCATACTCGTACCATCACATGGCGAAGAAGGCGGCATTAGTGCTGAAGTAGTTAGAAGCAGAAGAAAAATATATGAAGAAACAGAAGAACAAGAAATAGAAATGGAATAAAGTGTGCAATTGTCACACTTTGAGTTTGTTGGCCCCTATTGCTCTCAAGCGAAGTGCGGACGGAGTGCATTGTGGTCCGTCGTCGTCTTGTGTGATGTGTCTGTCAGAGCTATGAGTGCAGTGCGTCCGTCGTCTATGCAATTCAATTCAGACTCGTACGTCCGTCCATCCGTCCGTCTGTGTTAGATTTGCCTCGTTTGATATGGTACAACGTGAATGTCATTTAAAAATGCATTTTGCTTCTTTTTTGTCACTAAATAAAGTCTGCCAGTGACGTCAGTTGGAAGGAAGGAGTACAGTGTGGTTGAGTGGGCGTTGTGGGCCAGTGTGTCACATTTAATTCGATTTAGTCAATTGATTTGACTGGTGAGGATGATTATGTCAAAGGATGGCCCACAAATCAATCGGGGGCGGGTTGAGACCCCACTCATCGACAAGTAATCAGCTAAGTGAATTGCATGTCATAAATACGAAAGCAGGAAAAATCCAACTTAACACGTTTATGTGAAAGTAAGACAACTTAAATGAAGGGGGAGAATATGCATGTGTGTTGCATTCAAAATTGCAGTTCAGGTTTTTTTATACACTGAAAGAAAAGCTTTCATTGTATTAACGAATTCCATTACGAACACACTTCGTTATATTTATGAACGCTTCTCTTAATTTAGTTATATTAATGTACTATTGCAGGTTCACAACTTTGAGTTAGTACCACTGCATTATTCGAAGCCGATTTAGCAGTTGATAGTTGTTTTTTGTTTAGTTTTATTTGCCATTTTATCATGGATAGGTTTACACGAGAGCAACGCTTACATATTGTTAATTTTTTTCTATCAAAATAATGGTTCTGTTCGTCAAACTTCAGCGATGAAGCTAATTTTTGTGGGTATAAAGAAATTATTACAAGTATTTTCGAATCTTATATGTGGATCCATCAGAACGTAGTGCAACACAGCGCAGGCTACCACTAATTTACTCTTTTAATGAACGAATAATTTCAGCTAATGATCCTGTAAATTGGTCACCAAGATCGTGTTATTTAACCCCATTTGATTATTTTGTTTGGCGTTATATAAAATGTCTCGTCTAGGCAGATAAACTGAATACAATAAAAAAAGTGTGCAAAAATTGAAGAAGAATTTCTCTCTGTTAAAGAATAATCTATGGTAGCTTTCTTAGATATAGAGGGTGCCTTCACATGCCTTCACATCCGGCCTCTATAATTGCGGATCTAGCTACCCAGGGGGTTGATAGCAGTATACGTAGGTTCATTCCTTAACGTTCTGATTAAGAGACACATTTCAGCTAGGGTAGGGTCAACTGACCTCCCAGATTTTTCAGCAGGAGAACGCACAAAGGGTTTTCTGTCTCCTCTTCTATGGAATCTCTCCATGAACAATATTCAGCTTTCTCTGGAGATGATGAGTGTTAAAGTTATCGCCTATACAGATGGCAATAGGTGGCAGTAGCTGTTAGAAGTTTCCGAGTACTCTTAGAGACATCCTACAAGCAGGCAAGATGTGCTTCCGATAATGGTCTTGGTGTTAACCCGACCTAGATGGAACTAGTTATTTTCAGCAGCAGATATAAGTTACCAATAGTTGCACCTGTCTCCTTTGGGGGTGTTGGAATTCCCTCGACAGGAAGTTGAACATCAAACCCAAGATTCTGGAGAGAGCAAATTAGGCTGTGGTAGCCTAATTTGCTCTCAAACTATGCCTGACCTTCCGTGCATTGTTGATAACGCTATGGTGGAACGACGTTTTGACATGAAGTATCTCACTATATTAGGTTTAGGTTAGGGTGGCAGTCGTTTTTTTTTTTTTTTTGTTAGCTCACATAGACCATTTGAGGTCCCTAGTATTACCACGGACTTAAATGCCCCTCATCGAAACCAACCTGTTTGAATACAAATTTATCGATAGTACAAATATCGGTACCAGAAAGATCTATTAGACTGCCTAGAAAGGTGAACCCCAGTATTTCCAGTCGTTTACTCAACGCGGGACAGTCGCACAGCAAGCGCTCAATGCTCTCCACTTCTTCCTCATCTCCGCAGCTTCTGCAGAAGTCATTGGAGTCAGTACCCAATCCTCTGGCGTGCTCGCCGATATGGGCAGTGTCCCGTGAGAACTGATACTAACGTAGACAATCTTTTCCTTTCTAGTGCGAGGAGATATTTTGTCTAGCTAACCTACAGGTGCCGATTTCTGTCCATCTTTCGTTGGACTGCCTGATTGCCTCTTGCCTAAGCCAAATCAAGCACGCGGATAGTGGCGCACAAATATGCAAATTCTTCTAGAATTTGTAATGTCGTTCCTTTCCTAGCAAGTTCATCGGTTCTGTAGGTCCCCGGGACATCTCTACGCTCAGCCATCTCGTTAATAGATCTACGGCAGTCGAGGGCTGTTTATGAATTTAGGGATGTGGCCTCCAGAGAATTGATGGCAGCCCGGCTGTCCGAGTAAATGACGACGCCAGTGATGGTTACTATGTTGCGACTCAGCCACTTGGGGACTTCCCATATTGGCATTATTTCGGCTTGATGGATAATGCAGGTATCTGGTAGTCTGTGAGCTATATCCAGACTAAGTTCTTCACAGTGTACTCCGAAGCCAACCTTTTCATCAAGCTTCGAACCATCCGTGTAAAAGTGGAGATGGTTTCTATTACCTGGTATTCTGCCGACCCATTCATCTCTGGCGGGAATCATAGTGATGTAATTTCTCTCGAAGGTCTACACCGTTGGTATATAGTCCACTAGGTTGGTTACCATAGCACTACACTTTGATATCCTCATGTGACCGTTGTTTTTGTACCGCCACCCCCCTTAGTAGGTTGGTGATGGTTAGTTTGTCAGTTGCCGTCCACCTTACCACAATGCCGTATAACTGTATTGGACGAACAACTGCTATATATATCCAATGGACGATTCCTGCAGGAAATAAGGCGACGTTGGTCTTCCTTACACGTTCCAGTACATTAAGTCTGAATAACTCTTTATAGGCATCCCAATCATCTCACTATAATAGCCAATAGATAGGCTAGGACATAGGAGATTCGTTAATACAGACGGTTCCAAAATCAACAACTAAGTGGGCTTTGGTGTCAGTTCTGAGGAGATTCATTAACTTCAATACAGACGGTTCCAAACTCAACAACCTAATGGGCTTTGGTGTTCTTTCTAAGGAACTTGAGGAACTGCTTTCTAGATTGGGGCTCAATTTCCTAAATCAGTTTTTGTAACGAAAATAGGCCCCAAATTTGGGGCGTACTTTCATGGCTTTTAATTTGAAAACTAAAAACAGCACACAAAAAATGTCTAATATTTTTTCCGAAAAGAATGAAAAAATACAAAGATTTCAAAAAAAATGTTTTTCAAATCGCACCATAGCTGAAGAATTTATGACCAAAAAGCCGATAGACAAGGTGCTATTTTAACGATTTTTCAAATATCGATATCTTGTGAACGAGTTATCAGAAAAATCTCAAAAAATATAAAAAAAATGGGAAAAATCAAAATGGGAATTTTTTAACTGTCTGATTTGTCGTGCATCTTCTTCTTATGTCCTCTGGCTCCCGGTGGAGCATGAGGCCTCGTGGATGCCCCAGAGATCGATTCTAAACAATGCTAGGTGCAAAAACATTGCATTTCGGGAAAGGCGATCTAATTTTTCAAATCGAATGACCTGTACTGTTTTGTGAATAACTTTTAACTGAGTTGACGGATAAACACCAAATTTTGACTGAATATAATTTGGAATGTTTAGAAATTAAAAGCATGCTATGTGGACTTAGCATGTTTTAGAATGGAGGTATCGATATATTATTAATCGTTGTAAAATTCTAAGACTATTTAGCCTTGTCCGTAATCACTCTACAATCAATAATACTTGAGCAAAATTTCTGAAATTTGATGCATATAATTGAGATTGAAAATTACCAATACCAGTACATTTTTGGATATAGGCCCCATATACAGCATCTCTACGATTTGACTGCATAATGCCATAGAGCCCTCTAATTTCAACTGATCGGGCTGAAAATTGGTAAAATAAGTATACTTATACCCAGATCGCTTCGAACGAACAACGTCATCATAGGTCCATGTTTTGATATAGCTCCCATACAAAGGTCCCTTTAGATTTTACTGTTTAAGTTTATAAAAGACACAAGTTTCAGCGCACCATTCGCGTGCGTTTCAAGTTGGAGGCTATATATGATTCAGCATGGACGTAACGCCGCATTACTTGTTTTAATTCCTTTCACTGTGCAACGCTTCATATGTTTATTGATAACAGGTGCGTCGAAAATGGAAAGACGCGAAATTCGGTTTCAAAACCTTTTAAAATGTCCATAAAATATTTTTTTGGAAATGATTAAAATTCTTCACTCACTACTGAAACTAAATCAATCAAAAATTTCTATTTTGGTTTAAATTCAATTAATGACACCATTGATTATTGATAAATACGTCGTCGTCGTACACTTAATTTTCTGTTTGTCGCCCAATTAGAGCAGGTGCATACGAAAAAAGCGAATAAAAGAAAACTACAACTACAAACACCATTCGTATATAGCATATATATTTTCGTTATTTTTATTTTTTGTTTTGTTAAAAATAGCAAATTTAGTTCAAAAGTGGTCTCGTTTTATTTCACTACCGCAGCGCTCGAAATGAGTCACAAGACTTTGTCAAATGCCAAAACAGCTTTGCATCTTTTTCCTAATTTTTTTTGTATACATTTTATTATTCATTTAGCGTTCGGTGTTCAAAAACTCATATACAATAACACCGCAGCAATATTCAGTTTAAGCATAAAATCAGCAGTAAACAAAATTTGGGAAACAAATAATTAAACCCCTGCAGTGACAGCAACAACAACTATAATAATAACAAAATAATTTGCTCAAATTCTCCATTAAATACTAATGAATTAATTAAGTAAAAAGCTTTGTATGCCTCTTTGACCTTTCCCTAAAGGAAAGACGTCATTTTTTAGGAGTCGCCAAGTTAAGACAAACAAACTCCTTTTTGGAACTCATTTAAGAACGGCACGACCGACACTCCTTAGTCCTTTCGCCCTCCTGGACAAACTAAAATTAATGCCATAGAAATGGACACACCTGTGGTAGACAACAAAGACGAATAATGAGCAGAATGGGAGCGATGGAGTGACAGTAGAGACTAAATATAGATAAATAAAAGTACAGTGAATAAAATGAAAACAAATCATAAAAACTGTGGATAGAAAGACATGTGGGTACACGCAAAAAAAAAAACAACTTTTCCTCTGGAAATATTAAATTTTAGACAACTTTAACGAAACTGTAAAATAAGTTTCCTTTATTCAAACCAAAAATTATTTTTCTCACACAAAATGTTGTTATTAGCAAAATTTGCAAATACACTATGTTTGTAGTTATCCAAAATATCGTTACTTAGAGCCCATTTTTCTTTGAGTGTACATAAACTGAATACTACATTCGAAAACAACACGCAATATCTGACAAAGCGAATGTCTGGACATAACATATCTTATACACCAAGGACTCTGGGATGAGAAGCAGGAACTTTCGTAAGTGAGTTTTGCTGTTTTACTGCTCTGTAAAATAAAAGTCTGCTTAAGGCAATTTTGAAGAACATTGAATTGATTTATGTAAAACAGGAAATATACTACAGAAGCGATTTTTATCTTACGGTATTTATAAAATTATAAAAATAACAATAAAGCTGGATCAATTTCAAAATTTTTTGCTTGGTGCATTCTTTCTGGGACCATATTCCTTCCACCATTTCACAGCATAATAACGCAAATTTGAAATTACATAAAATATTCAAATAATGGAAGATTTTTGTATGGAAGCTATATGAAAACGTGCGGCAAGGGAACCCCTGTTATTGCAGAATGTTCTTAGCAATATAAGCGGGACCTTTGTACGATGTCAGTGTGAAATAACTTCGCGTATAAATAAACTCAAATTTCAAGCCGATCAAATGATATTTGAGGTTTCTTTGGTGTAAAGAATTCAAATCGGGAGGGATGTTATTATGAAGCTTTATCAAAGCATGGAGCTGTACGACTGTTGTCCGTGTAAATGGGTACAAGCATAAATAAACTCATTTCGAAGAAGTAAAATTGGGAGGTATCTGTGTTGGTGCTATATGAAAACCTGGACCTATGTATAAATAAACTCAAATGACCAATTTTTAGCTCGATCAGTTATGTCTAATTCAGCCTCTATGGCGTTAAAAAGTTAAATCACGGTGGTGCACCTATAGGGCCTTTAATTTAAATTTAAATAAAACCAGGAAGAAAAGGCTAAAGTCAGGTGTGGCCGATATTTAATACCCTACACCACTCTAGTAATATCGAATAACACTGAAATATTCAAGTTATACTTCAGATATATATTGTTTATATAAATTGTTGTTGCTATTTATTGTTGGTCTGTGTTTTTGTTATTCAGTCAGAATTTATTTGGTCTGTCTATTGCAAAAAAGTAATAGAAACAAATACAAAAATTGGTAGAGAGTTTTAATTGCTTGGTAGAATTGACTGCAGTTTCGATAGACACCACTCTATCATCTTCAGAATTCAATAGCAACAGTGTATGTATGTCATTAACTTAAACTAGCTGAAATACTTATGGAAGTAGTAAATTGAATGTAACAAGAATTACTAACCAAACCCATATTTTGCCGAACTAATTCAACATACTAAATCTCTCATACCAATACATTTTTGTTTTTTGCTTGGGTTCGCTTCGAGAGCCACGATATGAAAATTGTCTTTTTGAAATACTGCTTCATAGTGCTAAAAGGCCAAATCGGAAGGAACATATTTTTGGGGCCATATGTAAATCTAAACCTGTTTTCTTCAAACTCCACAATGCGGGTCCTTGTAAGATGGAACTCTACCCTGCTAAACTTCGAAGTGATTGGATGTAAAATACAGCTTCTGTAGCGCTAAAAGGTCAAATCGGAAGAAACATTTATATGGGGGTTTTATGTAAATCTGAACCGATTTTCTTCAAACTCGGCAATGGGATACCTGTGTCAAGAAACTCCACCCTGCTAAATTTCAAAATGATTGAATGTTACATACAGCTTCTACAGCTCTAAAAGACCAAATCAGAAGGCCTATCGATGCCATTTTGTGTGGAATATAACATCGTGTAAATGTCCGGCGGACAAATCGCAACGATGTGACATGCACGATTTCGATGGCCAGCTCATACGAGTATAGCCTCCACGTGATATGCCCTCAAATCGCTCGTGCGGAATATCCAATGTGGCGTGAGCTGTGTAGCACATAGCGCCGTCGCACAGTGTCGAGAGCTTGGCCAAAAATACCGACCGTCGATGTTGAAATTTTTAAATTTGTTTGCACGAATCGATAAAAAAACACTTAGATTAGAAAACACATACATATTTTTTGATGCATTGAGCCGTTTCAGAGATATGGGGCTTCAAAGTTGAACTCGTGTACCTACGTACATTTATCACATCAAATAATTTAAAATTTTTGTGATCTTTTAAGGGTTAAAATCAATCAAGAATATGATCAATTACGTGGTTCTTGATCAATATTTCAATGTGCTGCAAACGGAATGTCAAAATGAGTACACCCCTATACTATGGTAGAGGCTATAAAATGGCTCTTGACATAGGAGATGTTTCATCGTATTCGATGTTTTCTCTACATGCCCCGCAGTTAAATTCTTGTCATCATATGATGACATTAGAACACTCATCATCTTACCGATCTCTGTCTTACTTCAGCAAACTTCCGGTAACAAAATAAAGAGCCGAAACGGCGTAGACCCTATTGAAAATGATACTTATCGTTCCATGATGTCATATAGTCACTTAAAAGTCACAATGTTCTGTACCGATCCGGCTGAAATTTTACACTTTATATTCTATAATACCCTAATTATTACAGGAAAAAATGGTTAATGTTTGGATATAGCCCCCATATTAGGGTACATTTCGCTTGGATTTCTTCACGTTTTAAAAGACTCGCTGTATAACAAATGCGGCAGTTTATGTACTTTTATGACCTTTACTGTTCCTGGAAAAAATAGGACTAACCAGTCCATGCTTGTATATAGTCCCCATATAGGTTTAGGTTAGGGTGGCAGCCTTTTTTTGTCAGCTCACATAGACCAGTTTAGGTCCCTAGTGTTACCACGGGTTAAAATGCCCCTCATCGAAACCATCCTGTTTGATATACAAATTTATCGATATCACGAATATCGGTATCGGAAAGATCTGTTAAACTGCCTAGAAATGCCGACCCCAGTATGTCCAGTCGTCGTTTACTCAGCGCGGGACAGTCGCACAGCAAGTGATCAATGCTCTCCACTTCTTCGTCATCTCCGCAACTTCTGCAGAAGTTATTGGAGTCAGTATCCAATCTTCTGACGTGCTCGCCGATACGGGGCAGTGTCCCGTCAGAACTGATACTAAAGTAGACAATCTTTTCCTCTCTAGAGCGAGGATATTTGTCTAGGTACCCTACAGGTGCCGATTTCTGTCCATATTTCGTTGGACAGCCTGATTGCCTCTTGCCTTCGCCAAAGAGTTGCACGTGGATAGTGGCGCACCAATATATGCAAATTCTTCGTCTTTCCTAGTAAGTTCATCAGTTTTGAAGTTCCCCACACGCTGAAAAAATCTTCTTTGTAGTATATTCTCCTAAACATATTCAGCTTAAAACATATATATGTTTAGCGTACACTCTAAATATATAATATTTAGTATACATAAAAATTATATATATATTTGGAAATCTGTTGTTCTAAACAAATCTTTGTATCTATCCTAATATTTTGTTATTGAGACTATTATTTCCGAAATAAAGATTTATATGCATTTAAGTATTCAGAAAATTTATCGATAACTTAAATGTGTTACATTTTTCAGCAATTCAAAGTTCTTTTTTTAGATTTTTTTAATGTTTGTCAAAATAATAAATATTAATAATTGAAATCGTATAATGTTGGATATAAATAAATTACTTGGAGGATTGACAACAAGTGCTGACTTGGAATACTCAGAAATTTAAAATGATCGATTTAAAACAGAAGTTAATGCTACATATGATATTATGACTGGGAGGTACAATTCGAATTAAAGAAAAAATTAAAACTGAAATTTGAAAAAGGCAGTAAAGTTATGAACATCTTTTTAAATAAAATATATTTGGAGAAATTTCTAAATAATAATTTTATTTGTACACATATTTTATTTGAGTAATTTAGTTTTCAAATATATTTTGTTCTAATATATTAATATATTCGTTCCAAATAAATTGTTTTGGTTTTCAAATAAAATGTATTTGCTCAGAAATATAAAATATTTCAAAATTTGTGTTCCAAATATATTTTCTTTCGATTCAAACATATCAAAAAAGGCGATTATGTCCCGTGCAGGCACCCATATGAGGTGCATATTTAACTGCTCAGCCATCTCGTTAAGAGATCTGCTACAGTCGAGGGTTGTTTGAGAATATAGGTATGTGACTACATAAATTTTCTCCAGCCAGAGGATAATGTACTTTGACATTTTCTGCATTTCTGCTGGAGTGATGCCGTCTGGACCAGGTGACTTGAAGGGCTCAAAGCTGTTATTTACCCAGCTTATTCTGGATCTCTCAATCAACAAGCTACTGACGCTCGCAGTCCACTCGCATTCTTGTTGGTCCTGCTGATCTTCGGGTTCTGCTGATGAGTTCCCCGGGAAATGTGTGTCGATCAGTACATTAAGCGACTGCTCGCTGTTTTTTGTCCAGTTATTTGCCTCATCCTGCAAATATCCCACTGTACAGGGTAATGCTGATAGTATCTTCCTCAGCCTTGCGTCGTCGGAGACCTTTTCCACTTTGCCACAGAAGGTATACCAAGAGCGTCTTTACGTCTTCCTAAGTTCCTTCTAATATATCTTGAGTTGATCTTTATAAGCATCCCAATCATTAGCGACCCCAGAAGATTTCGCCCTGTTGAAAAGCTTGTTGCAGGTCATTTTTCAAGCCGTTAGCTCAGAAGTCCAACCTTGAGGTTTAGTTTTACCCATATAACTGTAGCTTACAATTTGACTTCGTCACGTTCTAGAAACCACACTCTACATCCGATCCAACTGAAATTTGGCAATTAATGTTGTAATATGCGCTGTTTCAATAGTCTACATATACCAGTATCTTCCTACTTATTCACGTTGTGCTACGGGTGGATGACAATTTACTTATTGTATATTATTTTATCATAAATCATTATTTTAAAAATACTTTCATATAGCTCCAATGAAATTAGAGATGGGCATTTTAGTTATTTTAAGTGATCGCTCTTTTTACTTCAGTTCAACCGTGTGAACTAGTTCGTTCATTCAGTTCACCAGTTCACCAGCTTACTTTAGCTCACCAGCTCTTTAGCTCACCAGCTCACTTTACTTAAACAGCTATTTAGTTCAGCAGTTCATTTCGCTCAGATCACCAGTTCAAATCAGTCGCTATTAAAGTAATCTGATTGGAACATGAATGGAATGAGTTAAATATACAAACGCGTTTGCAAAGGGTTTTTCAACAGGGACGCTACAAAAGTAGACCGACAGGGACAGCAAACGACGCCATATTTTTTGCCGCTCTTTTGACATTTCTCTTCAGTAAGGTTTGCCATTTCATGATGGAAAGATATACGAGCCAACAACGAGTCGAAATTATTAAAATTTACTACCGAAATTCGGAGTCAGTGGGCTGAGCAACAGCTTAAAAATGATTCGGATTTTCATCGAAAAATCATCTTCAGCGATGAGGCTCATTTCTGGCAGAATGGCTTCGTCAATAAACAAAATATGCGTTATTGGCCAGACAGCAATCCACACGTACTCCATGAGTCATCATTGCATCCCGAAAAAATTACGGTTTGGTGCGGTTTATGGGCCGGCGGCGTCATTGGGCCGCACTTCTTCCGTGATGATCAAGACCGGCACGTTACTGTGAGTGGGAATCGCTACCGTTCAATGATAACCGAATATTTTTGGCCCCAATTGGATGATATGGACTTGGAGGACATGTGGTTCCAAAAGGATGGCGCCACAAGCCACACAGCGAATGCCACAATCAATTTATTGGAAACCAAGTTTGGAGAACGTGTTATCTCACGAAATTGTCCAGTCGATTGGCCGCCTCGGTTGTGCGATTTGACGCCGTTAGACTATTTCCTGTGGGGCTACGTCAAGTCTATGGTCTTTGCCAACAAGCCAGCGACGATTGATGAACTTCGTACGAATATCGAACGTGTAATTGCAGCAGTATCGGCCGATTTATGCTTGAAAACTGTCGAAAATTGGGTTCAGCGGCTGGACTTCTGCAAGCGTGCCCGTGGTGGCCATGCAAAAGAAATCGAGTTCCATACATAATGGCACTGAACGTACTTTCACAGGAATAAAGAATTTCATTGATATCCAAAACCGTTTTTGTTTTATTTAAAAAAAAAACTTTTGTAGCGCTCTTATTGACGGACCCGATATAGGTAGAATCTTTTATTCATGATGACGAAAAAATGGAATAACAGGTGAGAAGAGAGAACAAAATGACAGGGTTGAAGAAAAAAGTCATGGTGAACTACTGAGCAGAAATGAACGAGTTGCGTGAACTAAAGGGTGGACCATTTAAAATTTTAAATTTGAACTACCGATTGCTTTGGATTATTTTCTGTGGCGAGCCATTAAGCATAAATGTTACGCAAAGCATCCAGAGACAATTGAAGCGTTAAAACATGAAATCGATGTTGCCATCGAAGAGATTCGACTCGAAACAATCGAAAATGTACTGAAAAATTGAGTTGATCGGATGGTACTGCCAAGCCAGTCTTGGTAGTCATATGAATGATATTGTTTGTGTTCCATTATTAAATGGAGTCAAGATTATTAAAGAGTCAAGCTTTTCAGTAAAACCAGAAATTTGAAAAAATATCAGTACTTTTTTTTATAGCCGATTCAAATTTAAAATTTGTAATCAGCCGTTCCGTAAAGTGATCCGTTCAATTGAACTAGTTCGTTCACGAACTACACAACTCTAAATGAAATCAATAAGACACATTTTACAACCCATCCAGACATTTGTATTTATACCCTACACCACAGTGTGATACAGGATGTTATAAGTTTGTTTCATGGCAGAAGTTTTGTAATGCCAAGAAATACTACCGATCGACTCAGAATCACTAGCTGAGTTGATTTAACCATGTCTGTCCGTCCGTCCGTCTGCCCATCTTATGTTGTTCGTTGAGTACATGCCGCAATTACACTTCGATCATGCTGAAATTTTGCAATTAGGAGTCCTTCGCACATGCAAAGAACCCTACGGAAATTGATTGAAATCGGTTAAGATTAAGATATAGCTCCTATATATACGTTTCGTCCGATTTGGCTTTTAGCTCTATAGAAGCTGTTACGTCCAATTGTTTTGAAATGTAGTATGGTCGATTTTTTTGATTTATGGACTAACATTGCCGAATTTGAAGAAAATCGGTTCAAATTTAGATTATCTCCCATGAATTTGTTTCGTCCAATTTGGACCTTTAGCCCTATAGAAGCTGTATTTTACATCCAATTTGGATTCTTCCTATACAGACGCGTTTGTAACGGGTTTTCCAATAGGGATTATATGATTGTGAAGTGACGTTTCGGCCATTTGTAATATGTTATGATCTGTCATTTGTTTTTCATTGTATTCAGTAGTGTTTACAATTTCATGGAGAGATATACGCAAGAAAAACGTTTACAAATTATTCAGTTTTATTATCAAAATAATAGTTCTCCAATTGCAACTTTCGGTGCGCTAAGTCAATTTTTTTAAAATCAAAAAAAAAAACTTACTGTCAGCCTACGACCTTGATTTTAGCTCTCGTTAAGAGCTATCTATTTGCCATTGACCGATTCCCGATTCCCGATCCGACGTACCGTTAAGGAGCTAGAGCAAAAATAAACTTTCCGTTCACATTTGAAAATGATGCTAAGTCAATTTTTTTTAAATTCCAAAAAAAAACGCTTTCCAGTCGAACTATGACCATGACACCCATGAGCAATATTGCAGCTCTCGTTAAGAATTATCTTTTTACCATTGACCGATTGTGGCTACGTGCCACACAGCAAATGAAACAATTGAATTGTTGCGAGAAAAGTTTGGAGATTCGATTATTTTAAGAAATTGTGATATTGAAGAAGTTGTGATTTAACACCATTAGATTTGAAGTCATTGGTCTTTCGAAATAATCCAGACTATCTTTAAGCTTTACAAGTCAATATTGATCGTGCCATTCATGACATACGACTTGATTTAGTGGAAAAAGTGCTCGAAAATTGGGTTCATCGAATTTGTTTCTGCAGAAGAAGTCGTGAAGGCCATTTGAATGACGTTTTTTTAGAACTTAATTGTATCGATTGTACTTCACATTAAATAAAAAACTTTTGAATTTCCTTAACAATAAGTGTGTTTTTTTTTCAAAGAAATCATATCACTCTTATTGAAAACCCCTATACATATTTGTCAAACATCTTCTGACATTGTACTCTGAGAGTGTGAGTATTTATCAGTCGGTTTACTCGGCTAAGATTTTCTTTTTCATTTTTATTAATTAAATGAATAATTTTAGGCCGTACCTTTATTTCAGATATAAACAAATTAAGCTGAAGGTAATTTTCTTAAAATCAAGTAAATTATGCTCATATTAACAAAATTTTTTTGAATTTAAAACAAATCGCATATCCGATTAATGTATTTATTAGGTCATTAACATTTTTAGTTTTTTTGTAAAATAAGTTAAATAAACATTTTATTGTAAAAATTTCCTGCCCGATGTCTTCTTTTCGAGGCGTTATTTTTCCGCTTCTTGAGTTTTTTTCTTTCAATCAAAATAGTAAATTACATCCTTATTGGAAAATAATCGCATTTTTATAAACTTGTATTCTATTTCAGGCAATGACTGAATTTCAAAAGAAATTTTTCGAAATCAAATACAGTAATTACTGTAGTTTCAATCGCTAAGCCACTCCTCACATCTGGACAACAACAAAGCTAAATCCATTTAAATTACACAAATCCAATTAAATTTTAGATATTTTATTGCTGTACCCAAAGTAAATAGTCGAAAATAAAAATAAACTACCACTGATAAAAATTCTTCTTGAAACAACAATGATCTAATGAATTTGCCCAACCACCCTAATATACGAGTACATCAGTAGGAGCAGTAGAAATGTATGTCCCTTTGTAATACAAAAGAATGAAATAGAGAAATGTACAAACGGACAGACAATTGCCAACAATTGAACAATGTCAAGTCAGCAGTTCTGAAACATGTCTGAGACTTACAGTCAAAACAAAAGGAAGAAAAAAGGACATGACTCCTTGCAATGCTCAATGTTTTACATTTCCTAATATCACATTACAATTGCTTGTTGTCTTAGTCGTTGTCGTTGTCCTACTCCTCATCATCGCCATTGTCGTCGTCGTCGTCCTCATAATCTTCATCGTCATTGTCGTTATCGTTGGAATTTCTCCAGTAAAACGACTGTTATGACGGGGAGTGAAAATTGTCGACATTTGCAGAATTTGAACACTTAACCATCTGACAGACTGACGGAGAAACATAAGACACACAATCAGTCAGCTCCCTTCGAGTGTTCTGCGTAAAACTTGGAGTACATAAATAGCACCATATCACTCCATCATTTCCTTGCAGTAGCACGAGTACTTAGTCCTGTGGAACATAATATTTTGCAAGAAAATTATGTAAATTCATATTCGTCTGTGTAAGCACCACCCACCGCAACCACCTTCTGACATTTAACAAAAATTTAAATTTCTTCATTGTGGCAGGAGTTATACCGTCAGTGGTATAAAATTACCTCGAGCAAATTGCATAAGCTTACACAGCAAAAAAAATGTTTACCTAATACCAGAGACATTGACTTTGATTTTGAGTCAAACGCAATGAGAAGCAGAAAGAAAAGAAAGTCAAAAGTCGGACGAGGTCGACTATATGATACGCTACAACATTGAATTAGAACAG
Organism: Eudasyphora cyanicolor; assembly: GCA_963930755.1. Classification (NCBI taxonomy): domain Eukaryota; kingdom Metazoa; phylum Arthropoda; class Insecta; order Diptera; family Muscidae; genus Eudasyphora; species Eudasyphora cyanicolor. The sequence goes on from OZ005734.1 coordinate 194,470,129, forward strand.
AATAGGTACCCATATTGTTGCACTAAGTCTGGAATAATTTTCGGCTAGAATTTTTTTAAGAATTTATTATATAGAGAGATATGGCCTGTACCCAAATGGGAACCAATATTCATCAAGTTTGGCGGAGTTCAGGAATCTGGTAGCTACTCTCTTCTAAATTGTATAAGGACTAGGTGTAAAATATGACTTGTATAGCGCTTCCATGCTAAATCGAGATGAACCTTTTGGGGCGGCTACATGTAAATTGGCAGCATTCGCTTCTGGATCAAGAATCTTCCTATACCATTTGTATACCCTACACCACACTTTGGTACAGGGTATTATGTCTTTGTGCATTTGTTTGTGACGCCCAAAAAGAGAAGGAATAGAACCATAGTTTATTATACCGATCGTCATAGAATCAATTTTTAAGTCGATTTAGCCATGTCCGTCTGTCTGTCTGTCTGTCCATGTATTCTTGTAATCAAAGTGCAGGTCGTATTTATAGTCCGATTGTGATGAAATTTAGCACTGTGCTCTTTTTTGGCCCAAGGACGATACCTATTGAAATTGGTCAAAATCGGTTCAGATTTAGATATAGTCCCCATATATATGTTTCACCCGATTTGACATGTTAGCGCTATAGAAACCGTATTTTATATCCGATCTGTACGAAATTCGGCAGCGAGAGTTTTCTTGTTACGTGAAAATCCGTTCAGATTTAGATATAGCCCCCATATATATGTTTCACCCGATTTGACATGTAAGCGCTGTAGAAACTGCATTTTGTATCCGATCAGTCTGAAATTCGGCTAAAAGAGGTTTCTTTCTACATGAAGGAATACTGCCAAATTCAGAGAAAATCGGTTCAGATTTACATATAGCCCCCATATATATGTTACCCCCGATTTGATATGTAAGCGCTGTATAAACTGTATTTTATATCCGATCAGTATGAAATTCGGCAGAAAGAGGTTTCCTATTATATGAATGAACACTTTTAAATTTGGAAGAAATCGGTTCAGATTTAGATATAGCCCCCATATATATGTTACCCCCGATTTGACATGTTAGCGCTGTAAAAATGTTATTTTATATCCGATTAGTGCGAAATTCGGCTAAAAGAGGTTTCTTATTACACGAAGGAATACTGCTAAATTCGGAGAAAATCGGTTCAGATTTACATATATCCCCCATATATATAACCCCCGATTTGACATGTAAGCGCTATAGAGACTGTATTTTATATCCGATCAGTACGAAATTCGACAGATAGAAGTCTTTTTACATGAATGAGTATTCAGGGAAAATCGGTTCAGATTTATATACAACCTCCATATATATGTTCCTCCTGATTTGGTATCAAAGCGCTATAGAAGTTGTACTTTACTTCCGATCATTCAAATTTTCCAGTAAGATGTCGCAATTTAGGAACGAATATTGCTTAATTTAGCGATTATCGGTTCAGAATTAGATAATATGTTCCTACCCATTTACCAATTATTCCAATTTATTATCGCAAATGACCCTTATCGCATTGCTAGGGAGGTGTAGGGTGTTATATAGTCGGCCCCGCCCGACTTTATGCCTTTCCTTACTGGTTTTATTATCAAATGAAAAAGAGAGTTATATAGATGCAAAATCGGGAGTAATGTATATAAATCTGGATATATCGTACATTAATCTACCAAGAAACTTCTCTCTGCCAAATTTCCTAATAATAGGATGTAAAAAAAACTTCTGTAGTACTTTCATATAAAATCGGAAGGAACGTATATATAGGTGCTATATCTACCAGTAAATCTGAACCAAGTTTCTTTAAATTTATCAAAAAAATCTTTGTTTCAAATTTAGTAATGTTCAGAAATACGACATCTACAGCTCTAAGATGCCAATTCGGAGGGAACATATATATGCAAGCCAAATAACTTTTTACAAATTACAAATTTTCATTAGTTTTCGCTTAAAATATTTAGTTGACCTTACTAGAGTTTTTCTATGGCAAAATAATATTATTATATTACTATATATTATCTGGTACCTCCCACACAAAGGGTTAACTTTTAGTGAAATATTGATTATTTAATAACATCTATACTACTTATTAGAATCTTCTGAAATTCCACACATTGTATTACTTTATTACCTCGAGAAAAATGGGCAAATGGACCATTTTGCATCAAAATTTAACTGCTTATAACTTTAATACAATACAATATAATGTTTATGTAGCGGCTATAGTCCGGTTAAAAATGTACATTATTGTAAAACCCATTTTAGTACCTCCCTCACAAATGGACCGATTTATACCAACAGTTAATGGCTTATAAATTTAATACCAGTGCATACAAATATTGAAATTTTGTACAGTGTAATGCTGTTATAGTGCCTACAGTCCTATGAAAAGCGGGCGTTATTACCACGGCCCTTTTTTACCTTCAACACAAAATGGAGGAGAATAGTATCAACAAATTTCTATAAAACAAGTAAGAATGTTTCAGTCGGGTAAACCGACTAAGGTATACCCTCACTTTGTGAGTGATGTAATATTGAATTTTCCACGAATTATTCTGTCAGTTTGTATGGGAGGTACCAGAACGGGTTTAATAAATACACCTATTTTTCGCTGAACAGTAGATACTTTAAATACATTGCACTGGGCCGAATTATAACCGTTAAATGCACTGGTATATTAACGCTATGAGATATTAAATTGTGGTATTATTTGGCAATTTTGTGTGGGAGGTACAAAAAGGGGCGTGGTGATAACGCCCATTTTTCACAGGGCTATAGGCACTATAAAAACATTACACTGTATAAAATTTCGAGTATTTTTATACTCGGTACCTTTGTGTGAGAAGTACCAAAAGGGACGTGGCAATATCGCTCATTTTTCAGTGGAATGTAGGCACTATAAAAGCATTACATTGTACACAATTTTAAGTATTTTTATACACTGGTATTAATGTTATAGGCTGTTAACTTTTGGTGTAAAATGCTGCATTTGCGTGGGAGGTACCAAAAGGGGCGTGGCAACTTCGCCCATTTTTCTCGATTTGATAGCGACTAATAAACTAATGCTATGTGTGGAACTTCAGAGGATTCGAATAAGTAGTATAGCAGTTATTAAAGAATAAATTTTTCACAACATTTTAACCCTTTGTGGGGGAGGTACAAGAAGGAGTGGACAAATATGACCCATCTTCGAACTTAGCCAGAGAAAGAAAAAAATATTACCATATACCAAATTTGAAGGTTACTCCTTTCGAGAGTTATCGTGCGCACCAGCCAGCAGACAGACAGACGGACGGACATTTCTCATTCGACTTAAAATGACCCAAAACGAATATCCGCCGAACATACTTAGGGTCTTAGATCACTCCTTCGATGTGTTACACTTTTGGCCGTAGTAAATGATATATACCCTCGTATCAATAAAAAAGGGAGGGTATAAATACTCTAGATCGGAATATGGGCCCGTAAAAAAGTGTAAAAAGACTTTCTTGGCACCAAGTTTTGCGAGTAAATAAATTTCTATTGTTGTTTTTGGCTAACTTATTGATAGAAGATAATTCATTTTTTTATAAATATATTTTTATAAATATATTTTTATAAATAATAAAAAATTTTGCATTTCCAAAAAAAGGTATGCTAAGTTAATTTTCTGCGATGAAAAAACACTTTCTTGACATGATGTATCATCATTCCGATTAGCATTTATGCGTTAAAGAAACTGTAATTTACATGCGATCTTTACACAGGGTTTTCCAACAAGAGGTGTTATTTTGAATCACCCGGTATTTCGGTAGCTGTCACTTTTGAAGCTTTTATTCTTTGACATTTGACAAGTAGAAACTACGCCATTACTAAAAATGGAACGATACACGATACAACAACGCATTGAAATTATTAAAATTCACTACAAAAATGGTGAAAATCTTGGATCGTCGTGAAGCACCTTGTCGGACCGCAATACAGGAATTGATGGAAAAATTCGAGCGCTTGGGACAATTTAGTGATGTGAAGAATAAAACCCGTGCACGCCGCTCAAGAACAACTGAGAATATTGCTGCTGTAGCCCAAAGTGTTGAAGAAAACCAAGGTTTGTACTTTTTCGAAAATGAGGTTGGATCAACAGTTACGGTGAATGGATTGCGCTATCGAGAGATGATTAATGATTTTTTATGGTCGGAGTTGGATGGTATTGATCTGGACAACGTTTACTTTCAACAAGATGGCGCTACGTGCCACACAAGCAAAAGTTTCCGGTCCGTGTTATCTCTCGAAGAGGTGATCACAATTGGCCACCGAGATCTTGTGATTTAACACCTTGCGACTTCTTCCTTTGGGGCCACGTGAAAGATAAGGTCTACGCCAACAGCCCAGCGTCGATTCAAGACCTCAAAGATAGAATTCGTGAGGCTATCGAGGACATAGGGCAGCCACTCTGCGATTTGGTTATGGAAAATTTCATGAAAAGGATATGGTCCTGTAAGCGTGGTCGTGGTGGCCATTTGGCTCATGTTGTTTTTCATTATTAACGGCATACCTTCATCTTTATTATGAAATAAACATTCGATCATTTATTTCAAAAAATTGCATTTTTCTTTGAATACCAGAATAAAATCTCTTGTTGGAAAACCCTTTATAATTTGGCAGAGTCAATTATCTTGATAAATGAACGAATAATTTTAAATGTGAAAAAATCGGCTCAGATTTGAATATAGCATGAATATAACATGTATGTATATGTTCATTCCAATTTGACCTCTAAACACTATAAAGACTGTATTTTACATTTAATCACTTTGAAATATGGTGTAGTGGATTTCCTTTATCTAACGACAAATACTGCTGAATTCGAAGAAAATCGATTCAGGTTTAGATAAAGTCTCGATATATATTTACCTTCGATTTGGATACTTTAAATACATTGCACAGTTACTTCAAATACATTGCACTGTGCCGAATTATAAGCGTTTATACACGCTGAAAAAAATCGCTTCTATAGTATATTGTTCCAAACATATTCTGCTGGAAACATACATATGTTTAGGGTACACTCCAAATATATAATATTTGACACTAACAAATATTATATGTTTGTGAGGATGTTGTTCGAAAAATTATGATTTCATCCTAATATAGTTTTTATTTGAAAATAATATTTCCAAAACAATGATTAATTTGTATTTAAGTATTTTGGCAATGTATCGATGCCTTTATTTAAAGAAAAGTTTTCAGTTTTTTTTAGAAATTTAAGGATTAATTTTTTAGAAATATTAGGCGTGTTTTCGTTACACCATAAGTGCTTAATTTGTATGGGGAGCTAAGCACTTTTAAGCACTATTAGTTCCCGATGAAGTTTGGTGCTTGTGTTCATGTCTTAATCGAGTATGATGTTGCCAGATTGGGCACCCTATATTTAGCAATATGGCATCCCATTTTTGGAGAGATTTTATCAATTATTGTGAATTAACGGGAAGAAGAAGAACAAAAATGGGAAATTATTTTAATATTTGCAAAAAGAGTGTAAACAATTGAACATAGAATAGTAAATATATGTTTTATAAATACTTTTCACGAATTTTTTGTCTGTTTCGCACTGTTCTTTCTTCGCAACTCATGACACCATTGCTACCAGATAGTGAAAATCCGCCACTTATTGCTTATGTGCCAGTTAGTGGAAGGCAGTTGTTTTCGTTGCAAAGTGCTAAACTAAAAGTGCTAGCTTGTAACGAAAACATGCCTATTATGTTTGAAAAATTTAAATTGTATAATCTTGGGTTACGACAAATTGCATTGATGGATTGACAATTGGACTATTTGTTAATTAAAAATTAGTGCTGTAAAACAAAAGAAAATGCTGCCTACGAAATTTTTAACTATAAAATATAACACAAACAAGTAAGAAAGTTTCAGTCGGGTAAACCGACTAAGGTATACCCTCACTTTGTGAGTAATGTAGTATTGAATATTACTCGGGTTTATATAATACACCTTTTTTTCGCTGAACATTAGATACTTTAAATTCATTGCACTGTGCCGACTTATAAGCATTTATGTGCACTGGTATAAACATTATGAGACATTAAATTGTGGTATGATTTGGGCATTTTGTGTGGGAGGTACAAAGGGGGCGTGGCAATAACGCCCATTTTTCACAGGTGTTACACTTTTTCCGTAGCAAATGATATATACCCTCGTCACACTAAAGTGAGGGTATAAATATACAAAAAAATAAAATTTAAAATTGCCAAAGTCAACAAAGTTTTAACATTTTTTAAATATAATGTATTTCGATAAATTCTTAAACAATATCTTTGTTTGTTTGTAAACATATTTTATTTGTGACAGTAAGTTCGCAAATATATTTTGTTGTAACATATTAATATATGTATGCGTTCTAAACAAAATTTCTTGATTTTCAAATAAAATATATTTGTTCAAAAATATACATATGTATTATTTAAAAATTTTGGTTCCATGTATATTTTTATCGTCCGCACCAGCCAGCAGACAGACAGACGGACGGACATTGCTCAAATGACTGAAAATTACCAAGAACGGATGTGTTACACTTTTGGCCCGTAGCAAATGATATATACCCTCGTCACACTAAAGTCAGGGTCACGGGGCAAAATCACATTTTTTGATATGTTTAATTCGAAAAAACATATGTTTGGAACACAAATTTTTAAATATTATATATTTCTGAGCAAATACATTTTATTTGAAAATTAATAAAATATATTTGGAACGCATTTACTATAAATATATTACAACAAAATACATTTGAAATCTAAATTTCTCAAATAAAATATGTGTTTAAATACAAATAAAATTATTATTTAGGAATTTCTCAAAATTTATTTTATTCGCAATGCGAACCGAAGCAAATATCAAAAATGTATTGGTACAAGAGTTTTAGTATGTTAACTTAGTTCGGCAAAATACGGGTTTGGTTAGCAGTTCTTGTGAAATACAATTTACTGCTTCCATTTCAGCTGATTTAAGTTAAAGACATACACTATTGCTACTTAATTCTGAAGATGATAGAGTGGTGTCTATCGAAACTGCAGTCAATTATACCAATCAATTAAAACTCTCTACCAATTTTTGTATTTGTTTCTATTACTTTTTTGCAATAGACAGATAAATTCTGACTGAATTTTATTTAATTTCAAAACTTGTGCTGACTTTTTCGAATTTCAGTTTTAATTTTTCCTTGGTTTCGAATTGTACCTCCCAGTCATATCAAATGTCTGAGTATTCCAAGCCATCAGTAGTTGTCAATCCTCCAAGGAATTTATTTTGATCCATGATTATACGATTACAATTATTATTATTTATTTATTTTTACGAACATTAAAAATTTCTAAAAAAATGTCTTTGAGTTACTGAACAATTTAACAAAATTTATGTATTTTCTGGAAACTTAAATGCAAATAAATATTTCTTTCGGAAATAGTAGTCCCAAATAAAAATATATTGGGATGTAAACAAAGAGATGTTTAGAGCAACATCTTTTTATTTTTTATTTTTATTTTAATTTTTTAATAAAATTCTTAACTAAAATACAATTTTTGTGTATTTTTTACTTTAAAAATGTTTTCGCTAGAATTTTTTTTAAATTGTTCGTCGATTCGACGAAGAGTAAGTAACCTTAATTAACTAAATTGAAGAGTAACCCTCCAGGGTTAACAAAATTTAATTTTCAATATTGTTGCATAGTGTAATACATCAAAGAACTTTCGATTTTATTTAAAGAGATACTACAAATGTCAACAACTCTGGTAGCATTGACTATTTCAGAGATCCTAACATTATTTACGGTACTTAGTTCAGCAAATAATATAAATGTCAACCACTTTAGCAGCATTGATTATTTCAGAGGTATGTACCTTATAAAAAATTCAACAAGGATATAAAATGTATTTCCTTATAAATACATATGTGGTTGTTGCCTAATAAGAGAATAATCCATACCTTTTAGTTCCAATTGTTGTGGTTGATTTAGTTGTTGTTTTGTGTCCGTAATCTGTTGTTGAGTTGATTCTTGTTGCTGCTGTTGTTGTTGTTTTATATCCAAAATCTGATGTTGTTGTTGAGTTGAATCTTGTTGTTTCTGTTGTTGTTGTTGCTGCTGCTCCACATCTTTATTTTCCTTTTTGTTATCCTGCATTTGCTGTAGCGGTGGCTGCTCTTTCAAAATATCCTGCGCTTGCAAGGGTTTCTGTTGCTCCAACATATCCTGCGGCGTTTGCAGAGGTTCCTGCTTTTGCTGTTCCTTAACATTTGGCGTATCATCGATAATCAAGAGAGGAGCAGCATCAGTGTTGGCAACTGTGACGGCAGGTACCGGCACGGGGACAGGTACAGGCACTGCAGCATCCATAAGAGCAGAGCTGTTATTCAAAACATCGGCCATTGCACAGAGATGTTAAAAGAGAATGAGTCTGACGACGTCGAAAACAGATGTTATTATTTATTCTCACACACAGAAAATCACACACGCACGCACTTACGCACAAATAGCGGGGATGCTTTATATGAGAATATCTCAGACTCACACTCTCTCTTGTTTTGTTTTACAGATGAATGGGGACGACGACGACGACAACGGCAATGTAATATAACAGTAGATGAGGATAATTAATGTGTACTCTAACGGTATGTGTATGCGACAGAATCCTAAGGATTTTTGTTGTTAACTTTTATTAAGTGTGTATATGGGTAGAATTTCTCTATTTCTTCTATTTTGGGAAAAATGTTTTTTTCTTCGGTATTTTATATTTTTTCTTCTTTTTAAAATTATATAATTTTTGTAATTGTAAATAAATGGAATGATTTTGTTCAATTTCGCTTAGCTCTTTTTGTTTTGTTTTCGGGTGGGGGTTGGTGGACTAAAATTTAAACAATAGTATTAAGAATATTATCACAAATTTACTAGGAAAATATGTATGTACGTAAGTATGTATGTATGTAAATGAAAAAAGTTAAACAAAAGAATTAGGAAAATTGTCAGAATTGTCAGTTGACTAGGAAAATATGTATGCGAACTGAAAAAAATACAAAATTTGTTGAAACTGCTTTTCCCTGCTTCTTTGCAGATTGAGAAAAAATCTGTGTAAAATTTAAAGACGTAAAATCAAAGAATCTTTTTTCTTCTTTTTTAAGCAAATTTCAATGGAAATGAGTTCAGCAATTTTGTTAATTATTTCAATTTTATTTTCAACCGGTTTTCGTAAAGTTTTTATTTATTTTTTAAATTTTTTGCTTCTTATTTTCTTTAATCTTTGGGTGTTAATTTATTTATTGCTTGTTGTCTTATGATGTTGTTTTTGTTGTTGTATTATTTTGCACCTTTTTTCCCACTTGTGGTATATTAAGTAGGTATATTTATTTTTTTGTATTTTTTCCTGCTTTCTTTTTGTAGCTGATTTGAGTAATCGCCGTTTGTTTTAAAATTGTACCGTAATATCTGTTTAAGGTTTGTTATCTCGTATTCAACTGATTTTGTATGCAGCGAAGTGCTGTTAATTAACGTCCAAAATACACTATCGCACAAGCTAAGCACAAATTTCCCCTTACTGCCGTAGCGCCTGAGGAAAGCTTTTATTTCATCTGCTAACGAACTGCAGCAACGGCAACAGACACTGTTAAAAGTTTTCCCAAATATTTATAAGCTTTTTAGTACTCATACTTTATGCCGGTGGGGGTGGGTGTAGTGAAAGCAAAGACCTAAATGCTATAAAGACTTCAGTTTGTGTCAGCGCCATCTGTTAATTACATTTTACTGCTATGACTGGCGGCAAAAATCCACCAAATTGCCTCCAATAATAGTGGTGAGTTAATATGAGATTTGATGCATGGTTACAAGGGGAATTCGACTCTGAACGTTAAATGTTGCAATAGTAGCACGTAACGTAATGTGACTTTAGTGTAAACTTAACATTACCCCTCAGAGCAATTAAACCTTGGCGCAGTGGATTCGATTGAAAACATGTGGGAACAAATTTACATTTCGTAAAATGTTGTTCTTCTCACAATGTTCTAGATGTAATCATTTTGAAAATCGCAATAGAAAGTATAAAAGGGCAAAAACATTAAAAATTAGTATATTTGTTGCAGTGCTTAATCAAGTTAGTTGTAGTAGTTGAAATTACCTTAAGAACAAGGTATAGCACATTAAAATCGGTCACGTATTTCAGGAGATACAAGCAAAAGAATGAACACACCTTTTAGAAAAAAAAAACAATTTCGGCAACTTTTAATTGCTCATAACTCTTAAAGAATTTTTTTTAAATTTTTTCTTGAACTAAAATTTCGAAGCAATCAAAAATAGTGATGTCAAAAATCGTCCCGTTTGGCATGGAATGACTCATGTACATTATTTTTTTAAATTCTAATTCTGGAAACGACTTGAGAGAATTTGAAAAATATTCGATAACATTAGCAAAACCAATGGTAAATTCCATCAATTTCTTTCGCATCTTTCGAGAAAAATAAGCTCCAGTTTTGGAATAAAATAAATTGGAGGTACAGCTATACAATGTTTACCAAAAAAAAAAAAAAAATTTTATTATTCTTTAATATTTATTCATGAATATCAATCTTATTCCAAGGGTGTGAAGATGAATTAGTCCCACACCTAGGACAAAACCATGTGGAACGTATTTTTAAAAAATAATAAGCGCGTATAACTTTCGTCTGATTTATAAAATCTCTTGTGCGCCTTCTACTAACAGAGATATCTTCAATTGAAAATTTAATTTTTTTCCCGACCCTGTCCCTGTATTTTCTGAATATCAGAGCAGAATATGTATAGATTTCTTTCACATCCTCTTTTCTGAATTGGCAACACAATTTGCTCTGTGAAAATTCGATCCGAAATAGCCAATAAGACACATGTTTCGGCAATGTGAAGCTACATTTTCAAAAAAAAAAATGTTGTAATTTTTTTGTTTTGGTAAAAAACAATATGACGTATTTTGGAGTTATAGAAGAAGTTATTTAAAAAAGTATAACATATTTACATTCATCGTAAAGGAATGCTTCGTCCATTTGAAGTTATAATTTACACAAAATATTTCTGTATTTTTGCCATTTTTTTATTTTTGAAAAAGAATATTTTTGGAAAGTATAATTTCAAATGGCCATAACATATGTCTCAGCGGGTATATCTAATAGCAATATTTTTTCATCAAATAGTTAATTTTGTTGTCTATTTAGAAAACATAATGAGAAATGAATCGATATATATTCGGCTATAATATATACACACTCGTAGGAAATAGGAAAGGATCGGGAAAAATTAAATGTTTAAATTAAATGCTGAATCCATAAAGTATTTAAAAATTAACAAATTTAATTTTTTTCTAATTTGTACGTCTTGACACCAGAAATCGAGGAAAATTCTAACATTATTTTTTTGTGAAGGAAAATCACAGAATTCCCAAAATAAAAAAAAATTTTAAATTTTTGTAAAATATTGCCTAATTTGCGGAAGCATGGTCAAACTAATAATTTGTAGCACTTTTTGAAAACATTCTTCAGGAAGTTTCCTTTAAGACGAATATAAATACATATGTTATACTTTATATTTATAATTTGCTCTATACATATATCCAAAATACATATCGTCGGTGCGCCGACGAAAACTCCTTGTGTATGTTTTCGATTTGTATCCCCTCACCTTAGAGAGGAGGGTATATTTAATTTGCTACGAACCAACAGTGCAACACATCGAAGGAGTGACCTAAGACCCTAAGTATGTTCGGCGGATATCCGTTTTGGGTCATTTTAAGTCGAATGAGCAATGTCCGTCCTTCCGTCTGTCCGCTGCCTGGTGCGCACGATAACTCTCGAGGGTGTAACCGATTGACTTGAAATTTGGTATGTGGTAATATTTTCTTCTATCTCCGGCTAAGTTCGAAGATGGGCCATATTGGCCCACTCCCTCTAGTACCCCCACCCAAAGGGTTAACATTTAGTGAAATACTAATTATTTAATAACTTCTATACTACTTATTTGAATCCTCTGAAATTCTACACATAGAATTAGTTTATTAGCCACTATTACCTCGAGAAAAATAGGCAAAGTTGCCACGCCCCTTTTGGTACCTCTCACAGAAATGGACAATTTTGAACCAAAAGTTAATAGCTTATAACTGTATTACCAGGGCATAAGTAGACTTGAAATTTTGTACAGTGTAATGGTTTAATAGTACCTACAACACATTGAAAAATTGACATTATTACCACGCTCGTTTTGGTACCTCCCACCCAAATGCACCATTTTGTACCAAAAGTTGCCAGCTTATAAATTTAATACCAGTACATATAAATACTTGAAATTTTGTACAGTGTAATGCTTTTATAGTACCTAAAGTCCAGAGAAAAATGGGCGTTATTGGCCAGCCCCATTTGGTACCTCCCACACAAATGGACCTTTTTGTACCAAAAGTTGACAGCTTTTAACTTTAATACCACTGCAAACAAATACATGAAATTTCGTACAGTGCAATACTTTAATAGTACCTAGAGTCTAGAGGAAAGTGGTCGTAATTGGCACGCCCCTTTTGGTACCTCCCACCTAAATGGACCATTTTGTACCAAAAGTTACCAGCTCATAAATTTAAGACCAGTACATACAAATGCTTGAAAATTTGTACAGTGTAATGCTTTTATAGTACCTAGAGTCCAGAGAAAAAAGTGCGTTATTGGCCCGCCCCATTTGGTACCTCTCACACAAATGGACCGTTTCGTACCAAAAGTAAACATCTTTTAACTTAAATACCAATACATACTTTAAAGTTATTAAATGCAATTTAAAGTGATAATAATTTAAATAAAACAAAAAATAAATAAATTTAATAATATTTTTTTGAGACTCAAGGTGAGGGGATTCATTAGTCGGTTTACCCGACTGAACTTTCTTACTTGTTTTTTTGTCAAATTAGAACGTTCTAGAGGTCACCACTCATCAGAGCATTTTGCGCTATCTTCGCCAGTTCCGAAGTTACCTAAAACTCCTATGGGTATCCCTCTACAGAAATGTGTTGTAGGCACAGCGGGTCTCAATGCATAGAAGGTTGGTTTAGATTCACTCAAAAAACAGATAATGAGGTTTTGTTCAGAATCATCTCCTCTATTAAACTATTAATAGATTAAATTGGATTTTGTTAATTCAAAGCTGTTGTAATGTAATGATGTTATAGTACCTAGCGTCCGATGAAAAGTGGGCGTTATTGGTACGCCCCTTTATTCAAATACAACAGTGTAACCAACTCTATGTTGTGAACCTTTAAAAACACTTTGTATATAATAAAGCACCAAAAACGTAAGAAAAACATTTTTGTTGTAAATTATACATTATTTTCTTAAGAAAAATTAAAAAAATCCGTACAGAACAAAAAATGTTTCGGATAATCAGGACGATTACCAGATTTTGGCCGAAGACCGAAGCCGATTAATCGTTCGAACTCTAGTACCTCCCATACAAAATGGCCAAAATAAAAAAATATGAAAAATGTTTTTTATCCCCTCACCTTAGAGAGGAGGGTATATATCATTTGCTACGAACCAAAAGTGTAACACATGGAAGAAGTGTACTTAGACCCTAATTATGTTCGGCGGATATCCGTTTTGGGTCATTTTAAGTCGAATGGGCAATGTCCGTCCTGTCCTGCTGGCTGGTGCGCACGATTACTCTCGAAAGGGGTAACCGATTGACTTCAAATTTGGTATGCGGTAATATTTTCTTGTATCTCCGGCTAAGTTCGAAGATGGGTCTTATTGGTCCACTCCTTCTAGTACCTCCCCCACAAAGGTTAACATTTAGTGAAATATTGATTATTTAATAACTTCTATACTACTTATTTGAATCCTCTGAAATTCCACACATAGTATTAGTTTATTAGTCACTATTACCTCGAGAAAAATGAGCGAAGTTGGCACGCACCTTTTTTGTAGCAAAAGTTACCAGCTTATAAATTTAATAGCAGTGCATACAAATACTTGAAATTTTGTACAGTGTAATGCTTTTATAGATCCTAGAGTCGAGAGAAAAAATGTGCGTTATTGGCCGCCCCTTTCTGTACCTCCCACACAAATGGAGCTTTTTATACCAAAAGTTAACAGACTTTAACTTTAATACCAGTGCATACAAATACTTGAAATTTCGTACAGTGCAATGCTTTTATAGTACCTACAGTCTAGAGAAAAGTGGCCGTAATTGACACGCCCCATTTGGTACCTCTCACACAAATGGACCGTTTTGTACCAAAAGTAAACAACTCTTAACTCTAATACCAGTACATACTTTAAAGTTATTAAATGCAATTTAAATTGATAATAATTTAAATAAAACAAAAAAATAAATAAATGTACTAATATTTTTTTGAGACTCAAGGTGAGGGGATTCATTAGTCGGTTTACCCGACTGAACTTTCTTATTTGTTTTAGTTTCCCTTAATTTTATAACATGGGTCATAATTTATATATTTATCCATATCCATAGGTGAGCTAGCTGGAAACAAATTTTGCGATTTTATTTATATCCTACACCACACTGAGGTACAGGGTATTATGACTTTGTGCATTTGTTTGTAACGCCAAAAAGAGAAGAAATAGAACCATAGTTTATTATTCCGATCGACATAGAATCACTTTTTGAGTCGATTTAGCCATGTCCGCCTGTCTGTCTGTCCATGTATTCTTGCAATAAAAGTGCAGGTCGTATTTATGGTAATCGGTTCAGATTTAGATGTAGTCCCCATATATATGTTTCACCCGATTTGACATGTAAGCGCTGCAGAAGCCGTTTTTATATCCGATCATTACGAAATTCGGCAGAGAAAGTTTTCTTATTACATAAATGAAGACTACCAAATTCGGGGAAATTCAGTTCAGATTTAGATATAGCCCGCATATATGTGTTTCACCCGATTTTCCATGTAAGCGCTGTAGAAACCGTGTTTTATATCCGATCAGTACGAAATTCGGCAGAGAGAGTTTTCTTATTACATGTATGAACACTGGCAAAATCTTATCGCAATGCCAATTTTCGCATTGCTAGGGAGGTGTATGGTATTATATATTCGGCCCCGCCCGACTAACATACAAACATATTTTGTTTTGGTTTCATAAAATATTATTTTTTGTCGCATATTGTTATATTGTAATTAATACCTCCAAAAAGTTTCATGATGGTGTCTCTTCAACTTTTTGAAAAAAAAACGATGCATGTGAAGGGATCAAACACATGTTGGCTCTTCTCTTCGATTTTGGTTGTTTCCTAGATATGTAGTAAAAAAATTTGAAGGAAAAATTTTTTATGACCCCGTACGATTTTTTTTTTAAATTTATATTATCTTTCATCATCTTTTTTTTTCGCAACAAGTTGAAGATATACTATCATGAAACTTTTTGAAGGTATGAATTTGTTAGCCATTAAAAAACAAGACTAAGTTTTGAAGATTAAATATCTCGGTATTTACAAAATAATTTTACCCGGGTGGTGGGGAAAATAAAAACACAAATAAATTATGGTTTTTCTATATTTAAAGCAAACACGGGGCATCGTACCTTCGGGTTCGTTTGTTTATTTCGGGAGTTAATCGTAAACTAAAGAGAGGGGAGCGCCAACTTCGTTCCCGTCACAAACGTCAACTTATTCTACTTTCTTTTTTTTTTCTTTCTTCGTTATAATAGTTCAGTGTTGTATTTTACATTTCATTTAATTTAAAACTAACAGGGTGTCCACCTAGACAAAGATATATAGAGGATTTAAAACAAATACAGGGTTTTCCAACAAGAGGTGTTATTTTGAATCACACGGCATTTCGGTAGCTGTCACCTTTGAAGCTTTTACTGGACAACGTTTACTTTCAACAAGACGGCGCGCCGTGCTCTCGAAGATCTGATCACAATTGGCCACCGAGATCTTGTGATTTAACACCTTGCGACTTCTTCCTTTGGGGCCACGTGAAATATAAGGTCTACGCCAACAGCCCAGCGTCGATGCAAGACCTCAAAGATAGAATTCGTGAGGCTATCGAGGACATAGGGCAGCCACTTTGCGATTTGGTTATGGAAAATTTCATGAAAAGGATATGGTCCTGTAAGCGTGGTCGTTGTTGCCATTTGGCTGATGTTGTTTTTTTATTAACGGCATACCTTCCTCTTTATTATGAAATAAACATCCGATCATTTATCTCAAAAAATTGAATTTTTCTTTGAATACCAAAATAACATCTCTTGTTGGAAAACCCTATATGAGTACTAAAATTGTCATACGGCCGTAAAATATTTTTTACCTGATTATTGTTTTGCATGCTTCAAAGTATACATATATCTTGGAAATTTGCATCAAAATCGGAGTGAATGGCCAAAAATTGTAGAATTGTAGTTATTTCCGATTTTCTAAGAATGCATTAAACATTTTAACAATTCCTTCATATTGGAATATTTTGAAAATGGTTCATGGCTTCTTATACAAAATGACTCAGCTTTTTATACCCTCACTTTAGTGATACGAGGGTATATATAATTTGCTACGGGCCAAAAGTGTAACACATCGAAGGATTGACGTAAGACCCTAAGTATGTTCGGCGGATATTAGTTTTGGGTCATTTTAAGTCAAATGAGCAATGTCCGTCCGTCTGTCTGTCTGTCTCTTTGTCTAGGTGTCTGACTCTCAAAAGGAGTAACCGATTGACTTCATATTTGGTATGTGGTAATATATATTCGAAGATGGGCCATATTGGTCCACTCCTTCTAGTACCTGCCGAATGGACCGTTTGGCACCAAACGCTAACAGCTTATAACCAGTTAATACCAGTGCATACAAATACTTGAAATTTTGTACAGTGTAATGCTGTTATGGTGCCTATAGTCCTGTGAAAAATGGACGTTATTGCCACGCCCCTTTTGGTACCTACCACACAAATGTACCATTTTGTACAAAAAGCTAAAAGTTTATAGCGTGAGTACCAATGCACGAAAATACTTTTAAAGTACCATATAGCCCTGTGAAAAATGGGCGTTATCACCTCGCCCCTTTTTGTACCTACCACACAAAATGATCAAATAATACCAAAATTGAATAGCTCATAGCGTTAATATACCAGTGCACATAAACACTCACAATTCGGCACAGTGGAAAACCCTTTCTGGTACCCCCACACAAATTGATAGATTAATTCGTGTAATATTCCATATTACATTACTCACAAAGTGAGAGTATACCATAGACGGTTTACTCGACTGAAACTTTCTTACTTGTTTTTTATTGTTATAACTAAGAATCTATTAATAAATAATAATAATATTCATATATCCCGATTTTGCATTTACTCGTAATGGCTATAGAATCCGTATTTCTGAACGGAAATTTATAAATTTTTGCATTTTGTTGAACCAAGGAGTTTGCCAACTATTGAAAGGCTGTAACCCGTCATGACAGACAAGATAAGTGAGACGTCCGGTCTCGTCACGACAACAGTGCGTTTTGAGCTTAGGCCAGGCCACATCAACCAGGAATTTATGCACTTTCTGACTATTGATTACCGGTTATTTCTTAATGCCACAGAGACCACAAATTTCAACTGATTAGGCTGAAAATTAATAGCTGGTGTTTATTTATACCCGGAATTCTTCACACGAACAACGGTCATTGGCCAATGTTTTAATATAGCCCCCCATACAAAGGTCCCTCTACATTCGACTTCGTAACGCCACAAAAATCGTCAAATTTCAACGAATTGGTCTGCAATTTGGTATAATGAATTTATTTGCATCCGAAACCATTCACACACGGGGCAAAATCGCCTTTTTTAATATGTTTGAATCGAAAGAAAATATATTTAGAACACAAATTTTTAAATATTTCATATATCTCTTAGCAAATAAATTTTATTTGAAAATCAATAAAATATATTTGGAACGCATACATATATTAATATATTACAACAAATTATATTTGCAAACTAAATTTCTCAAATAAAATATGTGTTTAAATACAAATAAAATTATTATTTAGGAATTTTTCCAAATATATTTTATTTAAAAAAGATTCCCAAAACTTTTGCTGAGTTTTTCAAATTTCAGTTTAAATTTTTCCTTGGTTTCGAATTGTACCTCCCAGTTATGATACCATATGCAGCATTACCTTCTATTTTAAAGCAATCATTTAAAATTTCTGAGTATTCCAAGCCATCATTAGTTGTCAATTCTCTAAGTACATTATATTGACCCAAGATTATATGATTTCAATTATTATTTTTTTTACGAACATTAAAAATTTCTAAAAATTTAACTTTGAATTAATGAAATATTTTACACAATTTATGTATTTTATGAATATTTAAATGCAAATAAATATTTGTTTCACAAATAGCAGCCACATTGGGATGTAAACAAATTTTCGTTTAGAACAACATCTTCCCAAATACACAATTTTTGTATGTACCAAATATTACATGCTTAGAGTCTACCCTAAACATATATATGTTTCAAGCCTAATATGTTTGGGACAATATACTACAGAAGCGATTTTTTTTTCAGCGTGCATGTGATTCATGGTGGAGGGAATATAAGATTCGGCATGGCCGAACTTAATCCGTCTTTACTTGTTTTAAATTAAATACATAAAATGGAATTGGATGTCTGTCTGTCTGTCTGTCTGCCTGCCTGTCTGTCTGTCTGTCTGCTGGCTGGTGCGCACGATAACTCTCGAAAGGATTAACCGATTGACTTCAAATTTCGTATGTGGTAATATTTTTTTCTATCTCCGGCTAAGTTCGAAGATGGGCCATATTGGTCCACTCCTTCTGGTACCTCCCCCACAAAGGGTTAAAATGTTGTGAAATATTGTTTCTTTAATAACTGCTATTAAACGTATTCGAATCTTCTGAAATTCCACACATAGTATTAGTTTGTTAGTCGCTATCAACTCGAGGAAAATGGGCGAAATTGCCACGCCCCTTTTGGTACCTCCCACACAAATGCACCATTTTGCACTGAAAGTTAAAAGCTTATAACATTAATACCAGTGTTAAGAAATACTTGAAATTTTGTACAGTGTAATGCTTTTATAGTGCCTACAGTCCAGTGAAAAATGGGCGTTATTGCCGCGCCCCTTTTGGTACCTCCCACACAAATGCACCATTTTGCACTGAAAGTTAAAAACTTATAACATTAATACCAGTGTATAAAAATACTTGAAATTTTGTACAGCGTAATGTTTTTATAGTGCCTACAGTCCGTTGAAAAATGGGCGTTATTATCACGCCCCTTTTGGTACCTCTCCCACAAAGGTACCATTTTGCACCAAAAATTAACAGTTTATAACATTAATATCAGTGTTTACAATTACTTGCAGTTTTGTACAGTGTAATGCTTTTATAATGCCTATAGTCCAGGGAAAAATGAGCGTTATCACCACGCCCCTTTTTGTACCTCCCACACAAAATGGCCAAATTATACCACAATTTAATATCTCAACGTTAATATACCAGTCCATATAAACTGTTATAATTCGGCACAGTGCAATGTATTTAAAGTATCTACTATTCAGCGAAATATAGGTGTATTTCTTAAACCCCTTCTGGTACCTCCCACAAAAATTGACAGAATAATTTGTGTAATATTCAATATTACATTACTCACAAAGTGAGGGTATACCTTAGTCGGTTTACCCGACTGAAACTTTCTTACTTGTTTTATTGTTTACAAGCTTACAAAAGCATTTTGATCTATTGGATTCAGAAAAAAAGTTATTCGTGATGGAATTCAAGCGTGATCGTGTGATTGCTTTATATTTGGGTGGGAAAACACAAGTGGCTATCCAGCATTTAAATGTGAATAAATGTTTTGTTTCTCGTACCATTGCTCGTTACCGTGATACTGGCAGTGTTGCATCGCGTCCAAAAAGTGGACGAAAACGGTAACAACACCAGAAATGATCCGAAAAGTGAAGTCCAGATTTGATCGAAATCCACGCCGCAGTGGTAGAAAAATTGCTCGTGAGCTGAACATATCGCGAGAACGGATACAACACATATTAAAAAATGAGCTTGGACTAAAGCCATTGAAGTTCAAAAAGTGCAAGAGCTCACCGATGCACAAAAAAAAGTTAGACTGGAAAGAGCCAAGGAGTTGCTTCGCTTGCACGAAAGTGGCCAGTTACCGAATTTGGTTTTCTCCGATGAGAAGCCATTCCAAATTGAGCAGTTTGTGAACAAACAAAATGATCGGGTTTACTTGCCAAAGAGGTCAGCTGAAAATTTACACCTTCGATTGGCCACCAGAACTCAAGCGCCGCCGATGGTAATGATGTGGGCCGCCGTAACGGCCGATGGTCGCTCCCCGCTCGTATTCATCGACCATGGGGTCAAAATAAATGCCGAATATTATCGGGAAAATGTCCTAAAGACAGTATTGAAGCCCTGGGCAGACAAACATTTCGGCCGCAGACCATGGACATTCCAACAGGACTCAGCACCATCGCAATCAGCACGCGTCAACCAAGAATGGCTTAAAAAGGAGGTTCCTCGCTTCATTTCTACCGCACAATGGCCACCAAGATCTCCGAATCTCAATCCGTTGGACTTTTGCGCCTGGGGCATTTTAGAGAGTAAGGTTCGCACTAAAAAATACAAAAGTATCGATCATCTCAAGACGGCGCTTCGCCGGGAATGGGCCAAAATACCGCAGAGCCACATTCGTGCAGCGTGTGATGGCTTTGTCGGCCGTTTGAAGGCCATAATTCGTGCCAAAGGTGGCCAATTCGAACAAATCTAAACTGTTTCTAAAATTTTATGTTATTTCCGACATTTTTTGCTTTCGAACAATAAAATTTAAAAAAAAATTAAAAAAAATTAGCGCTTTACTTTGTTGCATTACATATCAGCCACCCTGTATATTTAAAAAATAATTTCATTCAAATTTTGGGCGCGACTACGCTGTAATTGTTCCAATTTTCGATTATTCTCTCCAGAAACATAATGATTCAATACTCGATCAATCCACCAGCTCGGTGCTTTAATGGTAGTAGGAGTATCTCTTAAGCTATGTACAGACGATTGTCAGATCGGACGACGTTATCAACCCTGTTGAAGTGCTGCAAATGTACGGACAATTACAGATTGTTGGGCAAAGGTGAATTGGCAGTTCAGACGATTGCAAGAAAACCTTACAATTTCATGTATTTACAATATATTTTGTAAACAGTTATATTGCCAATAACAATATTTTATAGACAGTGTTGCCAATAAAATGTTTCTCTGACAATGGAGCCATTGTCACATGCATAAACTTGACACATCTAACTATCTGCAAATTATCTCACAACGACTTTTGTGTGTTCACACGGTTGTACGTTCACAGGGTTGCATTTTTCCGATCTGGCAATAGTCTGTACATAGCTTTAGTGTTGCACATTAGCACAAATGCGGAAATTCCGTTTATGATGCACATCATACGTTGCTTGCTCGATGATTAACTTGCCAATATCTCTCCTACGTACGTTTGCTAATTTCTATTACAATCGCTTGACATATTAAGAAACACCACTGTAAATTGGTGGACGATAGAGGTCAATTATCTATAGCAGATTTACATACTCGTATATATTCCTCGAGGTGTTATGTGTAACGTTTTCGTTGCCCTTTTCCCGAAAACTGGACTTTCATACCACATTTTGGAATTTTGAAATAGGAGCTCAATTTAATTCGAGGGACTACATCAGTTCCACCTGGAAAGGGCAAATATTTTTCAGAATTTCGCGTCGACGGGGCAACATTTTTTCAGAAACGAAATAACCATAATAAAATATAACATTTTCATGAAGATCAATTTTGTCAATAACAAACAGCATAAGACACATTAGAGCCAAAATAACAGTTTACTGTATAATTACGTTCTTCGAAATCAATTTCAACTGATCCTCTAATAAGGAGATGATAACTCACCTAATCATTTACTTTGGAGTAGAAAATCAAACTGGTCGCCGACTAAGGTGTAGAAACCCCAGCTGTATCTTCACTAAGGAGTACATAGATAACTCAACTGGAGTGTACTAAGCACTAGAAAATTAACAGTTTACTAAGTAGTATATAAGCATAACCCAACTAACCGTTGTCTACTAAGGAGTAGATCATCCAACTATATCTCAACTAAGGAGTATATAACCGAACTGATTGTCTACTGGGGAGTAGATAACCCAAGTGGCATCCTACTAATCAGTAGATAACTCCACTGGACTACTAAACACTAGACTACAACACTGGACTACTAAACACTAAACCACTGGACTACTAAACACTACTAAACAGTAGATAAAGTAACTGACCCTCTACCAATTAGTATACATATAACCGAATTGGTCGTCTAATAAGGAGCAGATAACCCAACTGTATCTCAACTAATGAGTAGATAAACCAACTGACCTCTACTAAGGAGTCCATAGCTCAACTGGAGTCTAATAAGCAGTAAATAAGTTAAGGGACATTTTACTAAGTACTGGCCCAATATTAAGGAGTATATATCCCAACTAGTTGTATACTAAGCAGTAGATAAACCAACTGTATTTCAACTAAGGAGTAGATAACCCAACTTGCGCCTACCAAAGTTAGATAACTCCACTGGATGTCTACTAAACAGTATAAAATTAACTTACCATATACTAATTAGTATATAACCGAACTGTTTGTCTACTAAGGAGTCGATAACTCAACTGTAGCTATAATAAGGTCTAGATAACCTAACTGGCCGCCTACTTAGGAGGAACTAACTGAAGTCTACTAAGCAGTAGATACATTAACTGACATTTTACTAAGTACTGGCCTTCTTTTAATGAGTATATAACCCAACTGTATCTCTCCTAAGGAGTAGATTACCCAACTGGCCGCCTACTAAGGAGTAGATTACTCAACTGGACGTCTACAAAACAGTAGATAACTAACTGACCCTCTACTAATCAGTATATAACCGAACTTATTGTCTTCTAAGGAGTAGATAACTCAACTCGACGTCTACTAAACAGTAGATAACTAAGTGACTCTCTACTAATTAGTATATTACCGAACAGGTTGACTACTAAGGAATAGATAACTCAACTGGACGTCTACTAAACAGTAGATAACTAACTAATTAGTATATAACCCAACTGGTTATCTACTAAGGAGTAGATAACCCAATTTGTCATCAGATAAGGCGTAGATAACACAACTGGCACTCTACTAAGGAGAAGATAATGCAACTTGTCGTCTACTAAGGACGTATACTAAGAAGTAGATAAACTTACTGGAAGTTCACTAAGTAGTAGATAACGCAACTAGGAGTAGATAACCCAACTTGTCGTCTACTAAGAACTAGATAACCCAACTGGTCGCCTACTAGGGAGTAATAATGCTAAGCAGAAATTTAGTTGAGGACCTAACTGGCCCTCTACTATGGAGTCGATAAACTAACTTATCGTACATTAAGGATTATATTAGTAGGCTACTAAGAAGTAGATTTCTCTGACGGAGTCGTGTGATGAACAATTTTGTTTGTTGCATTTAGACCTAATACACTGATACTAACCATTCAAGCAGAGATTTGTCCAAATTTGATCAGTACTGGGATCACTAGACTCTACTTAATTCACACTTCATTTCCCATTTTATTGTAACTGTTCCCTATAGGTCTTGGAACCTCGAAAATTATCCTTCTCTTAAAAACTCGTTTGATATAAACCGCATCGGGAAGTATTTCAGATTCATGCCCTTAACGACAGTGGACACCAATGGACATCAATGGACATCAATGGACACCAAATAATCCCTAGGAAATCGGATCAGATAGGTAGGTCTTAATTTCATCAATCTGGGATCAGTAAATATAGTTTATTTGGCCCCACAGTTTCCGTAGGCTACGAATAATAAGACGTATAAACCTCTTGTCACCTAAGCTCATTATAATTTCATTTCAGGTCTCCTAATCAAATATCTCAATATCCATCATACCTTGCAAGACGGTATCATAGGAACTTAAGCCTTGTCTTAAGTAACTTTCTGATAGAGGTCAATAAAATTTACTCAACCTAAGCTGTAAACTTCAATTTATCAATAAATACATTTGTTTCAGGTTTTCGTTTTTTTCATCCAGAAATTTATTAAAAATAAAAAATCTATTTTAAGTTCAAATAAAAACTAAATCCATCTTAAAAACCAGCCCTGATGTTATTTTCTCGTTGACAAAATTTTGAA
Source organism: Eudasyphora cyanicolor (assembly GCA_963930755.1). NCBI lineage: Eukaryota > Metazoa > Arthropoda > Insecta > Diptera > Muscidae > Eudasyphora > Eudasyphora cyanicolor. Next base: position 194,494,365 of record OZ005734.1, read on the forward strand.
AAACTAAAAGAATTTGAGAAGATCTTAAACACTACCAAATTTGTACAATCGAAAGGAAATGTATTTATTTTTTGGTTTTTCCAAATTCCAGTTAGCCAACAAAATTTTGCAGATTTTTTTTTATCAAAATGGCCTTTAATTGATGTAAATATGTAAGATCGAGTAGTTTGGGGCTGGATTTTAGAGGAGTCTTCTTGTTGGGGAGGGAGGTTGTGGGGGGAAGGGTGATTTGTGAAAAGGTGGAGGGATCAGGACAAAACTGTGCCAGAGTGTTTTCTACATAAGGGGGGCTACCAAAAATCCCCCTTTTTTGTTTTAAGAAAAAGAAGTGCTAGAAGCTTTTTCCCGCTTTTGTTGGGGCGGGTAAGGGAATTGTGAGTAAATTCTCTTTTAGGAAACCAAACAACATATTGTCTTTCCTTTTGCCTAGACTTTTTTCCTTTTTGTTGTTGTCTTTGTATCTTCTTTTGTTTCTTTGTTTGTTTTTTGTTTCGCTATATCAGTTTTTATTAAATGGTATTTTAATTTAATTTTTCTCTTCAAAAAAATGAACAACAGAATAATTTTTTAAATTTTTTCTTCTTTTTTTGAGGTTTTTTTTCTTTCATATAAGTTTTTTTGGTTTTGTTTAAATTATAATAAAATATTATTTTCTTAAGATTGTTTTATTTTTCTTAAAAAAAAATGATGAGAAAAAATGAAAAATCTTCAGATTTGCAGTTGTTGTCGCAAATTAGTTGGTTCTTTAATGGTGTTGTTGTTGTTTTTGGTTTTTCATGATTTTCAATTATTATTTTTTGGTTTTGTTTTGATTGCTTTTGTTTTTAATTAATTTAATTAAATTATTTAATTAATTATTACGAGAGAGAGTAGTGATGGTTATTACGTTCGAATAACATCGATGGAGAATGGTTGTAGCTATATAGATTTTTAACAGATGGTCAATAAAAATTTATAGCATATCGGGTCTGTCGCACATTTTGGCAAGAAATGCTGTAAAAAGAGAAGAGAGAGAGAGAAAAGAAAAATATTAATATTTGATTAAAGGGTTTTTAAAAGATATTTGATATATGATTTTTGTTTTTGAAATGTTCTGTGGTTTTTTATAATTTTTTTAGATAATAAATATTCCTTCAATGTATACGTTTTTGCCCTAGCGCCATCTATATTTCAGTTTTATATCTTTTGCTACAAAGTTTTTTATTATAAATTACAGATACAGATATGTATTTTTCTTCAAATCCCTTTGAATTATAAAAACGAATGCTCCTACTTAAGCAGATCTTATAATAAGTATGAATGATTTAATAATTTATTGACTAACAGATAGCGTATATCGGCTGATTAATCTATTCACATTTTTTGAAAATAATTAGAAATTTTGATTACCTTTGTGACACTTTTGGTAAAAGAATATTATCAGAATATTCCGGTTATAGCTAATCTTAATCGATCATTACAAATAAATAAATAATAACCATAAAAAAAATTATTTTTAATTTTTTAGCGGATCTTCCCTCTGGTGTTCTATCATTATTCTATTATCCTACATGTGAAATCCTGGTATTATATTGGGTCCAATTACATTTTCCTTTCAATTTTCTATGATAATATAAAATTAAGCTGAATTGTAATCCCATTTTTTATTTTCGCAGAAGCTTCCTTAGCTAGCGCCCTCTATTATCCAAATCCTGGCCCTTTGGAATTTCCCATTTAAGCAAAGATTTATCAAATGATTAATTCAAATTTTAAATATTAAAATATCTCGGTATGGCTATATTTATAGCTATCGACTTTTTGGAGAATATTTTTGGCTGTGTTCACATATAGATGGCGTTATAAGAGTTTAAGAATATTCGCGATCCTGCAGACAATTTTCTCTTCATTTTCACATTTGGTCAGAATTTCAAGTCTTGAATTCATATTATAAATATTTATATTCAATATTATTATCATTCGCATCTGTGCAAAGATTTATGAATAAATACACATATAGATGGCGTTATAGCAATTCTGTATGGAATTCATATGTAGATGGCTTTGTAAGACTTTAAAATATTCCCCATTAAATTTTCTTTGATAATAAACTGAATTGTAATCCTATTTTTAATTCTTATTATCACTGAAGCTTCCTTAGCTAGCGCTCTCTATATTTCAAGTCTGACTCTTTTGGCTTTCCCATTTAGGCAAAGATTTATCATTCAATTGCTTCGGGTATCCTTCATAATTTAGACGCAATAAAATGTTCTTATATTTCACTATTTATTTTCTGAATAGTATTTCTCGGAATAGTTAATTAATTATTGCAGAGTTGAAATATAGAGTCGCTGTAATATTTTATTTCTCATGTAGATGGCGATTTAATATTTTTTATTTTCCTAGACATCTGATAGCCTTCTATGCTGACTTTTTTAAAAGTCTCTAAGATCTAGTAAAAATCAGTCTAGTTCGAAAACTAGGTTTTTTATATCCTAAAAATTAATAGTGTATGATGTTTTGAACAAATAAGTTGTAGAGGAGCACAAATTACAACACTGATACTTGGGAGTGGACTATACGCTCAACATTTAAGACCCCGTAACAAACCTCATCTATCGCTGCAGGACGGATCTGCTCTGTGATCCCAAAAACTCAAGCAGAACTTATCTCAAACAATTTTTGTACAAAAGAAACTTACCGTTTAGTCGAAGACGACGGGATCGCTCATCAATCTTTGGATGAATTCTGTGGTGGTATTGAAGGTAGGTGCACAACAGGTGGTGTGTTTTGGATTTGGTGTTGTTTGATTCAGTGATGGGTAAGGATAGGAATAAAGTGCATTGGGGTTTTTTGCAATTGTGGAATGGGGGTACAGTTGTTGTGGTCGGGTACAGATAAAACAAATAGTGCACATAAAACATTGTGATGTTTTAAACATTAAACATAGGTGCCAGGTACAGTACAGGTAGAGAACAAGTGATGTTGGAGTTGGTGCCAGGTACAATTACACAATAATAATATCACACATGAAATTACACAAAAAAATACAAACAAATTTAGAGGAGAACATTTGTGGAGAAACCGAATGGCTTAGGCCATACACCAGACCAATTGGTCTAAAACTTACGGGAGTAGGGGATCATGCCTTCATCATCCTCAGGGTCCATGCAGTCAGCGAAGAGAGTCTCAACTTGTTCATCTTCCAAGTTTTCACCTGAAAAAAAGAAAACACAAAATTCAACATTTTGTTCCTTGGATTATATTATTTTTCGTGTAACTTACCCAAGGAGAGGAGGGCGTGTTGCAATTCAGCCAAGAGCATAGTGCCGTTCTCAGCCTTGTCGTACAATTTCAAGCACTCAATGAAATCTTCGTAGCAACCTTGTTCCTTTTCCTTCTTGACTTGGGAGTAGATGGGAAGGAATTCATCGAACTTGATCATCTTCAACTTGCGTTGCTTGGTGCCACCCATCTTTTCAATCAAAGCCAAAGTGGGGTTCAAGTTGAGGGCGCGGAGGGCATCACCTAGATCAACGGCATCAATGCCATCGGCACTGCCCATAACCTCGAATACGAATTCGATATCTTAGGAAAGAGGAAGAAGAAAAAGAAGAAAGAAAATTAATAAAATGGAACCATATTTTGTCTAAGGATAATTGGAACAGTCATTTTTGATAATAGCAGAATACGCCGCAATATCTAACCACAAAGATTTTCTTAAATATCCAAATGATTTGGTTAATATTATTTTTAGTTTTAGAGTTCAAGTTTTCTATTGGTCGAACAAAACTGCTATAAGCAGAGAGGAAGCCATTTGCAGGGTTTTTAGAGTACTTTTTTCTTCACCTGCAGATGGTGCGGCAAGTCGTAATGGTATACTTCTTCACCTGCAGATGGTGCGGTAAGTCGGAATTCTGCTGAATATATTCTCCTAAACTAGTTCGATATCCCTTTTTATCTTTCAATTAATTAATATTACCTCTCTCAGTACCCCTCGGACTTTTTTCATATGTAGAGGGCGCTGTAAGTCAGAATGGTACACTTTTTCACAGGCAGATGGCGCTGTAAGTTAGAATTCTGTAATATTTTCTCCTAATCTATTTTAATATCTGTTTTTGGCTTTCAATCAATTAACATTTTTTGTTGAAATTACATTTTCTTTAAATATTGCAGGAAGAAAATGTAGATGGCATTTTTTCTTCATATTTTTAAACTGTTGCAAACTCTTATTCTTAAATTCAATTATTTGTAATAACTAATAACTGAAATTTTAGAGTTTGTAATAACTGAAAACTCAAATTTTAGAGTTCAGCTTAGCATTGCTAAGAAATATTTGGATCGGATGGAATGTGAGAAAAAATTATGGATTGCAATGGAATATCATTTATTCTGATATTTATAACTCATGATTTTAGAAAGTCGAAATGTCAGATGTAGATGGCTGTGGTTTAGGTAAATCAACCGTATCTAATTAGAAATTTTAATATATGTATATTAAATACAAAATGCATTTCTTATTATGTTAAAGATCATGAAGCTTCCATAAATAGGCAAAAACTCCAAGAGACAAAAATTTTGATGGCGCTTTTTCAGCTTTTAAGCTGTTGAAAACTTATGTTCTTAACTAAACTAAAAATTCTAATTTTGGGTTTCAGCTTAGCAAGAAGTATTTGGGTCGGATGGAGTGTGCGAAAAAAGATTAAAAATTCGAAATGTCAGATATAGATGCCTGATATTTAGGCAAAGTAATCGTATATAATGGGAAATTTTAATATTAATTTAATAGAAAATGCATTTCTTATTAGGTTAAAGATCATGAAGCTTCCATAAAGAGGCAAGAAACCCAAGAGACAAAAATGTAGATGGTGCTTTTTCAGTTTGTAAACTATAGCCAAATTATATTCTTAAGTTTAGTTATCGATATTAACTGAAAATTCTAATTTTCGAGATCATCTTAGCCAGAAATATTTGGATCGGATGGAATGTGAGAAAAAAGTATTGAGAATCCGATATGTCATATATAGATGGCTCTGGTTTAAGCAATGTTATCATATTTAATTGGCAATTTAAATATAAATTTAATAGAAAATGCAGTTCTTATTATGTTTAAAATCATGAAGCTTCCATAAAGAGGCAAGAAACCCTAGAGACAATTTTATCTATTGCTTTTTTATAAAAAAAAAAGCTCCTATGGGTTCGAGCTTAACTTTAGACAACTGAAAGCTTTTAGATTAGCCTCATTTAGGGGTTATTGTTCCGAATACAGTTCCTAATTGCTTCGAATTATTTTGGTTAAATCCGTAGAAAATATTTTGTTTATAATAATTATTTTTTTAAATAATAACTATTTTTTTTAAATAATAATTATTTTTTAAACAATGTTGTTTTTAAATTAATAATTATTTTATTATATTAGTAAAATAATTGGAAATTCAAATTTAAAAATGTTGGAAGAAAACAAGTTATTTTCTCAGTCGTTATGACCTAAATTAATAAATTTCAATTTATTTCCTCCAAACTTATACACATACATATTTCTAAAATTCTGCAATCTAAAAAAACATCTGTGATCTTTAAATTAATTATTTATTTAAAGAACGATTTAACATTCTACAAAAAATTTTGAAAAAAATTAATTATGTTCTACATATGAACTAAATATTTATTTAACGAGTGATTTAATATTCTTCAAAAAAGTATGTCCAAAAATAAAATTTTGAAAAAAATAAAATTGAAATTCTTGTATAATGACAGTGAAAATTTATTGTATTTATATGTAAGAAGAAAAGAGACGCACCCGCCCTCGTACACCCCTAGAAAAGAGGGCGTAGTATATACATATTTATCTATATGTATAAGTAGCACAAGTCCTTATATACAAGTATATAGGCATACATATATTTCTGAGTATTATGTCATATACTAAAACAAATACACATACGCGAAATTCGACACCCGAAAAATGTCTACACTTTTCCTAGAGCTATGTGTGTTCGGTTCTGTTCTTTCCTCTCTGCATATGCATATTTCGTGGAATATTGCCCAAACATATTGGTGTATATAATAAGTATGTAGACGCACACACACTCTCAGAGTTTCCACTGTACATCTGCTTTGCCCAAATTAGACATGCGTTTGTTGGCCCAAAATCCACTCACTCACACAGACCCACACGCACATGTCTATCCATCGTTCGTTTGTACTATCGATCAATTCGTGTAGAGCTTCGGGTGTATGAATGTTCTATATTTGCACTCATTACTCTTTGGCATTGGGTCGGGCATTTTTTCGCTCGTGTGTGAGTTCGTGTTGCTAAGTTCTTGTGTACGTATGACTGCTTTGCTCTGCACAAATCTGTCAAACATTCTCATTCCTTTTGCTTTCTACTCTTTTTTTACCCTCTCTCGCTCAAATCAAATAGTTTAGATGTGAATGAATTATTTCGAAAATTTCGAAACCAAAATGTACTGAAAAACTATTTCAGAATTCCGTAATGTGAACTTATGTGTGTACGTTAGTTTTGTTGTTGTTGTGTGTGCATTTTAAAAATAGCTCCGAATTTTTCGTATGCTTTTCTAATAGAATAGCATTTTCTTTTTTGTTTGAATTTTAAATGGCTGAAATTGGGTTTTTTCTTTCTTTTTGAGAAATCAAAATGCTATTTTAAAAAAATAATTTTTGTTTCAAAATTTTAAAAAAATATATACTTTTTTGCCTTTTCTACGAATTACATTCTACATTTTAATGATCTCCCATTTTTTAAATTTTAATGGCTTAAATTTTGAAATTTTTCTACGTTTTTTAGAGATTTAATTAGTTTTTCTTTTCGAGAAATCGAAATTCTATTTCATGATAGAGAAGTATAAACATTTTAAAGATGTGTTTTTTTTTGTTCCAAATTAAAAAATATATACATATATTTTTGTATTTCCCTTGATTTCATTTCTCTTTTTTTATTAATCTCTTATTTCCAAATTATATTTACGCACTTTACCATTTTAACGGAAAAACATTGTTGACCTAATTCTTAAATCAAAGATACATGTGCATTCAATTCAAAGGCATTGAGTATTATTTACTTAAATTTAAGTAAATTTCTTTCTTTCATTCTTCATGTCTTATCTTTTAATTTATGTACAAACTTAATTTAAAGATTATAATCTTTAAAAATTGTTGAACTTTATATAAGTTCGCTAAGTAATTTTTGTGGTATTCCTTTAGGTTCTTTAATACCAATAAGTCCCATCTGAGTGGAAAGCTTTTGTGCAGAATAACAATTTTGAATTATCATTTCACAAATTCTAAACAGGAATTTTCGTGGCAAGACCTTCACAAGATATTATACCAATACAAAGCTCTTGACCCCCAGAATATTATTTGGTATTCTTTCATGATCTTAGTGTTCTCTGGCTTAAGTGTATGTCCATGGACATGAGTCGTTTAAACTTCTCCTCTCTTCAACCTAACCCTAACCTAATGTTCTCTAAAATTCAAATTGTAATCAAGAGAGGTTAATGGAAAGTTCTTGACCCAATAATGTAAAAACTTTATTTTTCAATTATTTTATAACAACAATCGTTTTTGTGGTACACTGTTAGCAACTTTAGTGCCCTTAATTTATAATAGATGTTATATCAGCAGAGAGGGCTTGACCCAAAGATGTGCAGAATACCATACTATTATGAATTTAGGAACATTTATATATTTTTTTAATCAAATAAAATTAATGTAATAATTGGGCTACGCTAATTTTTGTGGTACATTTTTAGGGTATTTAGTGCTCTCGAACTTTAGCAGATTTTACATCACCCAAAAGCCCTTAATTCTAAGATGTGCAGAATTACAATTACAAATTTTAAATCAAGTAATAATTTTATATTTTTTGAATCAAATAACAATAAGATTATAAATGGGCTATGCTAATTTTTGTGGTACATTTTTAGGGTTTTTAGGGTTCCCGAATTTTATCAAGTTTTATATCAAAGAAAAGCCCTTAATCCCAGTATTTGCAGAATACTAAAATTATAATATTATTGTAGAAGTGAATTTACAAAAATACAACATCTAAATGTTGATCAGATGTGAATAGGAAAGGCATTTGTTTTATTGCATCTGAGAGCAAGAGTGAGAATTAGTATACATGAAATTGGAATGCGTCGTTTTGACTCATTGTATCTTAAATTTAACGACAATTTTGTTAGCATCCTTAAATTAAAGACATTTTCTTTGATCTTAGTAGTTGTTCTTCTACGCGATGAGATCCCGATATCTGAAATTTTCTGGTTGTGTATATTACCATCCGAGTTTAACCTGCATTTGTCTTCCAATCAAAGAAAATTACCTTGTATATTACTCGAAATTCAAATGCTTCATTTGATTTATTTCTTTTAATTAAATATAATTTCTTTAGTAATGATTATGTCTATATTTCCTCATTACTAAAGACTTATTTCTTTAAATTAAAGATACTTTCTTTAGTAATGATGATGTCTATATGTTAATTACCTATATTGAGGTCTGATACTTTTCTAAACTATTTGTGTTTTAAATTTAAAATCCCGTTAAAGATTTTCATTCTTCAAATTTCAAAATTTCATTCTAACCAAAAATTTTTTATTATAAAGGAAATTTCATTTACTTTTCAATATTAGATAAAAAAATACAATGAAATAATAATTTAGCCAAAAATTTATTTTATTTATAAAGGCAATTTAATTATTATTTAATTAATTTAATTATAATCCCGTTAACGATTTTTTTCTTCAATTTTAAAAAAATATCAGTCTAACCAAAAATTTTTTATTAAAAAGGCAATTTAATTTTCTTTTCAAATATTAGAAAAAAATACAATGAAATAATAATTTAGCCAAAAATGTCTTATTAATAATGATAATTTAATTTTTTTTTATTTTAAGAAGTTTTTAGAGTTTGTATTAATTTTGGTACTTTAAGGAATCACTCAATTTTGAAAACTCTTCTCTAAATTTATTATTTCATCGGAATATATTTAAAGAAAATAGTCATAGACATTTTAAAAGTCCTATGTTATTCCACATATCGTATTGTTTAAAGAAAATTTAAAGACACTTGGTTTTTCATAACCTCTAAAATTTCAATTGTTTACTATTCAATCCATATTTAGTAGTAAATTGTTGTATGGTTTCGGCATATTTTCGGCAATTGTTATATCATCGACAAAATCATTTAGATTTGCATTTGTATTCTTAATTTTTTTAATTTCTTTTTTGTTTCAAATGTCTGTCTATTTTCACTTTTGCGCACTTTTTTCAAGTTATTATTTATAATCCAAAAACTTTGAGGTTAGAATGTTCGTTTAGTGACTGCATAATGCTATTATTCGTTCTATATAACCCTGGAAAGGGTTAAGGTTTTGTTGTGTAGAAAACTTACTTTCTTGTTCACGCTTTGGTACATCGGCCTGGAGTTGTTTAAAATGGTGGAGGCATTGCGTTGGATATTAACAGGAACCGAGAAGTAGAAAAATACAAGTTAACATTTTTTTCAGAAATTTTCTTTAGAATTTATTTCATTATTTTTCTTTTCTTTAAGTTTTTTTTCATATTTGAGAATTGTTTTTTATTTCTTTATTTTTTTTTAATTCATAAGTTCATTTATTCACATTTTTTTTTTAAAAGACTTTGTCTTATTTATTTTTTGTCTTCATAGATTTATTTTTTCTTAACACACTTGACGGAAAACACACTCACCATTTTGATTGTTTGATTGAGAAAAAGCAACTAACTCGCGAATGAGCTCGGTCTCGACTGAACACTTTTCTTCGCCAACAATTTGTAAAGGTAATTCTAAGGTGGATTCTTGACCACTAATACATGATCACTCGCACCAATACATAAACAACAGCTAGACATTCTTTGCACGAACTTTACCCATCAAAATACACATATATGTATGCATCCACAACCACAGCCATTAGTTATAGTTATTTGATAAATGAAATGACGAAATCTCTTTGCAAGAGCTTTTGCTGGTATTAGTTACGAACGACCTCACTCATACTCTCTCATCTCAACTCATCTAGCTAGGTGGCATTGCGATGGGATAGATCTCCGCAATTTACTGTAAACACAGACGAGAGTACACGAATAGGTATCTATGTACGATGAAGGAAAGAGCAAGCATACACACATACACGAGCTCTAACATATGTATGCTTATACATTCGGCTAGCATCCGAAAATACCCCAGTCAGTGGCGAATGAGTGAGTATGTTTTGTTGCCGTTGATAATGACGACGATGCTGCTCAGCATATAGAGAAGGAAATTTTGGATTTGTTTTCTTTCATTCTATTCTAAGACGCCAAGCAAAATAAAGGCACAACAAAAGCAACAACAATAGGCAACCGCCTGTTGTTAGTGCTATAGACCGATGAAGCAGTAGGAAAAGCAGCCAAGGCATTTAGCCAAGCATCTCTATTAACTAAAACACACACAAATATATACATACATATATTCGTCTATATATCCCTGTGTGTATGTTATTCATTTTGGGCAACATTCATGCCACCACCTCCACCTTGCATGAGTATGAGTTTTCGTAGTCGTCAGTCAGTCAGTTAGATTTGTTTTTGTTTTCTTCTTTTCTTATTTTTTTGCTCTTTGCGCTATTTGCGCCTCCAACTTTTGCCTTGTCTTTAGTCTATTTTTAAAGAATCCACTTTTCATGACTCCGTTAATGTGGCCACTCTCTCATACTGTTGCTTTAGCGTTGTTGTTGCACGCAAAATACTAACAATAATTTCTATGAGATTTTTAATGTTGCTGTTTCATAATGTTGTGTTGTTGTTTTTGTTAGCTTATTGTTGCTGGGGTGGCCGTCGCTGAGGTGGTCGGCCCAAACAGTGTTGAATATCATCTTTTCAATATTTCAACATTCATCTCGCGATACATACATAGTTTCCAATTCTTTTTATTTTTGTTGCTTATTTCAAAAAGTTTCTTCTTTCCGCCATATTGTTTATTTGTGAAAATTTTAGAAATTTCACTATAAAATTTTGAATATTTTCAAATCATTTGCATGACCCTGTCGTCGTTGTCGTTCGTCTAATAGTTTAGGTTTTTGTTGTTGCAGTTTGTTTATGCGTTTGCCAAGTTTCAAAAAAAAGAATAAAATAAAGAAATACATAAAACAAAAACATTTTTATTTTGTTTATATGGTTTAAATTGGAGTGATACATACATATTAATAAAACTATCCTTATGCGGAAGCGTTTAAATATATTAAAGTAATCCAATAAAAAACTCTCCGGGAAGACACTTTTAAAATGTATGATAGAACTAGGAGCAGGCGAAAATCGCAAATAGCGAAGCTAACCTATTGCCCTCGGATTCAGCGAGCTCGAAATAGTTTACCTATTTGGTGTAATTTCAGTTAGATTTTTGGACTATTTGAAAATGTTGAACATTTCTTTGTTAAACATTAGTAAAATATATCGTAAGTAAATGAAGAAGAAGCCAGTTTTGAAACCAATTAAATGTTTACTAAGTAATCGATGAACTTCGAAGACTAGTCTCAGCTGGTCCTCTACTAAGGAGTAGATAACCGAACTGGAAGTCTAATAAGCTGTGGATAAACCAACTGGTATTTGATTAAGTAGTGGATAGTCCAACTCAGTGTCAGGCAGCATAAGTCACATTTGAAACAAATTTAATGTTATTAACACAGTACTAGTACAACATTTTCGAGGTCATCGAAAGTTGACTCCAAAGTCCAAAACATAAAACAACACAGCATTGTTATCCATATCGTATGAACAACATTAATTATAATATTCATACTAACTAGTGGTCGAAGCAATAACGATACTAGTAAAGAGGTGTTTGACTGGAATTCGAATGTTTTTTTTTGGCGTTTGTGTTAAATTTTGGGCCTTTGTGTGTTCTGACATACATATCCTCGGCTTAATGCTATTTTGGTCCATACGCGTTTTGCGTTTTTGGAGTTAGGAGTTTCAAGTTTATATGGGTTTCAAGCATGCTCTTTCAGAATCTGCAATATTTTTTTTCCTATCTCGTCTAGTTTTCGAGATATTGGTAGGGTAAATCGATTTAACTCTAATTTAAGGGAAATAATTTTTATATTTTTGTTCTATATCCCCATTTTTCTATCGCCTTATATTTTTTACTCACAATTTTAGGTTCTTTCGATCACAATATGTAAATTACTCTCCTTTCATACTGACCTTCTTTGTGGTCCATGTAATACAAATACGAAAAAATATTAAAATTAAAGTGGATATGGACCAAAATGCTATAACTTGCTTATTTTTGAATATAATGGCATAGAAATGCATGGGAATAATACAAATACTGTTGGGAACCCTATGGAATAAAAAGTGTGTAACTCTTCAGTCCCGTTTTTACTCAAGCAATAAATTGCGTTTTTCTCCGATCATACAAAATGGCGTATGGAACAAAATAGCATTAAGCCGACGATATATAGTAAAATTTCATTTTAAAAATTTTTGTAGAACATTTCATCTACGCCCTCCCATTTTCAGGGGTGTTTTTTATACCCTACACCACACTGTGGTACAGGGTATTATGACTTTGTGCATTTGTTTGTAACACCCAAAAGGAGAAGAGATAGATCCATTGTTTATTATACCGATCGACTTGTAATCACTTTCTGAGTCGATTTAGCTATGTCCGTCTGGTCGTACAGGTCGCAAATATGGCCCGATCTTGAAGAAACTTTACACATATCTTTTTTTTGGCCCAAGGACGATCCCTATTTAATTTGGTTAAAATCGGTTCAGATTTGGATATAGCCCCCATATATATGTTAGCCCCGATTTGACATGTAAGCGCTGTAAAAACTTTATTTTATACCCGATCAGTATGAAATTCAGCAGAAAGAGGTCTCTTATTATATGAATGAACACTGTTAAACTTGGAAGAAATCGGTTCAGATTTAGATATATCCCCCATATATACGTTACCCCCGATTTCACATGTAAGCGCCATAAAAAATTTAGTTTATAACCGATCAGTGTGAAATTCGACAGAAAGAGGATTCTTATTACATGAAGGAATACTACCAAATTCGGAGAAAATCGGTTTAGATTTAGATATAGCCCCCATATATATGTTACCCCCGATTTTACATGTAACCGCTGTAAAAAGTGTATTTTTAATCCAATCAGTACGAAATTCCGCAGAAAGAGGTTTCTTATTACATGAATTCATACTGCCAAATTTGAGGGAAATCGGTTCAGATTTAGATATAGCCCCCATATTTACGTTTCCCACGATTTAACATGTAAGCGCTGTACAATCTGTATTTTATATCCGATCAGTAAAAAAATCCACACAAAGAGGTTTCTTATTATATGAAAGGATACTTCCAAATTCAGAGAAAATCGGTTCAGATTTAGATATAGGTCCCATATATATGTTACCGCCGATTTGACATGTAAGTGCTGTATAGACTGTATTTTATATCCGGTCAGTACTAAATTTGACAGAAAGAAGTTTATTTTTCAATGAATGAGTATTCAAGGAAAATCCGTTCAGATTTATATATAAACTCCATATATATGTTCCTCCTGATTTGGTACCAAAGCGCTATATAAGTTGTACTTTACTACCGATCAAAATTTTCCAGAAAGATGTTCCTAATTTTTTTATATAAGCGCTATTTTAGAGACCTGAAAGGCTTCTGCGAAAATGAAAATTAAAACATTACATAAACCAATTATTCCAAGGTAGTACCTACCTAACATACCCTGCATATATTACTTATATTGTGTACGACCAAAAATCGGACTATTTATTGTGTTAAGGCAATATGTGGAATATTATTATTAGTTACATTTTTAATTCCACACATTATATTAAACTCCTCTTTGGAATAAGCCTTGACGTGGCGGGGGAGCTAAGTACTTTCGTAAAAGAAAGGAAACTAATTATTCCAACTATTCAAAAAGAAATTCTTAATGTACATTGCCGAGGTGGTGTAGGGTATTATGTAGTCGGCCCGCCCGACTTTAACCTTTCCTTACTGGTTTTTATTTGTTAAAATAAAGGCAAAAATTACCTCTACACAGTACAGCATTTTTCAGCTCATTGATTTGGGACTCAATTCTGAGAATTGGCCCCAGAAATAAGTACTTCTTCATCATTCGTTTAGTCAAGTTGGCTCAATTAATAATTTGATGGCAATCATGGTGGATTTTTAGCACTTTTTCTATATTTTAATACGATTATATTTCGGTATACCGTATGGAATATATCTTTTGTGTCTGAAGCCAAGTTGTTGATATTAAATAGGAGAAAAAATGCGGAACAAAACTAAGCGAAAAAAGTGCATCCAGTGCCTTAAAAATCGCAAAAATGTCAATTTTTCCCCATTTTCAACTTTTTTGCTCAATAACTGGATTACAAATTCACAAATATGGCTGTTTCATTTCTTTACAAACTTTATTTTGCATGAAAATTAAAATTCCGATTAATATTACAGCTATTCTTAAAGAAACAGCTGTTACTGCTGTTCCGACTAGAGTGATCAAAACCGGTTTAAAATAAACCGGCCCACCGGTTTTTTTGCTTCCACCGTCCCCGGTTTTTCTCAAAATCATGAATTTCGAACAACCGGTGCAACCGGTTTTTTTTCGTTTGTGTCCACCGGTTTTCCGGTTTTTTTATTACCACTAAAATATTAAAAATTATTTACAATTTTATATACAAAATATCACAAATTAAGATAATAATGTGAAAGATCTCCTTATATGGCCTAAAAAGACTCGGCAACTTTGCTAGAATCCGAAGCCATTCACCAATTACTATACAAATTACAAAAATTTAAAGAAAATAAATGATTCATACGCGCAGAAGTTATGTGAAAAGTAAACGCATTCTCCCACTTCCAAACCGAAAGAAAAACAGGTAAGGAAATTTCATTTGGGTAAACCGACTAGTGTATACTCTTATATATTTATATGTATACTCGTATATACCCACCTGCACTAAAGTGTGTATATAAAATATATATGTATAAAGATCTAATACCTCTATTAAATATTCTATTTAATATCCCGAAATATTAATATTTTCTTGACTGAACTACATAAGGGGAATTTCATGTCAAGTGAGTTAATTTTTAAAAGGGATGTCTTCTGTCGGGATGAAAATTGCACCAAGTAGCCCTATCAGATAGTAGTTATGAGACACAATTCCAACGAAATCGGTTAAGGACTTTCCGAGTTGGATGGTGTCAAATATTGACATTTTTGTCAAACGGTTGTTTTTCCCATCTGAAATGCTATAATGTTTGGTTGAACGTTATTTTTTTTTTAGAGGTTTATATTTATTTTGATAGATCAATAGGTCCCATCCCATTAATAGGTCACAAAGCTTTTAAAGGAAATTATCTAAGCTTTCTTTTGAGCAAAAAAAATCAAAAATTAAAACATAGGTTTTTACCAAAATTTCAAAAAAGTTTAATTTTGCAAAAAAGTAATGAAAATATATTTGCTAATTTTTTTTAAAAGGTTGAAGAAAAGACTATCGATAACGCTTTTGGAAAATGTTTCTAAATACAATAGCTAATTAGTTATAAGTATAAGATAAAAGGACCGTTTGACTCAAATGACAATATTCATCACAATCAAACTCATAACTACTATCCAACAGGACTAAATTTGGTGCAAGATTCGTGATCAGAAGACATCGCTTTTAAAAATTTAATATTAAAAAATCGCCTTTTTTGTTATTAAAAAGGAAAATGTTTTTCAAACGGCAATTTTCATACTGTTTTGTTATGCAGAAAAAAACCGGTTCTACCGGTTTCCCCGGTTTTCTTCGAAGAAAAAAACCGTCCACCGGGTTTTTTATAACTTAAATAAACCATCCACCGGTTTTTTATTTTTTCAAAAAAACCGGTTTTTTGATCACTCTAGTTCCGACGAAACCTGGCTCAAAAATTAATTTCGAGCCCCCGGATCTTTCAAAATATGTCTGTTGCCACAATATGTTAGTACATAAAATAAAAAACTTAAACGGATAAAAATAAAATATATTTTCCTCCGTTGGAAATACTACCTCTATATTATTACAGTTCACATTTTCATTACAGTCTCTTTATGCAAGCAAAATATTTAATAAAAGAAAAATAATAAATACTTTAAACAAATTTGTAGAATTTGTAAGAATATTGTTTACGCTAAATAAAAAGTCAACTCAGGTATAGTACCAATAATAAATTTTCAGAATTTGTAAGAATATTGTTTACACTGAATAAAAAGTTAATTCAATTTTAGCACCATTAATTTCTAGATTACACGCTGGAAAAAAATCGCTTCTGTAGTATATTGTTCCAAACATATTCTGCTGGAAACATACATATGTTTAGGGTACACTCCAAATATATAATATTTGACACTCACAAATATTATATGTATGTATGTGAGGATGTTGTTCTAAACAAAATTATGTTTTTATCCTAATATTTTTTTATTTGGAAATAATATTTCCAAAACAATGATTAATTTAAAGGAAATTTTTTAGTGTTTTAGAAATTTTATATGTTTGAAAAATGTAATTCGTATAATTTTGGATTACGACAAATAGCATTGATGGATTAAGAATTGGACTATAAATATAATTAAAAATTAGTGCTGTAAAAAAAAGAAAATGTTGCTTATGCCATTATTACCTATAAAGTACAAAATCGAGGAAAAAATAATATTAAAAATTGCCAAAGTCAACAAAGTTTTAAATTTTTTTTTAAATATAATGTATTTGGATAAATTCCTAAACAATATCTTTGTTTGTTTGCAAATACATATTTTATTTGTGACAGTATGTTCGTTCCAAACAAAATTTCTTGATTTCTTGAATCCAAGCATGATTTCTTGATTATCCCATTACGTTTCTATTCCAAAATGACTTATTTGCATTTTTTAAGGACCAAATTGCCCTTGAAAAGTAAATGAAATACCCTTTGTTTGCTAGTTTTACGAAATGATTGTACGTTAAGAAATAAATACACGCTGAAAAAAATTCGCTTCTGTAGTATATTGTCCCAAACATATTCGGCTTGAAACATATATATGTTTGGGGTAGACTCTAAGCATGTAATATTTGGTACACACAAAAATTTGTATTTGGGAAGATGTTGTTCTAAACAAATATTTGTTTACATTCCAATATGTTTTTATTTGGGACCATTATTTCCGAAACAAATATTTATTTGCATTTAAGTATTCATAAAATACATAAATTGTGTTAAATTTTCAGTAATTCAAAGTTAAATTTTTAGAAATTTTTAATGTTCGTAAAAAATAATAATTGAAATCATATAATCTTGGATCAATATAAAGTACTTAGAGGATTGACAACTAATGATTTGAAATGATTGATTTAAAACAGAAGGTAATGCTGCATATGGTATCATAACTGGGAGGTACAATTCGAAACCCAAGAAAAATTGAAACTGAAATATGAAAAACTCAGCAAAAGTTTTGGAAATATTTTTTAAATAAAATATATTTGGAAAAATTCCTAAATAATAATTTTATTTGTATTTAAACACATATTTTATTTGAGAAATTTAGTTTGCAAATATAATTTTCCAAATATATTTTATTGATTTTCAAATAAAATTAATTTGCTAAGAAATATATAATATTTAAAAATTTATGTTCCAAATATATTTTCTTTCGATTCAAACATATCAAAAAAGGCGATTTTGCACCGTGTAAAAAGTAGGTCATTCATGAAGTAAGCGAACAACCCGTGTTTTGTTCACTTATAAACTTGAGACAAAGTTGTTTTATTTTAAAACGTAAAATAACACAAATATAGATGGTTTTAATATCGATTTCAAAGGCATTCTTAATGAAAAAATCAGGGATATAGAATGTTTAAACTTTTAATTATAAAAACATGAATTTTGTAAAATAAGTGAAATCGCTGCAAAATGATAAACCTTTAGGTGCAGATTTATGGAAAATGAATTAAAAATTGGGTCTATATTAAATTGATGTGGCATCTCTTTCCATAGAATAGTTATCTTGTTATAAAAAATCGATTTCCGGACACTTACGTTTTTATTTAACCAATTTAGCATATTTGTATACCCTCCACCATAGGATCGGGGGTATATTCATTTTCACTCAATCCGTTTGTAACACCTCTAAATATTGATCTGAGATCCCATAAAGTATATATATTCTTAATCGTCTTAAAATTCTAAGACAAATCGTCATGTCCGTCTGTCCGTCCGTCTGTTGTATTCACGCTACAATCTATAATTCTTGAGCTGAAATTTGGTATAGATACTTCTAATAGCTGCAGGTAACTTGGGATTGAAAATGGGCTATATCGGTCCATATTTAGATATAGCTCCCATATATAGCTTCTAACTTGTTCTCATCTTCTATATTTATACCCTCACTTTAGTGTGACGAGGGTATATATCATTTGCTACGAAAAAAAGTGTAACACATCGAAGGAGTGATCTAAGACCCTAAGTATGTTCGGCGGATATTCGTTTTGGGTCATTTTAAGACGAATGAGCAATGTCCGTCCGTCTGTCTGTCTATCTGTCTGTCTGTCTGTCTGTCTGTCTGTCTGTCTGTCTGTCTGTGTGTCTGCTGGCTGGTGCGCACGATAACTCTCGAAAGGAGTAACCGATTGACTTCAAATTTGGTACGTGGTAATATTTTTTTCTATCTCCGGCTAAGTTCGAAGATGGGCCATATTGGTCCACTCCTTCTAGTACCTCCCCCACAAAGTGTTAAAATGTTGTAAAATATTGAATCTTTAATAACTGCTATACTACTTATTCGAATCTTCTGAAATTCCACACATAGCATTAGTTTATTAGTCGCTATCAACTCGAGAAAAATGGGCCAAGTTGCTACGCCCCTTTTGGTACCTCCCACACAAATGCACCATTTTGCAGCAAAAGTTATCAGCTTATAACATTAATACCAGTGTATAAAAATGCTTGAAATTTTGTACAGTGTAATGCTTTTATAGTGCCTACAGTCCAGTGAAAAATGGGTGTTATATTCACGCCCCTTTTGGTAGCTCCCACACAAAAGTAACATTTTGCACCAAAAGTTAACAGCTTATAACATTAATACCAGTGTATAAAAATACTTGAAATTTTCTACAGTGTAATGCTTTTATAGTGTCTATAGCCCTATGAAAAATGAACGCTATTGCCACGCCCCTTTTTGTACCTCCCACACAAAGGTACAATTTTGCACAAAAAGTTAAGAGCTCACAACATGAGTACAAATGCACGTAAATGCCACAACATTTTGCACAGTGTAACGCTTTTGAAGTGTCTATAGCCCTGTAAAAAATGGCCGTTATCACCACGCCCCTTTTTGTACCTCCCACACAAAATGTCCAAATCATACCAAAATTTAATATCTCATAATGTTAATAAACTAGTGCAAATAAACGCTTATAATTCGGCGCAGTGCAATGTATTTAAAGTATCTACTATTCAGCGAAAAAAAAATGTATTTGTTAAACCCGTTCTGGTACCTACCATACAATCTAACAGAATAATTCATGTAATATTCAATATTACATTACTCACAAAGTGAGGGTATACCTTAGTCGGTTTACCCGACTGAAACTTTCTTACTTGTTTTTCTGTTTTTCGGTGTTATTTTCTTTAGTTTGAGTTATTTTGTGAGGTCACATGCTATCCATGGTTGAGGGTATATAAGATTCGGCATGGCCGAACTTAACGCTTTTACTTGTTTAACTTAATCCAAATAGAAATTTTCCTCTTTCGTATTGGTCATACAAAATTGACAGGGTTCTCATGCGAATGTTTAATTTTTGAGAATAATCTTTGTGTTACTCATACGTAACATGGCTTCGAAAGCCTGAGATAGAAAACGTATTATCACGTACTAAATTTGAAGACGATCGGTTAATCGTGCACTTTAGACAGACGGACGGACTTTGCTCAAATGACTTAAAACTTCCTAAAAGGGATTTCCGCCGAACATATTTATGGTCTTATGTCACTCTTTCGATGTGTTTCACTTTTGGCCCTCAGCAAATGATATACCCCCTTTTCCTCTAAAGTTAGAGTATAATGAAGTAGAAGAAAGCGCATCCAAATTTAATAAACAACAAGAAGTGCAGAAAAGTACTCGAGTACATGCCTCCATTGCTCGTCAAGGCGTTCAACATTAACCTTCTGACCCACTATGTCGAACATTAACGTTCGCATGACTTCTATGCGAATAACCGATGATTTGCGACCAATTAAAAGGCATCAGGCATTATATTTTAATTTGCTTTGTCGTTCTGATGCCTTTTTGTAGGTCAGCTGATCAGCATATCAGCTGATTTTCTCATAGTAGTCATTCGTACGTTAACGTTCGACATCGTGGGTCAGGCGGTAAAATTACTACTTATGGCACCCACCCATTTGAATGAATATATTCAGAATTACCAGCTCTTATTTATAAAATTCATGCAGTTTTTATACAACATCCAGGTGTTGGTCATAATTATCCCCTCACCTTAGAGAGGAGGGTATATATCATTTGCTACGAGCCAAAAGTGTAGCACATCGAAGGAGTGACCTATGACCCCAAGTCTGATCCGCGGAACATGTTCGTTTTAGAACATTTTAAGTCATTTGAGCAATGTCCGTCCGTCTGTCTGTCTGCTGGCTGGAGCGCACGATAACTCTCGAAATGAGTAAGCGATTGGATTCAAATTTGATATGTGGTAATACATTTATTCCTCTATCTCCGGCTAAGTTCGAAGATGGGCCATATTGGTCCACTCCTTCTAGCACCTCCCCCACAAAGGTTAACTTTTAGTAAAATTTTGATTCTTTAATAAGTCCTATGATATACTATTCTGAAATTCCACACATAGTATTAGTTTATTAGTAGCTAATACGTCAAGAAAAATGGGGATAGTTGCAACGCCCCTTTTGGTACCTCCCACATGAATGGACAATTTTGAACCAAAAGTTAACTGCTTACAGCTTTAATATCAATTTGTTCAAATACATGAAATTTTGTAAAGTGTAATGCTTTAATAGTACCTAGAGTCCAGAGAGCTCCTTTTTGTACTTCCCACACAAATGGACTATTTTGCACCAAAACTTAGAGCTTATAACAACAACAAGCTTATAGAGCTTATAGTATAACAGATTTTGGGGAAAAACAAAAAAATCCCTTTTGTGGGGATTTTCGAATTTATTTTGGGAATTGTGGGATTTATGTTCACAAATATATCGTCGGTGCGCCGACAAAAACTCCTATGTGTAATTTTTCGATTTTTTTTTATTGTCGAATTAGAACGTCCTAGCGGTCAAACGACTACCCACTAAAGCATTTTGCGCTATCTTGACCGGTTCCGAAGTTACCAAAAACTCCTATGTGTATCCCTCTATAGCAATGCTCCGACAAAAACTCCTATGTGTTGTAGGCACAGCCTGTCCCAAGGGATAGAAGGTTGGCTTAGATTCACGCCAAAAAACGGCTAATGAGGTTTTGTTCAGAATCATCCCCTCTATTCGACAATGAATAGATCAAAATTGGATCTGCTTCCATTCGCGAGTTATCGCGAAAACAGTGCTTTTACTCAAAAAAAAACCTAATAGCTTTGATTTGTAAATAAAAACGCGGAAATTTACACGGAGGAAAATCGTCATTTTTGATATGTTTGGAACGAAAGAAAATATAATTGGAAACGATTTTTTTAAATATTATATATTTGTTAACAAATAAATTTTATTTGAAAATCAAGAAATTTTGTTTGGAACGCATATATTAATATATTAGAACATAATTTATTTGCAAACTGAATTTCACAAATAAAATATGTGTTTACACACAAACAAAGTTATTGTTTAAGAAGATTTCCAAATATGTTTTATTTAAAAAGATTTTTAAAACATTACTGACTTATTCGAATTTTAGTTAGTTTTTCCTAGTTTTCGTGTTGAACTTTATAGCTAAAAATGTCCTTATTTATAAATATTCCTATTCATCACTTTTTGTCAATCCATCAATGTCGTTTATATTTACGAAAGATTGTTCGATTGTTAAATTTTACAAACATATAAAATTAATAAAAAAATGTCTCTTTGAAAATTTGAAAAACAGAAAACTTGTCTTTAAGTTAAGGTATTTAATACATTACCAAAATAAATAATTACAAACGAATCCTTGTTTCGGAAATACTAGTTCCAAATAAAAAATATTTGAATGGGAGCCTATTTTTGTTTAGAACAATATCCCCACAAACATATAATATTTGTGTGTGTAAAATATTATATATTTGGAGTGTACCCTAAACATATGTTTATTTCAAGCCGAATATGTTTGGGACAATATACTACAGAAGCGATTTTTTTTCAGCGTGTAGAACTGTAACACAATTTCTTTTAAATATGATTATTTGTAAGACGCTTTGTAACGTCCGCGACATTTGCCATGTTTTTATATTGCGAATTTTGTGTAATCCATAAAATCGACTTACACCGCCAAATTTTTCCAAAAATATTATACCGAATTTAATAAGATTAATATATTTGCATTTTATAATCTCTGAGGAATAAATTAATATCAGCATTTTCGCGAAAAATATCACTCGACGAATAAATTTTATATAAAAAAAAATTAGTTCGGAAATATTTTACTATATAATGCTATTATCTCGCGAATGAACAGTTCTAGGGAAAAGTAATTTTTTTGTTTTATAAATATTTAAAATGCTCCAAACAAAACATCCTATGTGTAGATTTTCATGAAAACCATTTACCACGTCATGGGCTTTTCACATATACGATTTTTGTTATGATATATTTGTGGTAAATAATTAAAAGAAAAATTCAAAAATCTGAGATATTAAAAATATCGCGATTTGACGAAATAGCAACGTTTTTTGTCTCTCTTGAAAACTAGTAAAAAAAACACATAGGAGTTTTCGTCGGCGCACCGACGATATTAATGTTAGAATTAGCCTCGATTCCTGGTGTCAAGGCGTACAAATTACAAAAAAAATAATTGAGATATCATAATTTTTAATGATTCAATGGAAATATAAAATTTCCTTTGTTGTTTATTTTTATTTCACACAGAACATTTTGTTATTAATTTAGAGAAGTTAATGTGAGAGAAATCGGTTCATATTCTGCACTGATATTAAGCAAATGCCGCGACAGGGTCAGGAAAAAAGTGAAAAAAAATCACTTTTCAAACGCAGACAGAAATGTAAAAATGACATAAAATTTTTAAAAATGAAAATTTTTCAATGAAATATTTTGTAGTTTGTAGGTTCTTACATAACAAATCGAATGTAACTCGTGAATCATTATATTTCCAAAAGTCGGTCTCACAATTCCCAAAATAATTTTGAAAATCCCCAAAAATGGGTTTGTTTGATTTTCCCCTCTATCTACTATACTAAAAGCGAGGCTTCAGATTCCCTTTGCAGTTCAGCTAACAACACCTTACCACACATAAATATGCCAAAAGTTTTAACATTTTGGCTTTGCGATTGTAGAAAATGTGGCTTACTTTTGAAATTTGTCTAAAAAATTGTGTAAATTGGAGAAGCTTGGTAACACTACCAGTAAATATTTTTGACCCGTTCTTTCTTTGAGAGCATACTCTGGAAAGTTTCCTTTAAGATGATAGTAAATATGTTATACATTTTTAACTAGCTTCTTCTAAAACTCAAAAATAAGACATATGTAAACTTTTTTCCTAAAAAAAATGACAAAAATCGATATTTTTAAATATGAATTCAAGGGTCCATAACTTTTGTCATGTTGGTTATATCGAACCAATTTTTTTTTCATCATATAGGAAATTTTTTTGCTAATCCAGACATGCTTAAGTGGATAAAATTGGTGCATATTCTGCTTCGATATTTACAAAATACTAGCACAAGGTCTGGGAAAAAAATTAAAAATTCAATTTTCAAATGCAGCCTTAAACATTTTGTTCAACCGAGGTGCCCAACTTTGAGGCCCTGCAGCTCCGACCCTGTATACCACGGGGGGCCCAAACTCAAAACTTAACTTCTCTATACATCTTCTACAAACATGACAAGTTTGGTCGCTATCGGATGTCTGGTTAAGAAACGGCAGAATTATTTCCCTTTTTTGGAATTCCTCCCACTGTGCAGCGTCAACATAAATACATACATCTAGCATATCTGTTAGCTACTTTTCCGCTGTTCATAGTCTAACACTGTCTTGATACGTATGACTTATGTTTCATAATCAATATTATGTTACTCATACGTAGAGGGCCCAGTTATTCTTCCTAACTGACAAATTAGGTACTTTTTATGCCCTCCACCATAGGATGAAGTTTATACTAAGTTCGTCATTTCTTTGCAACGCTTTGAAATGTTCTAGTCGCGTCTGAACATATTTGTAACTTATTTACTGTTGGCATGTATTGGTAATTCTCATAGATTTAAAAAACATTATGTCTGTGATCCTCTTGAAAACGTAGTTTTGCCAGCTATAAAAAAGTTATTTTTTATAGCTGCACGTCATTTGCGATTGAAAATGGTTTTATGTTTTCTAAGGTCCAAAAGACTCTTCCGGTATGTCTCCTTATGCCCAGGGAAAACATAAATTGTATTGTTTAGGCTGGAATTTGTTTTTGCAGTTGGAAACACCATTTCGGTGAGCGCTCGGCGATGTCAATTGTCCACCTCTGAGGTACGATTAGACTCCGTTATTTTGTTGGGGGGTGCCGTTAGGACAAATGTTATGCGAACAATCCACTTACGATTCGTGCACATTTTGCGAATATCGAGCAAGCCATACATAGGATAGAGCCAGAAACCGTCAAAAAGTTTTGGAAAATTGGGTTGACATGATGCGCTACTGCGAATCCAGCCGAGGCAGCCACATGAATGAAATCGTGTTCCATAAGTAATGGAAATATTTGCTCCTGCGAATAAAACAATAATATAGCGACAAAAAATATTTTTGTTTATTTTTTTAATTAAAAATAAAATATTTGGACCACCCTTTATATCAATGATGAACAGCGACTCTATAAGCTTACTGTGCCATGTCTAAAGTCCCTTCGATAGACTAATTCAAATTTATATCACACAGTATCGAAATACGCATCGTGGTTATGAGCTTACATAGCTTTCATAAGGCAGCGCTTCACATTTACCCAGAAAATATCTCTTTCGCAAGGAAAAAATCTAATATTGTATAAATTAAGTCATTAGCAAAAAGTGAATCGATCGGAATAATAAGAAATCGATCTACTCATTTTCTTGTTGGGTGTAACAAACTCAGCGGGGTATACATTTAGTTTCTTTTGACTTTAGGAGGAAATAACCAATTGTTTTTATTCCATAATATTATTGGTAATTCATAAATTTAACAATTATTCCAAGTCAAAGCCGGATAATTGCTTAAATATAGTGGACACTTCAAAATAATCATTAGATCACAAAATCAGTGGCAAAAAATGACAGCCGTCAACATATTAAAAATAAAATTTATTTATTTTATTGCCAGATATTTCCCAGATTTGAATGTACACAAAAAGTATTCCAAAACTATTAAACAAATTTCATTTGAAGTTCAAAGAAATTTCAATTACAGACCTTTAGTGCTCACCTCCGCTATGAGCCATTATCCACAAATACATAATAATTATGTACTCATCCGTATATATGTACGTATATACGTATGAATACTCGAATATACAAATAATATAAAAATACAATTTGTATGTGCTACGATTTGTATTTTGTATTTGCCGATTGCTTGCCCAGCGGCATCTGAATTTCATTTGGCAATACTGTGAAGGAGCCCCTCTCACATTGTTCGTATATATTCATCAGCGGACGGACACAACAACAATTTGTTTGATACTCATCTCTCTGGTATTTTCACCAAAATACATACATATTATTTATATAGCAGAATACACAAAAATATGCATATGTATATATGTATATTCATATACACATATATGTATATGTAGATTGTGTGTAAACAAAATGCATGTACGACTATATTTACGTTTGTCTTCACATAAATGTAAAACTTATTTTTTCAATATTCATTAATTTTGTCGAAACAAATTGAAATCTTCATTGTACTTGACCATCCATCCCCATATGGGTGATACCAGTATTTCAAATATAGATCAAAATTTTGTATTTTGCCAAGCAACGAAAACTAAGTAAATTCAAATAATAATTTTGACAAGAGAGACAATTACAGATTACGTATCAGGAAATTCGTATTAAAAACGAAAACACTTGGCCTTCTAAATATTGTTGTGTGTTCGGCGTTCAAACTATGAATTTTATTTATTATCTAATAAATAAACAATTTTAATTTTGTTGGTTGTTAATATTTAGAAGCTGAGCGGTGCAATAATTTTGAAAATCAATAATTCAAATTGCAGAAAATGCCGTAGAAGATTAAAATGCCAATTGCAATTAACGAATTTTTGCAAAAATTGTTTGACGTGCACATGAAAGATATGTTTTTATTTTTGTTACCAGAATTTTGAAATATTAGTCACAACAAATACCCAGCAAAAAAAGAGCATCCAAAGAAGCAAATAAAATCCCCAACTTATGATCCGGAAGTTGTTCTAATTTGGATTTTCACCAATGAATTTAACAAGGGCTTGTCGCGCCGGGGAAGTACTTATTTGTCAACACTTTTGCACAACTTCTTTCAAAGCACTATTAAATTTGCTTTGTTGGTGTTGTATTTATTTGATGAATGTATATCGTTCTTATTAACATCTTTGGGTTCAGAGATAATTCTCTTATTTTAAAGGAATACAAATGTTGAGCCTTCGTGACATAGGGAAGGGAATGTATAAATAATTTACTCTTGGCCAAAGAGATCGACGATCATATATACATATAAGTATGTATGTTCGGGACATTTCAAGATGTTTGTAATCTGTATCGTGTGGCTGGCTCTTGAAAAGTGTGACCGATGACCCCATAGTTTAACTTCTAGTAACATTTTTGCAAATGGTCAACATTCTCACTAATAAAAAAGTATTTTTTATTCTACACTGTAATACATAGCATATTGGTGCTTCGCTTCGTATTTTCCGTAGCCCCAGTTCAGAGAGTAGTAAAGTACCACAGTGTGGTATACTTATAGTAAGTACGGAATGGTATATTTAATTCCCATAATTTCTTTTAAAATTATTTATTTATAACCTACACCACACTGTGGTACAATTTATTATAATTTTATGCATTTGTTTCTAACATCCTTAGAATCACTTTCTGAACCGATTTAGCTGTGCAGTTCGCAAATATAGCACGATCTCATAGAAATTTTGCACATATCTACAATTCGTATTGAAAATGAAAGACAATCCGTATTTAGATATAGGACCTGTTTCTGTAACTTATTTTCTTTCGTCTACGGCGAACGATCAAAAATCTCTCAACTATTTGAATATCGGTTTAGAACCAGATATCTTCATATATATGAATGTACCTTCGATTTAGCTTATACCCTCTATAGAAGATATAATTTCCTTTCGATATTCATGAAATTTGGTAAAGAGTATCTTATTTTACCAGTTAACATCTGTGTTAACAATATCGGTTCAAATTTACATATAGCTCCACATACTCGCATGGATAGAAGACATATTTTAGTCAAATGTACTATATTTGGCATAGAACCTCAAAACAGCAGCAAGAGAACAACTTCAAAAGGTTACATAGATGAATACAGTACGTTCTGTTTAATACAATGTGGGCAACGCCTTTAGTGCTTTATCAAAAACGAGCACTCGATGTTACGTTTTTTTTCTTCAATTAAGTCGTGATTTTTGGACGAAAAACGAATTTTCGTTTTTTTGAGGGTTATGCCCTTGGGCATTTCTGGTGATGATATATCAGCATTTTTGGAAAGGATAAAGTGTTATTAATATATTCAGTTTTTATCGCTATCCAATGTACTACAATTTAACATATTTAGAAGAATATCAACATACTTTAAATGACTTAATGTTAGTTTAATCGACTATGAAAAAGTCGACTTTTAGGTCCGATTAATCGACCTAGTCGACTGAAACGAAATTTGGTTAATGAAAAAGTCGAAAATCGACTTATAAATATATATTTCTTCCTTTAGCACTATAGAAGCAGTATTTCACATATACTTCATAGCCCCCATATATATGTTCCTTCCGATCTGGGCTTTTATCACTTCACTTTATTTTACATCCAATTGTTTTGAAATTATGCATTGTAGGGTTAATAATTTATACTCCGAAATTACATTTGGGTTAGTTATTTAGAAGAACTTCATTAAATGCTGAAGAAATGTTCATACTTCTGATTTGGAAGTACTTATAATGTTATTCTTTTGGAAGTACTTCTTTTATTTTTTGCTGGGTATAGACGCAGTATTTTACATATATATCATAGCCCTCATACATATGTTCCTTCCGATCTGGACTTTTATCACTTCACAAGATTTATTTTACATCCAACCGTTTTAAAATTATGCATTCTTGGGTTAATAATTTATATTCCGAAATCACATTTTGGTTAGTTATTTAGAAGAACTTCATTAAATGCCGAAAAAATGCTCATACTTATGAATTGGAAGTACTTATAATGTTATTCTTTTGGAAGTACTTCTTTTATTTTTTGCTGGGTAGTTTTGAAATGTAATACATATATATTTTTGTTTGAAAAAATTCGCAAATATTTGCCGGCACTAATCGCAGTGAGACAGTGACATTTTTGAAAATAAATATTAATGATGGATGGATTTAATCCCGGTGTTTTTAATTGTTTATAACCCATTTTGCCAACTCTAAGATTGTATATGTCACTACTATCTTACGAGAATTTGCAGTTGTGACCAATAATAGATTTGCAGAACTGTAAAGTTATATAAATACTATAACCATTTCACAGTTATACCGATCAAATGGCTTGGTGATTCTGTAAACAAAATAAATTCGGTTTAGTTTTAGTATTTTTAGAAAATAAAAGAATAAAAATCTTTTAAAAACAAAAGGTATAGTTAAATATCGTCATCAGAAACGAAAAAGGGCGTAACAACAAGAAAAATGGAAACTCAGTTTTTGACGGATTTCGGTACCCTGCATCAAAATACACATCCTGATAAATTTTTAGCGGCGTAATATTAAAAATGGCGAATTTATTAACGAAATTCAAAAGGGCCTAGCAACAAATTATTTCTTTTTTCATAGTTGAAAGATACTATTTTACGCAATTTTTACAAACAAGTTATAAATTATGTTTGTGTGATTTTATATATGCATCATTATGTTTAGACATTATCCGGAAAACTACGTTTTTCTAACGGCAACACTTTTCATTTTATTTAGTTTTTTGCTTCACCTGTAAAATTTTCAAACATGATGATAGGCCCTTTTTCGTTTCTGATGACGATATGTAGTTTCATTTTGGAACTTTTTCGTACATTTGAAAATAGAAATTATTATTTAAAACTAGGCAATATTCCGACAATGCTCGAAGAATTACTTTGGGAAGAAGTAATGCCAAGATTTTGGGAAAATGTATACTTGTATCATTATCTTTATCAACGCCTCTTTTATCGGAAGTATTAAATTTTTCCAATTAAAATAGGTTCGCCTTTACCAAAAGGTTTGAGATATTTCGAATTTTGTTCAAATTTCTAGTCGTATCTTTATTATTGCTGTGAAATGCTGAGGAAAAGGCAACTAATAATAATGAAGTTATACAAAATATAGATTTGTTTTATTTTGCTTAGCACATTCACAGGAAAAATTTGTTATTGAGTCTTTGGCAGGACTCAGAAAGATTGCAAATGTGGTTTATTCGGACATATTGTACATATAAAATTCGTCCTTTACTAGAGAGTGGCCGTTGTAGGTATTTTCTGAAAGATTAACTCCTCTGCTACAATTGTCCAGCACATTTAAAATGATTTGCCGAACAATTTATAAGTTTTTGCAATCAGCCTAATATGTATGCGTATGAGTGATAATTGGCAGAAGCTATGACATAAATCATACGTAAATTGAAGTAGTATATGCGAACATTTAGCATATCTACGAATATAACTATATAAATGTAAACCCCATATGAGCATCTCTTTGGGTTTATATCGTGTCCTTTGGATACCCACTCTGTGGTACAGGGTATTAGTTTGTTTCATGACATATGTTTGTAACACCTGCAAATACTATAGCTAGACCCAGCTTAAATTATACCGATCGACTCAGAATCAATAGCTGAGTCGATTTAACCATCTTAAGTCAGTCCATCTTAAGTTGTTCGTCGACTACAGGTGGCAATTTCACTCCGATCGTTCTGAAATTTTGCATTTTGGAGTCTTTCGCAGCTGGAAAGAACCCTATTGAATTTGGTTGAAATCGGTTCAGACTTAGATATAGCTCCCATATATATCTTTCGTCCGATTTGGCCATTTAGTCCTATATAAGCTGTATTTTACATCCAATCGTTTTGAAGTTTAGAATAGTAGAGTTCCTTGATGCATGGACTAACATTGCCGAATTTGAGGAAAATCGGTTAAGATTTAGCTATAGCTCCCATATAAATATATGTTTCGTCCGATTTGGCTCTTTAGTACTGTATAATCTATATTTTACATCCAATCGTTTTGAAATTTAGAGTGGTAGAGTGTCTTGATCCATGGACCAACATTGCCGAATTTGCAGAAAATCGGTTCAGATTTAGCTATAGCTCACTTATATATGTTTGGTCCGATTTGGTGTTTTGAAATTTAGTATGGTACAGTTTCTTGGTCCATGGATGAACGTTGCAAAGAAATCGAACGTTGAATTATATAAAATGTCCCAAAAGTAAATTTATGTAAACAATTTATAAATGAATTACAAAATTTATATTTCAGTGTTATTGAATATTACGAGAGTGGTGTAGGGTATCATATAGTCGGCCCCGCCCGACTTTAGCCTTTCCTTACTGGTTTTTTATATATTTTATTTTGCAACTTTGTTTGAGAGGTACCAAACGGGGCGTGACAATAACGCCCATTTTGTAATAACTATGGATTCTATAAAAACATTACACTGTACAAAATTTCAGGTATTTGTATCTGCAGGAAACCAAGTAATAAGCCGTTAACTTTTTGTGCAAAATGGTCCATTTGTATAGGAGGTACCAAAAGGGGCGTGGCAACTTCGCCCATTTTTCTCAATATTATAGCGACCACGAAACTAATACTACGTGTGGAATGCTCAAAGACTCTGAATAGTAATATAGAAGTTATGAGATAATCAGACAGACAGACGTCCGTCCGACGGACATTGCTAAAATGACTTAAAATGGACTAAAATGGATTTTCGCCAAATATTCTTGAGGCCTCTTAGGCCACTCCATCCATATGTTATACTTTTGACCAGCAGCATTTGATATATACCCTTGTTCACAATAGTGGGTGTATAAAAACCGGATTATGTTGAAATTTTCTTATTTCTACCAAAAGTGCTATAATTTCTACATTTATCCATATATGTATCTTCTTTCAAATGGACATTGTTTTCTTCGTTAGAATGCTAGCTTCTAAAAACAAACCATTTTTGGCCAATTTTTTCATATTTTTATGGTTGTATTATTTATACAACAGTTATTAAACTTCTGTTTCCACGTGAAAGTGTCATTACTAACGTTTATAGTACTCATAATTTCCTTTAATTTAATGTATATCTGGGCTTTATCAAGCATATACATCATATGGTCCAAATACAAAAGACACCTTCCACGAAAATGGGAATTTTAATGAAAAAACACTTCTCAATTATTGCATATTGAGCTGCTCTCATATTGTGCCAATTATTGACAGAGTATTCTGTCCAAGATGCCGATGAGGTTGCTTGGTAGATTCCGAAACGATATCGTCCACCAACCAGTGACCACCCTAATACATTTCACACATTTCTTATTCTCTTTTTCAAAGATGGTTTGTTTTTCTGTTTTACAGAAAAAAAAAAGATCTCAAACTCAATAGTCTAAAACAAAACTATGAAAAGTTATAACAGATCGAATAACAAAAACAAAAAACAATGAAGAAAAATTTTAAAAAATAAATTACCGTAAAATGTTTTTCGTTTTTTGTTTATTATCCAATAGAAATAAACTTGTTGCAATTATCATCCCGACCAGAAGACATCGCTTTTAAAAATAGACTCACTTGACATAAAATCCAAAAACCGACGCCCATTAATTGGCCGAAATCAAATATATACGATTTTTTGCAACAAGATCACCTTGTGTATGACTGATATTTAGATAATGCTAAGTCAATCATACGTAGAAAGATATTTGGGTGTGAACATTTACTATTACACAGTACAACACATGATTTTGGGACTTAATTCTGAAAAATTGACGTGAAAGTAGCCCAAAAAATTAGAACATCTGCATCATTCGGTTATTCAAGTTGGTTCATTTAATGATTTAATAGCCGTACGAATTTGTTTGCTCAAAGTAGATTTTTTGCACTTTTTCTATATTTTTTCTCAGTATACCATACGGAATATGTCTTTTGTGTCTGAAACGAAGTTGTAGATATTGAATAGGAGAAAAAAAATGCGGAACAAACCTACCCTTATTGTTACACTGCCGAATATTCTGTCCATACTAGTAGTGATAATTCCGTCCCTACCACTTCCAGAAAAACGTAAAGCTACCATTTTGTACTAAAAGCTAACTATCAAAATGGTACGTTTGTGTGGCAGGTACCATAGGGGACGTGATAATAACGCCCATTTTTCGACAGACTTTAGGTACTATCAAAGCATTACACTGTACAAAACGGTGTGGGAGGTTCCAAAATGGTCTTGGCTATAACGCCCATTTTTCACTGGGTTGTATGTACTATAAAAACATTAGACTGTACAAAATTTCAAATCTTTGTATGCACAGGTATTTATGTTATAAGCTGTTAACTTTTCGTGCAAAATAGTACATTTGTGTGGGAGGTACCAAAAGTGGCGTGCCAATTATG
Source organism: Eudasyphora cyanicolor (assembly GCA_963930755.1). Taxonomy (NCBI): domain Eukaryota; kingdom Metazoa; phylum Arthropoda; class Insecta; order Diptera; family Muscidae; genus Eudasyphora; species Eudasyphora cyanicolor. Next base: position 194,527,375 of record OZ005734.1, read on the forward strand.
CCCACCTTTCACTGGAATATAGGTACTATAAAAGCATTACGCTGTACAAAATGTCAAGTATTTGAATAAAGTGATATTATTGTTATAAACAGTTAACTTTTGGAGTGAAATGGTCCATTTGTGACTAATAAACTAATATTATGTGTAGAATATCAGAGGATTCGAATAAGTGGTATAGAAGTTATTAAATAATCAATAATTCACTAAATAGTAACCCTTTGTGGGTGAGGTAATAGAAGGAGTGGACCAATATGGTCCATCTTCAAACATAGCCGGAGATGAAAAAAAAAATGTTACCACATACCAAATTTTAAGTCAATCGGTTACTTCTTTCGAGTGCTATCGTGCGCACCAGCCAGCAGACAGACAACAGGACGGACATTGCTCATTCGACTTAAAACGACCTAAAACGGATATCCGCCGAACATACTTAGGGTTTTATGTCACTCCTTCGATGTGTTACACTTTTGGTCCGTAGCAAAAGCTATATACCCTCGTATCACTAGAGTGAGGACATACAAACACCACGCAAATATATACGAGGATATTTAGGCTATTCACTTGACGCTGGAAAACATCTGTTTTGTAGGACAGCGCCCCCCCCCCCCTTTCATTTGATAAAGGGCTGAAAATTTTGCTTTTTTCACAGTGTAAGTGCGACAAAAGTTGCGGTCTTATGAATTTATATTTTAAAACAAAAAACGTAATTTTTAGCGAAAAAATACATTTTGAAGTTATAGAGAAAGTGCTTAACATAATGTAGAACATATTTATATTCGTCTTGAAGGAAACTTCTTAGAGAACTTATTAGTATTGTTGACAAGGTACGCAAAGCTAGATAATAAAAACCATTTGAACATGTTTACATTAAGTAAGGTGTTATAAGGAAAACTGCAAAAATTTAATTTTTTTTCTGCATTTTATTTCACATTTCTCAATTTCAGACTAACTCAAGTTGAACCATGTAAAGATACACTATCGAGCAACGCGTTAAAGTCTTTTAAGCCTTTTACGAAAATGGGCTATCAAATCAAAATGCATTTCGTGCACTTCGTGATGTTTTTTTGATCAGCATAAACGACCAAATGTGTCCACAATCGGGAGAATTGTGCGCAAATTTCAGCTAACCGGGTCTATAGGAGATGTAAAAAGACCTGTGCATGGTCGCCCAGTTCGTTTGGTGCAGCTTATGGGCTGGCGACGTCATCGGGCCATACTTCTTCGAAATGAGGCCGGTCAGGCAGTTACTGTGAATGGTGTTCGCTATCGTGAGATGATAACGAATTTTTATGGCCCGAATTGGAAGATATGGATGTGGACCATATGTGGTTTCAACAGGACGGTGTCATTTGCCACACAGCTAACGAAACAATGCCTCTTTTGCGCAACAAATTCAATGGCTGTGCTATCTCACGTCGTGGCGATGTCAATTGGCCGCAAAGGTCATGTGATTTGACACCGTTGGACTTCTTTCTTTGGGGTTATTTGAAAGAAAAGGTGTACGTCGATAAGCCAGCCACAATTCAAGAGGTAAAGGATTAGACAATTCAGCGTCATCGAAAATTTGGACCATCGGATGGAGGTGTGCCGCCGAGGTCGCGGCTGCCATTTGGTCGATATTTTGTTCCATACACAATTGAACCATACCAATATTATCATAATAAAAAGAAATGACAATAATTTCCTAAATAATTTGTGTTTTATTCAAAATCAACATCGCCCCTTAAAATTTAACCACCCAGTACTATAAAAGCATTACACTGTACAAAATTTCAAGTATTTGATAGTAAAGCTGTAAGCAGTTTATAGTTCGTGTAGGAGGTACCAAAAGGGGCCCATTTTTTCTGAGGTGCTAGTTATAAACTAATACTATGTGTAGAATTTCAGATGATTCAAATACGTGGTATGGAAGATATTAAATAATCAATAATTCACTATATATTAACCTTTGTGGGGGAGGTAAGAAAAAAATATTACCACATACCACATTTGAAGTCTATTGGTTACACCTTTCGATAGTTATACTGCGCACCAGCCAGCAGAGAGACAGACGGACGGACGGACATTGCTCATTCGACTTAAAATTACCCAAAACCGAATATACTTAGGGTATTAGGTCACTCCTTTGATGTGTTACACTTTTGACCCATAGCAAATGATATATATCCTCGTATCACTAAAGTGAGGGTATAATTACACTGTGCTAGTCCAAAAATGTAACAGAAAGGAGACCCTATGGATAGACCTATTTCGGCCATGCTGAATCCAGTGGCATTATCCGTTTTTCTATGTTAGCTCTTGTTTTCGCGATATTCGACCACAAAGTTTGTTGGGAAATCAGAGAGGTGACTTATCTCTTTGGTTATTTTGAAGTGGAAGACTTCGCTTCAGTCCAAAGATCGAAATAAAGGGAACATTTGGACAATTATTTTTCTCAAAACAGTCGTCCAAGCTTCTCACCCTCTTACCCCTGAAAAAGTGCAATGAAATCTTATCATATGTTAAAAATCATACATGTCGTCGACATTTTTAGTAGGTATCGTTGAGAAAAATATTCCTCGCGAAGAAATAATATAAGTCCTTTCTCAACTTTTTTATGAGAATTAAGCACATTTCGAGTTATTACATAACTTGTGTATTTTTTCTGCTCATAGCAGAAAATATTTGGAATAAAATTTTTTGACTTACATTTTTGTAAATTATTTTTTCGTTAGTGTTAATGGAAATTTCAAAGGTAACCAACAAAACCTGCTAAATTGTGAAACCTGTTAATTTTTCATAAATATTTTGAATGGAGACTCATAGTCATTTTTCGCGAGGAACATTTTTCTCAAAGACACAAACTAAAAATGTCGATGATTTGTATGACGTTTGACACATGGTAAGATTTGATTGCACTTTTTCGGTGGTAAAGTGGTGAGAAGCGTGGTTGACTATTTTGAGAGAAATAATACTCGAAGGATTCCCTTTATTTCGTTCTCTGGACTGAAGCGCGTTTTCGCAAGTCTTACACTTCAAAATCACCTCCGAGATAACTAACCTCTCTGATTTGTTTGCAAACTTTGTGGTCGAATATCGCGAAAACAAGAGCTAACCTAGAAAAACGGTTAGCTCCATTGGATTCAGCAAGGTCGAAATATGTATATCCATAGGGTCTCCTTTCTGTTACATTTTTAAAGTGTCCATTTCGAGCACAGTGTTATTGATTAGGAATTTTCCTAAATATATTTAAAATATTTTAAAAATTTTTGCTGACCTTTTTGGAATTTCGGTTTTAATTTTTCCTTGGTTTCAAATTGTACCTCCCAGTTATGATACCATGTGCAGCATTCACCTCTGTTCTTAATTAATCATTTTAAATTTCTGAGTATTCCAAGCCATTGTTAGTTGTCAATCCGCCAAGTGATTTATTTTGATCCAAGATTATGTGATTTCAATTATTATTATTTATTATTTTACAAACATAAACAATTTCTAAAAAATTAACTTTGAATTACCTAAAAATTCAACACAATGTATGTATTTCCTGAATACTTAAATGCAAATAAATGTTTGTTTCGGAAATAAAAGTCCCAAATAAATATATATTGGGACAAAGATTTGTTTTGAACAACATCTTACCAAATATATAATTTTTTTAGTGTAACAAATATTATAGGTTTAGATTGTACTCTAAACATATATATGTTTCACGCGGAATATGTTTTGGGACGATATACTACAAAAGCGATTTTTTTCAGCGTGAACATACATACACTTTCATTTTAGTACAGTGTTTTTGCCCCTTTTGTGTTTTTGCAATGTCTATAGACTGACAAAGAATGTGATAAATGTTTCCACTATTCTGGCATCTCCCACACAAAGTCCCAAATTACATTACTCTTAAAAAAACTCAACAGAAATGTTCTTGTTTAATTATACCCTACACCACACTGTGGTACAGGGTATTATAAGTTTGTTTCACGGCAGATGTTTGTAACACCTTAAAATAACACAGCTAGACCCACCTTAAAGTATACCGATCGACTCAGAATCACTAGCTGAGTCGATTTAACCATGTCAGTCCGTCCGTCCATGTAAAGTTGTTCGTCGACTACAGGTCGCAATTTCACTCCGATCGTTCTGAAATTTTGCAGTTTAGAGTATTTCGCAGCTGTTAAGATCGCTATTGAATTTGGTTGAAATCGGTTCAGATTTAGATATAGCTCCCATATATATCTTTCGACCGATTTGGCCCTTTAGTCCTATAGAAGCTGTATTTTGCATCCAATCGATTTGAAATTTAGAATGGTAGAGTTTCTTGATCCATGAACCAACATTGCCGAATTTGAAGAAAATCGGTTAAGATTTAGCTATAGCTCCCATATATATATGTTTCGTCCGATTTGGCCCTTTAGTCCTATAGAAGCTGTATTTTACATCCGCTCGTTTTGAAATTTAGAATGGTAGAGTTTCTTGATCCATGAACCAACATTGCCGAATTTGAAGAAAATCGGTTAAGATTTAGCTATAGCTCCCATATATATGTTTCGTCCGATTTTGCTCTTTAGTCCTGTAGAAGCTGTATTTTACATCCAATCATTTTGAAATTTAGAATGGTAGAGTTTCTTGATCCATGAACAAACACTGCCGAATTTGAAGAAAATCGGTTAAGATTTAGCTATAGCTCCCATATATATGTTTCGTCCGATTTGGCCATTTAGTCCTATAAAAGCTGTATTTTACATCCAATCGTTTTGAAATTTAGAATGGTAGAGTTTCTTGATCCATGAACCAACATTGCCCAATTTGAAAAAAATCGGTTAAGATTTAGCTATAGCTCCCATATATATGTTTCGTCCGATTTTGCTCTTTAGTCCTGAAGAAGCTGTATTTTACATCCAATCATTTTGAAATATGGAATGGTAGAGTTTCTTGATCCATGAACCAAGACTACCGAATTTGAAGAAAATCGGTTAAGATTTAGCTATAGCTCCCATATATATATGTTTCGTCCGATTTGGCCCTTTAGTCCTATAGAAGATGTATTTTACATCCAATCGTTTTGAAATTTAGAATGGTAGAGTTTATTGATCCGTGAACCAACACTACCGAATTTGAAGAAAATCGGTTAAGATTTAGCTATAGCTCCCATATACATGTTTCGTCCGATTTTGCTCTTTAGTCCTGAAGAAGCTGTATTTTACATCCAATCATTTTGAAATTTAGAATGGTAGAGTTTCTCGATCCATGAACCAAGACTACCGAATTTTAAGAAAATCGGTTAAGATTTAGCTATAGCTCCCATATATATGTTTCGTACGATTTGGCCCTTTAGTTCTATAGAAGATGTATTTTACATCCAATCGTTTTAGAATGGTAGAGTTTATTGATCCATGAACAAACATTGCCGAATTTGAAGAAAATCGGTAAAGATTTAGCTATAGCTCCCATATATATGTTTCATCCGATTTGGCTCTTTAGATCCAATCGTTTTTATACCCTACACCAGACTGTGGTACAGGGTATTATTTAAGTATAAAATGTCCCAAAAGTAAATTTATGTAAACAATTTATACATGAATTACAAAATTTATATATCAGAGTTATTCAATATTACGAGAGTGGTGTAGGGTATTATATAGTCGGCCCCGCCCGACTTTAGCCTTTCCTTACTGGTTTTTTTCTAGCAAAGTTTTTAATGTTGCTGATCTACAATTTATATTTTTAATTGCAAATATTTTCCTAACTCAGCAAGAGATAGCACCAACGATATTCTATTTTTTCTTCCTAAGCAGATTCTTACCTAAAAAAAATGTCTATGGTGTCGACAGTGGAAGTTGTAAAACTTGAAATGTTTAATATTACAAAAGTGTTATGCAAATTTGGTCACCCTGCTTTATCGACTTCTTTTGAAACAGAGTGGTTTAATTAAACATTTTCTGAACGCCTAAGTCCTCCTCTACATATCTCTAAGACATACTAAAACGATTTCTTCGAAAGTTTATAAGTTATGATATTACCACCATGCTTTTGCCAATCGTGCACTAAGGTACGTATGAGTTACACTATGCAACAAAATTTTTGCCGAAGGGCTGTGCATAACATTTAAGATGGTGTCCGAAAAAAATTTAGAAACATTTTTATGGTCGTTTTATTTTGAGTTGCTTGGATGATGCCTTTATTTGGACCATATTTTATGTAAGCATAAGGTCGACAAAGTCGGGATACCATCTAAATTAAAGGAAACTATGAATGTTTAAAAAATCACCACGACTCATGCTGCCATGCTTTTCTTATTTTGAATTCGTAAGTTTTGTAGTGTGAAGTGCACTTTATAGCGCATCCACAACGCTTCTATGCAAACACTAAATGATTCTATAAACTAAATTGTGTTATTAAATATTATGCATAATATTTACAAAATTACGAATATGACAACAGTTTCCTCAAAGCTAACCTTGATCTATTTTTCAATCAAAATACTCATACAGAAGAAAGGAAACGCAAACATATTCCAGCTCTAGAATTCCAAGCAAGTGGGTGGCGGTGCTGGTCTATCATATGCCACCATCACATCTAAATTTGGCAACATTCTGAATCATCAGATATATTTTTTTATACAAATGTATTCTGTAAGAAAATCTAATTTCCCGCTAGACCATAAGTCTCTTTATAATGTGCACCGCCTAAAAACTTAATAGGTTAAAATTCCCAATACCATAGATCGTTTATATGTAAATACATAATACATTTTTATATGTGGATTTATCAATTGTTGTTGTTTCAGTTTCCGACATCCCAATGATAAATTCAGTTCATAACCTCAAAGAGAGAATTTTCACCTCTACAATGACGAAAATATGAGATTCATTAAAAATTTAAATAGATTTCGATTTTCTACAACTCTTTTGCAAATAATTAATTTTACAAGCCATTTAAAAATTTTAAGCATACGCAACAAACCAAAGTCTTTAATTTAATTTCAAAAGACGTAGTCATAATATTTGCTTAAATATACTCGCACATACATATACTCGTATGTATGTGCACAGATGTTTGAATGGATAATAATACCAAATAAATGTGGTATTAAAAAAAACTATTCTGTGAATACGCAGTATTGTATTTTGCGTTGAATGTTTCACGCAAATGTGTACAAAGAAAAATAATACGTATTTATATATACATGTTTGTACATATGTAGATATGAGAGTGTATATCTGTAGGTATTCGTACGTATACATGTTTATTAGGGTGAAAGACTAAATTAATATTTTTCCCAACGGGAGTGGAAACTTGATATACCCGTTAAAAGGACAAAATAAATTCGGTCATCAATTATATAGGACAATAAAACAGTTTTTGTTGCGGTATAAGTTTATGGTAGCGATTTATATACATTGGATAATGAAAGAGTTAGTCTATTAATTAATTTCTTAGAATTGTTAACGCCAGCTATTCATGAGCCAGAAACTGTCACCAAGGATATGGAATATAAGGTTGAAAGGATGCACTTTGGAATATTTTTTCTATCTAATTTCGAAAAAAATTGTTTTATGTTAATATTTAAAAAGAAACTTTAAAAAGGACCACTCTCCTTGACTTAAAAAAGGGGAATGAAAATACAGGGATCGGCGCGCAAAGTGATGACAACCTTCTCCACAGAAGCATATCCTTTTCTATCACAACTAAAAAAAATGCAAACGCAATAATATTATTGTTTTGTAGTTGGTTGGAAAATCGGCATGATTTGTTAACTTGGGCCCATAAACAATTTGACAGAAAACATTTAATGTCTCATCAACACTGGAAATATACACGGGGCAAAATCGACTTTTTTGATATGTTTGAATCGAAAGAAAATATATTTGTAAAACAAATTTTTAAATATTATACATTTCTGAGCAAATAAATTTTATTTGAAAATCAATAAAATATATGTGGAACGCATATATTAATATATTACAACAAAATATATTTGCGAACTAAATTTATCAAATAAAATAGGTGTTTAAATACAAATAAAATTATTCTTTAGGAATTTATCCCAATATATTTTATTTTAAAATGATTTTCAAAACTTTGCTGACTTTTTAGAATTTCAGTTAAAACGTTTCCTTGGTTTCGAATTGTACCTCCCAGTTACAATACCATATGCAGCATTAACTTCAGTTTAAATCAATCATTTTAAAATTTCTGAGTTAGCATTCTAAGTCATCATTTCTTGTCAATCCTCCAAGTAATTTATTTTGATCCACGATTATACGATTTAAATTATTATTATTTATTATTTTTACGAACTTTAAAAATGTCTTAAAAAATAACTTTGAATTTATAAAAAATTTAACACAATTAACGTATTTTCTGAATTCTTAAGTGCAAATAAATATTTGTTTCGGAAACGATAGTCCCAAATAAAAACATACAGGGATGTAAACAAAGATTTGTTTAGAATAACATTTTCCCAAATATATACTTTTTGTGTGTACCCAATATTATATGTTTAGAGTGTACCCTAAACACATATATGTTTCAAGCCGAATATGTTTGGGACAATATACTACAGAAGCGATTTTTTTTTCAGCGTGTACCCATAATCATTTTTCACAAGAAACAAATTCCCATTTTCATAATGAAAAAAATGTGACAGCTAAGCTTAAAGATTAGTCTTTGCTCATTATGGGACAAAACTACATCAGGCCTACTTCGTGATAGACAGACGGACAGATTCGGTGCTATGATCCACGATAAAGGTGAATAATAAAATACTAAAAAAATAACATATTTTTCTTAAAATTTTAAATATTTTACGGAGAAACTTACAACATTTATAATTAGTACGACTTTGAACGGCTACGGCTATAAAATAGTTTCGAGATAAAAATAATTCAAAACATCCTAGATTCAATGATAAAGATCGATTAAAACAAGCGATGAACAATATCGAGGGTTTATATTCATCGATGGAATTCTTCTTGATTTCATCCAGGAATTCAACAAATTATTGAACCAGTAAGGAAAGGCTAAAGTCGGGCGGGGCCGACTATATAATACCCTACACCACTCTCGTAATATTGAATAACTCTGATATATAAATTTTGTAATTCATGTATAAATTGTTTACATAAATTTACTTTTGGGACATTTTATACTTAAATAATACCCCGTACCACAGTGTGATGTAGGGTATAACAAGTAAGAAAGTTTCAGTCGGGTAAACCGACTAAGGTATACCCTAACTTTGTGAGTAATGTAATATTGAATATTACTCGAATTATTCTGTCAATTTGTGTGGGAGGTACCAGAAGGGGTTTATCAAATACACCTTTTTTTGCTGAACATTAGATACTTTCAATTCATTGCACTGTGTCGACTTATAAGCATTTATGTGCACTGGTATAAACGTTATGAGACATTAAATTGTGGTATGATTTGGGCATTTTGTGTGGGAGGTACAAAGAGGGGCGTGGCAATAACGCCCATTTTTCACTGGACTATAGGCATTATAAAAGCATTACACTGTACAAAATTTCAAGTAATTGTATACACTGGTATTAATGTTATAAACTGTTAACTTTTGGTGCAAAATGGTACCTTTGTGGGAGAGGTACCAAAAGGGGCATGACAATAACGCCCATTTTTCAATGGACTGTAGGCACTATAAAAACATTACGCTGTACTAAATTTCAAGTATTTTTATATACTGGTATTAATGTTATAAGCTGTTAACTTTTGGTGCAAAATGGTGCATTTGTGTGGGAGGTACCAAAAGGGGCGCGGCAATAACGCCCATTTTTCACTGGACTGTAGGCACTATAAAAGCATTACACTGTACAAAATTTCAAGTATTTCTAAACACTGGTATTAATGTTATAAGCTTATACTTTTAGTGCAAAATGGTGCATTTGTGTAGGAGGTACAAAAAGGGGAGTGGCAATTTCGCCCATTTTCCTCGAGTTGATAGCGACTAACATACTAATACTATGTGTGGAATTTCAGAAGATTCGAATACGTATAATAGCAGTTATTAAAGAATCAATATTTCACAACATTTTAACCCTTTGTGGGGGAGGTACCAGAAGGAGTGGACCAATATGGCCCATCTTCGAACTTAGCCGGAGATAGAAAAAAATATTACCACATACGAAATTTGAAGTCAATCGGTTACTCCTTTCGAGAGTTATCGTGCGCACCAGCCAGCAGACACACAGACAGACAGACAGACAGACAGACAGACAGACAGACGGACGGACATTGCTCATTCGACTTAAAATGACCCAAAACGGATTTCCTCCGAACATACTTAGGGTCTTAGATCACTCCTTCGATGTGTTACACTTTTTTCCGTAGCAAATGATATATACCCTCGTCACACTAAAGTGAGGGTATAAAAACGATTGGATCTAAAGAGCCACATCGGATGAAACATATATATGGGAGCTATAGCTAAATCTTAACCGATTTTCTTCAAATTCGGCAATGTTGGTTCATGGATCAAGAAACTCTACCATTCTAAATTTCAAAATGATTGGATGTAAAATACAGGTTCTAAAGGACTAAAGAGCAAAATCGGACGAAACATATATATGTGGGAGCTATAGCTTAATCTTAACCGATTTTCTTCAAATTCGGTAGTGTTGGTTCGTGGATCAAGAAACTCTACCATTCTAAATTTCAAAATGATTGGATGTCAAATACAGCTTCTAAAGGACTAAAAAGCAAAATCGGACGAAACATATATATGGAAGATATAGCTAAATCTTAACCGATTTTCTTCAAATTCGGCAATGTTGGTTCATGGATCACGAAACTCTACCATTCTAAATTTCAAAACGATTGGATGTAAAATACAGGTTCTAAAGGACTAAAGAGCAAAATCGGACGAAACATATATATGGGAGCTATAGCTAAATCTTAACCGATTTTCTTCAAATTCGGCAATGTTGGTTCATGGATCACGAAACTCTACCATTCTAAATTTCAAAACGATTGGATGTAAAATACAGGTTCTAAAGGACTAAAGAGCAAAATCGGACGAAACATATATATGGGAGCTATAGCTAAATCTTAACCGATTTTCTTCAAATTCGGCAATGTTGGTTCATGGATCAAGAAACTCTACCATTCTAAATTTCAAAATGATTGGATGTAAAATACAGGTTCTAAAGGACTAAAGAGCAAAATCGGACGAAACATATATATGTGGGAGCTATAGCTTAATCTTAACCGATTTTCTTCAAATTCGGTAGTGTTGGTTCGTGGATCAAGAAACTCTACCATTCTAAATTTCAAAATGATTGGATGTCAAATACAGCTTCTAAAGGACTAAAAAGCAAAATCGGACGAAACATATATATGGAAGATATAGCTAAATCTTAACCGATTTTCTTCAAATTCGGTAGTGTTGGTTCATGGATCAAGAAACTCTACCATTCTAAATTTCAAAACGATCGGATGTAAAATATAGCTTCTATAGAACTAAAGGCCCTAATCGGACGAAACATATATTTGGGAGCTATAGCTAAATCTTAACCGATTTTCTTCAAATTCGGTAGTGTTGGTTCATGGATCAAGAAACTCTACCATTCTAAATTTCAAAACGATCGGATGTAAAATACAGCTTCTAAAGGACTAAAGAGCAAAATCGGACGAAACATATATATGGGAGCTAAAGCTAAATCTTAACCGATTTTCTTCAAATTCGGTAGTGTTGGTTCATGGATCAAGACAAACTTATAATACCTGTACGACAGTGTGGTGTAGGATATAATGACCCCTATTTAACGATTTTTAATAGATGAGAATCTCGTTAAATGACAAGGAAAATTGCTTATGGTCTCAGAATCTTGGTGGACATTTTAAGTATGGTTCTCTAATAACGGGGATATTATTCTGTTCAAAAATCTTCAAAACTATCGGAAATGTGTACATTTAAACATTATTGAAACAAAAAATTCATTTTAGGATCGCAGGTAGTTTGTGAGCTATCAATAAAAGAACAAGTATCAAAATTTCAGTCGGTTAAACCCCCTAAGGTATACCCCAACTTTGTGAGTAATGTAATATGGTTCATCTGCTGGGAGATACCAGAAGGATGAAAAACAAGTAAAGACGAAATGGTTTCGGGTATAAATACAGTAATTATCAGTGTTGCCGCTGGAAATTTTTTTTCGTCCCAAAATGTTCCCAGAAAAAGCCCAAAATCGACTTCATCTGCCCAAATAAAAAACATGTAAAGACGGATTAAGTTCGGCCGTGCAAATCTTGTATACCCTTCAACATCTATCAATTATAACAAATTTCAGCCCTATTCGTTGAAATTTCAGGTTTTTGTGGCGCTAGGAAGTCAAATCTAGTGGGACCTTTGTATGGGGCTGAATCAAAACATGGATCGTTGTTTTGATTCCCATCGTTGTTCGTATGGGAATAAATAAACGCCGATTACCAATTATCAGACCGATCAGTTGACCCTCGAGCGAACGCTACCGGGTATTGCTTATAAAGAACATTTTATGTAAAATAATTCTAGTTTTTTCAAAAGAGTCCTCCAACTACACCAGACACCGTCTGTTGCTAAACCAACCATATTTTGCAAAGGAATTTAGGACGCCCCAAAATATTCCTTGATTTTTCCTGACTGAAAAAATCGACCCAAAATCTGCCCTAACTACAAATTTTTAATTGTTTATGCCCAAATGTGGTCCGATATGCCCAAAACGGCAACACTGGTAATTATACCTAATTTCAGCCCAATTCGTTGAAATTTTAAGTTTTTGTGTGGGGGCCATATCAAAAGCTGGACCTATGACTACCGTTGTGCTTGTGAAGGATTCCGAGTATAATTAAACCCCATTTACTAAATTTTCAGCCCGATTTGTTGACATTTGTGGTCTCTATCACGTTGAGAAGTCAAATCAGAGAGATGATATATATGGGGTAGGGCGGGTCGATTTAAAAGTCGCCCATTGCTCAGTGAAAATCGTATTCTAGGGATCAAAGTAAGAAACTTTGCCGAAGGAACCGTACCTCTAAAACGAATTCTGATGTCCCGGAAAAAGTCCCACTTTGACCCATTTAGAGTGCTCCAATCGAGTCCAAATGTATGGAACCCCCAGGGGGTTCCAGGGGGTGTACCACTGGCATGGGTGGGTCGGGCCTCCAAAGTTAGTGGGGGTCGGTCATACATTTGGACTCGATTGGAGCACTCTAAATGGGTCAAAGTGGGATTTTTCAAAATTTGCCCCTACCCAAAAGATCGACCCAAATTCCGGGACATCAGAATTCGTTTTAGAGGTATGGTTCCTTCGGCAAAGTTTCTTATTTTGATCCCTAGAATACGATTTTCACTGAGCAATGGCGACTTTTTTTTGCCTCCCCACAAATCGACCCGGCCTAATAAATCCAAAATTGACCGATATTGCCCTTTTCCAATCCCAAGTTACGAGTACTTGCAGCTATAAGAAGTATATATACCAAATTTCAGTTATCTACCTCAATTATTGTATATTGTAGCGTGATTACAACAGACGGACGGATGGACAGACGGACATGCCTAAATCGTCTTAGAATTTTACGACGATTAAGAATATACAGGGTGGTCTATATTAATTGTAAATAACACAGAAAGTTTTCAGAGTATTTTCTTAATATTTTTTATTATGATAGAAGGATATATGACGATTATACAAGGTGGCGCAAAAGTAACCTTTCGATGTTTTTTGGCTGTAATTTAAAAGAAAATGAAAAACTTTGATTCTTCTTGTGGATTATTTTTATTTGGTCTTTTAATTTTTTTTACATCAAGTCGAGAATATGATGTCATGTAAATGGCCGCCGCCACAGTTGATTGTCATTTGAGCCCTTTTTATGGCATTTTCCATCACTTTGGCCAAAACTTCCGGTGATAGGTCCTCACATTCTTGACGGATATTGTCTTTAAGAGCTGCAAGAGTCTGAGGCTTGTTGACATAAACCCGCGACTTCAAAAAGCCCCACAAAAAGAAGTCTGGAGCGGTCAAATCAGGCGATCTTGCTGGCCAGTGCAAATCGCCAAAACGGGAGATTAGGCGCCCGGGAAATGCATCCTTCAGCATATCGGTTGTGGCACGTGCAGTGTGTGCCGTTGCACCGTCCTGTTGGAACCACATGTTTTCCAATCCCAATTCATCAAGTTGCGGCAAAAAGAACTCGTTGATCATTGCTCTGTAGCGCTCTGTAGCGCTTCCATGACATCCTCGGCTACAGCAGCAATATTCTCTGCAGAACGGCTACTCCGGGGTCTGCCACGCCTGGCAGCATCTCGTGTTGTGCCAGACTCTTCGAGGCGAGCGGCTAAACGTCGCAGTGTTTCACTAGTAGGCGTTGGACCGCCAGGAAATCTGCGACGAAATTCACGTTGTGCCAAAGTCACCGACCGATTATTGGTCAAATAAATAGTCAGCAATATTCCGCGTTCTGGAGCAGTGTAGCGTAACATTGTTTATTAACGTGTATTTCGCATGTGTTTACTACACAAATGTCAAAACAGAACTGACATTAGGGGCCAATCGCAAAATTTATAGCATTTTCTGATAGGAGGATTACTTTTGCGCCACCTGTTATGTGAAACAAAATATCGGCCAAAAACTCGCCACGACTCGTCACTTTTGACTTACAATTGGGGCCACGTGAAAGATAAGTTCTACGCCAACAGCCCAGCGTCGATTCAAGACATCAAAGATAGAATTTATGAGGCTATCGAGGACATATGGCAGCCACATTGCGATTTGTTTATGGAAAATTTCATGAAAAGGATATGGTCCTGTAAGCGTGGTCGTGGTGGCCATTTGGCTCATGTTGTTTTTCATTATTAACGGCATACCTTCCTCTTTATTATGAAATAAACATCCGATCATTTATGTCAAAAAATGGCATTTTTCTTTGAATGCCAAAATAAAACATCTTGTTGGAAAACCCTTTATTTTGAATTTCTATTGATGTCTTTTCAATTACAAACGTAGTCTTTTGAATTTCAATTGTTTAATTTAATTTCACATGACGAGTTTTGAATTTCAATTAAAGAGTTTTCAATTTCATTTGACTTCTTTTGAATTTCAAATTTAATTTATGAATTTATAATTTGGAGTTACAATTGAAAATGGTGTAGACGTTTTTCCTAAATCTTTAAAAATTATCCCACGAGAAGAATGGAAATGCAGAAAATAAATATGAATGCAATATTGTGAATAAATTAGAAATACTTTAATATAGAGTGATACATTTACAACGTTTTTTCTTCATTTGTTTTTTTCACAGTGACTGGTGGACAAATCATCATGGAAAGACTCACACCGCAACAACGTCTCCAAATAATCACCTGTATTGCGAAAATCAGCGTTCTGTCAGTAAAGTTTTTCACGAACTTCGAGGAACATATGGTGTGCATCATCAACAAAATTGTCCCATTCGGTATGATGAGCAAACTGAAGAAATCTTCAAACTACCGTGTATGGTTTGTGGGCTGGTGGAATCATTATTATGCTGGAAAGAATGATCGAAAATTTGACATTCCGAATTAACAACCTACGTGTAGTCGCGGTCAACATTTTCAGGAAATTATCTGCAAAACTTAAAGTTCATAGATTGTTTTTTCGGGTCATAATAAAAATTCCGACATCTAATTCTATTTTGATATCCTCCACATTAGGAGGGGGATATACTAACTTTGCCATTCCGTTTGCAACACCTTGAAATATTGATCTGCGACCTCATAAAGTATATATATTCTTGATCGTCGTGAAATTCTAAGACGATTTAGCCATGTCCGTCTATCTGTCTGTTGAAATCAAGCTACAGTCCGTAATAATAGAGCTAGGTTGATCAACTTTGGTAGAAATATTTCTTATAGTAGCAGGTCGTTTGGGATTGCAAATGGGCCATATCGGTCAATTTCTTGATATAGCTCCCCTATAGAGGTCGCTCCAAAATACGGGTTTTGAGCCGTAGATACCACATTTTTAAAGCAATTTAGCAGAAACTTTGCAATTTGTATCCTATTTTGGCAAGAATTCATCACAAAATTTAAAAAATCGGCTCAATGGCTTATTAAGCCATAAACACCGCATTTTTTAAGCAATTTAGCTGAAACTTTGTAGTTTGTATTCTCTTTTTATAATAAAACTAGCTTTAACCCGGTGCGCTTCGCAGCCCCCATCATTTATTTATTTTCTGTTTAGGGTACTGTAGAATATGTAAAAACCAATGACTATTCCATATGGGCAACAATTAATGTGTACAATAAAATAAAAAAATCTCCGATTAATTTCTTGTTTATGTTCCTGGCACCAAGGTAGGATAATTATCTTTTTTCCCCTTCTATGCTCAAAAACTATTATTTGGATCATATTTTGCCTTTTCCCTTTAGTTTATATTCCAATACCTACATTCACACCCTGGTACAATATAAATCTTTAAAAGTTTTAATTTAAAAAAAGGTAAAACAAGTAAGAAAGTTTCAGTCGGGTAAACCGACTAAGGTATACCCTCACTTTGTGAGTAATGTAATATTGAATATTACACAAATTATTCTGTCAATTTTGGTGGGAGGTACCAGAAGGGGTTTAAGAAATACACCTATATTTCGCTGAACAGTAGATACTTTAAATACATTGCACTGTGCCTAATTGTAACCGTTTATATGGACTGGTATATTAACGTTGAGATATTAAATTGTGGTATAATTTGGCCATTTTGTGTGGCAGGTACAAAAAGGGGCGTGGTGATAACTCTCATTTTTCACTGGACTATAGGCATTATAAAAGCATTACACTGTACAAAATTTCAAGTAATTGTATATACTGATATTAATATAATAAACTGATAACTTTTGGTGCAAAATGGTACCTTTGTGGGTGAGGTACCAAAAGGTGCGTGACAATAACGCCCATTTATCAATGGACTGTAGGAACTATAAAAACATTACGCTGTACAAAATTTCAAGTATTTCAAGTATAATAGCAGTTATTAAAGAATCTATATTTCACAACATTTTAACCCTTTGTGGGGGAGGTACCAGAAGGAGTGGACCAACATGGCCCATCTTCGAACTTAGCCGGAGATAGAAAAAAATATTACCACATACCAGATTTGAAGTCAATCGGTTACTCCTTTCGAGAGTTATCGTGCGCACCAGCCAGCAGACACACAGACAGACAGACAGACAGACTGACGGACATTGATCATTCGACTTAAAATGACCCAAAAAGGATTTCCGCCTAACATACTTGGGGTCTTAGGTCACTCCTTCGATGTGTTACACTTTTTTCCGTAGCAAATGATATATACCCTCGTCACACTAAAGTGAGGGTATAATTAATGCCTAGTTTAAGTTGCAAGACTTAAAATTGCCATTGGGATCATATTTAATGATTTTCTCTCCATTGTACCACATTTAGTCCAATGTGTCATAATTAACCATTTTTGCTCCACTGTACAACATTTAATAGTTTGTGCCCCAACAGCGTCACTAAAAGTGTGCATTTGGAAAACATCAAAGTTTATATTCTAAGAGCCATATTCGCATCCTTAGGCCGTATTTTACCCTTTATGTCCCATATCTGTGATGCTTAACTTTTTACGTGCGAAGCACTCTGGCCATGAATCATTAATTCAATATTTAATTATTCCACTGTTCTTCTACAGTACGAAACCATTTTTAACCATTTTCCTTACTGTACCATATTTAACCATTTTGACCCACTGTACAATAGTCAATAATTGCTTCACATTGTACCATATTTAATCATTTTTTTCCCACTGTACCATAGTTAACACATTTTTGCATCACTGTTTCCGAGGTAACGCTTTTTGGCCCACTGTACCATATTTAACCCATTTTGTCCCAATTTACCATTATTAACTATTTTTCCCCGCTGTACTATGGTTAACCTTTTTTTGTCCCATTGTGAAATATTAAACCCTTGCCTCACTGTAACATATTTAACACTTTTTGTATCATATTTAATCCTCTTTGCTACACTGTATCATATTTAACACATTTTTGTCCCTTTTTGAACCACTGTACCATAGTTAACCATTTTTGTCACACTGTTCCATATTTAATCCTTTTTCCCCCACTATATCATAGTTAATAAATTTTTTTCACACTGTACCAAATTTAATCCATTTTGTCCAACTGTGCCATATTTAACACTTTTTGTTCCACTGTGCCATAACCCTTTTTGTCTCACTGTACCATATTTAACACTCTTTGTCTCACTGCACCATATTTAACACTTTTGTCTCACTGCATCATATTTAAAAATTTTCACAACTCTACCATACTTAACCCCTATTTGACCTACTGTTCCATAGTTAACCATTTTGGTCGCAATGTACTACATTTAATCCTTTTTGCCCCAATGTATCGTACCATATTTCACACTTTTTGTCTCACTGTACCATATTTAAAAAATGTCACCACATACTTAATCCTTAACGCCCACTGTACCATATTTAATCACATTTTATCCACTGTACCATTGTGCTCTTCACATCTCAAGTTTAAGTTCCAATTTTGCCAGATTGATTCATTTTTGCCCCAATGCATCATAATTAACCCGTTTTGCCCCACTGTGCCTCTTAAAGTTAGAAATCCCAAAAATCACTTCCGACCTCTAGTTTATGTTACAAAAGCTACCCTATTTTACACTTTTTACCCCATTGTGCCCCGAAAAGGACGACTACAACAAAATGCTGACTACCCCGATCCGTTGTCCTAAGGACATCCCACGCTTCAAATTTTCACCATTCTAATTCTAGACGCTAAAGCTAGCGGTGGTACCATATTTATCCCTTTCTGTCCCAGTGTGCCCCTAACATTTTCAAAAAAATCCCTCCTTGTTCTAGTTTACGTCTCAAGAGCTACTCTAACAGCAAATTTCACGATTCTAGCTCTTGCCATTTGGATTTGGCTGTTGTACCACATTTATGCATTTTAGCCCCATTGTGCGGGTAAATGTTCGAATTTTAAAAAAATCCAGTTAATTTCTGGGTTGACCTCATAAGGGCTACTAGTACGAATTTCGAAAATTCCCGTCTTATTGCTCGTCTACATCCCAAGGGCTACCCTCCCACCAAACTTCATGATTCTAGCTTCAGCCGTTTGGTCTGGGCGATGATCGGTCAGTCAATTAGACAGTCAGCCAGTCAGTCAGGCAGTCACTCAACAATTTTATATATACGAGTATATACGGGCCTGTTCTGTAATCACGCGATATGATATCACGGTGATTTCAAAACACCATCGATTTTAAAATCATTATTGGTGCTCGGAAATGGTACGATTCATCGATTTAAAATCGTTGATAATACTAAACCACAGTGATATCAAATCGCGTGATTTCAGAACAGGCCCGATAGATAGATTTATACAAATCTGTGTATATTTTGTTGTAATCCCCGCGTAGAGTTAGCTCTCAAATATGCAAATTTGAGCCATAAAGAATTTGAGTCCTAAAATTTTTCTAAAAAATGCAACGATAGGTTTTTTAATAATTTGCTTAAACAAAAAAGATCGCTCCATGATTTGCTCCATATCCAAAGATTTTTCCAGTAATAGAATTGAACGCAATCCATTGTGGAGGGTATATACGATTCGGCATAGCCCAACTTAACGCTTTTCTTTCTTGTTAGTGTTAAATTTAAAATACAAATTTTCGAAATATGTCACCCTATATAAAATAAGCTAGTTATGTACACTTTCGTTTTTTCCACATCATTAAATGTAAATCGTAATTTTATGATAGAGTCATCAAATCGACATTTTCTTGTTTGTCTTTAAAAAATCAATAAAATGGCGATTGATCGTAACAGTGCTGAAGATACATATTTCAGATTTATATTGATGTCTAAATGAGGACCGATTTACTTTAAATTCAGCAGAGCTTTTTTCATTAATATCCTACGATTAGTACCAATTCGACTCAGAAAGTGACTCTAAATCGAGCGGTTTAATAAACTATGGGTCTATTTCTACTCCTTTTAGGAGTCAGAAGGAAATGTGTACCACAATACCGTACGCCACCATGTGATGTACCATATAATTCTCATATATGAGTACAAAGCGGTACGGTTTTTCCTGACAACTTGAAAAGGATATAGTAAAAGCCATTTATAATGTGTTTAGCAAAAAATATCTTAAAATTTTGGTTAACTAAAGTGTGTACATATCGAAGAATTTCAATAATTTTTATACACTCACTTTAGTAGAGAAGGGTATTAGGTTAGGTTAGGTTGAAGAGAGGAGACGTTTAAACGTCTCATGTCCATGGACATACACTTAAGCCAGTGGTTCGGCCTGTTGTGCGCTCCTTATTTATGATCTTTATACCCTCACTTTAGTGTGACGAGGGTATATATCATTTGCTACGGAAAAAAGTGTAACACGTCGAAGGAGTGACCTAAGACCCCAAGTATGTTCGGAGGAAATCCGTTTTGGGTCATTTTAAGTCGAATGAGCAATGTCCGTTCGTCTGTCTGTCTGTCTGTCTGTCTGTCTGTCTGTCTGTCTGTCTGTCTGTCTGTCTGTGTGTCTGCTGGCTGGTGCGCACGATAACTCTCGAAAGGAGTAACCGATTGACCTCAAATTTGGTATGTGGTAATATTTTTTTCTATCTCCGGCTAAGTTCGAAGATGGGCCATATTGGTCCACTCCTTCTAGTACCTCCCCCACAAAGGGTTAAAATGTTGTGAAATATTGATTCTTTAATAACCGCTATACTACTTATTCGAATCATTTGAAATTCCACACATAGTATTAGCTTATTAGTCGCTATCAACTCGAGAAAAATGGGCGCAGTCGCCACGTTCCTTTTGGTACCTCCCACACAAATGCACCATTTTGCACCAAAAGTTAACAGTTTATAACATTAATAACTGTGTATAAAAATACTTAAAATTTTGTACAGTATTATGCTTTTATATTGCCTACAGTCCAGGGAAAAATGGGTGTTGTTGCCACGCCCCTTTTGGTACCTCCCACACAAAGGTACCTTTTTGCACCAAAAGTTAACAGCTTATAACATTGAAACCAGTGTATAAAAATACTTGAAATTTTGTACAGTGTAAAGTTTTTATTGTGTCTATAGCCCTGTGAAAAATGGGCGTTATTGCCACGCCCCTTTTTGTACCTCCCAAACAAAATGCCCAAATCATACCACGATTTAATGTCTCATAACGTTTATACCAGTGCACATAAATGCTTATAAGTCGGCACAGTGAATTTAAAGTATCTAATGCAATGAATTTAAAGTATCTAATGTTCAGCGAAAAAAAGGTGTATTTGATAAACCCCTTCTGGTACCTCCCACACAAATTGACAGAATAATTCGAGTAATATTCAATATTACATTACTCACAAAGTGAGGGTATACCTTAGTCGGTTTACCCGACTGAAACTTTCTTACTTGTTTTATACCTCACGAGTTACAGAAAATCGGTACTAGACACGAATTTTCTCAGTATCTTTCAGTCATATTCTCTGAGATGAGTCAAGTCTGGTAATATGTCGGACCCGAAATGTTGGGATCTTGAATGTGTGAAAGCCGGGCAGTGACACAGAAAATGTTCCATCGTTTCGATGTTTTCTCTGCATGCCCTGCATTCGTCGTTTCCTGCTAGTCCTATGCGATGAAGATGTGGGTATACGAGTATGTCATTTAATACGGACCAAAAGTGTAACACATCGATGGAGTGACCTATGACTCTAAGTATATTCAACGGAAATGGGTTTTACAACATTTTAAGTGGCCTTCGTAGCGCAGTGGTTAGTGTGTTAGGATTGTATTCCGAAGGTGCTGGGTTCGATTTAACATCAACATTTCATATTTTCATATAATTCGAGTTTCTGCAGCTTAAAATAACTCACCGGACACAAGACCACTAAAATAACATTTGATCGCACAAGTCAACAGGGAAGCAAAACATAGACATAACACCATGGCGACTATTAACAGGAAAGCAGCGCTTACTCGTATAGTGGAGAATACATACGAGTAGAAACGGTAAAACACAAATATCATCCATTCCCTGAGATTAACAGAAAAATGTTAATTAACATCTTGACAATACTTAGTAAAATGAAAACAACATAATGAACCCTCTATAATCGGATATGTGCCAGAACGAAGTCTGTAATAGAAATTAACATAAGGATTACCAACTCAGCTTCTCCAAGCTGCTACAACAACAAAACATTTTAAGTCATTTGAGCAATATCCGCCAGTCTGTCTGGCTGGATGGATCGCACGACAACTCTCGAAAGGAGTAACGGATTGACATCAAATTTAGTATGTGATAATATCCCTCACAAAGGGTTAACAATTAGCAAATCATTGATTCCCTAGTAACTTCTATACAACGTATCCGAATCCTCCGTAATTCGACACTAGTAGTAGTTTATCTATCGGTACCAACTTGAGAAAAATAAACGAAGTGGGCCACACAAGGGGCAATTTTAAACAAAATGTTTACTGATTATATCATTAATACCAGTACATATAAATACTTGAAATTTAGTGCAGTGTAACGCTTAATTAAAGAATGGAATCTGACTAGGTTTTTTCAATAATATGTATAGGGTGTTTTTTAGACGTGTGGTTTTCAATCAGACAATACTTTTTCGGATTTGGTCTTTTTGACAGCTGTCACTTGATTTATGCTCAGTTTGGTTTGCCATCTCATAACGAATAGACTTACTCAGGAACAACGTTTGCAAATCGTATTATATAGTCGGCGGGGCCGACCACCCTACACCACTCTCGTAATATTGAATAACACTGAAATATAAATTTTCTAATTTTATTTATCTCTAAACTCTATCATACTAAATTTCAAAATACTTGGATGTAAAATACAGCTTCTATAGGACTAAAGAGCCAAATCAGACGAAACATATATATGGGAGCTGTAGCTAACTCTTAACCGATTTTCTGCAAATTCGGCAATGTTCGTCCATGGATGAAGAAATTCTACAATGCTAAATTTCACAACAATTGGATGTTAGATACAGCTTCTATAGCGCTTAAGGGCCAAATCGGACGAAAAATATATATATGGGAGCTATAGCTAAATTTTAACCGATTTGTTTTTCAAATTCGGCAATGTTGGTCCATGGATTAAGAAACTCTACCATTCTAAATTTTAAAACGATTGGATGTAAAATACAGCTTCTATAGGACTAAAGGGCCAAATCGGACGAAACATATATATGGGAGCTCTAACTAAATCTTAACCGATTTTCTTCAAATTCGGCAACGTTGGTCCATGGATCAAGAAACTCAACCATTCTAAATTTAAAAACGATTGCATGTAAAATACAGCTTCTACAGGACTAATGAGTCAAATCGGACGAAACATATATATGGGAGCTATAGCTAAATCTTAACCGATTTTTTTTTCAATTTCGGCAATGTTGGTCCATGGATTAAGAAACTCTACCATACTAAATTTTAAAACGATTGGATGTAAAATACCGCTTCTATAGGACTAAAGGACCAAATCAGATGAAACATATATATGGGAGCTATAACTAAATCATAACCGATTTTCTTCAAATTCGCCAATGTTGGTCCATGGATCAAGAAACTCTACCATTCTAAATTTCAAAACGATTGGATGTAAAATACAGCTTCTATAAAACTAAAGGGCCAAATCGGACGAAACATATATATGGGAGCTATAGCTAAATCTTAACCGATTTCAACCAAATTCAATGGGGATCTTTACAGCTGCGAAATACTCCAAACTGAAAAATGTCAGAACGATCGGAGTGAAATTGCGACCTGAAGTCGACGAACAACTTAACATGGACAGACGGACGGACAGACATGGTTAAATCGACTCAGCTAGTGATTCTGAGTCGATCGGTAGTGATTCTGAGTCGATGGGTCTAGCTGTAGTATTTTCAGGTGTTACAAACATCTGCCGTGAAACAAACTTAGTATACCCTGTATCACAGGGTGGTGTAGGGTATAAATAATGGTTTGGATAGCGCGACGCATTGCGCTCTGGGTCCAATATTCGGTCGAAGCTCACTTTTGGATGAATGAGTACATTAATAAACAAAATTGTCGCATTTGGAGTAATGATAATCGACAAGCCATTGTTCTGACGCCGTTACATCCACAAAAAGTCACTGTTTGGTGTGCTCTATGGCGAGATGGAATCATTGGACTATATTCCTTCAAAAATAAAGCCTCTTTAGTTAACGGGGAACGCTATGGAGCCATGATTAATGACTTTTTCGTGCCTGAATTGGAGGATGTTGATGTGGATGCCCTTTGGTTCCAGCAAGACGGCGCGACATCCCATACAGCCAACGAACCAATAAATTTATTGAAGGAAACTTTTGGTTAGCGCATTACCTCGCGTCTTGGGCCTGTGGCGTGGCCTCCAAGATCGTGCGATTTAGAACCGCTGGACTATTTCTTGTGGGGTTATGTGCAGTCGCGTGTCTACGCAGATAAGCCCGACACGATTGACACCTTGGAAGATAATATTCGTTGCGTTATTGCTGACAGCCCTAAATGCTGCAAAAAGTGGTCGAAAATTGGACCTCTCGGCTGGAATTTATTCGAGCCAGCCGAGGCGGCTTCTGGCTCGAAATAATTTTTAAAACATAATGGCAAACCCTTATCATTATAATAAAGCTATATTCGTTGCCATAAAATTAAATAATATGTGTTTTATTTCTTCTTAAAAACCACACGTCTAAAAAACACCCTTTATAATACAGGCATCAGTTTATTTAGTATTGTTTGGACTAGGATCCGTAGAGGTCCAAACGACATGAGTGTAAAACAAGAAATGTGCACAAGCATAGCGCTGAATAACGACCATAATTGACTTCTTCTCTCGGAGCTTGTTCAACAACGATTAATTTTAATACGAGAACCACAGATGAAGCAAGGTTTCGTCCAAGAAGAGTAGTAGGAAAGATTCATTACAGGAAATCCCTCCCTACAATCGGTGCCATGCGAATATCTTCCAAGGAAAGTCATAGCAAAGACAAATCTCACTTCAACCGGAAAGAGTTTCCAATCAACGATGAGATTATTCAAGCAAGGGAAGTTGTGTGACAATGTTAAATTCATTTAATTCTAAGACGATTTAGCCAGTTTAGTATGTCCGACTGTTGCAATAACGCTACAATCTACAAATATTGAGCTAGATGACTGTAATTTGGTACAGGTACTTCTTATAGCTGCATCTAAGTTGGTATTAAAAATATATAATCACCCCGATTTGAGTTCTTAACACCACAGATAACATCAATTGCAGCCATTACAACTAACAACGGTTGGCATAGGTCCATATTTATACCCTACATCACACTGTGGTACAGGGCATTATAAGTTTGTTTCACGGCAGATGTTTGTAACACCTGAAAATAACACAGCTAGACCCACCTTAAAGTATACCGATCGACTCAGAATCACTAGCTGAGTCGATTTAACGATGTCCGTCCGTCCGTCTGTCCATGTAAAGTTGTTCGTCGACTACAGGTCGCAACTTCACTCCGATCGTTCTGAAATTTTGCAGTTTAGAGTATTTCG
This sequence comes from Eudasyphora cyanicolor, assembly GCA_963930755.1. Classification (NCBI taxonomy): domain Eukaryota; kingdom Metazoa; phylum Arthropoda; class Insecta; order Diptera; family Muscidae; genus Eudasyphora; species Eudasyphora cyanicolor. Next base: position 194,552,949 of record OZ005734.1, read on the forward strand.
CGGCTGTTAAGATCGCTATTGAATTTGGTTGACATCGGTTCAGATTTAGATATAGCTCCCATATATATCTTTCGTCCGATTTGGACCTTCAGTCCTATAGAAGCTGTATTTTACATCCAATCGTTTTGAAATTTAGAATGGTAGAGATTCTTGATCCATGAACCAACATTGCCGAATTTGAAGAAAATCGGTTAAGATTTAGCTATAGCTCCCATATATATGTTTCGTCCGATTTGGCCCTTTAGTCCTATAGAAGCTGTATTTTACAACCGATCGTTTTGAAATTTAGAATGGTAGAGTTTCTTGATCCATGAACCAAATCGGTTAAGATTTAGCTATAGCTCCCATATATATGTTTCGTCCGATTTTGTTCTTTAGTCCTGAAGAAGCTGTATTTTACATCCAATCATTTTGAAATTTAGAATGGTAGAGTTTCTTGATCCATGAACCAACACTACCGAATTTGAAGAAAATCGGTTAAGATGTAGCTATAGCTCCCATATATATGTTTCGTCCGATTTGGCCCTTTAGTTCTATAGAAGCTGTATTTTACATCCAATCGTTTTGAAATTTAGAATGGTAGAGTTTCTTGATTCATGAACCAACATTGCCGAATTTGAAGAAAATCGGTAAAGATTTAGCTATAGCTCCCATATATATGTTTCATCCGATTTGGCTCTTTAGATCCAATCGTTTTTATACCCTACACCACACTGTGGTACAGGGTATTATTTAAGTATAAAATGTCCCAAAAGTAAATTTATGTAAACAATTTATACATGAATTACAAAATTTATATATCAGAGTTATTCAATATTACGAGAGTGGTGTAGGGTATTATATAGTCGGCACCGCCCGACTTTAGCCTTTCCTTACTGGTTTGTTATAGCTCCCATACAAAGGCCCCTCCAAATGTATCTTCTTATCGCCATAGAAACCACAAATTTTAAATGTTCAATTTCAAATGTTTTATAAATAATAGTCCCTATTAGGAAGATTAAAAAATAACACTGTGCTAGTCCAAAAATGTAACAGAAAGGAGACCCTATGGATAGATCTATTTCGGCCATGCTGAATCCAGTGGCATTAGCCGTTTTTCTATGTTAGCTCTTGTTTTCGCGATATTCGACCACAAAGTTTGTTGGGAAATCAGAGAGCTGACTTATCTCTTTGGTTATTTTGAAGTGGAAGACTTCGGAATATACGCTTCAGTCCAAAGATCGAAATAAAGGGAACATTTGGACAATTATTTTTCTCAAAACAGTCGTCCACGCTTCTCATCCCCTTACCCCTGAAAAAGTGCAATGAAATCTTAACATATGTTAAAAAACACATATATCGTCGACATTTTTAGTAGGCATCGTTGAGAAAAATATTCCTCGCGAAGAAATACTATGTCCTTTCTCAACTTTTTTATGAGAATTAAGCAAATTTCGAGTTAGTACATAATTTGTGTATTTTTCTGCTCATAGCAGAAAATATTTAAAAAAAAATATTTTGACTTAAATTTTTTGTAAATTATTTTTTCGTTAGTGTTAATGGAAATTTCAAAGGTAACCTGTTAATTTTTCATAAATATGTTGAAAGGAGACTCATAGTAATTTTTCGCGAGGAACATTTTTCTCAAAGATACAAACAAAAAATGTCGATGATTTGTATGACGTTTGACACATGGTAAGATTTGATTGCACTTTTTCGGGGGTAAAGTGGTGAGAAGCGTGGTTGACTATTTTGAGAGAAATAATACTCGAAGGGTTTCCATTATTTCGGTCTTTGAACTGAAGCGCGTTTTCGGAAGTCTTACACTTTAAAATCACCTCCGAGATAACTAAACTCTCCTTGTTTTTTTTGCAAACTTTGTGGTCGGATATCGCGAAAGCAAGAGCTAACCTAGAAAAACGGTTAGCTCCATTGGATTCAGCAAGGTCGAAATAGGTACATCCATAGCGTCTCCTTTCTGTTACATTTTTAAAGTGTCCATTTCGAGCACAGTGTAATTACTATTGAAAGAAATAAATATTCGCCCATGTGCTGGCTTTCACATCCACAAAAATAACGATGATTTCGGACTTCCGTTTCTTTTGTATTAACAGCATGTGTTGTTACAAAATCCGAATCCCCAAAATTCATGCGGATATGAAAGCCAGCACAGGGGCGATTATCTCAAGAATCTTTAAAACGTTGTACCTAATTTCAAAATGCAATCAGAGAGAATATACCCACATTTTATTCGATATATGAAAATTTTAAGTGCCTGTATCTCAATAACCAAAATTTCAAGATTTTTTGCCGAATACACATTTTAAACAGCTCCACAGGAAGAATCTGTTTCGAAGGTATAGAGTACATTCCAGCTATGATGGATTGATTGATATGATTGATTTTTATCAATAGCCATAAAAATCGTTCTCAATTGTTTGATTCATTTGTATCTTATACAAAAAATGTTTCCCGTAAAAATGACTGTAGGTTCTTTTTCTATAGCTAGTCCAAATATATTTAAAATGTAGCGCATATAAGAGCAAGAAGTTATAAAATAATCCTCGCGAGAATAATATTTCGCTAGAGCAACGAAAGTGATCTGGTCTGTGGAATGACCGCCAAAAGCTCAAAGCTCATCTAATGCTTAAATTTGTTCAACAACCGCCAGCACCACACGTAATAATTCTGAGAAATATTCATACAATACCGGAATAATTTCACGTGTGGGAGAGAAACATATGCAATAATTTATGAAAAAATTCTCGTACAAAAAACCAAAAAGTACATTTCCATTTTCTTAATCTGCTTGTATGACCAGCCAGCCAGCCACCTAGCCATCCATCCTACCTTACATAATTTCATACTATATGTGGGGTGATAACCGCTCGGATTTTCTGACATTTTCCACATAATTTCAAATGCATGCAGTCGGCGGCGCACAAAGCTCATATCCAACAGTGGTGGTGCCATTGGCGCTGCCGCATATGCCGTTGTTATTGTTCCTGAACTGTATGTTGCTGATCGCAAGTATTCTGTGGATGTTTACCACCCCGCTCCTCCCTCTTCAACGACGCAGATGAATTGATCTATTTTTATATCGAAAAAAACGATGACAGCAGAGAAACATTTTGAAATAGAAACGGCGGCAATGGATAGACAAATAAATCGACAATATTTTTGGCCGATTGAGAAACACCTTTAGGTCGGATCGTGTAGAACAGATCAGATCGTGTAGAACATGGCAAACATTTGAACGAGAGTGTCGGCCCCGGACCCCCTTTGGGAAGAAAAACAAAACAACACCTCTGTCGAATGTTTATAAATTTTTAATACCAAAAATAGATTTATTTTCGATGAACTACGTCGTACTCTGGGAAATTTCCACAAAACATAGCGTCTGCAAAACACAAGGCTTGATGTATTGAAGTGAAGTGTTTAATAGAGTGAACCGAAATTTGTTGTTTACAAAAACAAAAAAATGGAAACAGATTTTTAATTAGAATTCGTTGTTCTAGTGCAGAGCTTCTCACCAAGTTCTGCATCACGGCCTACTTCCGAGATCCTGAAGGCTCCGTGCACCCCTATATAACCACAAATTTTGCAAATAAAGGGTTTTCCAACAAGAGGTGTTATTTTGGTATTCAAAGAAAAACATCAGCCAAATGGTCACCACGACCACGCTTACAGGACCATATCCTTTTCATGAAATTTTCCATAACCAAATCGCAAAGTGGCTGCCCTGTGTCCTCGATAGCCTCACGAGGTCTTGAATCGACGCTGGGCTGTTGGCGTAGACCTTATCTTTCACGTGATCCGGAAACTTTTCCCGTAACATAGCAATGGTTTCGTTGCTTGTGTGGCACGTAGCGCCGTCTTGTTGAAAGTAAACGTTGTCCAGATCAATACCATCCAACTCCGACCATAAAAAATCATTAATCATCTCTCGATAGCGCAATCCATTCACCGTAACTGTTAATCCAACCTCATTTTCCAAAAAGTAAGGTCCAATGACCGCGGATGGATGACTGAGGATGGAAAGGATTTTCAACAATAACTCTTGGGTTTTCCGAGCCCCAGATGCGACAGTTTTGCTTGTTGACGAAGCCACCGAGGTGGAAGTAGGCCTCATCAGTCAAGATGATTTTTCGAATTTTAATAATTTCAATGCGTTATTGAATCATGTATCGTTCCATTTTTAGTAATGACGTAGTTTCTACTTGTCAACTGTAGAAGAATAAAAGCTTCAAAAGTGACAGCTACCGAAATACCGGATGATTCAAAATAACACGTTTGTTAGTAACGCATAATCTCCGAAACCATAAAAGCGAATGGGCCTAAAATTGAACAATATATTCAGTTTGGAGTTATTTGTGTTTTAGAATTATTTTCACCGCGATAAATTGCGGAGTGGTCAAATTATTTGCAAAATTCGCATTTCCAGAGCGATTTGACTGAAATTTAATAATAGTTCGTATGTATGATTCTTACCGGTAGATGGCGCTGTAGTGGACATATGGTTAATATACAGTTTTTCCTGAAACTCGGGATGAAAGCATTTTGCATGAAATATCAATTCCTAACAAAACAGTATTTACACGTAACAAAACGAAATTTCGCGACCTAAACGGCTCAGAACATCAATAACCGATTAAACGATAAGGCAGGGAAGATAGTGGAAATTTGTCCGATGTTTCATGCAATTTTTCAGAAGTTTGTGACATGACTAAGTTTGTTCAGAAATATTAATATTATTATATGGGTTAATAAATACTTCATTCGCCTTTTTTTAGAATACTTCAAGCCATACCAAAAATCGCATACCAGAATTGGAAAAGCGCTGATACTTAATGTAATGAATACAAATTAAGTATTTTTCCATAATAATGAAAAATGGCTTTTCAAACCTCTCTAATTAAATTTGTTATAAAACTGAAAAAAAAAATTAAAATTTTTTGATTATTAACCAAAATTAGAATGAACGATGAATTATATCAGTGGGTTTATGCAATTCCGACACGAAGAAAATTTATCAATTTATTCATTTGTGTCGAATAATATTTTCCGAATTCAATTTATTTGATTGCAGACTTTGATTCTAATTTAAAAAAAATCGCAATGTAGATTATTGCGAGCCTATATAGGTCCTATTATAGGTCCTCTTATCAATGTAGATTATGTCGCTACGGCCCCCAGTAGTCCGCGGACCACCATTTGAGAAGCTCTATTCTAGTGCTTAAAGCGAACGTTGCTACAATTACAACAGATTACATAAATAGTGAGAGGTTCTTTTAGAAACCTACTTATTTTCCTCTCACCTTATAGAGGAGGGTATACTCGTACATGCATATATCATTTGCTACGAGCCAAAAAAGTAACACATCGAAGGAATGATCTAACACCCCAAGTATGTTTGGTGGAAATTCGATTTGGGTCATTTTAACTCATTTGATGACATTGCTCATCTGTTTGTCTGTAATTCGACACATAGCAAAAGTTTACCTGTCGCTATCACTTAACGACTGACATTTTCATACGTGTTTTAAGTATCGTTTTCTATAACACCAAAATAAAATATATAATTTGTTCGCAAAAAAAAACTTTTTAAAAAAAAAATAAAATTAAGTGGAAACAACTTTTATCTTTGACATTTTTTTATCATAAAACAATTTTTGTTAAAAAGGTTTATGTGAAAGAAATCAATATGTGATTATATTCTGCCCTGATATTAATAAATATGTACTAAGACAGGGTCGGGAAAAAACTAAAAAATCAATTTTCAAATGCAGATATATCGAGAACCATACGAGATAACTCTGTAAAAAGCTTTTCGTAGACCTTGCGGAAAGCACACAAAAATCTTTTAAAACCTCTTCTAAAGTGTGGGCCATTTGAAATTTGAATCGGCTATAAAAAGTACTGATAATTTTTTAAAATTTCTGGTTTTATTGGAAAGGTTGAAAGGTTGTCATTTAATAATGGAACACATTCATATGACTACAGCGACTGGCTCGGTAGTACCTCATCCAATCAACCCAATTTTTCAGTACATTTTCGATTGTTCCGGGTCGAATATCTTCAGTGTCAACAACGATTTCATGTTTTAACGCTTCAGTTGCCTCTGGATGCTTTGCGTAACATTTATCCTTAATAGCTCCCTACAGAAAATAATACAAAGAGGTCAAGCCAAAAGTCAAAGTAATCGGTAGTTCCAATTTAAAATTTTAAAGGGCCCACCCTATACAATTGTGCCAAGTTTTGTTGGAATCGATTGTTTGGTTAGGAATCGACGGAATTATTTCCGTTTTTTTCCCACTGTGCTTAGAACGATATGGAATATTCGTTGTACAAATTTAAATTGAAAGTCTGAAGTTTATGGCAAATGAACTAACCTAACCTAACCTAACCTAACCTAACCTAACCTAACCTAACCTAACCTAACCTAACCTAACCTAACCTAACCTAACCTAACCTAACCTAACCTAACCTAACCTAACCTAACCTAACCTAACCTAACCTAACCTAACCTAACCTAACCTAACCTAACCTAACCTAACCTAACCTAACCTAACCTAACCTAACCTAACCTAACCTAACCTAACCTAACCTAACCTAACCTAACCTAACCTAACCTAACCTAACCTAACCTAACCTAACCTAACCTAACCTAACCTAACCTAACCTAACCTAACCTAACCTAACCTAACCTAACCTAACCTAACCTAACCTAACCTAACCTAACCTAACCTAACCTAACCTAACCTAACCTAACCTAACCTAACCTAACCTAACCTAACCTAACCTAACCTAACCTAACCTAACCTAACCTAACCTAACCTAACCTAACCTAACCTAACCTAACCTAACCTAACCTAACCTAACCTAACCTAACCTAACCTAACCTAACCTAACCTAACCTAACCTAACCTAACCTAACCTAACCTAACCTAACCTAACCTAACCTAACCTAACCTAACCTAACCTAACCTAACCTAACCTAACCTAACCTAACCTAACCTAACCTAACCTAACCTAACCTAACCTAACCTAACCTAACCTAACCTAACCTAACCTAACCTAACCTAACCTAACCTAACCTAACCTAACCTAACCTAACCTAACCTAACCTAACCTAACCTAACCTAACCTAACCTAACCTAACCTAACCTAACCTAACCTAACCTAACCTAACCTAACCTAACCTAACCTAACCTAACCTAACCTAACCTAACCTAACCTAACCTAACCTAACCTAACCTAACCTAACCTAACCTAACCTAACCTAACCTAACCTAACCTAACCTAACCTAACCTAACCTAACCTAACCTAACCTAACCTAACCTAACCTAACCTAACCTAACCTAACCTAACCTAACCTAACCTAACCTAACCTAACCTAACCTAACCTAACCTAACCTAACCTAACCTAACCTAACCTAACCTAACCTAACCTAACCTAACCTAACCTAACCTAACCTAACCTAACCTAACCTAACCTAACCTAACCTAACCTAACCTAACCTAACCTAACCTAACCTAACCTAACCTGCAACATCATGAAGAATCTGCCTGGGTCCCCCAGTGGTCAATATTGGGAGTTTTCTTGTGGAACCTCATGTATGATGGTCTCCTGAACTTGCAGCTTCCAGACAACAGCAAACTAGTGGGATATGCAGACGACGTAGACCTACATAGTCGTCACTCAATCATAGGCAGGTGTAGCTGAAATTACAACATGCGTCTTAGTAGAATAAGTTTATGGTTGAGGTCCAAACAACTTAAGCTGGCAGCTGAAAAGACAGAGCCTATATTTGTAACACAAAGACGTTCATTCATATTACCAAAATTGAAAGTAGATGGACATGATGTAATGTTTAGTAGGATTCGGCGATATCTAGGAATATAGAACGAGCGGATGTCTTTTAGTGAGCTCGTAAAACTCGTTACGGATAAGTCATTGAAAACAGAAAGGAAACCAGAGCAGATTATGCCAAACCTAATCTGCAAACATGCGAAACAATGTTTACAAATGTCAAAGTAATCGCTGGCACTAGTAATGCCAATGGCCGCGGTAACTGCCATAGAACGCTCACCACTCTTTTAACAAGGTGTACAGGTAAATCAACAAACTATCCGTGGATTGGAATTATTTTTCCTCTCGTTCTCCGTCTATTAGTCTGGTGAAGATGATAAAGTTGCCAAGGAATCATTTTTGGGACTCCTTCCAAAAAATTAAAATACTGTGCGTACGCAGAGGAAAAGAACGCTTTCATTAACAACATTAAAAACTTGCACCCTTTTTTATATCCCTTTCTGAAGAGTCACATTCGAATTTTAATGTCAACTTTATTTCCCAAATGGCTTATGAATTCCTTTGGCAACACAAAGAAAGAAAATTGAAATGCAACACACGTTACTACAAATCGTCGTGTAAAGAGATCTCGTAAATTGTATGCCTTTAACTACAACATGAATGAAAACATCTGCTCCATTGAGTTCTTTTCTTTTTAAATCAAACCTGTTGCTTCACAAACACTCGCAGGACGCAGCCTCCATTACAGCTGATGTTTTGGTCCATCTACGACGAACACATCCTTTTTTGAGTTTCATATAAACAGCTGTTTTACTTCTCTTTACATAGTCAGAGAACTGCGCAATCGAAAAGATGAACTCTCTATTTACATCTTCAAATAACAGCTGGCCAAAGTAATATGTACGTTTTTTTACTCGTGCCATTGCACACAGTTTTGAAAATAGTGTGCGCCAATTATTGTTTGTTTGCATTTGTGATTGATTATTTTTAGCGGCTATGCATAAAATTCAATCAAATTCTTGTTATATTTTTATTGCAAATGTCTAGAGTATTTAGTGCTCAATTTCATTTGTTGTCTTTAACAATTTCAGCGATAAATCCCTCAATTTATGAGTGCATGCTTTGGCTTTATACCCTACCAATGTGTTTTAACAGCATTTATAGTAATTGATTGAATGTAAACCCACCCTCTGTCGTCAGTCTAGTGAGACCGCCTCATTCCCTCATAGCCTCGGATTGTAAATGATACCAACTCGGTCGGGTGGGTATGTCATTCTCAAGTGTATTGTGTTTCTGTTGCTATCTACAATGTCAGAGGCGCCGCATTGTACTACGCTTGAGGGGATGATGATAGGTTAAATTCTAAGATAACTGTAATCGTTTGTAAATGGAACATGTATTCTATGAATATTCTTCCTAAAGTGCTGCCAAAGATTGGACCAATTCATCAACGATTGGACCAATACCGGTTTTTATTCATATTCCGCAGGACATTTTTAAACCCGACCACACTGTGGTACAGTGTATTATGACTTTCTGCATTTGTTTGTACCGTCCAAATAGGGAAGATATAGACCCATAGTTTATTTTACCGATTGACATAGAATCACTTTCTGAGTCGAGTTAGCCATGTCTGTCTGTCCAAATATTCTTGTGATCAAAGTGCAGGTCGGAAATAAGAAGCAATCTTTACGAAAATTTGTACAGAGACATGGGGCATATCGGTACATGTTTTGATATTGCCCCCATAAAAAGGTTCCTTCGATTAGACTTCTTGACATTCTAAGGGATGCATTTTATAACTGATCATGCTGGAACTGGGATGGTAATGGGGTAGTGATGCGTCACAATTGTAGCCTATCCTACGCAAATGGCAACCTCCACCTGCCGACCGACCTTGGGCGGAATTATGCTAAGTACGTAGTGACTAAATCTCCTACAAACTGTTAGCCTAGAGGCGATGCTGGCAGCCCCGGCTCCAGGATCGGATGCTATAGCCCAATTTGTTGCACATCTTAAACAACGAAGATTAATTAAAGCAAAGCAAATTGTAACCAAATTATCGACCCGAAGACGACCTTTAGCTTAAAGAAATCGACACGATTTGGAACATGGAAAGTTGGTACGCTTCTCGATAGAACGCGACTGCCACAAGTATGCAATGCATTTCTGAGATATAACATGCTCTTTATGGGTCTTTGTGAAACCCTATGGCCAGAGAATGGAAAATCGTGACAACCTGCAAAAAAAAGGGTCTTTGTGAAACCCTATGGCCGGAGAATGGAAAATCGTGACAACCTGCAAAAAAACTCAGGTAGAACAACTGCACAGCTGAGAATGAGTGGTGTTGGTATACTCTTATCAAGAGCTGCCATAAATGCTCTCATTGAGTGGAAATCGTAGTCTGATAGAATAATAACAGACCGATTGAGAACACGAGCAACAAGTATGAAGGTTGTGCATTGTTATGCAGCAAAAGAAACCGCTGACATCACTGTCAAGGAAGACTTCTACAACCAATTGACAACTGTTATCGCATCCACTAAATAAGGTAATATACTTGTCTTCTTTTCTTATGGGCACCATCCGCATCAAAGTTGCCGCGATTAAAAGGAAAAAACTACACAGCGTAGATACTTCGTGGAGAAGTTGCAGAATACTTCAAATAAGTCTACGTACTCCTTGCCTCTTGTCTCCTTAGAAAACTCTGCACAGGAGATGGAGAATAAAAATACCTGCAAAAATTAGGATGAGCTAAACTCTGTTTTATAAATGCTGCCAATGAACACCTTGCTGCCAAAACTTCTGTCGGAGAACCAAAATGATTACAATAAGGGAAAGTCTGCAGAATCTGCCCTGCACGAACTTGTGAGCACTATCGAATCGTCCCTACATTTTAAGGAATTCACCATGGTGGCATTTCTTGACATAGAAGGGCTTTTAACAGCATTCACTCAGATGCGGTAATTGCGGCACTGTCACATCTAAAGGTGAACTCTATCTAGCTTGATTAGACTAATTCAAAGCCTGCTCAACAGAAGACGCATAACAGCATGTCTTGCGTCCACAACTCTAACAAGGTTTGTAAACAGAGGGACCCCACAAGGAGGAGTACTGTCTCCACTAATTGGGAACCTAGCGGTGAATGAAATCCTGATAGATAGATCTAGAATGTTGTGACTGCAAGGTCCCAGTGATGGGAAATTCGACAACGTCCTTAGAGACATCCTACAGTTGGCTCTGAACAAGTTAGCTAGCTGGACCAGAAGCAGCGGTTTGAGGGTTAACCCAAACAAGACAGAATTGGTTCTCTTTACTAGGATGAATAATGTCCCACATGTGGACCCTCCTCCTCGGATATATGGAACAGATCTAGTCATTTCTGAAAGTGTAATTTTTTTTAATAGGCGGAGCTCTAATGACTACATCGACTGAGTCTCTACAAGCCCTTCTCCATATACTGCCGATTAATATTGTGGCGAGCGAAGATGCACCCAGAGCGGCACTAAGATTAAACTGCCTATCAATGTGGAGGTACAAGAACTATGGTCACATGAGGATATCAAAGTGTAGAGCTATGGTAACCGACCGAGTGAACTATATACCAATGGTGTACACCTTCGAGAGGAACTATATCACTATGATACCAGCCAGAGATGAATGGGTTGGTAGAATACCAGGTAATAGAAATCATCTCCACTTCTGTAAGGATGGTTCGATGCTTGATGAAAAGGTTGGCTTCGGAGTACACTGTGAAGAACTTAGTTTGGATATAGCTTACCAGATATCTGCTGTGCCTATCAAGCCGAAATAATGGCAATATGGGAAGTCGCTAAGTGGCTTAGTCGTAACCAACACTATCGTTGTCATCAATTCTCTGAAGGGAACATTCCTAAATTCACAAACAGTCCTCGACTGCCGCAGGTCCTTTGATTAATATACACGAGATGGCTGAGTATTTTTATATACACCTCATATGGGTGCCCGGGCATAGGGATATCCCGTGGAACTGCAAAGCCGATGAACTTGCTAGGAAAGGGACGACATTACAAATACTCGAAGATTTTGCATATATTGGTGCGCCACTATCCACGTACAAGCTTTTGCTTAGAGGCAATCAGGCAGTCGAACGAAAGATGGAAAGGAATCGGTACCTGTAGGGTAGCTAGACAAATGTGGCCAAGGTATGACCTGAGAAGATCAAAATATCTCCTCGCATTATAGAGGAAAAGATTGTCTACGTTAGTATCAGTTCTGACGGGACACTGCCTGATCTGTGAACATGCCAGAAGATTGGGCATTGACTCCAATGACTTCTGCAGAAGCTGTGGAGATAAGGAAGAAGTTGAGAGCATTGAGCAAGTGATGTCAAATGGGAAATCCCGATCCCGAAAAATCCCGAATCCCGGGATTTTTTAAAATGAATCCCGGGATATTTTAATGATAATATATGAAGCTGCCTCGTACAAAATATTAAGTAAAAGATAGCTAATCTCTGTCGAAAATGTAAACTAATGAAGCAAATTGTTACCAACAAAAACATAATTTTGAGAAGAATTACAAAGTATATCATAAATTTAATTATAAGTAAGTAAACTTGAAACAAGAACACAAATAGAGTTTGTGTCCCACAAAAAGAAGAACATTGCATTCTATTCTTTGAAATTTATGAAAAAATCCTAATATCAAATCTGATATGGATCGACACATCGATTTGGTCTCATAAAAACGAAATTAGTCAAACTGATTTCTCATGTTGAAAAAAATATTTTTCGTGCTTCAATGATAGAAAATTATAATATCAATAATAATTCTAACGACGAACTGAAATTGGACTAAAATTATTTCATAGCTAAGATGTTGTGATATATTTTTCATAAAAGTTATTATTTTTTATCCTTATTTAAATTAATTAAAATTAAATTAAAACTGAACTAAAAGGTTTGTATTCTATTTCGAAATATCACATTATTAAGAATGAAAAAATCCCGATTTACCCCGAAAATACCGAGATATCGAATAATTTCGGGATTCCGAAAATCCCGATTTATCCCGAAAATCCCGTGATATGGAACAATTTCGGGATCCCAAAAAAATCCCGGGATCCCGGGATTTGCAATTTCAAAATCCCGAATCCTGGGATTTGTGAAATCCAATCCCGTTTGACATCTCTAATTGAGCACTTGCTATGTATACCTAAAACTAACGGCCTGTTTCTGTATTTCTAACGAAAGTCTCTGCGAACGAAAACCAATCACTCACTTTCGTCTGGAATTTGGTTTCTCTAAGGTTCGTTCGTTCGTTCGCCTGGCTTTACGTCAATGACGTTACCAATTGGCAAATAATGTAATTGCCAGGTCAATAATTTCACAACTTCCGGTCTAAAAAAGCACACATTTTTGTATGGTCGACCTTAGAAAATACAACTCTGTATCCTTTACTCTAGTGATGGCCAAAAATCAACCCTGGGTGGTTCAGCTGAGCTGATCCAACACTCTCATTTCTTTCTCTCTCTCTCTCTCACGTCTCTCTCATTGTGCACTGATGAATTTTTCCATCTTAGCGAGCTGCCAATGTTGACTTCTTTATGCTTACAAATGTAAACACTATTACAATTTTATTATTTTTTAAATGTTTTTACCATAATTATATTAGTATCTACTTATTTTTTGCTTTTAATAACGTTTTTTGTCATTGTTCCTATCAGTCGACAAATAAAATAAAGTGACTCGATCTGACACTTGTGTTCGCCCAGATGACAGCAAAGAGAGATAGAGAAACCAAAATTTACACTGAAATGATTACGTTTTCGTACGAGTTCATTATCGTGAGACTTGCCGTTTTGATGGTAGTTAGTGAAACCCAAATCAGCTGTTTGTCGTCTGGCAAGCGAACGAAAGCAAATTTTTAAGTTACAGAAACAGGCTGTAAACCTTGGTCACAAATCATCTAACCGAAAGCATTGGATTTAAGACTCGACGGGGGAAATGATAAATAAAGTAAAGCAATTCAAGAAGCGGCTGAACATAGCTAAAACAGAAGGCGAAAAAGTCATTTTACATGCGGAGTATTTTGCACTCGAAGAAGATGGTACAACCTGGCGAAAGAATCAGGAAACCTCAGCCGCCTATAATAAGATGAAAAATCTATACCCTATGACGAAACACCTCACAAACAGAATCTTTGTATGCAATAAGCCACTCCGGAAGAGTAATGGTGACATAACTAACGAGAACGAAACAAAAGCAGTTATGGGTGGAACGGTACTCATCATTCTTGTCTGAGATACATCAATATCTTTGTGACTGCGAATATCACAATTAATATCTGCTGCCAGAGAATAACATGAGAACTAAATAAAAGATTGGAAGACGTGGATTATGCAGACAATATCTGTGTACTATCACACAGATGTGATGATATGTAAAACAAATTAAACACAGTTCAGTTAAAGCCATCTATTGCAGGCCTTAGTATAAATAACCTAACCTAACCTAAGGTAATGCGAAGAAATACCTCTAACTCGACTAGTCTCGACATAAACAACCAATGTTATTCTAACTTCATACTTCCTAACTTCGAGTGTTGACATATGGGAATCGTCAAATATATCGACAGAAACAAAGTTGACCCTTTTCAACTACTTTGGCAAATCCACAATTATTTATGGATGTGAATCGTGGAATGCTGAAAGGTAGACCACAAGCTGTGAAACCCTGATGACGATATTACCTACGACAAAAATACTACTTTAAATATTAGCATTAGATAGATCTAGGTGGAAAGAATTTGTAAAGGCTCCTATAGGATCCAAAGGATATACTAATCCTATTAATATATATTATAAAATCGTGTGTTTGTCTGTTGCCGCATCACGCCTTAACGGCTGAACCGATTTTATTGAAACTTGGTAATACCCGGATATCCGGATGTTAAAATAGGCTACTTCGATTTTTGATTTTCCGCCAAGTGATTTATGACCATTGACCGCTAAGGCTCCTGTTAGAGCTAGAAAGCTGAAATTTTGTACACGGATAGACAGAAGTGATTTATAAACAAGTGGCTACTCATGTAGTAATTTTTTGCCAATGGGCAGTTCTAGCGGTATAAAAAACTTGTGTACTGTTTTTGTCTTTTCAGAAGCCTCTTAAAAGGAACACAACTTTAAACTTTGTAAATTAAGGGTTTTCCAACAAGAGGTGTTATTTTGGTATTCAAAGAAAAATTAAATTTTTTGAGATAAATGATCGGATGTTTATTTCATAATAAAAAGGAAGGTATGCCGTTAATAATAAAAAACAACATCAGCCAAATGGCAACAACGACTACGCTTACAGGACCACATCCTTTTCATGAAATTGTCCATAACCAAATCGCAAAGTGGTTGCCCTATATCCTCGATAGCCTCACGAATTCTATCTTTGAGGTCTTGAATCGACGCTGGGCTGTTGGCGAAGACCTTATCTTTCAAAGGAAGAAGTCGCAAGGTGTTAAATCACAAGATCTCGGTGGCCAATTGTGATCATCTTTTCGAGAGATAACACGGTCCGGAAACTTTTGCCGTAACAGAGCAATGGCTACGTTGCTTTTGTAACACGTAGCGCCGTCTTGTTGAAAGTAAACGTTGTCCAGATCAATACCATCCAACTCCGACCATAAAAAATCATTAATCATCTCTCGATAGCGCAATTCATTCACCGCAAATGTGGATCCAACCTCATTTTCGAAAAAGTAAGGTCCAATGACCCCGCCGGACCATAAACCGCAGCAAACAGTCACACGTTGAGGATGGAGAGGCTTCTAAACAATAAATCTTGGGTTTTCCGAGCCCCAGATGCGACAATTTTGCTTGTTGACGTAGCCACCGAGGTGGAATGCGGCCCCATCAGTCAAGATGATTTTGTATCGTTCGTATCGTTTTTTTGTTCGATCGTTTTTTGATCGTTTGGTATCGTTCAATGATCGTGTATCGTTCCATTTTTAGTAATGGCGTAGTTTCTACTTGTCAAATGTCAAAGAATAAAAGCTTCAAAAGTGACAGCTACCGAAATACCGGGTGATTCAAAATAACACCTCTTGTTGGAAAACCCTGTATGAAGTACTATACACAACAAATATATTCGCGAAAAAATTATTTTCAGTTCCCAGATTGTGGTTAGTGCAACAGTGACCAAAAACAATTTTCATTATTTCACTGCTTTTATATGTTCCTTAAGAGCTAATAATCTAAAAATGTTTATACATACTGACCTCAAAGGAGATGTGAAAACGACTATTTGATGTCCAGTCTGAGGTCAAACTGGACATAAAACCGCATCTTAAAATTTCTAAAGCCTTTTCAAAATATATCACTCACCACTTACTGTGGTAATATATCTAACATTGTCAATTCGGTCAATTCTCAGATTGTGGTCAGTGTAGCAGTGACCAATGCAATTTTAATTTTTTCAATGCATTTTCACTGCAATTCTTTAAAAAAATTTTGATTCTTCCAATAATTTAAAAATCCCATAAAGTGCTATGGACCTACCCATAGGTATATGCGCATATACCGATCTTCAAAGAAATGCTTTGTACGGCCTGAGGACAAGATGGTCACAAAAAATTCTTTTCGAAATGTATCGCTTTCCAATTACAAAGGTAATATATTTAACAAAAAATAGCTAAATTTTGGGTGCCGTGACCCGATTTTGAATTATGTGATATTATTGCTATTATCTTGACTAAACAGATTATATCGAAATTCGAAACATACATAGCATATTAAGCCTATGTTTCCCCGCCAAGAATTTGGTGACCTCTTGACCCCTGGCCCAATGTAAAAGTAATAATCTGAAAGTTTGCACACTTACAGGGCGTGGCTGGAATATGCCCTTCATACGATTTAAACAGTGGGTCGTGCAGTAGTGACCAACACAATTTTCAACTTTCAGAAGTCACTTAGGAGCTAAGTATCTATTAATAATCTTCAAGGCTATTCGAAATCAACTATTTATATCCAGCCTGTGCTCAAATCTACTATAATAACTAAACTGATTAAGTCGAAACATTGATGTATTATGCAAAACTTGGCTCACATATGGTTAAGAGTGTACTTGAAATAATACCATACTCAAACAGGTACCAAAAAATATAATTTTTTATGATATATACAGTGTCGATTAAGAGCTAAAGGAGTTTGATAGACTTTCAAGTAGACTGATCGTGAATATTAAACCATTTTTATGGTCGTTGTATGACCAAACAGCTATTTGTGAACCAACAATTTTAAAGAATTAAACATATTATACTTTTACTGGGTAATTCCAAAGCATTTCGACCAACTCAAAAAAGACCCCTTTAAATTTTCACCAAATTTAGCACAATAATTCTCCAAGTGTGAAGGAATTATTTGGCGTTAACCAGTAAGGAATGGCAGAAAGTCGGGCGGGGCCGACTATATAATACCCTACACCTCTCTAACAATGCGATAAGGGTCATTGCCATAATAATTTGGAATAATTGGTAAATGGGTAGAAACATATTATCTAATTCTGAAACGATAATCGCTAAATTAAGCAATATTCGTTCCTAAATTGAGAAACATCTTTCTGGAAAATTTTAATGATCGGAAGTAAAATACAACTTCTATAGCGGTTTGATACCAAATCAGGAGGAACATATATATGGAGCTTTAATATAAATCTGCACCGATCTTCCCTGAATACTCATTCATGTAAAAAGACCTCCTTCTGTCGAATTTCGTACAGTATTTGGCAGTATTCCTTCATGTAGAAAGAAACCTCTTTTTGCCGACTTTCGCACTGATCAGATATAAAATAACATTTTTACAGCGCTCACATGTCAAATCGGGGGTAACGTATATATGGGGGCTATATCTTAATCTAAACCGATTTCTTCCAAATTTAAAAGTGTTCATTCATATAATAGGAAACCTCTTTCTGACGAATTTCATACTGATCGGATATAAAATACAGTTTTTACAGCGCTTACATGTGAAATCGGGGGTAACATATATATGGGGGCTATATCTAAATCCGAACCGATTTTCTCCGAATTTGGCAGTATTCCTTCATGTAATAAGAAACCTCTCTTTGCCGAATTTCATACTGATCGGATATAAAATAAAGTTTTTACAGCACTTACATGTAAAATCGGGGCTAACATATATATAGGGGCTATATCTAAATCTGAACCGATTTTAACCAAATTCAATAGGGATCGTCCTTGGGCCAAAAAAAAGATATGTGTAAAGTTTCGTCGAGATCGGACTATAATTGCGACCTGTACTCAGACGGACAGACAGACAGTCAGACAGACAGACAGACAGACAGACAGACAGACAGACAGACAGACAGACAGACGGACAGACGGACATAGCTGAATCAACTCAGAAAGTGATTCTAAGTCGATCGGTATAATAAACTATGGGTCTATTTCTTCTCCTTTTGGGTGTTACAAACAAATGCACAAAGTTATAATACCCTGTACCACAGTGTGGTGTAGGGTATAAAAAGCGGTTAAGAAGATAAGGCTAATTCAATAAATGGTAATTTTGAGAAAAATCCTGGAGATAGGTAACATTGGAGCTCTGTACCACAAAAACTACATGGAATTTTGAAAAAGCAATAATGCCATAAAATTCACATAAATTTGTATAATCACCGTGAATTAAAATTATTATTAAAATTAAAAGGTGTCATTTTTACAATGTGTGATTTTAGATTCATTTGCTTTGGAAATACCCTACTATAGCAATCTTTTATAACCTCACCTCAAAGGAGTGACCTAAGACCCTAAGAAAATTTTAAGCCATTTGTGCAATGTCCGTCCGTCTGTCTATCTGTCTATCTGTCTGTCTGGCTGAAGCGCACGCTAACTCTCGAAAGGAGGAACAGATTGACTTCAAATTTGGTATGCGTAATATTTTTTCTATCTCAGGCTAATCTCGAAGACTGGCCATATTGATCCACTCCTTCTAGTACCTCCTTACAAAGGGTTAAAATTTAGTTAAATATCGATTATCTAATAACTTCAATACTACTATAGTCATAGCGGACTGCAGTTTCCCATTTTTACTAGGGACGATTAGGTCCAACATGAAGTATGATTTCTCAAATTTTAGGCGGATAACTCTGCGAGTTAATCATTTTAGATTTAGAGCAACTATATCTGCATTTATTCTGTTCTAACAATGTGGTGTAGAATATCATATAGTCAGTTACGCCTCGACCATTGCTGGAAATGCATGAATATTTGTAATTTGTATCAATTGACTTAAACAGTTGTTTACAATGGGTTGTAAGAAGTTACATTGGATACAGTATAGATTTTGCCTAATTTTAGCAAATGTCTTTGTCTGATTACACAGTGCGACAGCCCAAAAACCAAAACCCGCGATACTATTTTTTGTTTGGTCTTGGCGAGTAAAACAACGTTTGTTCTATGAAATTTGGCGGACACCCCCAAAATCCGGATTTACGGGTAAACATTTTTCCGATTTTCTTGCCTTTTTTCACTTGAACGCCTATAACTTTCTTATTTATTAACTGATATTCAATCTTTAAAAATCGCCCATTGCTCAGTGAAAATCGTATTCTAGGGATCAAAATAAGAAACTTTGCCGAAGGAACCATACCTCTAAAACGAATTCTGATGTCCCGGAAAAAATCCCACTTTGACCCATTTAGAGTGCACCAATCGAGTCCAAATGTATGGAACCCCCAGGGGGTTCCAGGCGGTGTGCCACTGGCATGGGTGGGTCGGGACTCCAAAGTTAGTGGGGGTCGGTCATACATTTGGACTCGATTGGAGCACTCTAAATGGGTCAAAGTGGGATATTTCAAAATTTGCCCCTACCCAAAAGTTCGACCGGGACATCCGGGACATCAGAATTCGTTTTAGAGGTATGGTTCCTTCGGCAAAGTTTCTTATTTTGATCTCTAGAATACGATTTTCACTGAGCAATGGCGACTTTTTTTGCCTCCCCACAAATCGACCCGGCCTAATGTATATATTGTTTATTTAAAGCTGTAGGAATATATGTTTATTTGTCCTACAAACTAATTTTTTTATTTTTTTTCGTCATTTTCTAGTTTAGGCAATGTTTTTACCAATTATTTTGTGAAAAAACCACACAATTTATTGACCTACATCTATTACCTATTTTATAAGGAAACAAATGCAACCAGTCTCTTAAAAATCCGTTTGCAATTGACTGAGTTATTAAAGTTTCATTAAAACTAAATCGGTACATAAACACTAGTTTTGACGATGATGACAAGTTATAAATGAAACGCTCACACAAATATTATTGAGTTGGGTGGCCAAAACTAGTGTCTATGTACCGATATAGTTTTAATGAAACTTTAAATTTTAAAAAATTGAAAAAAAATATTTTTTTTACGAAATTTTCAATTGCTCTTGAACGGCTGAACCGATTTTTACAAAGTTTATGTCCTTTGAAAGAGAACATAACAAGCCATTTATAGGGAACTATATTTTAAAAAAATTATAAAACTGTTTTTAAAAAGGACCCAGAATATGCTCCGGACTCTCATAAATCCAAAACAGTAATTGGATTTTTGGGGATGCAGTATTTGTAAATATTATACAGGGTTTTCCAACAAGAGGTATTATTTTGAATCACCCGGTATTTCGGTAGCTGTCACTTTTGAAGCTTTTATTCTTTGACATTTGACAAGTACGCCATTACTAAAAATGGAACGATACACGATCATCGAACGATACAAACCGATCGAACAAAAAAACGATACGAACGATACAAAATCATCTTGACTGATGAGGCCCATTTCCACCTCGATGGCTACGTCAACAAGCAAAATTGTCGCATCTGGGGCTCGGAAAACCCAAAAGTTATTGTTTAGAAGCCTCTCCATCCTTAACGTGTGACTGTTTGGTGCGGTTTTTGGTCCGGCGGGGTCATTGGACCTTACTTTTCGAAAATGAGGTTGGATCAACAGTTACGGTGAATGGATTGCGCTATCGAGAGATGATTAATGATTTTTTATGGTCGGAGTTGGATGGTATTGATCTGGACAACGTTCACTTTCAACAAGACGGCGCTACGTGCCACACAAGCAACGAAACCATTGCTCTGTTACGGGAAAAGTTTCCGGACCGTGTTATCTCTAGAAGAGTTGTGTTCACCTCTTCTAGAGATAACACGGTCCGGAAACTTTTCCCGAGATTTGGTGATTTAACACCTTGCGGCTTCTTCCTTTGGGGCCACGTGAAAGATAAGGTCTACGCCAACAGCCCAGCGTCGATTCAAGACCTCAAAGATAGAAAATTCGTTAGGCTATCGAGGACATAGGGCATCCACTTTGCGATTTGGTTATGGAAAATTTAATGAAAAGGATATGGTCCTGTAAGCGTGGTCGTGGTGGCCATTTGGCTGATGTTGTTTTTCATTATTAACGGCATACCATTCTCTTTATACCCTCACTTTAGTGTGACGAGGGTATATATCATTTCCACGAAAAAAAGTGTAACACATCGAAGGAGTGATCTAAGAACCCAAGTATGTTCGGCGGATATTCGTTTTGGGTCATTTTAAGACGAATGAGCAATGTCCGTCCGTCTGTCTGTCTGTCTGTCTATCTATCTGTCTGTCTGTCTGTGTGTCTGCTGGCTGGTGCGCACGATAACTCTCGAAAGGAGTAACCGATTGACTTCAAATTTGGTACGTGGTAATATTTTTTTCTATCTCCGGCTAAGTTCGAAGATGGGCCATATTGGTCCACTCCTTCTAGTACCTCCCCCACAAAGTGTTAAAATGTTGTGAAATATTGAATCTTTAATAACTGCTATACTACTTATTCGAATCTTCTGAAATTCCACACATAGCATTAGTTTATTAGTCGCTATCAACTCGAGAAAAATGGGCCATGTTGCTACGCCCCTTTTGGTACCTCCCACACAAATGCACCATTTTGCACCAAAAGTTAACAGCTTATAACATTAATACCAGTGCATAAAAATACTTGAAATTTTGTACAGTGTAATGCTTTCATAGTGCCTAGAGTCCAGTGAAAAATGGGTGTCATATTCACGCCCCTTTTGGTACCTCTTACACAAAGGCACCAAAAGATAACAACTTATAACATTAATACCAGTGTATAAAAGCACTTGAAATTTTGTACAGTGTAATGCTTTTATAGTGTCTTTTGCACTGTGAAAAATGGGCGCTATTGCCACGCCCCTTTTTGTACCTCCCACACAAAGGTACTGTTTTGTATATTGCACTGATATTAGTGTTTACCAATTAAGATGTTGCATCAGAATTGACACCAATTTGTTTATTGAGTACCTTTCCAGCACTTGTAACTGAAAGGCAGGTAGTGAGTTAATAAAACAATCGTGAATGATGGTTTAAAGATTTTAACTGGTCGAATGCCAGTAATTTATTATCTATTTATACTGAAATAATGAGCACAACATAAGTTCAATAATATACTAGGTCGGTAATAGTAAAGTAAGCAATTTTGCATGGGAAATACGGAACTTACATATTATTGTATAATTTTAGCAAGAATAAAATGACTACTATGCAAAATATGTTGACGTAAACAATGAGTGAGTACAATCAACTTTGTTCATATTAAACATTTTATAAGTATAAACATAAGCATTGATTTGTGGTCAGTGACAGTGTGTTAATTGGGTCACATAAAATATGTTACATTTTGTATATAGTAGAGGACAAAAGTGTGCTAATATCTATAATATAGCTTAGAACTAAACATTCTCCCCCGCGTTGACCAATCGGTCAACTAAGTGTGGTCATCTCAACGATCTTAAACTTGGATTGTGAAACTCTGTCGCGGGGTTGGGGTAGGTCCAAAGATGTGTGGCTGGGATTCCTGACGGGATGACTCATGTTGTGGCATATCAGTAATCCGAGCTATTCTTGAATTCTTGTGTAACAATGTTCTACATGTAATGATGATAATGACTACCGTGCTGATAATTAATGCGGAATAGGCAACAGTGATGCCATGTTTGGAGTTTACATGATGTTCAAATTCAGATTTGTGTATTGAGTCTAATTTAGTTTGCATCTCTGTTAACGCGCTCAATTGTAGTGCATATTGATCGCTCATTGATGAAAAATTAGCTTTGTTTATGGGTTTATTTGGTGGGTAATACTGGTGTGATAATTCAGAAATGTTTCCGAGACTTGTATATGATGATAACAACTTTGAGGATATAGATTGTTGACCTGATACATGGATGAAGTCATGTTTGAGGATGCAATCAGGTTTGATGGTTAATAATCCCGATCCTTGTAATGTTAAGGGAATGATTTCCTTTTCGCATACTGCTGTTGCTTGAGTAGTGGATACAGTAGAATATATCCATTGATTTTTATGTGTCAGGGGAATCCAAGTTACATTTGTTTGAAGCGTAGTTATAGGACATACAGGCTGAGTATAGTTTTGAAATAGATTGATTTCGCATGAACAGGCTTCTGCTCCAAATGTATATCGCAATTGAAACCCGTAGCATATAAAAACATCCTGGCTGATGACATCGCACCTTTTAAGTTGAGAGAATGGAACCGGGAAATAGTGTCCTCGATTAATGTTGATTGCTAATACAGGACTGCAAGTTTCTATTACTGCCATAGAGTTATTTAAGCGATTGGGAATAGCAATAAGTTTATAAAGCCTAAATTTCTCGCGATCGATTAACGGTAGGGTTATACTAAAAACCACATGATCTTGGGCAAGTCCACCTTTAATTTTCATTAATTTGTATAGTTCCAACAAGTCATCCTCAGGAACCGGTAATTCCAAAGATTGAGATATATGCATTTTAATTTGACTTATTTCGGATTCTAGTTGTGTTGGAGTTAGTAACAGTGGGTTGATTTTTCCTTGATGGGTGTCAGTTAAAGCTTCCAAGATACATGATTGAATTTTTTGTAAGCTGTTGGCAATAAGGGAGAGCTGCATCACGCCTATGTTGAAGATTTGAGATAATTTGATTTGGTACAATTCTTCATTCAACATCTGTTCATTCTTACTGATTTCATTAATTTTCCTTTGAAGATTTTCAAACTGGAGTTTAGTGGATGTCAGACCTTGTTTCATAATATTCATTGTTGAGTTAACGACTGAGGTCTGATCCTTTAACAATCTGAGGATAAATGAGTCATCATTCCGAAGATTTGTGATTGTTGATGACATTTCCTTAGCATAATCTGAATCTAGTATGCCAAATAAAGAATGGGCGATGTTCCCGACGAAATCAACGGCTCCTCTTCTGTTTCGTGATTTATATAACAACTTATTATCCAGATTGAGATCAGTTTCAAGATGTTGAAAGTGTTCTATTATGTTAAAGCATGATATATTGGGTTCCATTTTGTAACAAAGTTGTTGCAATGAATTGGTGCCATTGACTAAAAATTTGGTATCAACCCAGTATGTGGATAAGTCATAATATACGAACAGATTCCATTGACTTGTGGAGACTGCAGTTGATCCAATCTCCTCAAAGTGGATACCTACTTTGGATCCAAACTTATCATTGGTTATCGGAGATCCTAAAGCAATTGGAATGATCAGCAGCATTCCTAGTAACGTTGTGAATACACTATTTCCTGGCAATCGTATCCTTTTCCTTTTAGGTTCATCGCTACGACTTGTCTCTGAATCGTCCGGAGATAGACTTTGTTCTGGTTTAGGTTCTGAACTGTCCTCAACAGGAAGTAATGCAAGACGATGTATTGGTCTTTTGTATGTGCCAGATGCCGTTTTCACATCAACAACTCGTATAGATCCGTCATTGCCGGGATAAACATTTGATATTCGTCCTAACGGCCATTTCATGATTGGCGTGTTGTCTTCCCGAATGATAACCAAATCTCCTGTCTTCATGTTGGTAGCTGGCTTCTTCCATTTATGTCGTTGCTGTAGCTCGTGCAGATATTCACTGGACCATCGTCTCCAGAATTCGTGCTTGAGTTGAGATACTAGTTCCCATCTTGACAATAGTGACAGCTTCTTGGAAGTTGCTGCGCTGTCTACTTGAGCTCTAGGGGCTTCACCGATCAATAAATGACCTGGAGTTAACGCTGATAAATCTGATGGATCGTTTGACATAGGTGTTAAGGGACGGGAATTTAATATCGCCTCTATCTCCACAATAACAGTTTCAAGCTCTTCATACGTTAATGAAGCTGTATCCACACTTCGGATTAGCAAATGTTTTGCTGATTTTACCGCGGCTTCCCAAAGCCCTCCAAAATGCGGAGCTCTAGGCGGAATAAAATGAAATTTTATTCCTTTTGAGCTGCATGTGGATACTATTGATTCCTTCCCGTTTTCTGAAAACACTGAATCAGCAAGTTCCGCTAAGTTGTTGCTGGCTCCAACAAAGTTTGTTGCGTTGTCACTGTAGATGTTCTGACAACGTCCTCGTCGACTGATAAAGCGTTTTAATGCACCTATGAACGCATCCGTCGATAAGTCACTCACAAGTTCAAAGTGAACTGCTTTCGTAGTAAAACAACAAAATACTGCGACATACGCCTTTGTTGGTCGTTTTCCTCTGACTTTATAATGGATCCATAGTGGACCAAAATAATCTACGCCTGCATTGATGAACGGTCTGGCAGGTGTGATTCTTGTCTGAGGAAGGTTCCCCGTTATTTGTTGGCATAATTTAGGTGAAGCTTTGTTACATTTCAAGCATTTCTGCACTGTAGCTCTTGCCGTTATTTTGCCTTTTATTGGCCAGAATCTCTGCCTTATTATTCCCAATAAAGCCTGTGGACTACAATGTTTATTTTCATCATGCATCATCTTGAATAACAATTTGACCAATGTATCATTATATGGGAGAAGCATTGGATGTCTTGTCTCATAAGGTAGAGAGGATTCTTCCAATCGCCCTCCAACACGGATGATTCCTTTCTCATCAAGGAAAGGCGATAAACTGCTAATGGAACTCTGCTTCACAATATCCTGCTTGTTCTTTAACTGTTGTAGTTCATCATGAAAATCCGCACATTGAACAGCACGTACAATAGCTATAAGCCCTGCATCAAGCTCCTGAGGATTTAATGCCTTGAGATCTGATCTTTGGTGCCTTTCGACCGAAGAATGTTGAATAAAACGGATGACGTATGACATTACCCGCTGAAGTTTTCTGAATGATCCCTTGTGGTCGATGTTATACACAAAATCGTTGTCAATTGAAGTAGTCAATACCATCGTCGTATTCTTTTTTCTTTCTAGATCAGTCGATATTTGTAAATTTGGTAAGAATTTTGTAGGCCAGCATTCTTGTCTGCCATGAAGAAATAGTGGTCCACAAAACCACAAATGACACTGTGGAAGATCCTTTGGTGATAACCCTCTTGAAAGAACATCTGCTGGGTTATCCTTCGAGTTCACATGTCTCCACTGCTCTGCTAGAGTTAGCGTTTGAATTTGTGATATTTTATTAGCAACAAAGGTTTGGAATGCTGATGACTGTGAATTTATCCATGATAACACAATCTCAGAATCCGTCCACAAGAATATAGGCAGGTCGTTTATTTGAATATCCTTCCGAAGACGATATGATAATTCCGCAGCTAGCGGCGCATAGTTCTAGCCTCGGAAGAGTTTGTTTTTTGATGGGTGCTATGCGAGATTTTGCACATAACAGACGTGACATAATTCTGCCATCTTTGAATGTCGCTCGAATATACGCCGCAGCTCCAAATGCCTTTTCGGAGGCGTCCGCAGAAATATGAAGCTGACTGTTTACAGGGATGTTACCCTTAAATATGTGTCTCGATATGAGCAGGTTGTTAAGCGTAGCCAAATTTTCACGAAAGTTTGACCATGTTGCATTGAGATCTGACGGAAGACCTTCATCCCATGTTAGTCTCAGCTGCCACAGATGCTGGATGAATATTTTTGCCTTCACTACAACGGGAGCCAAGAGTCCAAGTGGGACAAAAAGTTTTGCCAAGTCAGAACTTACTGTGCGTTTGGTCGAGATGTTTACTGGTTCTACCTTTGCCTTAACGCAAAGGTGATCAGTTTTAGGTAGCCATATCAGGCCCAGAGTGTTAATGGACTCCTTATCACTGCTGTTAAAATCAAGGTCAACTTCACGGGATTCTTGTGGAATATTTTGCAGAAGTTGAACATGATTTGCGCTCCATTTCCGACAATTAAATCCATGTTTCTTTAAAATGTGAATCAATTGTCGCTGGGACTCTACAGCTGTGGCCAAGCAATTCGATCCACCAAGTCCGTCATCTACATAAAAATTGTCTTTGAGCATTTGGACTCCTAAGGGATATCGAATCTCATTTTCTATGGCAACTTTCTGCAGACATTTCGTGGCCAAATATGGAGCAGACCGCGTTCCGTAGGTAACCGTGTTTAGCTGGTAATACCTTATGGGAGATGAAGTATCCTTCCTCCACAAAACAATCTGATACCTCCTATCATCTTCGTGTATCAGTATTTGCCGATACATCTTTTCAATATCTGTAGTAAACACATATCGAGGAAACCGGAATCGCACTAGTATTGAAAACAGATCACTTTGCACAGTTGGTCCAATATACATCAGGTCATTGAGCGAATAATTAGACGAAGTTTTTGCGGAAGCGTCAAAGACAACTCGTAGTTTTGTTGTCGTGCTCTCTGGTTTTAAAACACAATGGTGTGGAATAAAGTAGTTAGGGAACAGTATTGAATTAATGTCTACTTCCGTCATATGTCCCATTTGCTCATATTCCTCCATGAACTTAACATACTGTGCTCTGGTAATGGGGTCCTTTAGCAGACGGCGTTCAAGGCTGAGGAATCGTCTGTGGGCCATTTCCTTAGAATCTGCTAACACAGAAGTATTCTCACGAAAAGGCAATCTTACAATGAAACGTCCTGAAATGTCAATCTGGACATTTTGTGCAAAATGTATTTCACACTGCTTTTCGTCTTGTGAAAGACTCTTCTCATACGGTCCGTCATCCTCCATTTTCCATAGGCGTTCGATAACATCATTCAATAAGTCGTTATCAGAAGATCTTATTCCGGATGTGGAAACCGCACATGTCACAGTACCTTTTGTTTTTTGATCTGGTGTTATTTTACCACTGACAATCCAGCCAAGCGACGTATTCAAGAGAATCGGAAGTTCTCTGGAAAGTTCTATTTTACCATTTTGTATTAGACTGAGGTAATACTCTGCTCCGAGAAGAACGTCAACCTTTCCAGGTTGGTGGAAATATGGGTCAGCCAAGTTAACATTTGGAATATTCCAACTTGAAATGTCAACAAGCTGGTTTGGTTGAGGTGGAATTATTGTTGGAAGGACAAATGCTTCTAAATTTGTTGCAAAATCGGTGTTCCTTGACTGCAATTTCACATTTATACGTTTCGATGCTTTCCTTTGTGCATTACCAATACCATTAATGTGCAACGAGGATTCCGACGTTGAAAGGCGCAACCTTTGTACTAAACGCTCAGATACAAGGTTTACCTGTGAGCCAGAGTCTAATATTGCTCGAAACTCAGCCGAATTTCCATTAGCCGCTGTTATTCTAACTCTAGCAGTTGCTAGCAAGACATATTCCCTGCGGGGCGACAAGATATCTGCTGATGCCGATGTCACAATTGCGTTGGAAGCGCCACCTTTTACTTCCTGTTGAGATTGATAACTAGTTTTTGATTCATCACTTGGTCCTAGTGATGTTTTATTATTTGCTCCCAAGTGTAACAGCGTATTGTGTTTCCTGTTACACTTCTTACATGAGCTTGATGAACAAGTTTTTGAGGAATGGTCCCTTCTGAAACAATTAACGCATAGCTTCTGCGCTTGGACATATCTCAGTCTATCTGTTTCTGATAACTGTAGAAACTTTCTACAGTGGTATAGTGCATGTTTGCTTAGGTTACAGCAATCGCACTTGTCTCCTTTTTTATCTGCTGTGACTGCTGACGACACAGTTTTATTTGAAGTCTGTGCTGGCTTGTGGGCGACGGAATCCATTGTCTGAAATTGGAATTCCAGAAAAGAGAGCAGAGTGTCAATGCTCGGCAACTCCTTTGGCTGATCTAGTGACAGCTCGAATCTGATATGCAGATTACGGTCCAACTTTTTTATCAAAATTTGCAAGAGAAGAGGGCTCCACGCACTCGTGGTTACTCCAAGATTGTTTAATGCCAATAAACACTCACGAGTTGTGTCATGTAGAGCCTTGATGGCAGAGGCATTCGAGGTACCTGTTTGTTGATTGATAATTTTATCGACTAACGTTGCTACAAGAACCCTTTTGTTGTTGTATCGTTCTTGTAACATCGACCAAGCAGACATGTAATTGTTTTCCGTTGTAGAAAGATGGCTAATTAATCTCTCTGCTTCTCCTGAAAGATTAGCCTTAAGATACCACATTTTTTGGACGTTATGTATAGGCTGTTCATGTATCATATGGAGAAACAGGTCGTAGAATTGGCTCCATTTACTGTAATCGCCATCAAATTTCGGAATCGATATCTTCGGAAGTGGAAATGATGTTGTCGTGCATGATTGATATGTCGGTGATCTGGAACTCTTTAGTTGATTTGACATGACTTGTAGCTTTGTCAATGTCTGAAGAACCATGTCATTGAGATTGTCATAATCGTCTTGATTTAAGCCAGCAGCCAAAGGATTTGCAATTTGATCCCACGATCGATCATATAACTCCTCTACTTGACTCCACAATTTATTAATTGTATCAATTCGCACTTTGTAATATTGTTCGTGCTCATTTCCACTGACACCAGACAGCGATGAAATAAACCTCCTTAAAGCTGCCATGCGAGCCTTGATTTTGCCGAGTATTGCTAGAGGAGACATTTCAATCCCAATTTCGTCGTTATTTATCAAATCTGTCTGATTTGGCAGCGGAAACTGTAATTTCGTAGCCTGAGCTCCATGGAGATTTTCCGATTCGGCTTTATTCAGGCGATTCGCTTCCGTCTCAAATATTTTCATATATTCTTCAGTCAACGCTTGTATTTGGTCGAAATACTTTATTTTAAAGTATTCAACATCCGATGGATGGTCAACCAAGATCCTCAATTTTCCATCCGCCTCATTAAACTTGTCCCACTCAATGGTCAGGTTTCGGTAGCGTTCCTCAAAGTAGGAAGCTTTCCCCTTCCTATCAGCTGAATCTTTCTTGAAATTACGTACTATCCGTTGAATGCTTTCACCAACTGAGTTTTGGAATTCTAATAACTCGGTTACTGATGCCATGATCCTTTAAGCTCCTTCACTGATTGGTATGATGAATTGACTGTAAAGTTTAGCCTCTGGATCACAAAGAATGCACAATGATTTGCGTATGGCGTCCTGCTTGAGGATTAAACTCAGGACTAATCTCCGATGCTTCGGAATTTTCTCTGATGTCTGGATAAAGGGTATAATGTCCTTTTTTCACAGGGGTCACCAAAATGATCAGAAGGTTGCGTGTTCATATCACGTCGGGGTCACCAAAATGTTTTGTATATTGCACTGATATTAGTGTTTACCAATTAAGATGTTGCATCAGAATTGACACCAATTTGTTTATTGAGTACCTTTCCAGCACTTGTAACTGAAAGGCAGGTAGTGAGTTAATAAAACAATCGTGAATGATGGTTTAAAGATTTTAACTGGTCGAATGCCAGTAATTTATTATCTATTTATACTGAAATAATGAGCACAACATAAGTTCAATAATATACTAGGTCGGTAATAGTAAAGTAAGCAATTTTGCATGGGAAATACGGAACTTACATATTATTGTATAATTTTAGCAAGAATAAAATGACTACTATGCAAAATATGTTGACGTAAACAATGAGTGAGTACAATCAACTTTGTTCATATTAAACATTTTATAAGTATAAACATAAGCATTGATTTGTGGTCAGTGACAGTGTGTTAATTGGGTCACATAAAATATGTTACATTTTGTATATAGTAGAGGACAAAAGTGTGCTAATATCTATAATATAGCTTAGAACTAAACAGGTACCATTTTGCACAAAAAGTTAAGAGCTCACAGCATGAGTACCAATGCACGAAAATGGAACAACATTTTGCACAGTGTAACGCTTTTGAAGTCCGTATAGCCCTGTAAAAAATGGCCGTTATCACCACGCCCCTTTTTGTACCTCCCACACAAAATGGCCAAATCAAACCAAATTTAATATCTCATAACGTTACCAGTGCAAAAAACGCTTATAATTCGGCGCCGTGCAATGTATTTAAAGAATCTACTATTCAGAGAAAAATATGTGTATTTGTTAAAAACATTCTGGTACCTCCCATACAAATTGACAGAATAATTCGTTTAATATTCCATATTACATTACTCACAAAGTGAGGGTATACCTTAGTCGGTTTACCCGACTGAAGCTTTCTTACTTGTTGAATTAAAGTATATAAAAAAAATTTTTTAAATAATAATTCATTAAAATATAGTCCGTTATGATCTCTTTCAAAACCAAAAAACGATTTTTTTCTTCTGTTTCTGCATATTCTGTGATTTGGACAAAATCAAAGGAGCAGCTTTTTTTTAATTAAAGTTTATAAAAAAATTTTGTTTAAATAATAATTCATTCAAAAATATAGTCCGTTATGATCTCTTTCAAAACCAAAAAACGATTTTTTCTCAATTTTTTAAATTTTCAAAAACCTATACAATTTTGTATATTTTTTTTCCAAAAAATATGTGTGACACTTATAAAATAACTATAATTAGGGTAATATCAACACCCACAGCTCTACTACGCTCATGTCGTACTTTCTCTGAATTCATCAACATCTACACACATACACTACACGAATGTGTGTGAGTATGCAGTACGGTTGGGTATTTGTAAATGTCAACTTATCAGCTTGCAACCCTCGCGCAAATAAATTATTCGCCAAATAACAGCGCATTATGAAGGAATGTTGAAAGGGATGAGAGGAGGAGGGCGAGTAGGGTGAGGACGAGAAAAGTGGGTATGTTTATATTCTATTCTATTACATCTGGTGAATGTACTCTCGTATACATACACAACTGACAACTCTGACCCACACACACACACACATGCACATTCACTGAGATACAGCTTTGGGGGTATACGAGAACATTATACATCGAGCACAAATGTTTCAATTTGTTATCTTTGATAAAGGAAAAATTGCCGCAATACAGGGTGTGTACGGTAAATTGGTAGCAATTGCAAAATGCGATGTGGATAATTTTTATGAAACTTATGTCTGCTTAGTGTGCCTGAAGTATACTTGAACTTATTATGCTATGCCATGACAAAATTATGCTAATTTCTTGTGCGACTATACGAGTAGAATTGGAAAAATAAACAAAAAATACAAAATTTAAAAACATTTAATAACAGCAACATTAAACTAAAACTGTTATTTTCGTGACAACTACCGACATAAAACCTAACCTCTTATAAAGGTTGCTTGAAACACCAAAAAAATAAGTACATATGTACAATTATAATAAAAAAGTTTAATTTAGTCTTTAAAATAATTTGTAAACATCTATTTTTAAATTTGTTTTCCAAATAAATTGTTTTTTCTTTTTTAACTAATTTATTGTTATTATAATTAAAATAATATTGTAAACATTGTTTTAAAGGTAATGGTTAAAGATGTTACGTATGATTATTATTATTGATTATTATTAAATATTACAAATTATATTTGTCATACGTACCGGAGGACAGTAAATGATAGCATTGCGAAAATATTTTTCACAATTCGCGAATATTTCCGATTTATTCATAAAAAATACAAAATATGTACTTCTCAATAGTTTTGCGATATAATAGAAGTCGGAAATGTGAATGAAGAACATGGAACTATGACGACCGCTGTTCCAGTTTTGGTACAAATAAACTCATATTACAAATTTCAGCCCGATTCGTTCAAATTTGTGATTTAAATGGCTATTAGACTGTTTATAGCACATGATGCAAAAAGTGAAAGTTGCTGCGATCTTTGATTTCCGGACCGAAAAAGTTTCCATTTGGCCTACAAGACTTCCATAAAAATTTGCCAATCTGATAACCCTAGGGTCTGCCCAAAGTTCATTCAAAATTTAGAACACACTTTATAGGGGAAATCTTTTTTTTATTCAAAAATCGTATGTTTAAATAAGTAAAATTACATTTCTTTGTATTATTAATTAATAAATAGTTTTTAAATATTAAGATCGGTGAAAAAAAAAACAAAAAATACAATTAATTCAATATTATATTAGATCTGACTTGTTATGTGAGGGACATTTTTTACGATATTCTTCAATGCACTGTTCTTTTGTTCTCCGTCTTTCGTAAGTATTCTGTTGTAATCATTCATAAATTGTACACCGCGTTCAGCAGTGTCGTTAACAACAAACAGATTACGACAAACATCGAGAGCATCTTGATAATCTTCGTTTACTTCCCAAATGGATGGGTCATGCTTTAAAAATTCAGTACTCAATCCAAAAGCACCGAAAAAATGTTTGGTTTTGTATGAGACGAAATCGATCAAATTATTACACAGCAATAGTTTCGGGTCGGAGAATTTTCGATCGTTTTCCAGATTTACGACGGGTTCTGTTGATTGCAGACGCCTAACCATTTTTCGTTTCTCTTCGAGTGAAACATCCGAATCGAAAAATGCCAAAGCCATTGATTCTGGGCCCAAATACCACAAATGATTTTTCCATTTCTTCAAAACAGCTTCAGACACATCTCGGTCGATTTCTGCGTATGCGATGGAGTCTTTCAACAAGTGTATATCTTGATTTGGTGCTCGTATGGCATTTGTGCATGTAAACCACGCTTTGACATACAGCCGCACGAGAAAAATACATATATTCCGTAGCCCACTGGACTCTCGTTTTGTCAATGCAAACTGCTCTCGAAATAGGTATATTTTTAAGGCATAAATGCCTTTTCCCATGAACCTTGCGTGGTATGTTGGTGCCGACACCACCAAGAAACATTTTTGTTAATTGTAATAGTTCCTTCACTCAGAAAAAAATGAACCCAAAGATAAGTTAAAATGAACTAAACTTCAGGAAAATTAAACTTCATATGGCGCTAAAGCAATTTTTTCCCAAATCAAGTTCACATTTGTCCTTAATATTAGCAAATGTTTTGAACTTAGTTTTAGTTAATACTAACTTGAATTTAGTAAATATTCCTTTACATCTATTTCAATTGAACTCATATTAAGGAAAAATTAACTCAGTTTAAGTAAAAATTTACATGAAATTTGGAAAAAAATCTAGTTAAATTTTCACTAAAATCAGGTACATTTTTACTTGAAATCAGGAAATTTGTACTAAAAATTAAGAAAATTTTAACTAAAATCAAGTAATTTTTTTACTAAGATTAAGTTACATTTTTACTAAATGGAAGTAAAATAATTCCTCAACTCAAGTTCAATTTTACTTGAATATACGAAAATTAAACTAAAATGTAAGAAACGCTTAACTATAAATGAGTAATTTTTGAACTTGCAACTTGTAGAAGTAAACTAAATTTTAGTTCATTACTACTAATATAATTCAGCAAAATATTCTCGGGAATTTTCCAATAAATATTTTGCTCCAATGTATTTGAAACAAATTCAAAAAACCTGAAATAAGCAGAATTCTCATTCAATGTCTCAATCTTATGTCTTAAGTATTTCACATATAATCCTATATATTTGCTGCGAAGTTAAATTACTTAACTTCGCAGCTGCTGTTTGAAATGATATTTGAGCAGTTAAGGAAAGAATCTCTTGAAACGAACGGGAATTTTTTGCTTAACGAATATTCAAGGATTATTTGAAAACCGTATTATAAATTTCAGAAAAACATGAACTAGAACTAAGGAAATTCGGATATTTCTAGTTAAAATTTCCTAAAATGATATATTTTCGAGAAGTAGTAAATGTTTCTTCGACGCTAGGAAATCCTTCCTCGGTAAAAGTCAAAATTTACCAAATAGTAGGAAATTTTTACTTGGTCGATGGAATTTTAAGTAAGTAAAATCATATCCCATTTCCGAGTATGTAACCAATTTGCTATATCTTTGAATTTAGTTCAATTTACTCATTGAAAGTAAAATTTCCCAGTTTTGAGGAAAATTTAATTAAACATGAATAAAAATCTTGAACTAAACTGAGATATAGATTTTACTCACATAAACGATTGCCATTTTTCTGAGTGTTGTAATCAGCTCGGATTTGTGTTTCATTTAGCTGTTTAATGCAGAATTTCTTAATGACTTCGCAGTCAGCATTACTTATTTTTGAGCGTACAGTTGGATCTTCGAGTCCGTTTTTAAACGATTTGTGGTCGAGACTTACCCAAACGGCAGCAAAACGATTAAAAATAGGCACTTCAGGACCACAAGTCGCCGAAGTTTAACCTCAAACACATGCTTCAATACTATCTCCATCATGTGATGAGAACATGGGAACTTGATTAATTTTCGATCTAATTTGTTCTGCAACAAAATGCACGATCCAGTGTTTTGACCTGTATTTGATGAGTGTATCATGAACGACTTTGGCCATATTTTCTCCAGTACCAGCCGGGATTTTGGGGGCGCCCAAAAATTTTGATGTGTAGATCGATTAATCACAAGCTGACCAACAGTGGTCAGAGGCGTCGCAGCATTATACATTACAGTTATCACATCATGAAATATCTGTCTGTTTGATGGCAGTTTGGCTCCAGATATTGTATGTGATACATGCCCAACTGATTCTACGGTGCGAAATTTATCACTGGATTTGGTCGGTCTGGGGACAAATAAGAATATGATTAAAATTAAATTTTGTGCGAAGCTGTCCCTTTCTCAATTCACTTAGGCTGGAGGCAGAGCGCGTTCTGTAAACGACCCTGTTGCATGGCCGTATAGCGCGCTGCAAAGTTCTGCTTATGTTTTCTTATTTGACCAGTAGAAAAATGTCAGACTGATGCGAAAAATCAACTATCATGCAAATCCGTTGTTTTTTTCATGCATGCACAAACATGATCTATTTTTTATTGTGATTGCATAGAGGCCATGTCGGTGTGCATGTATGTCCTGTCATGACGTAAAATTCAAATGAAAACTGCTGTAACTTTTTCGTTTCTCAGTCGATTTTGATTGTTTACGACTTGTAAGAAAGAAATTTTTTTTCAAAGACCATTTAAAAACTTTTCATGCTAATAAAATATTTTTTAATTACTTGAACATGTGACATTTGATAAAAACCCAAATTTTGTTCATGTAAAGTGAGTTTTGTGTTTTCAAACAACTTTGGGCAGACCTTAGCGTTATCCAGTCGGCACCAAATTTTTTATTGAAGGTTTGTAGGACAAATGGAAACTTTTTCGGCCCGGAAATCAGTACCGAAAAAATAATAAATGGTCTAATGGCTATGCTATATATTAGAACTGTATAAAAATGCACCTATATTGCCAATTTTCAATCCCAAGTTACATGCAGCTATAAGACGTATCTGAGCCAAATTTCAGTCATTTTACTCAATTATTGAAGATTGTAACGTGATTACCACAGAGGTATGTAGTGACGGACAGACATAGCTATATCGTCTTGGAATTTTACTACGATTAAGAATATATATTTTTATATTGGGTCTCTGATCAATATTTCGATGTGTTACCCCCATCCTATAATATAGGGTATACAAAATGTACCATTTAATATTGTTGTTTGTTGCATAGTGTTATTTTCTCTGTGTCCTATGTATTAATGTGACTTGTATCCTTCTCTTGTTATTATTCATTACATGTTATTATACCCTGCACCACACTATGGTACAGGGTATTTTTTGCAGATGTTTGTAACACCTATAAATGTCACAGCATACCCACCCGAATGTATAGAGTCTGAATTTTTAATATCAAAAAAATTTCAACATTTTATAGTCAAAAAATTTTAAAAATTGAGTTTGAGTTTTACTACATTCTTAATTGCTCTTGAACGGCTTAACTAATTTGTACAAAGTTTTCTTCGTTTAAAAGAGAATATCGAGAGCTTATATTCAAAACCCTCTATCTTCAATTTTTGCAAAAATGAGATTTTTATGTTAAAATATTCGGTAAAATAAGGCGCATCTATGGCACTAATTTGGAAATAAAAAAAAACAAAAATTTAGATTTTATGCTCATTTTTGTAATTTCTCTATCTTACATACTTATTTTTTCTGAATGCAATACCCTCTACCTCTTCATATAATTTGGGACTATTTTTTTGTTTTGTTTTTTTTTTTTTCTTCTAAAAGATGGTTCTTTGGTGAAAAGAGTATGCTAAACCCGAATTTGGTTAAATTTTTTTAGTCGAAGCTTTAGTTTTCAAATTATGACTATTTTTATATCTAACCTGTGAATCCACAAGAATACCATTTTCTATGACAATTTGAAAATGGATTCAAAAATGAACCCCAAGAAATAGATAATACTTAAATAAAAAATTAATCATTAATTCATTGTTATTATTATTTATTATTTTTATTATAATATGTATAATTAAAAATTTGTGGAATTCATAAATAATTTTTTTTACTATACAAAACCCTCTATCTTTTTTTATACATGAAGAATTTTTGAATAGCAATACACTCTATGTTCCATAAAATGGCTCGTGGTGCAAATATTAAAATAAATATTATTTAGTAGTTCACGTAGTTAGGTGTAATAAACATTGTAGAACAAACAATTTTAATTTTCTTTAAAATTAGGGATATAAACGGTTTTTTTGGCTATACTGAACAATTGTGTTTTTTAAGATAGAGGATATTGAATATAAACTGTCGATATAACGGACCATAGCCGGTTTTTTAAATTATATTTTTATTAAATTTTAATTTAAAAAAATGATCTCCCTTCGATTTTTTTTCAAATTTATGCAGACAATAACAACAATAATATTAAAGTTATAAGCTAGTAACTTTTGGTGCAAAATGGTCCATTTGGGTGGGATGTACCAAAAGGGGCATGATAATAACGCCCACTTTTCTCTGGACTCTATGTACTACAAAAGCATTACATTGTACAAAATTGCAAGTATTTGTATGTACTGGCATTAAAGTTGTAAGCTGTGTACTTTTGGTACTAAATGGTCCATTTGTGTGGGAGGTGCCAAAAGGGACGTGCCAATAATGCCCACTTTTCCCTGGACCCTAGGTACTATTAAAGCATTCACTGCACAAACTTTCAAGTAGTTGTATGCGCTGGCATTAATGTTATAAGCAGCTAACTTTTGGTATAAAATGGTCCATTTGTGGGGGAGGTACCAAAAGGGGTGCGGAAACTTCGCCCATTTTTCTTGAGGTGTTAGCGAATAATAAGCTAATACTATGTGTGGAGTTATGTAAGTTATAAAATAATCAATATTTCACTAAAAATTAACCCTTTGTGGGTGAAGTCCTAGAAGGAGTGGATCAATATGGCCCATCTTCGAACTTATCGGGAGATAAAGAAAAATATTACCTCATACCAAATTTTAAGTCAATCGGATGACAGACGGACGGACATTGCTCAAACGACTTAAAATAACACAAATCGAATTTTCGCCAAACATACTTGGGGTCTTAGGTCACACCTTCGATGTGTTACACTTTTGGCTCGTAAGAAATGATATAGACTAGACCGGGTCACCAAAAAAAGTTATCAAATGAGAGGCGGAATTTTAAAGCTTACCTCGAGACAATTGCAAAAACATTTGTTAAATTTTTTTCGAGCCCGCGGGATCAACCCAAAATCCTTTTTTATCGTATCGGGTCACCAAAAAAGTTATCAAATGCGAGGCGGAATATGAAAGCTCACTTCGAGATAATCACAAAAACATTTTTTTACATTTTTTCGGAGCCCGCGGAATCGGCCCAAAATCGTTTTTTTATCGTAACTTTTTTGTTTGTAGGACGATTGTCACATGCGATACATCAATGTGTTTGTCTCGACGAGTACTACATTGTCTCATAGATGTCGCCGATGTACCACGTAAATTTCTAATGAAGACATAACTTTTTTGGTCTTGAATAATAGTGCGTACACCCAAAGCAAAATGTTCATGGTTTTTAAAGCGCTTTAATTCTATGGAAGAATATTTTTAAATTTTTGGGGGTAGAAACTGCAGTAAGTGAAGTCTAGGTTAGGTTAGGGTGGCAGCCGTTAATTCTTCAGCTCACATAGACCAGTTTAGGTCCCTAGTGCTACCACGGGCTAAAATGCACTTCATCGAAACCAACCTGTTTGATATACAAATGTATCGATAGCACGAATATTGGTACTGGAAAGATCTGTTAGGCTGCCTAGAAAGGCCGACCCCAGTAGGTCCAGTCGTCGTTTACTCAAAGCGGGACAGTCCCATAGCAAGTGCTCAATGCTCTCCACTTCTTCCTCATCTCCACAGCTTCTGCAGAAGTCATTGGAGTTAATACCCAATCTTCTGGCGTGTTCGCCGATC
The DNA here is from genome assembly GCA_963930755.1 of Eudasyphora cyanicolor. NCBI lineage: Eukaryota > Metazoa > Arthropoda > Insecta > Diptera > Muscidae > Eudasyphora > Eudasyphora cyanicolor. The sequence continues at coordinate 194,592,226 of OZ005734.1, forward strand.
AGGCAGTGTCCCGTCAGAACTGATACTAACGTAGACAATCTTTTCCTTTCTAGTGCGAGGAGACATTTTGACCGTCTCAGGTCATACCTTGGCTAGATTTGTCTAGCTACCCTACAGGTGCCGATTTGTGTCCATCTTTCTACATTAGAAAATGACTTTGTACATCAGCATCCTCTAAGAGGGAAATGTAGCACTTATCGAGACCAATACATTGATGTATGGCATGTGAATATCCAGCTACAAACGAAAAAGTTACGACAAAAAACGATTTTGGGCCGATTCCGCGGGATCGGAAAAAATTTAAAAAATGTTTTTGCGATTGTCTCGAGGTTAGCTTTCATATTCCACCTCATATTCGGGAACTTTTTTTTTACATGGAGGCCAATCCGGTTTTATATATACCCTTCTCTCTAAGCTGAGGGAATAAAAATAATATATTAGAGGCACAATGGACCAAAAACGGTCAAATATTGTACAGTGGACCAAAAATGGGTAAATGTGGCGCAATGAGCCAAAAAGGGTTAAACATGGCACAGTGGAGCAAAAAGGGTTAAATATTGTCCCAGGGTGCGAGAATAGCTGTTGAAACATAAACTTGATATAAGACGAAATGGTTATATATGATCCCAGTGTGTGAGAGTAACTCTTGGAACATAAACTTATGTAAGAAGTGTTTTTTTTGGAAAGGTATACCTTTAGGGACACAGTGAGCCGGAAACGGTTAAATATTGTACAGTGCTTCAAAAATGGTTAAGTATGTTCCCAGAGTACAAAGAGTAACTCTTGCAATATACCAATTATGTAAGAAGACCTTTTGGCGGCACAGTGGGGGCAAAGACGGTAAAATTTTGTACAGTGGGGCAGAAAATGTTAAATAAGTAACAGTGTGCCCAAAAGTGTAAAATATAGTCCGGTTCGAGGGCAGCTTTTATAAAATAAACTTCATATTGTTAGTGTTTTTCGAAATTTATATATTTACGGACACATTGGAGCTAATAACATTGAATATGGTATAGTGGGGCATAAAATGTATTAAGTATGAAACAATGGGGCAGAACCCGTTACACATGGAAATTTTGTCCTTGGCATTCTTAATAGTTTAAACGTCTGAAATTCATTTCTATGTTCTTCGGGCGAACTGCTGTGGTGCACTTAACAATCATGGATACTTATTTGAAGATTGAAGTCTTGTACGCGAAGAACGTGACACTTTTGTCTCAGCAATGATCGTCTACGCACACCCAGTGTGGGATGCAGATATGGCGGAAGTGTATATGAAATAAAAGGATTTTTAACGCTCTATTCCGAAATCGGAGGGCCGTCTATTTATTTTGATGATTGGGCAAATTATGCACATTGCAAAAATTATATTTCCATAAAAATAATGTTCGTATGAAAATTTTATCTGGTCGAATTTTGGATTCGCTATATTTATCCGAATAATGAAGCAATAGCGAATATTTTGTCATAGGCTGATAGAAATGCTAATGTTCTATGATTGTAATTTTAGTTTTCCGAATTCCGCTGAAAATTGCATTTTATAACCTATTTTTTAAATTTCAATTTGGAACCGCCATAACTTTCGCGACCTTTGATGAAATTTATTCACAACAACGGTTTTTCCATGTTTATATTTTTATCTTCGTCTATTGTAAAAGCCGCTGATGTGCTCGCCAAAAAAATCTTGAAAAAAAAATTTACTTCAAAATTAAAAAATTTTGATATTTGCCCATATGTGTCGCAGTGCTGACTCCAGTTAGTTGTATTATTATGTATAGTATGTATGTATTAGTTGAAATTACCTCCAAAACAATATATAGCACATTAAAATCGGTTACGTATTTCAGGAGATATAAGCTAAAGAATGAACACACCTATTAGAAAAAAGCGTAATTTCGTCAACTTAAAATAAATTAAACTCTTTAAGAATTTTTTTTTTTTTTATTTTTTCTTGAACCACCTATAAGATTTTTTTAGGAAAATAATACATACACAAAATTTCGAAGCAATCAAAATAGTGATGTCAAAAATCGTCCCGTTTGGCATGGAATGACTCATGTGGTAATATTTTTTCTATCTCAGGCTTAGTTCGAAGATTGGCCACATTAGTAAAATTGAAAAAATTTTGGGTGATTTTTTACATTTTTTCGTGCCAGCAAAAAATATTTTTTTGGGAGGTTTTTGGTACCCCCCTCGGCATTATTATTTGTGTGGACCAGAAGAAAAAATATGTAAAACAAACTGGTATGAAAAAACGGCATCATGTGCTTCAAATTCGCAAAATTTTGGTGACATTGTCAATTTTTCGAGAATTTTCTGCAAATAATTTATCGTAACCCACAAACGACTTGTCCGATTTAGTTGAAATAAATTTAGAAAAATGTAGACTTGCTTTACCTTTAGCACATGCCTACACGGAGAAAAAAACAGGAAACATAATATGTTTGCGATCAAAATTTAAATAAAATATACTTTGGTGCAAATATTTTATATTTACATACCGGAAAAAAAGTTTAAATATCTCTCATATCAATGTTAGTTTTTTCGGAGTTTTGGTGCAAATTATCTTTAAAAACGGGTAAATATTAAATCGGCTACAGAATTTGTTTTCATACCTATAGGAAAAAAGTAATTTTTCCCAATTATAATATGTTTCCAGAAAATATACTAGTACTTTTTAGCTAACTTGTGAAAAATTTTATCTTATTCAATGCTTTGGATGCTCTCTTTATCTAGAAAAAAAATACATCGACGTGTCCGGGTTCGAATTTAATTTGAAAAAAATTGTTTAATTTTAAGTTTTTAATCTATATACAGGGTGGCTGATATGTAATGCAACAAAGTAAAGCGCTATATTTTTTTAAAAATTTTATTGTTCAAAAGCAAAAAATGTCGGAAATAACATAAAATTTTAGAAACAGTTTAGTTTTGTTCGAATTGGCCACCTTTGGCACGAATTATGGCCTTCAAACGGCCGACAAAGCCATCACACGCTGCACGAAAGTGGCTCTGCGGTATTTTGGCCCATTCCCAGCGAAGCGCCGTCTTGAGATGATCGATACTTTGGTATTTTTTAGTGCGAACCTTACTTTCTAAAATGCCCCAGGCGCAAAAGTCCAACGGATTGAGATCCGGAGATCTTGGTGGCCATTGTGCGGTAGAAATGAAGCGAGGAACCTCCTTTATAAGCCATTCTTGGTTGAGTTCTGGTGGCCAATCGAAGGTGTAAATTTTCAGCTGACCTCTTTGGCAAGTAAACCCGATCATTTTGTTTGTTCACAAACCGCTCTATTTGGAATGGCTTCTCATTGGAGAAAACCAAATTCGGTAACTGGCCACTTTCGTGCAAGCGAGGCAACTCCTTGGCTCTTTTCAGTCTAACTTTTTTTTTGTGCATCGGTGAGCTCTTGCACTTTTTGGAACTTCAATGGCTTTAGTCCAAGCTCATTTTTTAATATGTGTTGTATCCGTTCTCGCGATATGTTCAGCTCACGAGCAATTTTTCTACCACTGCGGCGTGGATTTCGATCAAATCTGGCCTTCACTTTTCGGATCATTTCTGGTGTTGTTACCGTTTTTTCGTCCACTTTATGGACGCGATGCAACACTGCCAGTATCACGGTAACGAGCAATGGTACGAGAAACAAAAGATTTATTCACATTTAAATGCTGGAGGGCTCTAACGATAGCCATTTGTGTTTTTCCACCCAAATATAAAGCAATCACACTATCACGCTTGAATTCCATCACGAATAACTTTTTTTCTGAATGCAATAGATCAAAATGCTTTTGTAAGCTTGTAAACAATAAAATGAACTGTCACTGAAATAAATCTATCACCTATCAGACTAGCGGTTTAGAAATGATAGCAACCTGAAGTTGGTTGCAATACATATCAGCCACCCTGTATATGTATAAAATTGTTGCGTGACTGACTGACTGATCATCGCCCAGACCAAACGGCTGAAGCTAGAATCATGAAATTTGGTGGAAGGGGAGCCCTTTGGATGTAGACGAGCAATAAGACGAGATTTTTCGAAATTCGTACTATTACCCGCACAATGGGTCAAAAAGGGATACCTATGGTACCACCGCCATATATAAAAGGAATGAGCTAGAATCGTGAAATTTGGTGTGAGGGTAGCCCTTATTAGGTCGACCCAGAAATTGACTGAATTTTTTAAAATCCGAACATTTACCCGCACAATGGGGCAAAAAGGGATAAATGTGGTACAACAGACAAATCCAAATGGCAAGAGTTAGAATTGTGAAATTTGCAGAGAGCAGCTCTTGGGACGTAAACAAGAACAAGGAACGATTTTTTGAAAATTGTAGGGGCACAGTGGGACAGGAAGGGATAAATATGGTACCACCTCCAACTTTAACGTCTAGAATTAGAATGGTTTGTAACATAAACTGGAGATCGGAAGTGATTTTTGGAAATTCGAACTTTAAGAGGTAGAGTGGGGCATAACGAGTTAATTATGATGCATTGGGGCAAAAATGAATCAATTTGGCAAAATTGGAACTTAAACTTGAGATGTGAGAGCACAGTGGGTCAAAAACATTAAATAATATAAAAAGTATAAAATAAAAATGTTTAGTGGGCAAAAATGGTACAGTGGATAAAATTAAATATGGTACAGTGGGCGTTAAGGGTTAAGTATGGTAGAGTGGGGACAAATTTTAAATACGGTACAGTGAGGCAAAAAGTGTTAAATATGGTATAGAGAGACAAAAAAGATTAAATATGGCACAGTGGGCCAAAAAGGGTTAACTATGGTACAGTGGGGCAAAAATAATTTAATATTGTAAAATGAGACAAAATGGATTAAACATTGTACAGTGTGACAAAAAGGGTTAACTATGGAGCAGTGGGGCAAACATTTTTTAACTATGATACAGTGGGGCAGAAATGATTAAATATGGTACAGTGTGACAAAAATGGTTAACTATGGTACAGTGGGTCAAATAGGGGTAAAGTATGGTAGAGTGGTAAAAAATGTTAGTATGCCTCAATCTATTGTTTTTTCCCATCCTTGTTTTTTTCCATCCTTCCTCAGGTAAAACAAGTAAGAAAGTTTCAGTCGGCTAAACCGACTAAGGTATACCCTCACTTTGTGAGTAATGTAATATTGAATATTACACAAATTATTCTGTCAATTTTTGTGGGAGGTACCAGAAGGGGTTTAAGAAATACACCTATATTTCGCTGAACAGTAGATACTTTAAATACATTGCACTGTGACGAATTGTAACCGTTTATATGGACTGGTATATTAACGTTGAGATATTAAATTGTGGTATAATTTGGCCATTTTGTGTGGGAGGTACAAAAAGGGGCGTGGTGGTAACGCTCATTTTTCACTGGACTATAGGGATTATAAAAGCATTACATTGTACAAAATTTCAAGTATTTCTAAACACCGGTATTAATGTTATAAGCTTTTAACTTTTAGTGCAAAATGGTGCATTTGTGTGGGAGATACCAAAACGGGAGTGGCAATTTCGCCCATTTTCCTCGAGTTGATAGCGACTAACAAACTAATACTATGTGTGGAATTTCAGAAGATTCGAATACGTATAATAGCAGTTATTAAAGAATCAATATTTCACAACATTTTAACCCTTTGTGGGGGAGGTACCAGAAGGAGTGGAGCAATATGGCCCATCTTCGAACTTAGCCGGATATAGAAAAAAATATTACCACATACGAAATTTGAAGTCAATCGGTTACTCCTTTCGAGAGTTATCGTGCGCACCAGCCAGCAGACAGACAGATACACAGACAGACGGACGGACATTGCTCATTCGACTTAAAATGACCCAAAACGGATTTCCGCCGAACATACTTGGGGTCTTAGGTCACTCCTTCGATGTGTTACACTTTTTTCCGTAGCAAATGATATATACCCTCGTCACACTAAAGTGAGGGTATAAAAATAGGATTTAGCAAATATTAGAAAATGTTAACTTGGTCGAAAAATTTTAAGTAATCATTTCCAATTCCCTACTATGTGAAGATAGTTCAATTTATTTTTGAAATTAGTTCAATTTACTCATTGTACAAGTAAGTAAAATTTCCTAGTTTTGATTAAAATTTCATTAAAAATCTTTAACTAAATTGAAATATAGAATATATTCAAATAAATTATGGTAATTTTTCTGAGTGCACATTAATCTGAAACATTTGCTTTAAATCGTTTTGTATATGATGGTGTCATAATTTTGCTAACTCCTGTGTATATCTTACTTACTTCAATTCAAGTTAACAAACTGACAATAAGTTTAACACCCTGTATTCGCGTACAAGTAAAATCCCCCATTGATACTAGGACATCCCCCATACGCACTGTTGTCCACACACAGATGAGTTCCCGTTTGAATGTGTTTGTGTGCGAGTGTGTTCACTAAAAGCCAAAGATACTCGTCATTTATCGTTTTTACTCCTGGCAGATACAGTTTTTCCGTTCAGTTACATCCGAAGCCTCGAACCGTTTAAAAGTCTTTTAACTTTAGCGCAACGATAACTTAAATAAAAACCGTTAAATAAAAAAAAAGTGAAAATAATCCAAATGTAAGTGTTGGTCAATAGTTCTGGGGTCTCTAATCACAAAGAAAAGAGGAAAAAACGAATAAAACCAAATTGAAATTGTCTACAATAACCGTTATCAATTGAAATCCAAAACGAAAATAAGTGACAAATATCATAAAAATTACAATTTTCCAGTAAATGAATAAAGCCAAACCCTTTTTTCTGCTCCAACTGTTCATTGTTCAAGCGTAGCGTTATGAAGTGTTAAGCATTTGTTTTATGGTCAAATATTAAACGTGGGTGCGGTAACGGTTACACAAAATAATACCAACTGGGTAAAGTGAAAAGGTAGAATTCTTGGAATTCCAAAAAAATTGAATGAATTTATTCAAAAAGTGTTAAAATATTGAAAAGAAAATTTCACTTTTAGTGATTATGTAATTGGGTGAAAATTTTCCACAAAACAGTGGCGACCTCTATAAAGTTAGTGAAAAAATTTTCAAGTCTCTATACCTGGATCCGAAGATTTGGAGTCTGCGTTTATCATACGCATCGATGGCATACCAGAAAAAAATAAACAGCGACAAAAAACTACAACAGAATCAAAAATAAAAAAAACGAAAGCCAAACATGTGTTATTGGGCCAATTGCAAACAGCTGTAGCGGCGACAACAAACTCAACCAAACAACTACTCGTACAAAAACAAATCTCAAGGGGATGTAAATCTGGACTCACTAACTGACTGACTGAGTAGATGTTTACAAACATTACAGAACAGATGATATGGGGATGCTGCCTCTCCATGAGAGAGTCTCACATCAGCGACTGAGAAAGAGAGAGAGGGATTTTTTCTCCCTCTCATCTTTTATCTCAAAACATCTGGGTGACCCAGTTACTGAAAAGCCGGTTACTGTGATTGTGCCGCTTTTTACGTTATCCAACGTAAAGTCATTGTAAATCATATGGTTGTCGGCTAAATTCCTTCACGACCTCTCTCCTCCTCCCTTTCCATCCGTTGACGATTTAACACTATTTCTTTGGTGCGCACGCGAACACTTGTTGCCCATTGTAGGATTAGCATATCAATTAGGTTGTCTAAAGTCGTGAGGCAAATTGTTCGGTAGTTAAAAGGTGGGGGGTTTTTACCCTCGACTTTTTTAGAATTGTTGGGGTAGGTCGGTCGGCATTTGTTTGTCGTACGTTTTAGTGTTCGTTTTGGAAATTGCTTAGAGGCTTTTATTTACTTTTGAGTTGATGAGACAAATCACTTTAGGTTTAATGGGCCATTATCATGAAATTTAGAAATGTCCGGAAATCTTTCCTTTTAGACAGGAATTTCGAATAAAAATGATTGCCCGCAATTTGTCACTTACATGAGAAATGCGTAATGTGATATTAAAAAGTGTTTAGCTGAGGGCTTGGGCGAGCTTTGGAATTTAACACATAGGCAATGCATATATTTTATGATAGAACATGTAAGAAGGTTTCAATTAAGTAAACCCATTAGGATATACCCTTTCCTACTGGGGGGATATTGTTAGGGATACGAGAACGGATTGTAAATTGATGTTCGTTATGTTTATACCCTACGTCACACTGTGGTACAAGGTATATAAAATGAAAAGTATAGTAGACCCCTTAGTCTATTATACAGATCGATTTCGAATCACTTTCTGAGCCGATTAAGGTATCTCCGTCGATTCATACGAGTACAGGGTGGCTGATATGTATTGCAACCAACTTCAGGTTGCTATCATTTCTAAACCGCTAGTCTGATAGCCGACAGATTTATTTCAGTGACAGTTCATTTTATTGTTTACAAGCTTACAAAAGCATTTTGATCTATTGCATTCAGAAAAAAAGTTATTCGTGATGGAATTCAAGCGTGATAGTGTGATTGCTTTATATTTGGGTGGAAAAACACAAGTGGCTATCGTTAGAGCCCTCCAGCATTTAAATGTGAATAAATCTTTTGTTTCTCGAACCATTGCTCGTTACCGTGATACTGGCAGTGATGCATCGCGCCCAAAAAGTGGACGGAAAAAACGGTAACAACACCAGAAATGATCCGAAAAGTGAAGGCCAGATTTGATCGAAATCCACGCCGGAGTGGTAGAAAAATTGCTCGTGAGCTGAACATGTCGCGAGAACGGATGCAACACATATTAAAAAATTAGCTTGGACTAAAGCCATTGAAGTTCCAAAAAGTGCAAGAGCTCACCGATGCACAAAAAAAAGTTAGACTGGAAAGAGTCAAGGAGTTGCTTCGCTTGCACGAAAGTGGCCGAATTTGGTTTTCTCTGATGAGAAGCCATTACAAATTGAGCAGTTCGTGAACAAACAAAATGATCGGGTTTACTTGCCAAAGAGGTCAGCTGAAAATGTACACCTTCGACTGGCCACAAGAACTCAAGCGCCGCCGATGGTCGCTCCCCGCTCGTATTCATCGACTATGGGGTCAAAATAAATGCCGAATATTATCGGGAAAATGTCCTAAAGACAGTATTGAAGCCCGGGGCAGACAAACATTTCGGCCGCAGACCATGGACATTCCAAAAGGACTCAGCACGCGTCAACCAAGAATGGCTTAAAAAGGAGGTTCCTCGCTTCATTTCTACCGCACAATGGCCACCAAGATCTCCGGATCTCAATCCGTTGGACTTTTGCGCCTGGGGCATTTTAGAGAGTAATGTTCGCACTAAAAAATACCAAAGTATCGATCATCTCAAGACGGCGCTTCGCCGGGAATGGGCCAAAATACCGCAGAGCCTCTTTCGTGCAGCGTGTGATGGCTTTGTCGGCCGTTTGAAGGCCATAATTCGTGCCAAAGGTGGCCAATTCGAACAAATCTAAACTGTTTCTAAAATTTTATGTTATTTCCGACATTTTTTGCTTTTGAACAATAAAATTTAAAAAAAAAAATAAAAAAATATAGCGCTTTACTTTGTTGCATTACATATCAGCCACCCTGTATATTCTTGTAGTCAAAGTGCGATTCGCAATATTGGCACAACCCAAATTTGTAACAATCGGTGTTCCTCTCATTTGACATCTAAGCGCTATACTCGTATAAGTCTATGCAGGAAGTAAATCGGTTCCGATTTAGATGTAGCACCCGTATTTAGATTCCTCCCGGTATAGAAAACATTATTATTAAATTTGGTGGAGCAGTATCTTGGATTATCTTCATTCCAAATGGGACCCATTCAACTAAAAAATTAGCTTCATCGCTGAAAAAAATTTTGTATGGAAAATCAAAATTAAGATATCAGTTTTTGCTTCAACCTATTGGACGTTTGGCCGAACGAAATCTTTCCGGCACTCCCTCTGGCTGGAGTTTTCACCGCATGTCTAAGACATACAAGGGGCGCAAAAGTAACCTTTCGATGTTTTTTGGCTGTAATTAAAATAAAATGAAAAACTTTGATTCTTCTTGTGGATTATTTTTATTTGGTCTTTTAATTTTTTTTACATCAAGTCGAGAATATGATGTCATGTAATTGGCCGCTGCCACAGTTGATTGTCATTTGAGCCCTTTTTATGGCATTTTCCATCACTTTGGCCAAAACTTCCGGCGATAGGTCCTCACATTCTTGACGGATATTGTCTTTAAGAGCTGCAAGAGTCTGAGGCTTGTTGACATAAACCCGCGACTACTAAAGAAGTCTGGAGCGGTCAAATCAGGCGATCTTGCTGGCCAGTGCAAATCGCCAAAACGGGAGATTAGGCGCCCGGGAAATGCATCCTTCAGCATATCGGTTGTGGCACGTGCAGTGTGTGCCGTTGCACCGTCCTGTTGGAACCACATGTTTTCCAATCCCAATTCATCAAGTTGCGGCAAAAAGAACTCGTTGATCATTGCTCTGTAGCGCTCACCATTCACAGTAATCGTAGGGCCCGCGACGTCTTCGAAGAAAAAAGGTCCGATGACTCCTCCAGCGAAAACAGCACACCATACAGTGACTTTGAGCGGGTGTAATGGCTCTTCGTGGGTTACACGCGGATTTTCAGTGCCCCAGAAGCGTAAATTTTGCTTATTTACGTACCCGCTAAGATGGAAATGGGCCTCATCACTCATGATTATTTTTGATGAAAAATCATCTTCCTCTTGGTGGTGATTAAGGATGTCTTGAGCGTATGTTAGACGCGAATGGCGGTCAGCAGCTAACAGCTGATGCACCGTCTGGACTTTGTACGGAAACATCTTCAAATCTTGTACCAAAATTCGCTGTAGAGACCGTCGACTGATACCCATTTGCGTGGCACGTCGTCTGATCGATGTCGACACGCTTCCATGACATCCTCGGCTACAGCAGCAATATTCTCTGCAGAACGGCTACTCCGGGGTCTGCCACGCCTGGCAGCATCTCGTGTTGTGCCAGTCTCTTCGAGGCGAGCGGCTAAACATCGCAGTGTTTCACAAGTAGGCGTTGGACGAAATTCACGTTCGCTGCGACGAAATTCACGTTGTGCCAAAGTCACCGACCGATTATTGGTCAAATAAATAGTCAGCAATATTCCGCGTTCTGAAGCAGTGTAGCGTAACATTGTTTATTAACGTGTATTTCGCATGTGTTTACTACACAAATGTCAAAACAGAACTGACATTAGGGGCCAATCGCAAAATTTATAGCATTTTCTGATAGGAGGATTACTTTTGCGCCACCTTGTACATATACCCCAACAAATTACCAGGAATCAAGGGTAGTTTTTATACCCAAGTCTGGAAAGGCGAGTTATGCGACCCTAAAGGCTTATCGATATATTAGCCTAACTTTTTTCCTACTTAAAACCGTACAAAGAATAATAGACGAGGTGGTCAGAAGATTCGGGATAACAGGCTGAAATTTATGCGGTACGCCAATGTCAAGGGAATATCAGTGGAAACAATTTAGCATGAAGTGGTGCACCCTATAGACATTGAAGGTACCGTCAACAATGTGCAGACCCATATACTTATCCAGTCTATAGCCGAGCTCCAGGTTGACGATGCAATGAAAAACTAAGGAATAGATGGATTATTTGTGGATCATACACTGTCACGTCCTCTTCTATGGGCTACGACGATACACAATAGCTAATGAAGGGATTAAACCAGTCTCTTATGGAGGAGTCCAACCAATTGTATAGAAGAACTGAGGAGGCACTTTAGTTAACGTATAACTGGGTAGAATAACTAAGAGGATTAAATGTAATCACAGACAAAACAGATATATGTCTATTTACGAGGAAAATAAACTTGTTTTCTGAATGAGAAAATTTCAATATGTTCAAAGGTAAAGTACTTAGTAATAATGTTGGATTGGAAACTGGGTTGAAAGGTTCATATAGAAGAAACAGCCACCAATGCTCACGGAAGTTGGTCGTTGTGCAGAAGTGCAGTTTAAATGGGGACTCAGTCCACGTATGACATGCTGGCTTTGCTTAAGCATGATTAGACCAATAATAATTACGCCTCTGTAGTGTGGTGGACAAGCAAAGAAGTGAAACGTAAATGCATTGACAAAAAGGCAGTTGGAATATCACCAAAACGGATATTGGAGACTATGCTACACGTTCAACAACTATAAATCCATATGAAGTATGGAAATGTCCGGGGGCAAAGTACCTGGTATCAAAACTTTAAGTAGTAAACTTGGGAAATTCTAAACCTTTCCATGGCACGAAAGAGGAGTCAATTCACTGATAAGGCTCACAAAATTATGTGGGACAGAAACACAGTAGAGTAACTACAAAGATACTGCGGATTGTTCAAATGAGCACAAAACAAGTAGTATGCTGAAATTTAGCAAGACCGAGACTAGTAACCCAGCAAACAAAATGTTCAGAATTCTGTCCGAAATCGGTTCAACAATCGGATAAATCATGCGATTTCGTATCGGATGTCAGCCCGATATCGGTATCAAAGAAACATGAAGTGGTTGTCACGTTGTCGGTACGACACGTCTGAAGAAAATCTGAAAATTTTCGTACCGACTTCTGAACTAAATTCGTATGAAATACTGAAGAGAAATTTGCGTGTCGTGCCAAAATCGGATCGAATTCTTGCCAAATGTCATACAAAATTCAGATGTTTTGGACGACGAATCGCACAAAAACCAAATAAAAATAACAAAGAAACAACACGGAACGGAAACACACAAAATTCTTTAAAAAAAATTAAGTCAGATATTGAGTTCCGAAATCGTTCAGATTTTGTACAGACACGTCTGAACAAAAAATACAAAATTGCCTAAGACCTGTCGAACTGAATTCCGTCGGTAAGAATCGTCATAAGCGATCTGGTTTTGTGCAGACATGTCCGATGTCAGAGAAATTCGGAGCATTTTGCTAGCTGGAAAGATGATTGTTCCAACAACGTTACAAGCAAAGCTGTACAGCATAGGAAAGTAAAATAACTACGAAAGCGGGGCGTGTAGGGAAGATATCGAAACGATGGTAAATTTACGAAGTCAATGCCTAGCTTTAGCACATGTACGATCCCGGTACTTCGGGTCGGACACATTACCAGATCTGACTTATCTCAGAGGATCTGACTGGAAGATATAGAGGAAATTCGTGTCAAGCACCGATTTTCTACAGTTCTTGAAGGTTAAAAAAAATATCATAAATAGGTAGCGGATAACAGACCGATCCACTGACTTAAGTGTATGTCCATGGACATGAGACACTGAAACGTCTTCTCACTTTCAATCCAACCTAACCTATCCTAACATATTTTATGGTGTTGTGCAATAAGTTGTAACAACCAAAAGGGGAAAATATAGACCTATAATCTATTATAACGATCGGTTTTAAGTACAGCCATCAAAGTCTCCAGCGAGATTCTAAACGAATCTAGCATTCTTTGGGTAATACAAAGCTGTAAACCTGTTAAGTCGCCAGGACCAGACATTGTCCCACCGATTGAGCTACTGGCCATGATACTGGTTCTCTGTCTCAGCGAGCTCCATCAAGAAGGCGATGGGGCATTCAATAATGTAAATCATGCCACAACAGTTACGGACAGTTATGCCGCAACTGTCAGATTGAGCGAAGCATTTCAACTAGCTAAGGGTCAGAGTTCGGAAAAAACACTAAGCAACGGTTCGTTTGCGTTCTGTACCATTCTTTCGTCACGAACAGTAACGCAACCCTTACAAGAGAACAGAATACACTAAACATTTTTTTAGTGTTACTGTTCGCGAACGCTACCACTACGATAACGTACTCGTACGGTTCTTAGAACACGACGAACGGTACCACTACAATAACGTACGGTTCATAGAACAGTATCACTACGTTTATCGTTCCGTTCTTTTTTATATTCGACACCACAGGTCGCAAATATGAAGCAATCTTAATGCAAATTGGTACAGAGGCATTTCTTAACCCAGGGACGATCCCTACTTAAAGTGGGGCATATCGGTCCATACTATGTGTTTAGCGCTCTGGCGTTTTGTTGCCTTTCGAAAAAAAAGAAATCTTAGTTTTCCAATTTTTAATGAGTTTTATTAATTCACTTTGTTAGTTGAGGTTGTGTACAATTTTTGGGTTTGTAATAGTAAAATGCACAAGTTTCATGCTAACAACTTTAGGATATTTTGTGTCTTGTTTAATTTTAATTTATATTCTTAATGTTAACTATTTGTTTTTAATGTAATTCACAATGTTTATTTATTTTCACTATGCTAATTGTTCAATGTTGGGTAATTATTACACTTATTTAAACCGGGAAACACACTAATCACGGGGGAGAGGCGCACGAGTTTAGTTTAAGGATCGGTAAAAGACTGATTACTTGTGCTTGCCATCCATCTCTTCTAAGCTCACCCAACGACTTTCGTTAAGCTACAGATGGCAAGCGACAAGTAAACAAATAAACAAAAGAGAAATTAGAGTAATGAGTGCTTTAGAGTGATGAGTGCTTTAGAGTGATGAGTGCATAAGTTATGCATGTATGGGCATATAAATGCATTTGCATTTATACACCTACACATATAGTGGACGTTTCACACTGATGTTCAAAAGTGAGATGTCACCTTTGAACATTCTCCCCCCCCGTGATATAGTGTAGATTATTCTATCTTAAACTAGCTTAATCTAAAACTGCAGCTCATTTGGCTCCCGTGGATGAAAACCCCATCCAGTTTTTGGGCCTGTCAAGGATCCAAGGCTTGAGAATATAATGTTGATGGAAATGCGATGGTGGGTCTTAGTAGGGTCGAAGTTGTGGGGTACTGGATACCACAGCATCTGTCTTCAGGGAATATGGGCTGACATCGTGTCGTATAACGGTACTTCGTGAGTTGGATGAGTCACGACTCGGGGTTGGGCTAGGCAATTGAGAAACCATATCTAGGATAGAAGAGATGTGAGTACCAAGTTATTTTACAAATAAATAGAGTGTTAGTCAATCTGAAAATAGTTTGACGATTTTCGTTATCGGTCGACTAATTACACCGTTAGCTGTCCGAATGTCAACGACCCTAATGTTGTTATCAGTTCCTCGGTAAGTTTTTCCTATACGGCCTAATTTCCATTCAGTCGGGGCCAATCTCTCATCTTTAATTACAATTAAATCGTCTTCCTTTACATTTTCTGTTTGATACTTCCACTTATATCGACGATGTAGCTCATTCAAATACTCAGTTTTCCATCTTTGGCAAAAATAGTGAGAGATAATCTTTAATCGTTTCCATCTGTTGGCTAGGGTGAGGTTTCCGTCTGAAACATATGGTTCTGCTGGGGTCAAAATGGAGGTACCTATCAGAAAATGTGCTGGGGTAAGAGGATTTAAATCGGAAGGGTCGTCGCTGGCTGGACTTAGGGGTCGAGAATTAAGACAGGCTTCAATTCGCGCTAAAATGGTCGAGAATTCCTCAAAGGTAAAATTCATTTGCGGTATAAATTTTCGTAGATGTGTTTTGAATGATTTAACTCCCGCCTCCCATAATCCTCCCATATGAGGGGCACCTGGAGGAATAAAGCTCCATTCTAAGTTCTGATAAATATTGTTCTGGGTGGCGTCCTTTTGCAGATTCTTCATAAACTCTAGCCTATCTTTTCTTATTAATTCTGCTGCTCCTACAAAATTAGTCCCATTATCTGAGTAGATCTTGGCTGGGCTTCCTCGTCGCCCAATAAAGCGAGATAAAGCGGCTAAAAAAGATTGAGTTGATAGATCACTAGTGGGTTCTAAGTGAATTGCTTTTGTGGAAAAGCAAACGAAGACGCAAACATAACCCTTTGTTATTAAACAAGCTCTTCCTGTAAAATTCTTTATGTTGAAGGGTCCTGCAAAATCTACTCCTGTATTGGTAAAAGGTCGAGTCAGCATTGTTCGCTGGGGCGGAAGTGAGGCCATAATTTGCGTTTGAGTCTGGTGTTTATACAAAACACAAGTTCGACAATTATGAATTACCTTCTTGATTAAGGGCTTCAATTTAAATATCCAGAATTCAGACCTGATTACTCGAGTCATGAGTTGATTTCCGCCATGCATCGTAATTTTGTGAACAAATTCTACTAACAAAAGGGCTAATCTCGATTCGTATGGGATAAGAATGGGATGGCGCTCGTTATATGTAAGTGCTGGGGACTGAACAAGGCGCCCATTTGCCCTAATGATTCCTTTTGAATCAATGAATGGATTGAGAGATAAAAGACTGCTACTAGATGAGAGTCTTTTCTTTTGGGTTAACGCTAAATACTCCTCTGCGAAATAATGCTTTTGTGTTAAAACAATAAGACGATCTTTGATATCTTGGATTTCACCGTGGGTTATCTCTGCTGAAGAAATTCTAAGTCGGGTCCGATTGACGCCGGTATTTCTCCAAAAACGAATTGCAAATGCTAAGACTTTATATGCTCTTGATAGAGAAGAAAATCTATCCAAAGGATCTTCAACTGTTGTGGTCGCGAAAACTTTAACTGCTTTTGCTTCTAACTCTGTGTCGCTCATAATGTCGTGTCTAGGCCATCGGTCTTTTGGAAACTTCAACCATTGGGGTCCAGTCCACCACAAATGATGTGACTGCAAATCATTTGGCGAACATCCTCGACTGGCTACATCAGCTGGGTTGCTTTCTGAATCTATGTGCTTCCAATTTTCGTTGCCTACATTATCTAAAATATCTGAAATTCTATTTCCTACAAAGGCACTCCATGAACAAGGGGGTTTTTTGAGCCATGCTAACACAATTGTTGAGTCAGTCCAAAAGTGAGTTGAAATATTTTCAATTTGTAAGTTGGGAACCACCGCTGTGGTTAATTTTGCTAAGAGAACGGCTCCGCATAATTCTAATCTAGGCAGAGATATTTTTTTGATGGGTGCTACTCGAGTTTTCGCTGCCAAAAGAAACGTGTCGACTGTTTGATCTAAATGTTCTACTCTAACATAAAGAGTCGCGGCGTAAGCGCTTTCTGAAGCGTCACAAAAACCATGTACTTCAATTTTACTTGAGGGTTTGAATCTGATCCACCTAGGTACTGAAACTGAATCTATTGAAGGACAATTTTTAATGAAATTCTTCCAATTCATTCGAGTTATGGGCTTCAACGCGTCGTCCCAATCTACTTTATCCAGCCAGACTTGTTGCATGATAAGCTTTGCTACGATGATTACTGCACTAAAAAAAAAGCGTACTAAAAATCAATGAATTTTTCGTAAAGTTTAAGATTTCGGCAATGATTTCGAGCCAAAGACAATCGCTATAAAAATAAGAAGGTTTTATAGTTAATTTAAAGACGTGAATAGTATTTGTTTTGAGGATGCATTTCATAGAATTAAGAATTTTGGGTAATAAAACTAATTAAGTTTGGTCTTAAAATAAGCAGATTTTTGCGTAAATTTAAGTATGGCGCGTGCTTATATCATATAATTAAAACATTATCGTAATAAAATTTAAAATGTTTGTCCTTGATATAAGAATATACTGGTAATTAATTTAAGGCATACATGAATTTAAATACAGTTTTTTAAATATGTATGGAAAATTCGTTACATTATATTGATTATAATGTTACTCTTTTAAATGAATCATTTTCTTTGAAATCATTTACTATTCATAGAAAATTCAATAACACAACACTTTATCTTTCTAAATAAATATTTTATTTGTTATATTTTATATTGGAAAATAAAAAAAATATAATACATATTACGGATAACTTTGAACATTTTATAATTTAAAACAATATGTAAATGTATATGTAAAGACAAATCGGCCAACACACTATGAAGTTTGACTTTTATTCGAATATTGTATTGTTATGTATCGATTCTATAGCGGGATTCGTTTCTCTATTTGTTGTCCATGAACAATTTTTATCGGAACCGACCTTAATGATTTTTAACCCAGAATTTGGCTGGAATTTAAATAGAAATTATATAAAACAAATATTATATTATTATATCATATACATAGTTTGTATGCTCACTCATTTCCTGCAATTTGTAAATTTTTAATTCCCCACTGCATTTTTCATATATCCAAATAAAGTTCAATTGCGCGAACTGAAATAAAAATAATTTGAATAGAAATCAAACAGAATGATTTATATACGATAAAGTATTAAAATAAATTTTATCATATAACTGTCACAAAATGTTGAAAAATAAGAGATATATTAAAATCTTTGGAATATACTTACTTACACTGAAATATTTAGTCACTCTTCTACGACACAAATTCTCATAATAGATCCATACTAAATTTGCCGTACTAAAAGTTAAAAGAAATATTTATGTAAGATATTATTAATAATGGAAACTGATTGTTTTGAGAGTGGCGAAAGTGACATTTTTCATATAGATTGAGTTATCAAAAATAATTTTCTCAAAAAAATCAGTCGTGACTTAGTTTTAAAATCTTAAGTTTTGTTAGCAAACAAAACTACAAAAACTTATTAAAAATTACTTCTGTAAAACAAAAGCTAATGCTGCTTATGACATTCTTAACCCTGGTGTTAGATGAGCAAATCTGTACGAATCCTAGATTAAGAGTCCATTTGGTCAACATTACATTTTTCATATAAAATGAATATGGAAGACAATATTTTATATTTATTTTTATTCAATACTTCGTGAAAAGAAAGCAGCTTATTTACAATTATTTTTGAGCAAAAACGCTTATTATTTTGAGTTTAGTAAAACAAAAATATCCCTTGGACCAAATTATAAGGCAATATTTATACATACATATATTACCGTTTATAAAGGAAACGATACAAAAATTAGACCAAACGGGCCTAATCTAACAGCAGGTTTAATTATGAAGTACTTATGAAGCAATTATGAACACGAAATCAAGGAAAAATTTTAACTAAAATTCAAAAGAGGAAAACATCTTTTTAAATAAATTATATTTGGAAAACTTTTTAACAATAACTTTGTTTGTGTGAAAACACGTATTTTATATGTGAACGTCAGTTCGCAAATATATTTTGTTCTAATACATTAATATATGCGTTCCAAATTAAATTTCTTGATTTTCAAATAAAATATATTTGTTCAGAAATACATAATACTTACAAATATTGTTTCCAAATCTATTGTTTCCAAATCTCACTTATTTGTTGTAATTTATAAATGGCATTCAGCACTGCATTTTTCATATATCCATTACATTTATCTTCAAATATTGCGTGATCTAAAATTAAAATAATTAAATTTTTTCTGAAAATAAATCAAATAAAATTGTCTATAAACAAAAAAAATGCATATAAATTTTATCATATCACAATTGGAAAACGCTGAAAACTAAGAGAAATATTTCAGCCGTTCATATATAATACTTACGTTGAAATACTTTGTAAAATTTGCCACTCTTCTCATAAAAGACCCATTCTAAAATTATTTTACTAAAAAAAATAAAAAAGATAGTTATATGTATAACATATTATTAATAATAAATTTCTAGATTGCCACAAATAATTTTACATGTCTGCATTATGCGCTGGTATTTTTAATAAATAAATACTTTCAATTAAAATGTGTTTTGTTAATTTTGTAATTGCCAATAAGATGTTTATTTCAGGATAATAATATTATTTTTCACGTACCTAAACATTTTCCCATTGTCTCTTTCAGTATTACAAAATCTATTACTCACATTTTTGTCATCCATTTGGCACAAATCTCTTCACAGGAATTAAGGTAAGTACACACGATTTGCAGATCGGACAACGTTGCCAGAAAAATGGCGGAAAAATGCAACCCTGTGAATTTACAACCGTGTGAACACACAATTTTTGTTTTGCAACGTTAGCAGAAATGTCATTGCGAGATAATTTGCAGATTGTTATATGTGCGAAGTTTTTGCATGTGACAACGGCGCTATTGCCAGAAAAACATTTTATTTGCAACACTGTCTATAATGTATTTTTATTGGAAATCCTGCATATAAATATTTACAAAATATATTGTAAATATATGAAATTGTAATGTTTTCTTGCAATCGTCGGAACTGTCAATTCACGTTTGCCTAACAATCTGTCATTGTCCGTATATTTGCAGCACCTTAACAGGGTTGATAACGTTTGCCGATCTGGCAATCGTCTATACTCAGCTTTACAAACAAGATCTCCTTCAAAAACGCATGTACATCGCCATAAATAACATACAGCAAAAATAACAATGACACACGCACTCCCTTATCACAGAGATCGATGGTGACGCCGACGGCATAATCACATGCATACAGACATGTACACGACGGTTTCATTTGTTGTTGTTGCTATGCTTTAGCAAAAATAACTGTTAACAGCCCATATTAAAATTATTTTCGGTGCAATATGCACGTATGTATGCACGTATACTTACATATTCACAGCAACCACATTTTTTCACAATCAGCGTCCCGAAAACAGACAACCGTTTCCTTCCATCGCTTGTAAATAACTGACGATTTAAAAGAAAACGAACAACAGAACTGTTCTCTATTTTCTCTTCTAACATTCCATAACAATTATTGATTCACACATTACCAAACAAAACTGATTCTCCGAGCGAGAGAGGGAGGGAGAGATTGTATAATTCTCTCGTATGTATTCTTAAAAATAATGACAATAGTCATAAAATTTATTACCAAGACAGCCTTTCCTTTAAGGGGAGCATAGCCTTAAATTTATTACTCAAATATCTCATACTGTTAATTAAGTCCGATTCGGCATTAAAACTATGACATGTCTACGTCATAGTGTTAATGTAGAAAATCCTTAAAAGTATTGAAATATTACTTAAAATAATGCGGATTGGCACAAAAATAATGATTTTTTTCTTTAATTTAAATGCGTACATTTAAAGAAGCGCGTATACAAAACTAATGATTAGATAGTCATTAATTAAAATTCAAAAAACTTAATATTAAGGAAAATTTCGTAAAAAACGTGTAAATTTTCATTATTTTAATGAAAATTGTCATTGAATTGATGCCGAGGTAGCATACTTAATATAAGAATGTGTCATCATTAGTTTTATCACTATTTTTTTTTTCAGTGTGGAGCCAACCATCCACATGGGTCAAAAAATTTGGCAATTGTTGAAAGGACTTCTCGTTTGGTGCATAATTCCCTTTCTTCCGTGGGTGGTGAGGTGAACGTAAAGTTATCAGCCGAAATGTTCCATCGGATACCTAGAGTCTTCGTTGAAGTTCCTTCCGAAATATCCAACCAATTGACCGGCAAGAGTGAGTCAGGTGGCAGATCGCGAAGTAGATTGGGGTCGTTTGAGCTCCATTTTCTCAATTCAAAACCTGCTGAGTCCATGGCTGCTACTAATTCTTTCATAGACTTAAGGGATTCTTCTACAGTGTGACCTCCAGCTAAAACGTCGTCGACATATAAATTTTGTTTTATAATTTCCGAACCTAATGGGTATGTTTCTTTAACATCTTCTGCCAATTGAATTAGGGTCCTAAGAGCGAGAAATGGGGCGCAATTAATTCCGAAAGTGACTGTCGAAAGTTCAAAGTCTTCAACGGGGTCATTTGCTGATCTTCTAAAAAGAATTCTTTGAAATGGGGCCTGACTTGGGTCGATTTGTATTTGACGATACATTTTAATAACGTCCGCGTTGAATACATATCTAAAAAACCTCCATTTTAAAATCTGCAATACTAAATCCTGTTGAAGAATTGGCCCTGGATGTAAAATGTCATTAAGACTTTTCCTATTTGATGTGGGACTTGACGCATTGAAAACTACCCTAAGTTTAGTAGTAACCCTATCTGGTTTAATAACTGCATGATGTGGCAAATAGTAGTGAGGGGTCTTCTCGATTTCCTGGGGTCTCAGTTTCCGCATGTGTCCAAGTTCCAAATATTCCATTATCGCTGCGTCGTATTGAGATTTGATTTCGGGCGTTTTTTGCAACTTTCTTTCCATTCGATAGAATTGCGCCATTGCGATATTTCGAGATGCTCCAAGTTCAGCACAAGATTTGAACGGCATCGTGACAATATATCGTCCATCTTCATTTCTTCGCGTTGTATTTTTGAAATTTGTTTCGCAAAAGGTGTCTTCTGCTGACCTCAAAACTTTTTTTGGGGTCTCCTCCACCTCCCAAAAACGTGTGAGAATTTTCTCGATCGAAACTGTATTGTAAAGTGAAATTTTCCTATCATTTGTGTTTGATTTTTCAAGGGGTCCGCCCACTATCCAGCCAAAAACGGTGCTTTGCGCTAGTAAAGATCCTATAGATTTCATTGGAGCTCCTACTGTGTAAATTAAGGGTCCTATGTCTAAACCTATCAGAAGATCTATGGGTCGGCTTTCGTAAAAACGAGGATCTGCTAACTCGAGTTGAGTTGTTTCTCTATGTTGATTTTTATCTAGGGTGCGCGACGGCAAATTAGAAGGAAGGGACTTCAAAACGGGTGCCCAAACTTCTAATTCAAAACTAGGGTTTGTACGAGAACAAAGGTTAAAAAGACAAGCTTTTGTTGAAGTTTCTGAAACGGTTTCACTTAAACCGGTAACATGAACAAGATTCTTCCTCGTTGGAAGCTTTAATTGGTTTGTAATCTTCTCTGATATAAATGTTGATTGAGATCCAGGGTCGATAATCGCTCGTGCGTCAAATCGCTGCCCTCTAGATTCAATTTGAACAATCGCTGTGAAGAGTAGTGTTTCTTTCGATTGCTGCTGGCTAAGTTGTGAATTTTCCTTGAGAGTTAGAGTCGTTATACTAGGAGTTTGAAAACTAGGTGTGGACTGTAAACTAGGAGTGGATTGTACTAGGGTGGTTAGAGCTGCCGCACTGGTACTAGGTCGTACGTCATCTCTAACCGGTTGTGAATTTGTAGGTCGGGCCTCGTTACCCTTATGTAATAAAGTGTGATGTCTTTGATTACATTCCCTACACGTGAAACGACTCTTACAATCTCTTACAACATGATCCGAAGTGATGCAGTTGTAACAAAGATTGTGAAGTTTTACTAAGTGAATGCGATCATTCACGTTTTTCTCAAGGAATTGTGGACAATTACGTAACAAATGGTTTGCCTTACAAATTTGGCAACTCGGTCCATTTGTACGACTACTAGGTTGCGTAGATGTGCTAAATCTGTTGCTATTGTTGAATCTTCTTTGCGAACTTTGAGTCTGTTGCGCAACATTAGTTTGAAATGACTTAACCCTATTTTCCTTCCTACTATAATCGGGTCTAGGCTGATTATTTTTGGAGAAATGGGGCTTAATATTTCCTACAGATTCTAAAGTTTTGAACTTGTGTGTCAAAAATTCATTCAAATCTTTCCAAGACGGTAGTATGGAACAGTCTTCCAAACCGTTTTCAAATTCTTCTAAGAAATTTCTCGGCAGTTTCGTAGAAGTAAGGTAAACTAAAATTGGGTCCCACCCCTTTACATCTACCTTGAGTGTTTCTAGTGTCTGAACGCAACCATCAATAGTGCGTTGAAGTTTTTGGATCGAGGAACCTGAATCTGCCGAAACTTGTGGTAAACTAAGTAGAGTCTTTAGCTGTTCATTAACTTGCATTCGTTTATTCTCGTATCTGTTTTCTAAGTTTTTCCATGCTAGATCAAAACCTTCATTTGTTAGTGGTACGTTACTAATAATTTCCCGTGCCTCCCCCGCGGTTTTTTGTTTTAGATGGAAAAGTTTTTCTACTTTACTCAGTCTAGAATTATTTCTGTACAAGGCCGAAAACAAATCCCGAAAAGTAGGCCAAGCGCTGTATCCTCCATGAAATGTGTCGGTGTCGCATGGTGGTAAACGTAACGATAGATGGTTGTTTGGCTCAACTGTTTCCTTTTTTCGGGTCTCCGATTCTCGTTCGAACTTTTCCTGCTGCCTTTCGTCGGTTAGTGCTAAAATTTCTCCATTTACTGCGCTTAAACATCGTTTGTATGTCTCTAATGCCTCTTTATAATGGGTCCTCAACTTTGATTTATCGATTGGGGCCTCATCTTTTTCGGGAACACGGTCTCTACAATCTAAATAGGCCCTTTTCACTTGATCCCAAACAGAGTTCAATTCTACACGTGTCACTTCTAATGAGTGAATATTATCATCGGTGCTAGTAGCAGAGTAACCACTCTCAAAGTCTATCAGGTCATTTACGCAATTTACAAATTTATCACGTAAAACTTTATCCATATTTCCTCCTTCTTAAATATTTTCTTTGTCAAATTTTAAACTGGCTAAAATTTCAAGAAACTTTTAAAATTGAGCTTTTCTTTTAACAATTTCTGTAAAAACTTACTTTGCCAATATTTGCAAAATAATTTCAGAAAAACGCTAAATATTTGTTGAATGGGGCCAATCTTTTACAGTCCGACTTTTTTTTTTCCACGAATAGATATAAATAATGGCAGTTTACTTTGAACTTGTGTCGTTTGTGCGAAAAGTAAGAAATTTTAGCGATAATAATTTTTATAGACCTGGGTCTTTTAGAAAAAAAAATTATATAAATAAAAATTTGGACGAAAGTAATTCTTTGTCGGCTAGTGTACTCTCAAAAAAAATTATCAATCAACTCTTCTGTGACAAAACAAAAAAAAATAAAAAAAGCGTAGGAAAGTGATTTTTCTATCAGAAAAAATGCAATCAAATCAAAAAACAAATTTTGTAAGAAAGTGTTTTTTGCAAATTTATAACAAACAAAAAAAAAAACAAACTTTGTAGGAACGTGTTTTTTCAAAAAAAAAAATACTCAAACTTTGTAGGAAGGTGTTTCACTTAATAGATTTTTCGAGCAAATTTATTTTTCATAGTAAAGTGTAATTTCCAAAATTAGCACTTAATAAATTTTCGAGTCAAATTTATTTTTCGTAGTAAAGTGTAATTTCCAAAAATTAGCACTTAATAAATTTTTGAGCAAATTTATTTTTCGTAGCAAAGTGTAATTTCCAAAAATTAGCACTTAACAAATTTCTGAGCAAATTTATTTTTCGTAGCAAAGTGTAATTTCCAAAAATTAGCACTTAATAAATTTTCGAGTCAAATTTATTTTTCGTAGTAAAGTGTAATTTCCAAAAATTAGCACTTAATAAATTTTTGAGCAAATTTATTTTTCGTAGCAAAGTGTAATTTCCAAAAATTAGCACTTAATAAATTTCTGAGCAAATTTATTTTTCGTAGCAAAGTGTAATTTCCAAAAATTAGCACTTAATAAATTTCTGAGCAAATTTATTTTTCGTAGTGAAATGTAATTTCCAAAAATTAGCACTTAATAAATATCTAAGCAAATTTATTTGTCGTAGTAAAGTGCAAATTTATTTTTCGTAGCAAAGTGTAATTTCCAAAAATTAGCACTTAATAAATTTTTCGAGCAAATTTATTTTTCGTAGCAAGGTGTAATTTCCAAAAATTAGCACTTAATAAATTTCTGAGCAAATTTATTTGTCGTAGTAAAGTGTAATTTCCAAAAATTAGCACTTAATAAATTTTTGTGCAAATTTATTTTTCGTAGCAAAGTGTAATTTCCAAAAATTAGCACTTAATAAATTTTTCGAGCAAATTTATTTTTCGTAGCAAAGTGTAATTTCCAAAAATTAGCACTTAATAAATTTTTCGAGCAAATTTCTTTTTCGTAGCAAAGTGTAATTTCCAAAAATTAGCACTTAATAAATTTCTGAGCAAATTTATTTTTCGTAGCAAAGTGTAATTTCCAAAAATTAGCACTTAATAAATTTCTAAGCAAATTTATTTTTCGTAGTAAAGTGTAATTTCCAAAAATTAGCACTTAATAAATTTCTAAGCAAATTTATTTGTCGTAGTAAAGTGTAATTTCCAAAAATTAGCACTTAATAAATTTTTGTGCAAATTTATTCTTCGTAGCAAAGTGTAATTTCCAAAAATTAGCACTTAATAAATTTTTCGAGCAAATTTATTTTTCGTTGTAAAGAGTAATTTCCAAAAATAAAAATAAATTTCAATAAATGTAAATTATTGTGTTAGTTCTGTTTAGCTTTTGCCGAAATGTCCGTCCGATCCCATCAACCATCAAACCATATGTTCTTTCATTCCTTTCTTTACGGCTGAAATTATGTTTTCCTACTTCTCCCTTTTTTTCTATTTCACACAAAAATCCAGTGGTACATTAACCTTTGGGTTCCCTAATCAAGGCAAGAAGTGAAAACGAATGAAAAGACAACGAGAAACCAACGAAAAAAAAATCCGCTACCTATGGTCTCATATGCATCGATGTACATAGACTGGTGTTGTTGTTGTTTTAATGGGTACGAGGGGTCGAGTTGAAAGTGTCGGCACAGGAACTTTTTTATCAAATATATCAAGATTTTCGCGTTAAATCGGTTGGAAACTACAGTAATGCTGATTTGTAGCACAAACCACACATATTAATGGCAATAGAGATTAAAAAATCGTAAATTTTTTGACATTTTTCAAAAGGGTTTTTCTATTGAATCTAAAGCAATACGAGGGTCGTTCAAAAAGTTGGAACACGTATTTTCTAAAGCAAAAAAAAATAAATTTATTTTTTCTTTTTAATTTATTGATTGGGATTGATTTTAGCGTCTCCAAAGCATCAGCTAATATCATACGGTCGATTTCTCCCTCAGAAAATCGCATATAAAGAAGGCAAAAAAAAATATTTTTTTTCTCTAAGTTGCAAACTTGATGTTTAAAGTACCCAAAAATCACGAAGTAATTTGTAGGGTTCTCAAGCCAGTCAGCGGATGAGTCGAGCCAATAAAAATCTTTCCTTTTTTTTTTTCTTTTTTTAAGCAGCTAATAATAATAGTAATAAGAATAAAAGTAAGCTTAATAAATATAACCGCGATTAAAGCAGCCGAAAAAATTCAAGAAATTTTCGCTCTTTTGTTTCGCAAGAAAGTTGTCCGTCCACGCGTTATTCAGCACAAAATTATCTGGAATTCTTGCTGAGGTTTTCGGAATAAGTCAATGGGTGTCCGTCCGCGCGTCCGAAATCTTAATAAACTTATCTTAATAATCGTATCTTAATACTCTTATCTTAATATTCTTATCTTAAAAATAACTTGATGGCATAAATCGACTCGACTAGCCGCTGGCTTTCAGAAAAATTCATCAGAATGCGTAATAAATTATTTGAACAAATTATCGAAGGGTTTTCAAAAAGGTTGGGTCGCTATTTTCCTAAAGTTTCGAAAACTAGAAAACAGTAAAGTCGCGCGTTGTTACCGAAAAAATCGTCAAAAAACTTTCATAGGTTAGAATGCATGTAGGTTATGCAATAGGTTAGTATATATGTAAAGGGTATATATGTGTAGCAATGTGTAGGTATGTAACTGCAAGCTAACTGCACTTATGTAAGTATGTATATCAAAGTATATAAGTGTATGTATATAAGTGCAAGCTAACTGCAGTTAAGTGTTCAGTTATTTTTTTTATATATGTAAAAGGCAAAAACCAAGCCAGCGTCGTACATAGGGCCAGACCCGCCAAAATCTCCTTCATATAGCAATATGGCGGAGTTCGAAAAAAAATGGTTTTGGCACCCTATGTAACAACGCTACCTGCACAAATTTTGGGTACTCACTTTGATCCTATTATGTATTTGGGGTACCTGGTGTTGTTGGCGTTGGTCGATGGTTCTTCCTGCCTTCCTTCTATGGGTTCAAGCGTGATGTTGTTGGGATGTGTTTCCAAGGATCCTTGTAGGGTCTTGTGTTGGGTCACTTTGAATCTTTGGGTCACTTTGAATCTTTGGGTCACTTTGAATCTTTGGGTCACTGGTTTTGTGGGTCACTTTTTTCTTTTGTTTAATCGCGCCGAACCGATTTTTTATTTTAACCGATCTTGCACAATGCTCACGGTGTTTGAATTGTAAATATTTTTTAAAACACTTTTTGTTTTAATTGCACTACACACGTCGATATTTTTGTTTTTTAATTATTTAAAAAAACGCACTTTTTTATCCGGTTCGCATAGGACCAAATGTTTAGCGCTCTGGCGTTTTGTTGCCTTTCGAAAAAAAAGAAATCTTAGTTTTCCAATTTTTAATGAGTTTTATTAATTCACTTTGTTAGTTGAGGTTGTGTACAATTTTTGGGTTTGTAATAGTAAAATGCACAAGTTTCATGCTAACAACTTTAGGATATTTTGTGTCTTGTTTAATTTTAATTTATATTCTTAATGTTAACTATTTGTTTTTAATGTAATTCACAATGTTTATTTATTTTCACTATGCTAATTGTTCAATGTTGGGTAATTATTACACTTATTTAAACCGGGAAACACACTAATCACGGGGGAGAGGCGCACGAGTTTAGTTTAAGGATCGGTAAAAGACTGATTACTTGTGCTTGCCATCCATCTCTTCTAAGCTCACCCAACGACTTTCGTTAAGCTACAGATGGCAAGCGACAAGTAAACAAATAAACAAAAGAGAAATTAGAGTAATGAGTGCTTTAGAGTGATGAGTGCTTTAGAGTGATGAGTGCATAAGTTATGCATGTATGGGCATATAAATGCATTTGCATTTATACACCTACACATATAGTGGACGTTTCACACTGATGTTCAAAAGTGAGATGTCACCTTTGAACACTATGATATAGCCCCCATACGAAGGTCCCTTTCGATAAGATATACTTTATAGAGCGCATTTTTTAACCGATCATGCCGAAATTTGAATATGTGGTCTTTCTATTTTATTCAATCATGCCTAGTGAAAAGGAGGCATATCAGTTCATATTTCGATATACCCCCTATATAAAGGTCCCTTTCGATAAGGGCTCATTTTTTAACCGATGATCTGAAATTTAAATATGTGTACTTTGTATTACATTAAATCGTTCCTTTTGTAATACAAAGTACAAATATCTAAATTTCAAAATTCAAAAACTGCCATCAACTCTCGCAAAGATCTCAACGATATGGCTGAACTGTTCAATAATTATTTGCCGTAAGTGCACTATCTCTCAAGAGGAGCTTGCAGGTTGCTAGAGGAATGCGCACATGTTCCAGGTCCCCTGGAGCGTGTAAAGTAGTTGCTAGTCTTGCAAGTTCATCTGCCTTGCAGTTCCCTGGTATATCCATGTGGCCCGGAACCCATATCAGGTGAATATTGAACTGTTCAGTCATCTCGTTAAGAGATCTGCGACAGTCGAGGACAGTTTTCAGGAATATAGTTTCCAGAGACTTGAAAGCAGCCTGACTATCAGAGAAAATATTTATTCCGACTTTTGTCAGCACATTCATTTTCAGCCATTCCGCTACCCCTTTAATATCTAAGATTTCTGCCTGGTAAACACTACAGTGATCAGGCAGACTTTTTGCAAGTGATAGCTGAAGTTCCTCAGAAAAGACACCAATGCGCACTTGGTTATCGAGTTTCGAACCGTCTGTATAGAATTTAATGAATTTCCTCTGTCCTGGGATATGTACATTCCATTCTGATCTATCAGGTATAAGAGTGATATACTACTTGTCAAAGAGTGGCTGAGTCATAGTGTAATCTAAAGTGACCGGAAGGTCAGGCATTGTGTCTAGAATGACACTATGTACGTAGCCATTTCCTGATCATACTAACATTTTCCTAAGTACAATAACAGTACATGCGGCATATTGCATTGCTATAATGTCTATCACATAGCAGCCATTCGCTTAACCTTGTATCGCGCAGAAGGTGAATTTCTGAGCTGTCAATCAAACGACAATGTCGTACAGCATTATAGGTCTAACTATTGCCGTATACCAATAAGCAATAGGCTGTTATACGAGGTATACGAGGGCTGTCCCAAAATTATCCGAATCGACATATAC
Organism: Eudasyphora cyanicolor; assembly: GCA_963930755.1. NCBI lineage: Eukaryota > Metazoa > Arthropoda > Insecta > Diptera > Muscidae > Eudasyphora > Eudasyphora cyanicolor. Next base: position 194,621,976 of record OZ005734.1, read on the forward strand.
AGGGTGGCTGATATGTAATGCAACAAAGTAAAGCGCTATATTTTTTAATTTTTTTTAATTATATTGTTCAAAAGCAAAAAATGTCGGAAATAACATACAATTTTAGAAACAGTTTAGATTTGTTCGAATTGGCCACCTTTGGCACGAATTATGGTCTTCAAACGGCCGACAAAGCCATCACACGCTGCACGAATGTGGCTCTGCGGTATTTTCGACCATTCCCGGCGAAGCGCCGTCTTGAGATGATCGATACTTTGGTAATTTTTAGTGCGAACCTTACTCTCTAAAATGCCCCAGGCGCAAAAGACCAACGGATTGAGATCCGGAGATCTTGGTGGCCATTGTGCGGTAGAAATGAAGCGAGGAACCTCCTTTTTAAGCCATTCTTGGTTGACGCGTGCTGAGTGCGATGGTGCTGAGACCTCTTGGAATGTCCATGGTCTGCGGCCGAAATGTTTGTCTGCCCAGGGCTTCAACACTGTCTTTAGGACATTTTCCCGATAATATCCGGCATTTATTTTGACCCCATGGTCGATGAATACGAGCGGAAAGCGACCATCGGCCGTTACGGCGGCCCACACCATTACCAATGGGAAAAAAGGGGTAAATACGCGCGCATAGCAGTATTTTCAATCTCATTACTATACCGTTAGAGATAGAGTCCTACGGTTTGGACCATCTTCAAGAGAATTCTTTGGAGAAGAAATTGGTGTACCCAGATTTTATTTTACTGTTACCACGCACCGCACACTGGGGCTACAAGAGCGACTTTGTGGAAATTAGTGTGAAAATCAGAATATCGTACCAACTTCAGTGATCTTGGTTTTATATTAAAGCTGACAAAATTTATTTCAAAATCTATTTGAGTTACTTAATTTTGTGTTGCTGCGTTTTAAATATATAGACCATTAAAGTTCAAACATTTTTTGTGAAAATTGCGTTAAAAGTCTACAAAACGGGCAATGTTTTTAAGATTGAAACCAACACAACATAAATAGGATAAAATTGCAGTCTGCAATATTTTTGAAAGCTGAAGTTTTGCACTAATGCAATTACACAATGGGTTGTCAACTGTTAATAAGAGAAAAGTTAGATTAAAAACAAAAAAATAATCGGTCCACCCTAATATACATAAACTGCAGAAGCGTTTAACTATATTTTTATAGTTTTTGTAGAAGAAGTAAACTATAAAAATTACACATATAATCATAATAATATTAATTAGATCGATAATTTTGATCGTAGAACTCTAAAAACTTGCAGCCGGACTTGTACCGGTCTTATTTATTATCCGATTTTGCCGAAATTTCGTAAAAGTTATTTTTTTGAACCAAGAAAATAGGTCCATATGTTTCGGGAAAATCAGTTCATAGATAGATGTAGCTCCCACACATATTTTCTTTATTTAAAGTAGAAAAAACACATATTTAAAGTACAAAATTCGGCCATAATCGCAAAAAGTCGCAGATAAACTAGGTACCGTTGGATTCACCACTAAGTCACCTCTCTTCTCTATGTCATATCGTAGTGATCCCACGTGATCCAAAAAAGTTGTATTCCATTTACTGCGGATACTTTTTTTTTGAACAACAAAAAAAAACTGTATTTTTACTTTCAAATATCTCTTCATTGAAATACGATAAAAACACGTTTTATACACAAAAATTTAGATGAATATAACCTTATTATATGTTACAAGTACGGTCGCATTTCAGCAACAAACGAGAATTCTACAAGTATTTTAGTATATACATTTTATCATCGCAATTTGATTTGCATTTATTAGTAAACAAGTAAGAAAGTTTCAGTCGGGTAAACCGACTAAGGTATACCCTCACTTTGTGAGTAATGTAATATTGAATATTACTCGAATTATTCTGTGTGGGGGGTACCAGAAGGGGTTTATCAAATACACCTTTTTTTGCTGAACATTAGATACTTTAAATTCATTGCACAGTGCCGACTTATAAGCATTTATGTGCACTGGTATAAACGTTATGAGACATTAAATTGTGGTATGATTTGGGCATTTTGTGTGAGAGGTACAAAGAGGGGCGTGGCAATAACGCCCATTTTTCACAGGGCTATAGACACTATAAAAACATTACACTGTACAAAATTTCAAGTATTTTTATACACTGGTTTTAATGTTATAACCTGTTAACTTTTGATGCAAAAAGGTACCTTTGTGTGGGAGGTACCAAAAGGGGCGTGACAACAACACCCATTTTTCCCTGGACTGTAGGCAATATAAAAGCATAATACTGTACGAAATTTCAAGTATTTTTATACACTGTTATTAATGTTATAAGCTGTTAACTTTTGGTGCAAAATGGTGCATTTGTGTGGGAGGTACCAAAAGGGACGTGGCGACTTCGCCCATTTTTCTCGAGTTGATAACGACTAATAAGCTAATACTATGTGTGGAATTTCAAAAGATTCGAATAAGTAGTATAGCAGTTATTAAAGAATCAATATTTCACAACATTTTAACCCTTTGTGGGGGAGGTACTAGAAGGAGTGGACCAATATGGCCCATCTTCGAACTTAGCCGGAGATAGAAAAAAATATTACCACATACCAAATTTGAGGTCAATCGGTTACTCCTTTCGAGAGTTATCGTGCGCACCAGCCAGCAGACACACAGACAGACAGACAGACAGACGGACGGACATTGCTCATTCGACTTAAAATGACCCAAAACGGATTTCCTCCGAACATACTTGGGGTCTTAGGTCACTCCTTCGACGTGTTACACTTTTTTCCGTAGCAAATGATATATACCCTCGTCACACTAAAGTGAGGGTATAAAAATTCAAAATTTGAAAGGTCATAACTCGGAATCGCCCAGAGATATTTTGATAATATTTGAAGGTATTTTCATTAAATGTTATCCACAATAAAACAGCATTCCCAAAAAACTGATTTTTGAAAGTTGTTTTCAATGTCCTATGCGCACATATTTCATCATATTTTCCCGTCGTGCGGCGCTTTACTTCTGGTGGCCAATCGAAGGTGTACATTTTCAGCTGATCTCTTTGGCAAGTAAACCCGATCATTTTGTTTGTTCACAAACTGCTCAATTTGGAATGGCTTCTCATCGGAGAAAACCAAATTCGGTAACTGGCCACTTTCGTGCAAGCGAAGCAACTCCTTGGCTCTTTCCAGTCTAACTTTTTTTTTGTGCATCGGTGAGCTCTTGCACTTTTTGGAACTTCAATGGCTTTAGTGGAAACTCATTTTTTAATATGTGTTGCATCCGTTCTCGCGATATGTTCAGCTCACGAGCAATTTTTCTACCACTGCGGCGTGGATTTCGATCAAATCTGGCCTTCACTTTTCGGATCATTTCTGGTGTTGTTACCGTTTTTTTCGTCCACTTTTTGGACGGGATGCAACACTGCCAGTATCACGGTAACGATTAATGGTACGAGAAACAAAAGATGTATTCACATTTAAATGCTGGAGGGCTCTAACGATAGCCACTTGTGTTTTTTCCACCCAAATATAAAGCAATCACACTATCACGCTTGAATTCCATCACGAATAACTTTTTTTCTGAATCCAAAGATCAAAATGCTTTTGTAAGCTTGTAAACAATAAAATGAACAGTCACTGAAATAAATCTGTCAGCTATCAGACTAGCGGTTTAGAAATGATAGCAACCTAAATTTGGTTGCAATACATATCAGCCAATCTGTAGATGGCAGCAGCAGTTTGAAACAAATTACTTTCGTGAAAAGTGGCAACCTTGTAAAACACATGTTTTAAGTTTCAAGGTTCCACGTTGTTTAGATTTATTTAAGCATTCAAAACATGGAAAAATTAATCATCGATATGTAATATAATACCCTCATTTGGAAGGTCTCAATCCAACCAATACTAAAACCGAGCTAGGTTCTACTCTGGGGGAGTCTGCTCCTTCGTTTTCAACTATAAAATATTGGGTGGCAGAGTTTAAACGGGGCCCTGCGAGCAGGAAAGATGAACACCGTAGTGGTTGACAAATTGAGATGTCCACGCCAGAAATGGTTTAAAAAACTCCACAAAATGGTATTGGATGCCCGTCGGCTGAAGGTTCTTGAGTTAGCTGAAGTCATAGGCAGGTGTTCCTGTTGTTACCTTATATCTCCTGGTGAAAATAACTAGCTCTGTCTTGGTCGGCTTCACACAAAGACCAATATCGGAAGCCCATCTTGTGGTTGTATCAAGGGCCTGCTATAGGGTGTCTCTCTAAATGTCATTGCCACGTCAGGTGCCTAGGCAACAACTCTGACACCCATCGTCTGCAGACAAAGGAGAATATTGTTCATTGAAAGATTTCATGGCAGAGGAGACAGAATGCTCCCATGGAGCGTTCCCCTGCTGATAAAAATGTATATGGGGGTCAGTTGACTCTAGGCTAGCTGAAATGAGTCTCTTTATCAGAAGATTATGATAGAACCTACGGGTATTTTTATCAATCCCAGGGTTGCTAGAGCCGTAATTATAGCGGCTGAATTCATGTTGTTGAATCCCCCGCTTTTGAGATGAAAACAAGTTTGGATTTTCTCCATTTTGTTTGTGTATGATTGATACAACATGTGTATATCTCTCTAGCCAGGGAGCAATTTTATCGGCCACTGTCTGTAGCGGCGAGACATTGACTGGACCTGGCAACTTAAAGGGTTTAAAGCTTTTTATAAAACGGGTGTAAAATACAGCGTCTATGTCACTTATACGGAAGGAACATAAATGTACATGAAGGCTATATCTAAATCTAAACCGATTTTCTTTAAATTTGGTAGTACATAATTGGTTTTGTATCAGTGCATTTTCCTTTGCTGAATTTCACATTGCTCGGTTAGAATTTAGATTCCAAATCGAAGGAACATATGTATGGGAGCTACAGATAAAGCGCTACAAAAAAAGTGCTGTACTAAATTCCATCACAACCGAACGATAACTATGACCTGCACTTTAATAACAAGGATACATATTCAGACGGACGTCGGGCATGGTTAAATCGACTCAGGAACAGATTCCAAGATGATTTGTATAATAAATTATATGTCTATATCTTCTCTTTACGAGTGTTATAAACAAATGCACAACCTCGTAATGCCCTGGACCACAATGTTTATAAATACATATATGCAAAACAACTGAAACAACAACTTAATCTAAAATATAAATATTGAAAATAAAAAATAATTCTTTTTAATTTAAATAAGCCATAACAAATACAAATTGAATCAATTTGTCAGTTTTAAAAAACCACAAGTGATCTCCATTTCAAAAAATATCAATATATCTTTCCAGGTCATTCAATGAAATCATGTAATTTCAAATGCAAATCAATAAAAATATAATTCAAACACAAATCCCAACAAAATAAAAAAACCAGCAAAATGGTTACAGCCGCAACAACAACGAATAATAATAACCACTCCAATAACAACGACGAATTCGATATCGATCAGGACGATGGTCTACAGGATTTGGGACTGCCCGTGTCGGTGCAGACATTTCTCTGGCAACAAATAGCGCCCTTCATACGACCCAAATTGGGAAAATTACACGAAGCAAGTTGTATGGTAAGTTTCTCTTTTGGGCGCATTTCTCAGAAAAAATTTTCAAAAACAAATTTCCAAAAAAAAAAACAATTAAATGGAATAACCAAAAAAGAAATTTTTTAAAATTCATAAGAAATTGTTTTAAAAGTGAACCAATTTAACTGCGCTGTAAATACATAAATAAGGAAATTAAAGAAAGTGAAATTAAACAAAGAATAACTGTGCTGCTGTAAATAAAGCTATACATGTTTAATACACCTAAGGACAATTTAAAATAAATTTAACCATTTTGTGTAAATCGCAATATAAGACAGTTTTATTATTATTAATAAGAAATACTAAGATTTAAATTATAATTTTTATAAGAATAAAAATACATTTCAAAAAATGCGTATACATAAATAAAATTGTCTTATATACATATACATATTTTTAATTGCTTTAGTTTTTACTTAAGTAATATATATTCAATGTTCTTCTCCTCTTTTGTCGGCATTTTATTCTATCCATTTTTTCGTTTTGCTGCTTTAAACCCAACAAAAAATAATATTTTAAACTAATATTTCAAAAATCTAACATTTTACAACAACTGATCTCACCCACACACACTCACACTCCCGATAATCTATACACACACACCTACAACTTAACCAACAACAAAAAACCAAATAAATTAACATTTCTTGTGTCTGTCTTATAACGTTTGATGTAGTTTTGTCAACATGCACCGGGACACCATGTAAGTTGCCATTTATGCGGTAAAGAAAAAAAAGAAAACATAATTTTTAGTTACCCAAAGATGAATGAGTATCACCCCACCTTCACCCACCACCAAATTTAATATACCTTTTTCATTTTTATTTTGTAGTTAATTATAATTTTCAATTTCAGATTTTCATTTAATTTTTTCTCCGACCAAGAACGTATAACTTAGGTTTATCAAATCCAAATGCCCTAAAAAGTATCATCGCAAGAAAGATAATAATCCAAGGAATCAATTTGTGAATTTTCAGTCCTAAAGAAATTCTTTGGAAGCTTCATGATAATATATAATTTACCAAATGTACTAGTACATCAGTATAGGTTATTTTAGAGTAGCAGTCGTATTTACCAGCTCACATAGACAAATAGATCCGATCACATAGACCAATAGAAGGTCGACCGCAGTATGTTCAGACGTCGTCTACTCATAGCGGGACAGTAGCATAGCAAGTGCTCAATACTAGCCATTTCTTCCTCATCGCCACATCTTCTGCAGAAGTCATTTGAGTCCATACCCAATGTTCGCCGATCAGGCAGTGTCCCTTAGAACACTTGCAGTTCCCCTGGATATCGCTATGCCCAGGTACCCATATGAAGTATATGTTAAACTGCTCAGCCATCTCGTTATGAGATCTGCGACAGTCGAGGGCTGTTTGTGAATTTAGGGATGTGGCCTCCAGAGAATTGATGGCAGCCTGGCTGTCCGAGTAAATGACAACGCCAGTGTTGGTTAATATGTTACGACTCAGCCACTTGGTGACATCCCATAGTGCCATTATTTCGGCTTGCTGGGCACAGCAGGTAGTCTGTGTGCTACATCCAGACTAAGATCTTTACAATGCACTCTGAAGCCAACGTTTTCATCAAGCTTCGAACCATCCGTATGGAAGTGGAGATGGTTTCTATTATCAGTTATTCTGCCAACCCATTTATATCTGTCTGGTATCATAGTGATGAAATTCCTCTCGAAGGTGTACACCTTGATATCCTCATGCGACCATAGTTCTTATACCTCCACATTGATAGACAGTTTCATTCTTATGCCGCTCTGGTTGCAACTTATCTCGCCACAATATTAATCGCCGCCAGTATAAATATCCACTTACGCATAGGCAGGCGATCTCTGAACCTTTGACAGTTGGTAAATTATGGTAGGTTTGTCAGTTGCCGTCCACCTTTCCACAACGCCGTATAACGGTATTGGGCGAACTACTGCTATATAACAGGTGGCGCAAAAGTAACCTTTCGATGTTTTTTGGCTGTAATTTAAAAACAAAATGAAAAACTGGAAAAAAATGAAAAACGCGTTCTGGAGCAGTGTAGCGTAACATTGTTTATTAACGTGTATTTCGCATGTGTTTACTACACAAATGTCAAAACAGAACTGACATTAGGGGCCAAGCAAAATTTATAGCATTTTCTGATAGGAGGATTACTTTTGCGCCACCTGTTATATATCCAATGGACGATTTTAGGAGAAAGACCCCAAAGCGGCCGTACAGCCTTCCTATCTAGAATTATACCTAGAAATGTTGTACTTTCCGAAAAGACTACACTGATAGAAAAAGCCACGTCATGACGACGAATTTGTATAAGTACATCATCACGATTAGTTTTTCGTCAAAAGTCAGCTTACGTACGGAATAATCCCCTTGATGAATTTGTTCGTCACCATGACGAATCTCTGTTTCCAAAAAACTTTCGTCCTCAGGATGATCACATTTCATTCCTACGATGAATCGAGTTTATTACCACGACGAATCCCATTCATCACCACGACGAACTCCATTCATCACCACGACGAATCCCATTCATCATCACGATGAATCCCATTCAACAGCAAGACGAATTCATGACCCCAACTATTTAAATTTTAAAAATTTCAATAAATATTCTTCTGGTTTTAGACCATTGAAAACGGTATGGAAAATAAAATTACTTGACTGCTTTGCCAGGTTCAGTTGTGATTATTCGGTTCGAAACGCAGTTCTTATCAGGAAAGGCTTAAAACAAACGAACGAGAATTATTCATTACTTCTGATATTTAAAATCAAAAATAATCTCATCAAGTAATGTATTTGCCAACTGACGAATCCCATTCATCACCACGACGACTGCAAATCATCACCACGACGAATACCATTCATCACCACGACGAATACCATTCATCACCACGACGAATACCATTCATCACCACGACGAATACCATTCATCACCACAACGAATCACATTCATCACCATTATCTGATTTTTTAAATTATACGTTTATTTATTTGACTAAGGTAATCAGAACGCATATAGAACAGTACAATTAAGCACAAAACATAAATTGACTGCTTCGTTTTCACATTTTCAGCAAAATGGTCAACTAAATCTTCTCGTCGTGGGAATGAAACCTTATCGTTCCCTCAACGAATTTCGCAATCACCAAAAACATTCGTTTTATTGACGTACAAAAATATCGCATGTACGAAACTTTTCGTTAACAGTACGAAGATATATTGACTAAACTGATTCGTCATGGTGACGAACGGTTTTTCTATCAGTGTAGCTCCGTTTCATTCCACATGTGGGACATTATTCATCCTAGTAAATAAAACCAATTCTGTCTAGTTAGGGTTATCGACCAAACCGCTACTACTGGCTCATCTAGCCATTTTGTTTAAAGACACCTGTAGGATGTCTCTGAGGACGTTGGGAAATTTTTCAGTTGCGGCGATTGCAATATCATCCGCATACATCCGCAATTATCGCATCTGAGTGAATCTTGTTAAATGTCCCTTCTATATCAAGATAGTCCACCATAGTGAATTCTTTGAAATGTAGGGACGATTCGGAAGTGTAAGCATGCTGGTTTCCCGACAGGAGTTCTTTATCCAGGTTCGCTCTACTGAAAGAATCTACAAGTTCTTCTAGACCTTTCTATAGGAATGAGGATAGGCTAATTGGCCTGAACACCACTTTGGTGTCTCTCCATCGATTGGGGATATATGAGAGTCTGATACAGCCAGAATAAATATTCCCCAGCCAGGGGATAATGTACTTCAACATTTTCTGGTGATATACCGTCTGGTCCAGGTGACTTAAAGGGATTCATCAGTCAACAAGCTGGCGACGCCTGAAGTCCACTCGCTCTGTTGTTGGTCTTGCTGTTTCTCGGTATCAGTTGGCGAGTTCCCCGTTTTTGGACCACTTGTTAGGCTGATCCTGCAGGTAACCCACTCTACAGGGTGAAGCGGATAGTGTCTTCCTCAGCCTTGCGACGTCGGAGACCTTTTCCACTTCGCCACAGAAGGTATACCTAGAGGGGTTTTGCGCCTTCCTAAGCTACTTCGTTGCTCTTTAATCAATCATTAGCGACCCATCGTTGGTATACAGTCCACTCGGTCGGTTACCACAACTGTACACCTTGATATCCTCATGTGACCATAGTTCTTGTACCTCCACATTGATTGACAGTTTCATTCTTATGCCGCTCTGGTTGCAAACTTCTCTCGCCACAATATTAATCGCCAGTACACTGATAGAAAAAGCTTCGTCATGACGACGAATTTGTACATCATCAAGATTATTTGTTCGTCAAAAGTCAGCTAACGTACTGAATAATCGAAGCGCAGTTCTTATCAGGAAAGGCTTAAAGCAAACGAATGAGAAGTATTAATTACTTCTGATATTTTAAATCAAAAATAATCTCATCATGTAATGTGTTTGCCAACAGAAGAATCCCATTCATCACCACGACGAATACCATTCATCATCACGACGAATCCCATTCATCATCACGACGAATTCCATTCATCACCCCGACGAACTTCATTCATCACCACTACGAATCCCATTCATCATGACTACGAATCCCATTCATCATGACTACGAATCCCATTCATCATGACTACGAACTTCATTCATTCACCATTATTAGATTTTTTAAATTAAACTTTTACAACAAATTATTTAACAAAGGGAATCAGAACGCATATAGAACAGTACAATTAAGCACAAACTATAAATTGATTGCTTCGTTTTTTCATATTTTTAACAAAATGGTCAAATAAATCTTTTCGTCGTGGGAATGAAACTCTATCGTTTCCTTGACGAATTTCCAAATCATAAAAACATGGGTTGATGATCGTGTTCGTTCTTTTGACGTACAAAAACATCACTTGTACGAAACTTTTCGTTACTAGTACGAAGATATATTGTCGAAACTGATTCGTCATGGTGACGAACAGTTTTTCTATCAGTGTATAAATATCCACTTACGCATAGGCAGACAGATCTCTGAACATTTGATAGTTGGTAAATTATGGTAGGTTTGTCAGTTGCCGTCCACCTTTCCACAACGCCGTATAACGGTATTGGGCGAACTACTGTTTTATATATCCAGTAGACGATTTTAGGAGACAGACCCCAAAGCGGCCGTACAGCCTTCCTATCTAGAATTATACCTAGAAATTTTGCACTTTCAGAAAGGACTACACTGCTACAAAAAGCCACGTCATGACGACGAATTTGTATAAGTACATCATAACAATTAGTTTTTCGTCAAAAGTCAGCTAACGTACGGAATAACCTCTCGATGAATTTGTTCGTCGCCATGACAAATCTCTGTTTCCAAAAAACTTTCGTCCTCAGGATGATCACATTTCATTCCTACGATGAATCGAGTTTATTACCACGACGAATCCCATTCATCACCACGACGAACTCCATTCATCACCACGACGAATCCCATTCATCACCACGACGAACTCCATTCATCACCACGACGAATCCCATTCATCAACACGACGAACTGCATTCATCACCACGACGAATCCCATTCAACAGCAAGACGAATTCATGACCCCAACTATTTAAATTTTAAAAATTTCAATAAATATTCCTCTGGTTTTAGACCATTGAAAACGGTATGGAAAATACAATTACTTGACTGATTTGCCAGGTTCAGTTGTGATTATTCAGTTCGAAACGCAGTTCATATCAGGAAAGGCTTAAAGCAAACGAACGAGAATTATTCATTACTTCTGATATTTAAAATCAAAAATAATTTCATCAAGTAATGTATTTGTCAACATACGGATCCCATTCATCACCACGACGAATGCCATTCATCACCCCGACGAATTCCATTCATCATCACGACGAATCCCCATTCATCACCACGACGAATCCCATTCATCATCACGACGAATCCCATTCATCACCATTATTTGATTTTTTAAATTATACGTTAACAACAATATTTAATTAAGGTAATCAGAACGCATATAGAACAGTACAATTAAGCACAACATATAAATTGACTGCTTCGTTTTATCATATTTTCAGCAAAATGGTCAAATAAATCTTTTCGTCGTGGGAATGAAACCTTACGAGTATCGTTCCCTCGACAAATTTCGCAATCACCAAAAACATTCGTTCTATTGACGTACAAAAATATCGCATGTTCGTAACTTTTCGTCACCAGTACGAAGATATATTGACGAAACTGATTCGTCACGGTGACGAACGGTTTTTCTATCAGTGTAGCTCTGCTTCATTCCACATGTGGGACCTTATACTTCCTAGTAAAAACAACCAATTCTGTCTAGTTTGGGTTAACGACCAAACCGCTGCTTCTGGCTCATCTAGCCAATTTGTTTAAAGCCACCTGTAGGATGTCTCTGAGGACGTTTGGAAATTTTCCAGTTGCGGCGATTGCAACGTCATCCGCATACATCCGCAATTATCGCATCTGAGTGATTCTTGTTAAATTCCCCTTCTATATCAAGATAGTCCACCATAGTGAATTCCTTGAAATGTAGGGACGATTTGATAGTGTAAGCATGCTGGTTTCCCGACAGGAGTTCTTTATCCAGATTCTCTCTAACGAATAAATGTAAAAGTTTTTCTAGACCTTTCTATAGGAATAAGCATTGGCTAATTGGTCTGATTTCTTAGGCCTAGTATGCGATAACTTTCCCGCTTTGGGTATGAATACCACTTTGGTGTCTTACCATCGATTGGCGATATATGAGAGTCTGATACAGCCAGAATAAATGTTCTCCAGCCAGGGGATAATGTACTTCAATATTTTCTGGTGATATACCGTCTGGTCCAGGTGACCTAAAGGGCTCAAAGGTGTAATTCTGGATTCATCAGTCAACAAGCTGGCGACGCCTGAAGTCCACTCGCTCTCTTGTCGGTCTTGCTGTTACTCGGGTTCAGTTGGCGAATTCCCTGTTTTTTGACCACTTGTTAGCCTCATCCTGCAGGTAACCCACTGTACAGAGTGAAGCTGATAGTGTCTTCCTCAGCCTTGCGACCTTTTCCACTTCGCCACAGAAGGTATACCTAGAGCGTCTTTGCGGCATCCTAAGCTACTTCGTTGTGGATTTATCCTTGCTTTAGACATGCTTTTGGTTTGACAGGAGAAGGTGTTCGAGATTTAAGTGTATGCCTGATGCATTGTCCTAACCAACCTGTGCTCTCAACACCGGGTGAATATAATGCGTCGATCAACGCCCCTAAATATTACAGAATGTCATAAATGAAGATCCACTATATATCTAAGAAAGCTACCATAGCATAATCCTTAAGAGAGAGAGAGAGATCCTTCAATAAAATTGACTAAATCATGAAAGGTGGTTTCGGTGTATTTGCCCTTGTTGTAGACATGCTGTTGATTGGACAGTAGTTTGTGATCAATTTTAGCAACTCCATGGTTTTAACGCCAACTATTCCAACAGAAATCCTTATATCATGTATAGGACGGCTTTTCCGCTTTTGGAATGAAGACAACGTTGGTTTCTATTCATTTGTATGGTATATATACCCGCTTGATACATCAAGTATAGAGCTTCCTGAGCTAGGGAGGCATAGTATCAACTACTTCCTGTAACTCCGCCGACGTGACATGGTCTAGTCCTCTCGATTTAAGTGACAGGTTTCAATGTTTTTTCTATACATCCGATAGTTTGCACCTTTCATTTTTGGATCTGTTGATTGTTTCTCTAAATTTACTTCCTAAAATTGTGATAGATGACGTAGCTATGAGGATTCTAATGCAAATGTAACATATCTATCATAAGAAAAGCCACAAACGTCTAAAACTTTCCTATCTGTTACTAGTAATGAAGGTAGGTTCATGTTGTCTGTTAAAAATTACAAGGTTACTGCGGTTACTACTCCTCCTGAGTCCGAGTCGGCACCAGTAAAAAGTCGACGCTGGAGTTGGTTTTTGTCTTGACTCCACAGCCCTGTCTTCAACTGTGTCAGTAATGAACATTTTCTTTTTATTACTAATTTTGTACATACATATTTTTTTATTTAATACATCAATTTTTCTCTATGTTGTCGTGTAAAATACAATTTTCGATATTTTTATGTTTGATGTTAAATGTTTTCTTATATTTATGTTTGATCAAATCGAAATCCTCCCAATAATGAAACAATTTTAAATAAAATATGAAAACTAAAAGTAGATTTTCGAAATATATTTCTTTTTGTAAAACAAACCCCCAATTTGCAATAAACAGGAATCGAAAGGAGCGTGTAAGGTAATACTGCTAATAATTTCAAATAAAAAATTAGTTTAAAAAAAGAATATCATCCTTTTAACAGTCTTTCGAAAAAGTCGTCGTATTGAATATACAATTCGGTTTATCGCCCTCTTTGACCGATGGTCTGGCCGCCATACCGCGTTGGCGCCTTTTGCAGGCCGCCCTGCCGCACGTTATGCACTGTGTGGCCGCTTTGCTGCACAGTCGTGTCAAGGATATGCAGGCCATAGGGCAAATCGAAACGACTCTGTTGTATGCAATGCAATGGATTTTACTGTACGCCGCCGAAGAATGTGCCGGCGATGAAGGTGGTCTTGGTGGCTTAGTAGCGGACAGTGAACACAAGGGCAAATCGATGGAACAGTATCTATTCTCAGTGCCCACAATAACGGTGAGTATCTTTTTTTGAGGGCTAATCAACGCAACCTTAGTGGATATGACTTACTTGAGTTTTTTGCTTTCCCAACTCTTTCTACAGCTTTTTGTTTATCTGTTCGCTCCCATTATCCACCATTTGAAAGAATCTGATTTTCAAAATTGCCGCCTGGAAAATGGCATCAAGTTGTGGCAAGGCATGTGGGATAATCGGGCACCCGGAGCCCCTTGCTTTACAGCTCCAGTAAAACCGAAAGCCCGCAATTTGCTATGTGCCCCCACACCAAAAGGATCAACGGATGTGTTTCAAGGACGTAAGTTTACTGAGGCAATGTTTTCTTTATCTTTGTTATTGTTTCCGTAATTAATCCTGCAAATCAAGTCGTCAGAGATGGGTCAGACATATACAGTACCATTAAGTCGACAAAATATCAATACTTCTTATTCGAAATCGGACCGAAATATTCACAAAAAAACAATGGAGTGGTTGACACGACACATCTGACCGATTATTGAGTGGTGCTGACTTCACACTAGAATAAAAGATCAAACTGTTGCTCCTTACCCAGGAAATCTAGGCACTTATCGTATTGTTGTAGTCTTAAAGTCGGAGTCGCCTAAAATTTAAATTTGGGCCTTCTATACCATGCAAAGACGGATCCACAGGGTCTCAAAGCAGGTCAGATTCGGTATACAAACATTTTGAATTCGTATAAACGTATGGGTTTCTGATCCTAAGAAAATAAGTTATAACATGCACTTGTAGTTGCCGCCTTATAACATCTGCAAGTCATCAATGAACTCACCTTTCACCATGAATAATATACTCATCTGCTAAGGAGTATATGACTGAACTGGTTATCTTCTAGGGTGTATACATATAACTCAACATGTCGTATACTAAGGATTTTATGACCGAACTGGTCGTCTACTAAGCAGCAGATTTCTTTGATGTAGTCGTAAGATAAAACAACACATCCAGCAATTTTATTTGGTGGATTTATGTACTTTTAATTAACTAATGCCAATCATTCCCTACTTGATCATATCAGTGATAGATCCACATTTAAGCAGTTCTGGGTTCAGTAGATTCAAGTAAATTGACGCTTCATTTCCCGTAGCGTAACTTTGACATGACCTTGTCATTAGAGGTAATGAATGGACACCCTGCAAGATATCCTAGTGCTCATAGAATATGTATAGTATCTGCCGCTACAATACCATTCACAATAGTAGTCCTATTTAAAACCACTTATAATTTAACTATTAAATAGTTGAACATCGAAACTGGTATTTGTTTGAAGAAGTCGTATAGTGACGAATTACATTGATCAATCCAAGCAATCTCTACGGGATCAGATTAGTGGTAGGTCCTGCTTTAACATGTCTTGGTATCGGTACACTCATGTACAATGGCGCCTCCTTTCCCGTAAGGGAAGCATTACAGTTCCCCCAAATGTACCATGTGGTCCGACAACCATAGCAAGTTGGATGTAGACTATTCAACCATCTTCTTAAAAGATGGAGATGAAGACAATTTTTAAATTCAGGAATACAGAATCCATTGATTTAATGGCTGCTATCAGGGAATATATTTATTCCAAATATTACATATCAGCCATTCAGCCAGCCTAGGAGCTATTGATGGAACCATCAGTATATAATTCCACACATTTCTTACCTCCCGAAATGCGCACTTTCCAAGCATCACTGTCTGGTATGAGCATGACTCGAATAGAATACCTGAAGAGAATTACACTTTATAGAGAACCTACTCGATTTTTGTTGGATTTACTCCAGGTTCATTTGCCAACACCTTTGCTGAAACAAAAATGGTTAATATTTTATTCAAAAACCACAAATGTGAAGAAGAAACCGTGTTTTCGCAATGCTTCCAAAATCTTATTGCAATTTCAAAAGTGTCGTGTCAATCGTTTAAGATTTATTTCTATTTACTCAAAAACTGTCAATGATCCTTCGAAAGGACTTTTTCAGAAGTTAAAGATTATCCGTGGACAATGACTTTTTTTAGAGCTAATGACGTTCACATGGGTCCACTACATTTTGATAATAAAGCTCATATATGTTAACAAACTTGCATTTTTTTAATTCCAGGCAAACAGTCCCTCAGCGTTGATGCCATGTCCCCCAAAGTGGACTCACCACAGAGTGGCGGCTCTGATCATACCACCACACGACAGGACGAAGAGGTACGTGCCTCTTGCGCCAAAGCTGAATCTACTTACATACATACATATATATACTTAAAAAAGCTGTTATTGATAATATTGTTTGTGTGTGTAATTTCAAATGAATGTTCGTTTTTTTTTGTTTTTCGTTTTCTTTCGATTCCTTTAATAATAAATGTTTTAGAGCTCTTGGGTGTCATCGCCCAAGGAATTTTTCCCCGAAACTATACCCGAAGAAGCATCCAGTGTTGAAGATGAACGTGTTGTTATTTTTCGTTTACCTTCTGCTTCCCATTTAATGGATAATTCATTTTTTACTGTAATTGTTAAATGCTTTTATTGAAACCCCATAGAACTATTCTGCTAATTTCCCAATTTTTTTCTTACATGGTTCCCCACCCTTTTTGTCAAAAAAAATTAACCAAACCAAATCGAATCAAACATATATAGGCTGATGCTAGTCTCTTGACCCAACAGCAACCGCAGAGTCGTCGAGGCAGTCGTCAGTCAATACATTCACGCGACAAGGATAAGCCATCGACTAAGTTCGAATTTGATCAGCAGGAATTGATGCGTGGTGCCTCCATGAAGGAGAAACGTAGTGCTTCCGTGGAAAGAGAAACAGATTCCGACAAATCGGATAGTGTTAATGCTGATGTATCGGCGGCTACATTTCTAGATGTAGGAGTAATGCGTTGCCTGTTCATATCGCATTGGCAAGAGGAGGGCATATTCTGGAGTCTTCAGTATATGTATAATAGGTAAGTTATTCAAAGGTAATTGTTGCTTTTTTATTGAAGAAAATTACCTCTTGATTCATCAGTTTGGCTCTCGGGTGGCCCTAATGGTGTAAAATCCCTCATTAGTTAAGAGAAATGTAAAATTTTAGATTGTTCGTTTTTATGAACTGGAAGACAACTGTTTGAAAAACCAGTAAGAAATGAATAAAACTTGGCGGAGCTTATTATATTATGGACGGACGGAAATGGTTAAATGGGTCCAGCACTTGTCCTTTTGGATGTTCAAAGAAATTCCTTTCTAACGTAAATAAATAGTATTAACTTGCGAAAGCGAATATTCCAAATTTGGTTGTTCGAAAGCGAATGTTCAAAATGGGGCGAATTACTCCATCTGCATCTTGCATCTCTTCTCTCTATCTTTAGCATATTTTGATAAGTTGAAGGCCCTTCATCTGATCCCAATTTTTTTGTCTTGGCCCTTCTAGTACAAGAAATACAATAAAAAGTCCCCTCAATACTCACAACAACAGAAATATAAGATCGTCACGTCCGACAGTCCCAACACAGGTACAACAAGCAGCGGATAGCGCTTTGACGAAGTTGGAACGTGTAGAGGTTTCGACTCTTACCGATAAGCAAAGAGAGTCACTTAACTGGCCTAAGAATGTCATGTACGCCTCAGAACTGAGTCAGCTGATAGAGCCACAACTTCAGCTATGTTAACGGCTGGTAGTAATGCCAAAAGGATCAGATCACCCGTCACCAGGACACTTACCAAACTCTTCAGTGAAGTGGCGAAGGAAAATATAGTAAGGGTAATTATAGACAGAACTAATGTAGATTGCACCATGTGAAATCGACTACAACGGCCGATTGCCTAGCTGTCCTTAGAGATATGCCAGGAACACCACCAATCTGCAATTATGCAGATGTCATCAGGGGAAAGTAAAGCTATTGGCTTTCGGTTATGACAGATCAGTACACCTGTATTTAGGTTAGGTTAAGAGAGGCAGCCTGTAAAACAGACTCACTTACACTACATAGTCCATTGTTTGATTGTTTTAAAAAGCTCATCATTCCAACATCAGTCAAGTTACCTAACTCCCCAAAGAAAATAGTGCCTAAGGTTGCATGCAGCCTTCCAGAGAGCGCGGGGCACAGACACAGAAGGTGTTCTATTGATTCCTCTTTGTCTCCACAGCTTCTGCAAAAGTTAATCAAACTCTCTGCATGCCATCCAATACGACAGTGGCCCATCATGACAGACACGATAAGTGAGACTTCCGGTTTAGACAACGACTGCAGTGCGTTGGTGCGTTTTTAGTACGCAGGATGTATGCAGATCCTGACTGGTGACCACCTGTTATTTGTTGCCGTAAGTAATATCCATCGGGAAGAGCTTGCAGGTCGCTAAAGGCGTGCCCACATGTTCCAGTTCCGCTGGGAATCGTAAGGTAGTTCCTTGTCTTCCAAGTTCATCTGCCTTGCAGTTTCCTGGTATTTCCCTATGGCCCGGCACCCATATCAGGTGAATATTGAACTGTTCAGCCAGTTTCAAGGGACTTGATAGCAGCCTGACTATCAGAGAAAATATTTATACCGACTTTCGTCAGAACTTTAATTTTCAGCCATTCCGCTAACACTGCAGTAGCTAAGATTTCTGCCCAATAAAAACTCAAATGGTGATCTGGCAAGTGACAGCTCAAGTTCCTCAGAAAACACACCAAAGCCAACGACGTCATTGAGTTTAGAACGGTCCGTATAGAAGTTAACGAATCTCCTTTGTCCTGGAATACTAACATTCCATTCTGATTTATCAAGTATAAGAGTGAAATACTTCTTGTCAAAGTGTGGTTCAGTCATAGTGTAATCAGCACCTGCATTTATGCAGCTCTAAGTCGAGTGGGTAAGGTCTTATCAGCTGCACCCTTAATGTGAATCCATCCCTCACATACAACGGCTAAACGGAACGCTGCGATATGGTTTAGGGACTACACTCCAGAAGGTATACAAGTAGGATGTAGCACCGACTGCAGAAAGAAGTGTGTAATATATACTACATATATATTTCGGACGACGAATGTATATCTACGGAAACTGAGTGGATGAAAAAAATATCCCGACTCATCTGATGGGGACATGCTCCTAAATGATACGTACGGGGAGTTCGATAACACCCTTGTTGGGGTGGAGGTTAATCTGTCGGCTTCCGATGATTTTAAGAATTCTACAGATTAACCTCCATCACGCAGCAGAAGCCTTAAAGCTACATTGTTGCCCCTGTCCACAGGTGTAGTAGTAGATGCACTCAAACTATAAGTTGCTTCTGACCAACCGTGAAGGTACTCCCAGAACCTGTATTTTGGCCAGGAAAGATCTACAAATTTTTCTCTTACCTAATTTTAGAGGTAAATACCAAATGCTGCTAGTCTAGAGATGGGTAATCGGAGATACTTGGCGATCTCCAGTTACTTGCTTTATGAAGATGTGAGAGTACCTTCAGCTGTCTTCAGGGTAGTAGTACAAGAAGCAACCCGACTTATACAAATAAAGACAGACAGGAAGCACTCGATGTCACGTTCGCTACTGACTTGCCGTTGGTGGAATATACTGGACGACCACTCGTTCTCGAATCACCATTATATAGTTATAGCAAAAACTCGCAGATAAAGTACGTAAAGCTGCCGTTCACAAAAATATGCATGACAAAAAATTGTAAACGTCTTCAATTCGAAAAACCTAATGACAGGGTCGATCTGGATAATCTATTCGACCACATCACTACAACTTTCAATAGTTCCCTTGAAAAAGCCAGTGCAAAGGCAAGGTACACGGATAATACTAAACTACCATGGTGGACTCCTGAGCTATAGTCTCAGAAAAAAACCTGCAACACTTTCCGGGAAACTCCCTAATAGAACTCGAGGAACAGCGGGACCAACACGGAAGCGAGTGGACTACAAACGTCACTAAATTGTTGACCGTTCAAATCACCTGTTCCAGATGGCAATTCTCCAATAGAAATGCGGGGCATGATGAAGTACATCATGCCCTGGCTAGAGAAAATACAAGAGGGCTGTATTAAGTTCTCGTATAGCCTCAATCTATGGAGCGATACCAAAGTGATATTCATACCCAAGGCGAGCAAGATATCGCACATTACACCAAGGGATTTCAGACCAATAAGTCTATCCTCGTTCTTATCGAAAGGTCTGAAAGACCCTTAGATTCGTTCATTAGAGAAAACCTGCATACAACACTCTTGTCGGGAAACCAACATGCTTACAACAGGAAAAAAACTTGCAACACTTTCCGGGAAACTCCCTAATAGAACTCGAGGAACAGCGGGACCAACACGGAAGCGAGTGGACTACAAACGTCACTAAATTGTTGACCGTTCAAATCACCTGTTCCAGATGGCAATTCTCCAATAGAAATGCGGGGCATGATGAAGTACATCATGCCCTGGCTAGAGAAAATACAAGAGGGCTGTGTTAAGTTCTCGTATAGCCTCAATCTATGGAGCGATACCAAAGTGATATTCATACCCAAGGCGAGAAAGATATCGCACATTACACCAAGGGATTTCAGACCAATAAGTCTATACTCGTTCTTATCGAAAGGTCTGAAAGACCCTTAGATTCGTTCATTAGAGAAAACCTGCATACAACACTCTTGTCGGGAAACCAACATGCTTACAACAAGGACAAGTCTACAGAATCGACCTTGCATGAACAGGTGGGCACTATCAAATCGTCTATGCATTTCAAGGAATTCACCATTGTGGGATTTCTTGACGTATAAGGGGCTTTTAACAACATTCACTCAGATGCGGTAATTGCGGCTCTGTCACACCTAAAGGTAAACTCTATCTTGATTAGACTAATTCAATGCCTGCTCAACAGAAGACGCATAACAGCAAGTCTCGGGGCAACAAATCTCACGAAATTGATAAACAGAGGGACCCCACAGAGAAGCTCTAATTTGGAATCTAGCGGTGAATGAAAACGAGTTAGATCTAGAAAGTTGTGGCTGCAAAGTTTTTGGCATATGCGAACGACGTTGCAATCGCAGTAACTGGCAAATTCCGCAAAGTCCTAAGAGACATTGGTGGCTTTGAATAAATATGTCTGATGTTGCAGAAGTTGTCAGTTAACCCATACAAGACAGAAGTCGTTCTCTTTACTAGGAAGTATAAGGTTCCACATGTGCATCCTTCTCTGCTAAATGGAACTGATGTAGTTTTTTCTGAAAGTGTAAAATTACTAGGTACAATCTTAGACAGGAAATTGTGCTTCAGTCTTAATGTATTGGAACGGGTAAGGAAGGCCAACGCCGCTCTATATTTCGGTAGAAAAGATGTAGGGGCTCGTTGTGGCCTCTCTCCTAAAATCGTCCATTGGATAAACATAGTAGTAGTTCGCCCAATACTACTGAACGACATTGTGGTGCCGTAGACGGCAACTGATGAGCGATCTGCCACCGTCACCAGTCAGTAAATGAAGGTTTCGAAACTGCCTGCCTCAGATATTATCACATTTGATCTATACCAACTGTGAATCGGTTTACGTCCGCAATTTGTGAAAAGCGTAACGTTAAAGCAGGACGTGATATAAACGAATCAACAACAAACTTTACCTAAGCATTAACTAATTCTATAAACTTCTCTCTATTACAGATTAAGCGAAATTGGAGAAGAAGCTGCTATATCTATAAATCAACCGCGTAAACGTTCCAATTCTCTGCCCATACCACATATCGAAATCTCTTTATACCAAGGACCAAACAGCAACAATCGTGACAGTCCGGGAAGTTCGATAAATAAGGATTACATAGAAATACCAGAACCTTCAGCACCAACCTGTTTGGCCGGTAAGTACGGCTGCAGACTAAATCCATATCTCATTATTACGAAAAAAATATTCTTCCCTTTCGCAGAGGAGACCTCACCCAGCGCCGAACGACGTGGCAGCGAGAAGAAGAAAAGAAGCGTTAAAATGTCCGATCTATGCGCATTCATGGAGACGAAAGTGTTTTCAAAATCGGAAAAGAATTTGGAAAAAGTAGGACATGAAACAAGTTCGGCCAATGGCAAGAGACCACTGCAACATGCAGTAAGATTATTTCCATTCAAGAAACATAACTCCCCCCAAAAATTGTGTGCTCGCGTCAAGCACAATAATAAGCACAACATGTTGTTTTCTTTGCGTGTATTTCTGTTGTTATGCCCCCATTCACTGCTCCTTAGAAAGCTTTGCTAAAAACACACTTCTCCCAGATATCCCCGTAAATTGGTTTTTGAATGAATGTGAATGAAATTTCCCCCGTAATTAAGAGCGATTTCAGGAAGCTCTATCCGTTGGAGGATCTAGGAATGGATTAGTCAGTCGTAAAGTAGCAATTAGCTTCTGTTTCGTGAAAACTATAATGACAATGCTATATGTGGTTTTGTTACGCGACTTTGCGTTTGACTAATCCAACCTTTATCCATAATTCAAGCTATAACTCTCTATTTTCGAGAAAATTGAGATCTAAGCTTTGAATTCACTCTAACGTAACTTCCAGAATTTGTGGTAAAACTTTTTGTCTATTAAACGAATTTAGCTAAACTACAGTGGATATTATTTAGATGCTATAATGGATATAAGAATTATTATTAATTTTCATAAGATCTGAAGATTTATATAAGCTTACGTGCTCATTTCTCGTATTAGCTAAAATTTAGTCGGTATATGAAATATTCTAATAAATGTACAACTAAATGTACAATTAAATGTTTGACTTTGAGATATATTAAACATAATCGGCCGGTATAGTCCACTTTACGATTTAAATTAAATGTACTGACATTTTCTTCCATTTCTTTAAATAGTATCTACTGTATAAAATTTTCATACATCATCTAATACGATTTTCCAATAACCTAAATATTATTGACATCAAGTCCATCTATCTTTCACGTGTGTTCTTCACAACATTTCATATAACGATAATTGTAACAATTGCATATGTTTCTTGTTCGGTGTTTTAATCAATGTTAAATGTCTATCTATATATAAATTCCTAATAAATTTACCAATTTGTTTGTGATCCCTAGGAATATCACCGCAGTTTGGATACGGGCGAGAAGAAATTATCCCGTTCAGCTTCTATGATCGCCCGGGAGCCAGCGAGTAACCTAATCAAAGGGAAATCAATGCCTAGCTTAAGGTAAGTTTTTAATTTTTTTGTTAGTATTTTTTGGTCAATAATTTCACAGGTTTTACTTATTTGGTCTTGTCAAGAGTCCACAAACATTTCACTCACTGCCAAAGCCTTTAAAACAGCTTCGTTTGATTTCGAATATATTGCTAAATTTTATTCGTTTAGCCTAACACCTTATGCGGACGTAACATTGGTCCAGGGCAATATTCTTTTAACCAGACCGAACTGTTTTATTACTGGATCTTTATGTGATTCTCGCCGTTTCTAAATCACAGTGTGTTACCACATCAGAGGGAGAGAGAGAAATACCATTAAACTTTTAGTCCTCTCAATGGCCTTGAATCCTATATTACTAGTCTTGGATCCGGTCTCGTTGGTCTTTAAAATAGAGTCAATTATCTTTGGTATTTAATCCGGAGTATGTAAACTCTATTTCGTTCTCATCGATTTTTAATCCAGGATCAGTAGTCTTTATTACGGACTCATTAACCTTTGGTCTGGCCCATTAACGTTCAATTCGATGTCAATAACCACGGTGTAATGCAATAAAATTGACTTATATTCCCATTTCAATAATCTAAAT
The DNA here is from genome assembly GCA_963930755.1 of Eudasyphora cyanicolor. Taxonomy (NCBI): domain Eukaryota; kingdom Metazoa; phylum Arthropoda; class Insecta; order Diptera; family Muscidae; genus Eudasyphora; species Eudasyphora cyanicolor. Next base: position 194,645,928 of record OZ005734.1, read on the forward strand.
TCAGCATTCATTGGCCCTCAATCCGTGATCAATAGCATTCAGTTCGTTATAATTGAGGTAATGACTTCAGGGAAGTTCATTGGCCTTCGATACACTTTTTTCTTACAACCAACCGATTTGTCATTACTCGTAGTTTTATGTGATTATCTCTGAGATCAGAGAGATTAAAGTCCGCCTATGCCAATTCAAAGTTATATAATGTAATGCCTTCAGCGCCCCGACTAATCAGGGCGATCCCAAAATTAGTCGACCTAACAAATAAAACAAAACAAATTTGAGAAAAATTTTCTTTATTTCTCAGCATAATCGGCTTTTAGCTCAATACACTATTTCTAGCGATCTATATTTTATTTCTTTTATATTTTAAACTTCTATTAATTCTCCAACATATAAGCTTTGGATGGATGTGGGCCTACAATTATTTATTAAGAAAATTCCAAGATTTCAAAAAAAAAATTTTCAAATCGGACCATAACTTAAGATGTTATGCCCAAAAACTCGATACACAGAGTGATATCTTAATGATTTTTGAAATATCGATATCGAACGAGTTATCAGAAAAATCTGAAAAAATTCAGCAAAGCGTTTCTTCAGGTGTACTAAAAAATGGGAAAATTTCCTCCGCCCAGAATGAGCAACACTTTTGTCAACGAAACACGATATAAACGGTAGTTGTTTTGTGATCGGTGGCGTTCGTTTCAGTATTACTGAAAATTGCCAACACAATTTCTTGTAAAATAGATAACTTTAAATACAAATATACCCACCAAATCTTGAGTCGAATTTCTCTCACTTCGGAAAGTTGCGAGAAGCTTTTCTTGATTAGGGGTTTGCTGAGGATGGTAATATTTACCTGCAAAGTTCTGTTTACCATTTTACGTTATATTTTGATTTATTAAAATCTCTTTTTATACCCTCACTTTAGTGTGACGAGGGTATATATCATTTGCTACGGAAAAAAGTGTAACACGTCGAAGGAGTGACCTAAGACCCCAAGTATGTTCGGAGGAAATCCGTTTTGGGTCATTTTAAGTCGAATGAGCAATGTCCGTCCGTCTGTCTGTCTGTCTGTGTGTCTGCTGGCTAGTGCGCACGATAACTCTCGAAAGGAGTAACCGATTGACCTCAAATTTGGTATGTGGTAATATTTTTTCCTATCTCCGGCTAAGTTCGAAGATGGGCCGTATTGGTCCACTCCTTCTAGTACCTCCCCCACAAAGGGTTAAAATGTTGTGAAATATTGATTCTTTAATAACTGCTATACTACTTATTCGAATCTTTTGAAATTCCACACATAGTATTAGCTTATTAGTCGTTATCAACTCGAGAAAAATGGGCGAAGTCGCCACGTCCCTTTTGGTACCTCCCACACAAAGGTACCTTCTTGCACCAAAAGTTAACAGCTTATAACATTAAAACCAGTGTATAAAAATACTTGAAATTTTGTACAGTGTAATCTTTTTATAGTGTCTATAGCCCTGTGAAAAATGGGCGTTATTGCCACGCCCCTTTTTGTACCTCCCACACAAAATGCCCAAATCATACCACAATTTAATGTCTCATAACTTTTATACCAGTGCACATAAATGTTTATAAGTCGGCACAGTGCAATGCATTTTAAGTATCTAATGTTCAGCAAAAAAAAGGTGTATTTGATAAACCCCTTCTGGTACCTCCCACACAAATTGACAGAATAATTCGAGTAATATTCAATATTACATTACTCACAAAGTGAGGGTATACCTTAGTCGGTTTACCCGACTGAAACTTTCTTACTTGTTCTATATAATTCCTCTAATCTACAAGTACCTCCAAAGCCAACAACCAATATAAGTTCGTTATTTCTCTTTTTTAATTCTTCTTAATCCAAATGGTGTTTCGCTTAATATAGAAGAATCTGCAATGCATCGGTGTCAGTGGATCCATTAGTACAGATGGCAATGGAAGGAAGTTCTTGTAAAATAAAAACCTTCATCGATTTTCTTTCATTTCGGGAAGTTGTGAGAACCTTTTCCGGATTAGATCATATTTCGTTTATTTTGGTGTATCCTTCTATACATTTATTGTTCCAAGTGTGGATTCCTTGAATGTACAAGGACCTGCAATACCTCGGAGATAGCCGCTCCAGAAATACTGATCTTGTAAAATAAATAACTTTAAGTGCAAATATACCCACATCTTGAGTAGATTATTTTTAATCCAGCAAGTGGTTACGTTCCGATCTCATTTCTGAAAGAAAAAAGATAAAGTGTCAATGGTGATCATCCGTTATCGTTAAATATATAACTTTAAATGCAAATATGCCCATACAGTGAATATTATCTATCTTCAAGAAGTTGCAACAAACTTATCTCTCCTATGTGAATGAGGACCATTATTTATCTATTGAGTTTCATTGTGATTTCTTCTTCAACGTCCTGATTCCTGAAAGAAAAAATAGATATTGTTTCTTCTTTGGAAAAGGAGGATCAATGATTTTTTGTCAGGCTACCTCCCTGTTTATCCCACTATTTGATGTGTGATGGAGAATATCAATTTTATACATAAATGCAACTCTTCCTCTCTATGTACAGTCTGCACTTACTTATTTCTTCTTACACGAAAACTGTATCATGATTTACTCTGATTTACTCTGTCTAAGTCAACCTAAATCTCTTTTCACATTTTCTTCTTTTACTGTATCCAATCTTTCCATACTTCTAAACAAACAAAAAATACCAGCTGTCTTCTCGATAGCGGGTGAGTTGTGCTGTTTACTATGCAAGTTTCTAAAACACAGTTTTTTATCACAAACACCGACACAAAAACACGACTACACTAGAGTGGCTTTAATGTCCACTCCTCAGATATGTTAACCCCCACTAAAAAAAGGAAGGATTTCAAGGGAAATTTTTTCATTGACTAGTTAAAAATCTAAAACATGAAACAGTTTCCCGTCTGAGTCTATTTGTTCCCCTCTACCCTGTAAACCACAACAAACACCCTACAATGAGTTCGTATGTTTTAATTGAGTTAATTGAACTTTTCTTGCTTCTCATGTTTGCACTTCTTCCACTTACCACAACCACCTCACCTTCCCCAAACAGTGTTTAAAAGCTTTGATAATCCTTAAAAGTAGATCTTTGTTGCTTACCTTACCTTCACATCTGTATATAAAACACAAAATTTTTTGAAAACCGCTTTTTATTGCAGCAATTTAAATTTAAAAAAATATTTTGTACTCATCCTGCACAATCATGTCATCCTTGTTAACTAATTTCGTTTTTTGTATTCCCTTCGATGGAATATTGAAATATTGAAGATTTTACAGATACGTTGAACCTCCCAAAGCTGTAAGATCATCACAGTCTTCAGGACACCGGACCACTTTCTATCCTCGAAATCCTATAATAACAGTGACCGAACACACTCCAACGCCATCACCGGATTATATGAAGAGACAGGTAGGTGTTGCATTACCAGGACCTGTACATGGCTAGTAAATATTTTCATTTTAGGGCTCCATTGATTCGCAGCTAGATGCCATGAGCAGTGGCGGTAGTATTGGAGGTGGTCTACCCGGTGTCAATGGTTTCCACAATGGCAGTATGGCTGGCATAACAAGCAGTTGTAATAATATGGGTTCCCGTTTTCGTGGTCACATGTTACGCTCACACACCGATTCGCATATTGATTACACCGGTGTTGATGAATCCGAGGCCCCGGGATCTTCATTTTATATAACCCGCGATGGGGGAATTGATTATGAAATTGTTCTTCTGGCAGTTCTGAATGTATTCAAAAGAGATTTGACGGTGGTCTCATTGCGAGTACTGGAAGCTGGCCTTAATATATGTGAGCTGTTGCTGGAAATGGGCGTCCTCAAGCTGGGCGAACATGCCCATGAAATATCGATGGGTATCATAAAGAGAGCTTTACAAGTTCTCGGCTGTCCCAATGGATGTAATGAGGGTAAATAGTGATTTATACTTTGTTTTTCTGAGCTGGGGAATTTTTAATCATTTATTTTTCCTCTTAGGTGTCCGTGGACCTCCAGCCGATTTCCTCCGCAATCAATGTCAAAAGATACTCTCACGGCTTCTCCGGCATGCGAGTCAACGAACCAAACGTTATCTTCAAGAAATGGTCAAAAATGCCGGACTCCAAGAGTTGGTGGACTTCTTCCATGCATTCTGTGCTTTTTGCGTGGATCCCAGTTCGCTGCTCTCACCGCTAAGTAAGTCTCCATACACACTCGAAACTAAAGCAAAAACATTTGTTCTACTGAGTTAATTTCAAGAATTTAATCAAAATATAATTCATTGAAATTAGTTGCTTAATTTAGGCAAATAGTATAAAGTAGATGCTCTAACATGGGGAGCAATGTATTGGTATCCAAAAACATAGTCTTTCTTTTCACCCTTTACACTTAATAGATAATCAATATTTTGTTAATATTCAAATTTATGCATGTTTTAAATAAGAAATTAATTAAAAAAATTAAACAGCTTCTTAGTGCTTATTTCAAAATGATTAATCTTATATAGATAAAAACTACTTACATGCAAAAATTTAGTTTTACAATGGACCTTATGACAATCTGGTGAGATTAAAATAGGATAATCTCTGTATATGACAATAACCAATTTATTGAAATCCACATTTCCACATTTATATTAAAAATTTTTCTAAATAATCATCTTCCCTCTAAATAATCATATTTCTAAAAGAATCATATTTTGGATTCCTTTTTAACTTGACTATTCAATAGGAAGTTATTCCTTCACCTAGTAAGAAATCCTTTGATCTTCATCTCAACTCCAAAGTGAACAAATTATAAAATAACATCAATTACAGATCAAACCCTAACAGGGAGTCGTAAAAATAAGTTAGCCATTGAAATTTTATATTTAATTAAATTTTCACCAGTTGTCATAATGTTCTGCATATGTAATTTGTAAACCAATAACCATGCATGCCACTACAATGTGCTTAATAACCAAAAAAATATTCTATTTTTGTTAATTGTGCATGTCTACGAGTAATTCCAAGTAGGTTTCATTAAATTGATATCATCCGTACACAATATAGGAAGTACATATCATTAGCATTTGTATCTTACCTCATTAACATTAGGTCTTAACAGATTTTTTTTAAAAAAAATTATTTCCAATAAGAAGTTACTGTTTTTTGTACTGAGGCTAAGTAGGATAGAGTGGCAGCTTGTACATCAGGCTCATATAGACCATTGTGATACCACATCAAACAAGTTTGCTAGCTTCCCAAACACTAGGTAGAGACACAGAAGATGTTCTAATGATTCCTTCTCCTCTACCTAACCGCAGCTTATGTAAATGACATTTTCCAAAACCTTCGGTATATGTACGTGTCGATAAAACAGTGACCTGTGCATATCGAGTTTAGGCAGGGCCACATCAGCTTAGGTTTGTGTTAAGAGTGGCATACTGTATAACAGACTCACTTATACTATTTAATCCGTTATTTTACAACGGGGACGTCAGGAAAAACATAAGTTTTTCCCTAGCCCCTCCTAATGTGATTGTCTTTGAAAGCTCAAAAGTTGTTGTATTTTAACATCGGCCATGCCTGCTAACTCCCCAAAGAAAAGAGAGCCTTCTAGATAAATCGGGACACATATACAGGTCTTCTATTCATTTCTGATCAACTTCGTCTCCACAGCTTCCGCAAAAACCATTACCCAAGACTTTCATCCCATCCGATAAAACAATGACCCGTCATGACAGAAACGATAAGTTGGACGTCCGGTCTCGATAAAGACAGTAGAGCGTTTGGGGTTTAGGCAGGACCACATCAGCTTGGAATGTAGACAGATTCCGACTAGTGGCCACTTGTCATTCATTGCCAAGAGCATTTTCTCTCACGAAAAGCTTACAAGTTTCTAGAGGCATTCTCACATATTCTAGTTCTCCAGTAGAATCTAGTCTTGCAGGTTCATCTTATTTAAAGTTCACTAGTAATTCCTGTGACCCGGCACCTACATCAGGTGAATATTGAAGAAATTTGCAACAATCGAAGGCAGTTCTTTAATTCAGGAAGAAAGATTCCAAAAACTTTATAGTAGTCTGACAATCAGAGAAAATATTGTTACCCCTGTAGCATGTAAGGTAGTTCCTAGTCCTGCAAGTCCCTGTAGACTGGCACCCAAATCAGCTAAATATCAATGAGATCAGAGTTAGTTGAGAGAATTTCATGAATTCTGGGATGCATTTTCCAGGGACTTTATAGCAGAATAACTATAAGAGGAAAGGTAGCATGACATTTTATGAATTCTGGGATACATTTTCCAGGGACTTTTTAGCAGAATAACCATAAGGGGAAGGGTACCATGTCATTACGTGACATTGGACGCTAAAACATGCCACACAGACTGATTCTCGGCCTTTCTGTTACCTATCTAATATGTAGTTAGGATTTCTTCCGGACACACACTACATTTATCAGGATGTACCAAGGCATATTTGATTGTTATGTTTGTAATAAACAAGGTCTGGAAGCACACTACGACATTTCAGACCAGATCGGAATGTGAGTCTAATAGCATTTCAAACGGGCCTACATACAAACAAAATGGAGAGAAACCAAGTTTGTTTTCATCCCAAAGGCAGCAAATGTCCCATTCAGGAGCTTAGGATTACCGGTCAATTTGTCTACCGTCATTTCTCCTTAAATCCCTGGAGAGATTAATAGATACCTATCTTAGGACTAAAATTGATCACAGGCTACTGTCCAATCAACAGCATACTTGTTGTAGCAAGCCCGCCGAAACTGCCCTGCATGATCTAGTCATCTTTATTGAAGGATCTCTCCCAGTTAAGTCCCTGGACGCTATATTTCTGAATTCAAAAACTGCCCTCGACTGTCGCATATCGACCGAGATAACTGAACAATATTCACCTGATATGCATCTAGCGACCTGCAAGCCCTTCTTGAGAGATAGTGCCCTTACGGCAACAAATGATAGGTGGTCACTAGTCAAGAAATACACACATTCCAGGCTGATGTGGCACTGCCTAAGCTCCAAACGCACCAACACACTGCTGTCGTTATCGAGGCCGGACATCTCACTTATCGTGTCTGTCATGACGTGCCACCGCCTTGTTGGACGGCATGCAGTGAGATTGAAGGTCTTGTATAATGACTTTTGCAGAAGCTGTGAAGACGAAGAGGAGACGGAATCAATAGAACACCTTCTCTGAATTTGCCCCCGATCTCTCTAGAAGGATACATGCAACATTAAGCTCTCATTTCTTTGGGGATGACTTGGCACATACTTGGCTGATTCAGCTATATTTGTCTGACGTTTGAATCCGCCAACTTTTGAGCCTTTTAAAGGGTGCAACTCTTTACATATCCTAACATAACTTTAATAGCAATACATGCGTCATATTTCCCTGCTTATCAGTAATTTGCTGAACTTTATTAGTCACAATCCAATAATCTACAAGTTCAGACCCCAGCTATTTTAGTTCTAGCTATCTTAGTTTTCATTATGATTGCATGCCAACTGGCACCCTTTATTAAATATCTGAAGCTGTTCCTTCCGCCGCTCTTGACCGCATAACACTGACAATGATCTGAAAATTTCCCTTTGATTAAGCAACTTAGCCTAGTAGAAGTCGGGGTTTGAACGTCTTCGAGAGTTAGCTGAGGAAGGGCTGTGGAACAGCAACTCAATGTTTGAAGTTGAAATCTGTCCGTTCAAACTTTCCGAATATTGCCAAAGAAGGATTCCAAACTCATCGTTCTCGGAAATTTCTTCGTTTTGTATGTTTTCCCAACAATAGTTCTTTGGTGTTGCGGCAGCTTGGAGTCGCTGTTGCAAGAGGCCTTAAGGTAATTTCTATTATAGACTTTGTTCCGGTATATATCCGATTATTGCGATAACTCTAGTTACTGTTAGCGAATTGATGCTATTTAAATCCATCGTCACTATTCACCACCAATATGTTATGATTATTTCATCATCCTCTTTGTCACTCAGATGTATATTTTTCTTAGAAATAATTAAGATTGTCTCTAGTTACTTTTGGTTTTGAAGTCGATCAATATATCGATACCTCCATTCGAAACTATGCTAAGTGTAAAAAGGTAGTTTTTCATGAGAGGTGATCAAAGTTTGATTATTTTTTTTAAATTTGTGTAGAATTCCTTTGTAATGGAAATCGAATGACCTGTACTCTTTTGTGAATAAATTTTGATTGGGTTGACGTAAGTCACCAAATTTTTACTGAGTATAATTTGGAATATTTAGAAGTTAAAAATGCGATCTCCCTATAAACATGCTAAGTCGACTTAGCACGTTTTAAAATGGAGGTATCGATATGTATTGATAAAACATACACGCATTAGATAAGTGATAGAAAAGCTTTTTCAAAATAACACTTTGAGAAAACAAGCGAATACTATGATTATAAATTTGATAAAACACATGATCTTGGTTTATTACTCGTAGCACATCACATGACATGATTCGTTTTGTTCTTAATACCCTTAAAAACTCACCATCTATTTCGTTTTATTCTGACTGTTTTACCCTACTCCCCCCGTCTTCTGAACAACACTGTCCGTTAACGCATCTGTTTGTTTGTTTTGATAACACCCACACAAACACACACTCTTTGTCTCTCTTTCTTTCTCTGTCTGTATCTGCTCTCTGTCCAAATATCTAACCGTTTCGATAACAAACAAAAAAACAAACAAAACTCTCTGTACAAATGAAACAAAACAAATATCGAAAAACAAAAACCAAAAACAAATAGCTCATAAACGCACGAGTGCCTTTAAAAATCTTAACACCGATCTTGGCAATGGTGTATCCTCATCAGGCGGTCAAGGTGGATATTCAACCAATTTTAGTGGAGGTCTCAGTGGCGGTCCCGAAGCTCAAGTTATTGCGGCCGTTTTCAAGCCATTGGTAACGCGATTTGTCAACGCCTCCAAAGAGTTGAAATCGGTGGATAATGCTAGCCTTTACGGCGATGTGCGGCAATTCATTACCTATGTGAAGGGTGCCCATGGCGGACCATTTCGTTTGGTGGCCCTCAGTGGCATATTGGCAGTAACACCGCGTCCCCATAAAAAGGGTCCAGCAGCCCAAACAACAAGGGTAATAAGGTAAGTTGTGTTTATATATAGTTAAAATTATCAAAAAACAAGTAAGAAAGTTTCAGTCGGGTAAACCGACTAAGGTATACCCTCACTTTGTGAGTAATGTAATATTGAATATTACACAAATTATTCTGTAAATATTTGTGGGAGGTACCAGAAGGGGTTTAAGAAATACACCTATATTTCGCTGAACAGTAGATACTTTAAATACATTGCACTGTGCCGAATTGTAACCGTTTATATGGACTGGTATATTAACGTTGAGATATTAAATTGTGGTATAATTTGGCCATTTTGTGTGGGAGGTACAAAAAGGGGCGTGGTGATAACCCTCATTTTTCACTGGACTATAGGCATTATAAAAGCATTACACTGTATAAAATTTCAAGTAATTGTATACATTGTGGCTGATATGTAATGCAACAAAGTAAAGCGCTATATTTTTTTATTTTTTTTTTAATTTTATTGTTAATAAGCAAAAAATGTCGGAAATAACATAAAATTTTAGAAATAGTTTAGATTTGTTCGAATTGGCCACCTTTGGCACGAATTATGGCCTTCAAACGGCCGACAAAGCCATCGAACGATGCACGAAAGTGGGTCTGCGGTATTTTGGCCCATTCCCGGCGAAGCGCCGTCTTGAGATGATCGATACTTTGGTATTTTTTAGTGCGAACCTTACTCTCTAAAATGCCCCAGGCGCAAAAGTCCAACGGATTGAGATCCGGAGATCTTGGTGGCCATTGTGCGGTAGAAATGAAGCGAGGAACCTCCTTTTTAAGCCATTCTTGGTTGACGCGTGCTCAGTGCGATGGTGCAGAGTCCTGTTTTGGAATGTCCATGGTCTGCGGCCGAAATGTTTGTCTGCCCAGGGCTTCAATACTGTCTTTAGGACATTTTCCCGATAATATTCGGCATTTATTTTGACCCCATGGTCGATGAATACGACCATCGGCCGTTACGGCGGCCCACACCATTACCATCGGCGGCGCTTGAGTTCTGGTGGCCAACCGAAGGTGTAAATTTTCTGCTGGCCTCTTTGGCAAGTAAACCCGATCATTTTGTTTGTTCACAAACTGCTCAATTTATGGCTTATCATCGGAGAAAACCAAATTCGGTAACTGGAAACTTTCGTGCAAGCGAAGCAACTCCTTGACTCTTTCCAGTCTAACTTTTTTTTGTGCATCGGTGAGCTCTTGCACTTTTTGGAACTTCAATGGCTTTAGTCCAAGCTCATTTTTATACCCTACACCACACTGTGGTACAGGGTATTATGACTTTGTGCATTTGTTTGTAACGCCCAAAAAGAGAAGAAATAGAACCATAGTTTATTATACCGATCGTCATAGAATCAATTTTTGAGTCGATTTAGCCATGTCCGTCTGTCTGTCCATGTATTCTTGTAATCAAAGTGCAGGTCGTATTTATGGTCCGATTGTGATGATTTAGCACAGTGCTCTTTTTTGGCCCAAGGACGATCCCTATTGAAACTGGTCAAAATCGGTTCAGATTTAGATATAGCCCCCATATATATGTTAGCCCCGATTTGACATGTAAGCGCTGTAAAAACTTTATTTTATATCCGATCAGTATGAAATTCGGCAGAAAGAGGTTTCTTATTATATGAATGAACACTGTTAAATTTGGAAGAAATCGGTTCAGATTTAGATATAGCCCCCATATATACGTTACTCCCGATTTGACATGTAAGCGCTGTAAAAATGTTATATTATATCCGATCAGTGCGAAATTCGGCAAAAAGAGGTTTCTTTTTACATGAAGGAATACTGCTAAATTCGGAGAAAATCGGTTCAGATGTAAATATAGCCCCCATATATATGTTACCCCCGATTTGATATGTAAGCACGGAGACTTTATTTTATATCCGATCAGTACGAAATTCGACAGAAAGAGGTCTTTTTACGTGAATGAGTATTCAGGGAAGATCGGTTCAAATTTATATATAACCTCCATATATATGTTCCTCCTGATTTGGTTTCGAAGCGCTATAGAAGTTGTACCTTACTTCCGACCATTAAAATTTTCCAGAATGATGTTTCTCAATTTAGAAACGAATATTGCTTAATTTAGCGATTATCGGTTCAGAATTAGATATACATTCACCAATTATTACAAATTATTATAGCAATGACCTTTTGGCATTGTTAGGGAGGTGTAGGGTATTATATAGTCGGCCCGCCCGACTTTCTGCCTTTCCTTACTGGTTTAATATTTGTTGTATCCGTTCTCGCGATATGTTCAGCTCGCGAGCAATTTTTCTACCACTGCGGCGTTGATTTCGATCAAATCTGGTTATCTCTTTTCGGATCATTTCTGGTGTTGTTACCGTTTTTTTCGTCCACTTTTTGGACGCGATGCAACACTGCCAGTATCACGGTAACGAGCAATGGTACGAGAAACAAAAGATTTATTCACATGGCTCTAACGATAGCCCCCAAATATAAAGCAATCACACTATCACGTTTGAATTCCATCACGAATAACTTTTTTCTGAATGCAATAGATCAAAATCCTTTTGTAAGCATGTAAACAATAAAATGAACTGTCACTGAAATAAATCTGTCAGCTATCAGACTAGCGGTTTAGAAATGATAGCAACCTGAAGTTGGTTGCAATACATATCAGCCACCCTGTACACTGATACATACATATTAATGTTATAAACTGTTAACTTTTGGTGCAAAATGGTACCTTTGTGGGAGAGGTACCAAAAGGGGAGTGACAATAACGCCCATTTTTCAATGGACTGTAGGCACTATAAAAACATTACGCTGTACACAATTTCAAGTATTTCTAAACACTGGTATTAATGTTATAAGCTTTTAACTTTTAGTGCAAAATGGTGCATTTGTATGGGAGGTACCAAAAGGGGCTTGGCAATTTCGCCCATTTTCCTCGAGTTGATAGCGACTAACAAACTAATACTATGTGTGGAATTTCAGAAGATTCGAATACGTATAATAGAAAGAATCAATATTTCACAACATTTTAACTCTTTGTGGGGGAGGTACCAGAAGGAGTGGACCAATATGGCCCATCTTCGAACTTAGCCGGAGATAGAAAAAAATATTACCACAAACGAAATTTGACTTCAATCGGATACTCCTTTCGAGAGTTATCGTGCGCACCAGCCAGCAGACAGACAGACAGACAGACGGACGGACATTTCACATTCGACTTAAAATGGCCCAAAACGGATTTCCGCCGAACATACTTGGGGTCTTAAGTCACTCCTTCGATGTGTTACACTTTTTTCCGTAGCAAATGATATATACCCTCGTCACACTAAAGTGAGGGTATAAAAATAACATGGCCTACAATTTGATGACACTATTCTGGCAGACAATTTATGGTTTAGCCAAGAGATTCAGAATCATCAAATGAAATTCAAATTGTACCTAGTGACTATGCTACACTTGACATCTGTTAACTTGCCAATGTTAATTTACTGTAGTGCTTAATCGCCTCAGAAATTGTAAATACAACGCCTGATTCTTTTAGTCTTGTCACTCCAGGGATGGATGCTCTTTATCTTAATATGGTGCAGTAAAGTTTTCTAACTATTAACACAACCCTATTAAATGCATGGCCGTAATCATTTTTATAACCATATGCCTTATTCTAAAAAATATGGAGGTTATTATGCTCATCTGCGGGTTCTACTTTTTTTGTTGAGAATTGTCGGATTATTTCATTCCACAAGTTGTACGTCACTCATTTACATTCACTGAGCTACAGATTACATCTGCACCTTAACAATAGCAAACTGTACAATGATTCTACATATGATTCTCTTTCGCGCCAAACCGTTTTCGGGATCGGACAACTGCAACCGATTATATTAGTTTTGCTTAGTTGAATTCGAAAGGGACTTAACTATTCCCCGCAATTCATCTATTCCAGAACCATATCTGTACTCAACAAACATCCTATTCATTCCCATGAATATTGATCGTAGAATGATTATGCTTAAGGCAAATGGATGCTGCGTTGATGAATACTTATAGAATAGAATTTCATCTACCCATCAGATGGAGTGAAGGCGGAAGCTAAGTCGATCTATCTTTACAGTTGTAATGACTGTCATTTTCATTAAAACCTCTTAAAAACACTCCTTTATTGGCTCGTTATATACCACCAACAATTGTATATGTATACTCGTATGTGTATAGAGTCAATCTTAGACAACACGATCTTTCAAAACATACACGACACTTACATACGTATACATACACTCGTATAAGCCTGCTACCTCATACTAAAAGCCTTCAAACGTTCTCCCCATTCCCTTAGCGTTTGAAGAGTACTGGTAATGCATTTATTTAAGGCGATCCTGTGATTCTCAGTGTTGTATCTACTGATCAGTGTTGCTGTACAATGCATTCAGCATTGTTTTCGACCTTTCTTCGACAAATCATATATTAACAAGCATTTTTTGCCTAATATTATATGATATATATAGTCAATTAGTCCGCTCAGAAAAGCTCAAATCACACTCTACTCCTACCACAATCTCGCGGAACTGTCATTAATAACTACTTCGCTTGGAAGGCCTGGGATACTTCCCCGTTTATAATTGAGCTTAATTCTGACAGATGCCTACCAGAAGCTTGCTCCCGTCGAATTCGTTACCACTGCTACCCGATAATAAATCTTCAGGAGGTTTGCTCCTTGTCGTTGTTGAACACCTTCTCATTAAGCTGTGCATCAGATAAGGTTCCGACACAAGTCTATGTCAGATGCATTGCAGACAATTGCGATGAAAGAATGTTCCGTTCTTATTCGGAATCTTCAGGTATCAGGCATTCCTATTAGACAATTTCGTTGAGGATCTCTTGATTCTGTATCAGTGTTGTCTGATGCTGATTCTTTAGGGTTTCTTCGTTGTCTCTTTGTACGCCTTAAGATTAATCGGTTCGAAGCTGTACGATATTAGACCATTGGAGTTGATGAAGTATGGTATTTGCTCGCCATTCAGTAGCCATACTCGCATGTCTATGAACTTCACCCAAATGATATAATCTATCAATTTTCAATTTTTTGTGGGAAACCCGGAGTTATTCTACATTAGCTTTGAATAATGGATTCTTCATCCGAAGTAGAGACCGGAATCTACAGGTGCGCTTTTGGCAGATATGAAATGTTCAACCATTCAACAAGGTCTTGACTCTTTCCTGACCAAACCTCATCCACTATTTTCAAAGCAGCTCTGCTACACACAATATAACGATTGGCTGCGAAGAACATGATTTATTTGCGGCCCTGAACCCAACCTGTGCTACAACAAATGCATGTAGGACCCGGCAACTCATTGAGTATCAGGGATTACATTAAGGACATTGCGTTCACGATGTAGCTCCACATGTTACCGCAGCGGACGTGGCCATCATCGGGTTGTCTACAAACCCTCCTTTGCCACCGCAAAGGAGGGTTTGTCACGGAATGCCTTTGTCATTTTAGGTTCATCGGTGAACACTTCCTTATTTAAGCCCACTTCGTTGTCGAAACGGAAATGAAATTCTGTTGTTAAGCTACGATACATACTCATTTAAGAGATTCTTTCATCAGCATTCAAAGAACTAGAATCGGCTCCGACAAGTCTCTTTGGCGACATATTAATTTAATTTCTTCCGAGAAACGGCATGCATGTCCATCGGCATGTAGGTCACATGCAACCCACACTCTCGGAATAGATACTTTGATCTCTGGGCATTGTGGCTGGCCCAGATCTCAATCCAGTGTCACTAAAGTTTCTGCTTTAGTGTGCGTTCTGTTCGTGGACTGGGTCGTTGCTGAAGCTTCCAGGTATGAACAAAGGCCGCGATTATAACGGTAACCACTGATTGCTAACCGAAAAGTCTGATGAGCAGTTGTCGCACAACACTCCGAAGTTAGATGGGTACTTTTTTAGTATAACCACTACTGATAGACCATTTGGCGTTACCAAGCGTGCACAACGTAGAAGCGATCTACAGACAACAGAAGCGACAACAGAATGTGTTCTGCAAGCTCGATATTTCATGTTCCTACTCACTATTTTCGTCATATTTTTGTTGGATTGGACTAGTATAATTATGTCATTTCAACGGTTTTAAAGCATCGTTGGGAGTCTGTATTTCACATAATGGTGTAACAGTACCTACCACTTGGTACGATCCCTTCTATGCGCGGTGTAAACTGTGCTGGCTGAAGCTGATTGTCACGTTGGCCCCTGAAGTGAGGCAACTAATTAATGTCCTAGTCGTGCTGTCATTGATATCTGTCGGATTTTACTCTGCTATCCTGACTTCGGTAATTATGTTCATGCTTTATGTGAAACAAATATTGTTACGCACATAATGGATTTGGTTTTGAACGGGAAAACATAGATATTTATATATGGAAGGTCTATAAATGCAGCCCTTAATTAAAACCACAATTTAAGCAATTTTTTTCCATCAATATTCCAGACACATACCCCAAGCCGATGTAGCACATAGTGTACAAAATGATGATAATCGCTCACAGAGGCGTCTCCTACTGAAGAAGCGCAGCACCTCATCAGCCTGTGCAGTGGTAAGTTTTCCATTGAATCAGACTTTATATAGGAAATATAAAATTTCTTCTGTTTTTTGTAGAGTCTACTCGAAACAGAGCCATGCGATGAGCACTACAAAACCAGTCAATCTCCCCTAAGCAACTTCCGAAGACGTACCACTGGCATAAGACCCACTTTAACGCCACGTCACAGTGAACGTCAACTACTCTCGGACTCGACATCAAGCTCAGAGCGCAATTCCTTGGGTCGTCTCAGTGGTTTAGTGCGTTGGTTCAAGGGCACTCCCAAGGAAGCATCATCAATCGATCTAGAAATAGGTTCTCTAAACCCCGAGATGTCCACAACTTTTGTGCGACATCCATCGTTGAAAATCCAACGAGGTCGTTCCAGTGATGGTATTGGCCGTTCCATACAAAGAGCTAAACGTAGAGTGGAGCGACGACTCAATCGTTTTGGTGGCATTGTTAAGGGTAAAAAGAAACAGGGTGGCTTAGAGGAAACAGCAGACTACAGTCGTCGTAGCTCTTCGGATATGTGTGATGGACCCCGAGAATCGGAAGTGGTCGTGTTGAAAGAACGAAAACTAATTCCCATTGAGCCGGTAAGAGTGGGTATGCTACGATTGTCTTTTCTGCTGGAAACGTGTGCGCCAGGTTCATTTCCCGATCCACAATTGGTGGCCGCAGTTTTGGATTTGGTGAGTTAAAAAAACATAATCACAAAGATATTTTTTTACCATAATTTCTTTTAGCCTCAAGCTCCCTTGGTGACTCGAGCCACATTCCTTTTGGAATGTGCTCATTTTGTTCATTTGTGCAATAAGGGTCAATGGCCTACCTGGATGAAACAAAATGTATCAGGTTATAGACCTTCCGGGGCCAACATCAATGCCAATCAGATCAAACAACAAATGGGTACCACAAGTTCCCGACGCACACAAATCCTGCAGAGAGCGGCAGGGAAAATGTTCCATCAGGTAAGTGGAGAGAGAGCCAACAGAAAATAGCTAAATTACTATTATTATTTTTCTTCCTTTAGTGGGCTGAAATGTTGGGAGCTCGCCTTGAAGAAATCCTTTTCACCGAACGTCTCCAATATGAGAATGTCAATGCCAGCCTCACTGATCCCGAGAAACAACGTGAAATTTTACAACAAGATGAAGAGGAAGATTTTCTCGATGAGGCCTCCGTCAATCCACATGGCAATGATTGCCCTCATGCCTTGAAGCTGATTGCTTGTGTTTTACTCTTCGAGATTACCGCTTTTCTAAGAGACATCTATGTTACGTTGCCCAAAGCTTCAAAATTGTTGCACAAGGATAAACCTGCCCCTTGGGAAAAGGTATACCGGGAAGCAAATCGTCGTTGGTCAATGGCTCTTAGTTCAATGGGTCACTCACAGACATCGGCTCAAAGTCTACAATCTATAGCGGCCGGCAATGATGCCACAGGTGGTCAGACGGAACGAAAAATATCCTTTGTATTACATGAGCCAGATAATGAGTCGGAGAATAGTAGTAATACCACTCTGACCAAGGAGGGCGAAGAAGGTTAGTAGACTAGAAAGTTCCTATTAAAGAGATACAAATATTTATATTGTAATGGTTTTAAGCTCGTCGTCCCACCGCTTCGGCTGTCCGACCATTCTTACTGAGACGTGGCACCGCCACCACTACCGGAGGATCGTTCAAACGTAGATCTTTAAAATTAAGACGTAACACCAAAGATGGCAAAGACATGGAAACGGACTGTAAGTCTAAAACGAACCCCAGCACACTTGTTAATCCCTTTAAACTATCCCCCTGGTTTTGTAAATAATTCTAATTCTAGTTAAACGTGTAGATTCTATACAAGCCAAACGAAAGGTGTCTTCCCTCTCGGATCGCAGTGATACTTCCGAACAAGGTATTGCTAGTGGTGGAGAAGATGATCACGGCTCGCCGGGCATTTTGAGCGATGATCAGCAGCCCGAATCACCCACAGATTCCAATGAAACTGATGATACCGCCAAAAATATGCCGTGGTTAAAGGCCGTCATTGATTTAATCAGCAGTTATAATTTCTATTGTCCACACAAGGGTTATTGTCATCCCTATTGTTACAAGCGACATATGCGTTCGTGTACCCGTCTGATAAAGGCTACCAGAAAGGTAAGTGATTCATTGATCTCAAGAATAGGTTAGAGTGCCTGCCGGCTTACTTTAAACACTCAAGTCCATTGTTAAACCAAGGGCCATATCAAGTCAAGGTCATGTGGCTCCAAATAAGGCGTTGTCCTGTCAGGGTTTATAGATCACATCTATCATCATATAACAAATATTTGAACGTTTTGAGTTCAGGGACGTGTTGGCGATGTCCTCATAAAGCGTGGAGTGGATGACAGTATCGAAGACCTTCGATATGTCAAGCGCCACAAGTACTGTCCTGTCACCAGGCTTATTCTGGTTAAGACAGCAACTTATATGCGTGGTTATGGTGTTTAAAGCAGTAGTCCTATCTGCGATTGGAAAAAGGTCAATCAGAAGACCTTCGATATGTCAAGCGCCACAAGTACTGTCCTGTCACCAGGCTTATTCTGGTTAAGACAGCAACTTATATGCGTGGTTATGGTGTTTAAAGCAGTAGTCCTATCAGCGATTGGAAAAAGGTCAATCATACTCGGGAGGTTTAAAGCCTAAAGTGTATGTCTACTGGCGAGAGAATTTTTGTCCGGTTTCAAAGGGACTCTATGCCCATTTTCTATTATTACAGTGTTTAGGGACAGGTTGAGGACATTAGCCAGGTACTCGACTTCCGGTAAGTTCAACTGCTTCAGCATCAGCAAAGATATTCCATTGGAACCAAGCGCTTTGGATGACTTAGCGCTACGTATGACATTTGCAACTTCTCCAACTGTAAATTGTGGTGGTACTTTTTCGGCTCGGAGAGCATAAAAACGGCGCATGACTCTCCTTTTAGAACTGGGGTGCCATATGAATTGACGGTTAAAATAACACGTGCACCTTTTCGAGTCAGTCACAGTGGTAGCACTAATTGTGACTGACGGCTGCTGCGTTGATGATGCATCGGAATTTCTTCTCAGCTACACGAACATCTTAGGGGATGGGTAGTTCACTGAAGCTGCGGTTGGTGATATCTGGCGAGCTACTGCAATCACCCATAATCCGTGTGGGGGTATCCACTTTCGCTGTGTAAAACGTAGATCCATCTATTTGCTCAGCCAAAGCTATGCCTCTTTGGTCATTAGCTAGGGGAGAATGCCAAAGCTCATGAAGGGTATTAAAGTCTCCTAGGACTACGCGGTTATTGCTCAGCAGTAACGGAATGACGTCCGGCAAATGACGCGGAGAACAGCTACCAATCGGCGGTATATATACGTTATACAGTTCTATCTCGGCAGTCACGGACTTAACTGCAGTCCCGGGCTTAACTGCTACCCCCATACATTCAATGTATGGGGCTCTAGAGTCAAGTTCAGGCGAAATAGTTCTGTATTGCACAGAATTCAATCCCACGGCAGCCGGTTCTTTGTACCGGATTGACCTGAAGCAGTAACTCTTTGGCTAGGAGCTGCCACTTTAGTACTACGTGTTTTATGTTCGTCCAGTGGTAGCACTAATTGTGACTGCCATCCGGTCGACACTCCTTCCAAGATTCAAGCGTATCTTAGCGGTTGCACACAATTTACCGATACCGGAACTTAAATTACATTTATTCCGTTTGTATTCGTCGATATTCCTGCCAATTTCTAGATTCAGTTCCCTGATTCTATTATCAGCAGGGTTATAACGACGAATTTCACCACACTCGCCTTCGAGTCCCGCTGCTTCTGCATACAAATTAGGTCGTATCTCGGACATTCGACCAACAGGGATAAAGCAAGCGGCTGCTGCGTTGATGATGCCTTGGAATTTCTTCTCAGCTACCAGGATATCTGAGGGGAGGATAGTTCACTGAAGTTGCGGTTGGTGAATTCTCTGAACCCGTTCCATCCAGCTTTCCTTTGATTCGGGAAAGTACGACGTTCAGAAATTACGAAATGAGGAGGATTGTGACGAGGTGGTCTGATCCCAGTGAAATGAAGGTAACGTCATTTATCGGACTAGCCGAGCTGGTCTGTCGAGCTGCTGCAATCACCCATAATCCGTGTGGGGGCGTCCACATTCGCTGTGTAAAACGTATATCCATTTATTTCCTCAGCCAAATCTATGCCTCTCTGGTTATTAGCTAGGAGAGAATGTCAAAGCTCGTGATGGGCATTAATGTCTCCTAGGACCACGCGGTTATTGCCTTGGAGAAACGGTCTACAGTCCAGCAAATAACGCGGAGAACAGCTACTAATCGGCGGTATATGTATATACGTTGTACAACTCTATCTCGCCAGTCGTGGACTCAACTTCAGGAGAGATAGGTCTGTACTGTATAGAATGGTGGAACAAGAAAGCAAGTCCTCCACCTCCACTTCTGTTGAGATCCTTACGTAGCACATTGTAACACTGACAACTGTGCAAGCTGCATGTGTCGTTCAGTTTTGTTTCCTGGATCGCAGCGACCTTGATATTTTTCCAATTCATGAAGTCTCCAATCTCGTTGATTTTGTCACGGAGACCACTGGAAATAAATTGCAAAAAAGGATGCATGTCCAGGGGCTCGTACAGCAAGCAGTATGTTGTGCTAATTATGGTGTTGAATGCTGTGTTTGTTGATACTGTTGTAAGGGAGATTGCGGTCCTATAAATCAAAGGCGTGGGCGACGGGGATGACGATGACGACAGCCACTACGGGATATGGAGGCAAGCAATCTGCAACATAATCCGGTATGCGACACTTCCTGGTATGATCGAGGCCAGAGCAACCTCTGAAGTGCGCCTACTCCATACATCGGTTACAACTTACAGATGTTGAACGGATCTGTTCCTACAAACAGATCAGAAATATTGTTCTAGTCCGGGATTCCGGTCCCGGCACAAACCAATAGGATTCGGAGCAGACACTCCGGGATGTGCCTCCCCAAGGCGAAAACATAGACGAACATAAAACACATAGTACTAAGGTGGCAGCCCCTGGCCAAAGAATTGCTGCTTCGGGTAAATCCGGTACATAGAACCAGGTCAATCCGGTACGTAAAACTGGCTGCCGTGGAAATGGATTGCCAACAACAACCAAAGTGGTCAGTGGTAACACTGGTTCACGGTCCTTCGCTGAAAGCTTGGTAGTGACAGTCGTCAAAAGGGGATAAGATGACGGCGATATATAGGTACATGCCGAGTGTTGTAGATAACTCGGAAGTTCCTTTTTTGTCTTTATTGTCAAGAGGAATATCTTGGGATCTAAACACACGACTGGAAGAGCTACCTTGGAAGTCTGTTAACTACTTCCGGCGGCTCAGGTGCAGACATAAAACACAGAATAAGTGCGCTTTTCACAAAGTTAAAACCAAACATAACATCTTTAACGCATGTGGGAATGCTGCTACCAAAGACATACCTACTCTTCAAGTCTTCCCGAATCACTGTCTAAGAAGAATCTTACGAATATTCTGGCCGAACAGAACCTCTAACCACCAGCTATGGGCCAATGGGTTGATAAAAGTACCTAAATTTTAGCCAAACCGGTTAAAAAATGTGTCCTGCAGAACGTCAGGAAGCCTATTCGGGAGAACCTTTAGAAGGGTACTACATAAAAACAGACATTTTAGGCAATATTAAGTAGAAATACTCGTACCTACATTTTAGCCAAATTGATTGAAAAATGTGTTTGGTAGAGCATCAAGTAGTCTAATCGGACTGGACCTTTATATCGTCGCTTGGATGACCAACCGACGTAACTGACCATTTTTCCGAACTTGAGTTAAGGCCACCATTCGATTTGTCTAGTCAAAGTACAACGTGTGTATAAATTTTGTGCATATATATATTACCGTTTTCTCAAAAAAAGGTAAATGATTTTAGACGTATCTGACACAATTCCAAAAAATATTTTCACCAAGAGACGTAAGTGCAATATGTCACTTAATATTTAATATTGCCGAAATGTTTTTTCATTATTGCAAAAAGTTATGGAGTACTTGCTGGACCCGGCCCACTCGTTGCCCATTTTTGGACCGAATGCGGTCGAATAGGGATCACGGTCCAGTACCAATCATCAGATAACGACAAATTGGCTTATTTGGGCGGGGCCACGCCTCCTCAATCAATAACTAATATAACCTATGTCACCCGCTAGGATAATCTGAAGATTCCCAGAAAACTTCATCAATATCGGTCCAGCCATTGTGGAGTCCATACGTAACAACAAACACATCCATTTATATATACTCGTATATAAAGATTCCGTATACTAATGATTAAAAAATAAATTATTAGGATGAATATAAAAGTATAGTTAATTATATCCCGATTATAAATATATAATGAAAACGTGATGTATTTTCGATTGAGAGATGGCTTCCCGTCTCTTGGAATGGCATTTTAATATCCTAACGAATAGAGTGCACATTTGAAAACAATGTAATAACAATAACGCCTATTTTTTAATATACCATGGGAACTTCAAATCGAATCAAAGTCATCAGCCGTTAACTTTTTCTGTAAAATGATACATTTGTTTGGGAGATGCCAAAGGAGACGTCGCAACTTGGGTTTTTTTTTCTCAGGATGATTGCGATGAAGAAACTAATACTATATGTGGAATTGTGGAAGATTGTGGCGTGAGGGTGGTACTCACACCCTTAGCCCTACTCTACCATATTTAACCCTTTTTGCCATATCGTACCATATTTTACCATTTTTGCACTACGGTACCATATTTAACCCTTTTTGCCCCACTGTGCCATATTTAACACATTTTTGACCCACTGCACAAATTTAATTTTTTTTCCCCCACTGTACCATATTTAACACTTTTTGCCCCACTGTACCATATTAAACACAGTTTTTTACAACTGCACAATATTTAATTTTTCCATCACTGTACCATACGTAACCTTAATCTTAATCATATTTAACCCATGTTGCCCCACAATATTAAACACATTTTTCTCCCATTGTGCCATATTAAACACATTTTTGTCCCACTGCACAAATTTTAAATATTTCCCCAATTGTACCATATTTAACCCTTTTTGCCCCACTGTGCCATATTTACCACATTTTTGTCCCACTGCACAAATTTAAATTTCCCCCCACTGTACCATATTTAGCACTTTTTGCCCCACTGTACCATATCCAACATAGTTTTGTCCCACTGCACAATATTTATCATTTTTGCCTAAAAAACTCCTTGTGTCTAATCTACGTTCCAATGGCTACTCTCAAGCCAAATTAGACGATTCAAGCTCTTGCCATTTGGACTTGGCTTTGGTGCCATATTTATCCCTTTTTGTCCCAAAGCACGCGTAAATTTTTTAATTTCGAAAAATTGTGATTCATACCGAATCTTCGCCCTAGGCGCTACCCTCAGACGAAATGTTGCAATTCTAGCTCCAGCCGTTTGGATTTGGCTGGGATACCTTTTTTTTCTTTTTTGACCCATTGTGCGCCCAAAATGTCGAAAAACCCTTCCATATTGCACGTCTACATAGCAAGGACTACCATTCTAAGAAATTTCATGACTCTAGCTTTATCCGTTTAGACTGGGCGGTGAACAGTCGTAACTGACATTAAGTATAATTTTTTTCCCACAAAGTGACGTATCTGCATTGTTTATGAAAAACATGCATTATAATAATTTTTTTTTATTTTTTTTAATAATATTGAAAAAGATGGAGTTAAGTACACAATGATAAAAGCAAACAATGATAATAAATATTACGCCGTTGGGAATAAGGAACATTGTCTCAAAAACAGAAAAACTGCTCTCCTGAACAATTTTGAAAATATAAGTTACTGCAGTTGGTCATCCAAGCGACGATATGTGAGCTATATAAAAACATGGACCACCTGCATTTGACACATCAGTCCCCGATAAGTGTAGGCATCATAAAGAGGATATTTGGATGAATTGGGCACACCTTAAGACCTGAAAACAATAACGTCAACACTACTCTAACCTACAACTCACAATGCACACGACGACGCGGTTGCCCAAAAATTACTATAAATCAGTTAACCTTATCAAGATGTACGTGCAACGAAGCAACTCGGTTAGCACGAGACAGAATCGGATATAAAATCATAATTTAGGCCGTATGCAGCGGGGGAATCTCAGAACATTGCATCACATCAAAACATGAATTAGATGCATTTTTGAGTTATATAGAGTATATACATAATTGCTTAAATTTGAGCTGCATAAATAGTTTGAAAAATATGTAACGTACACCGTCAAGAAGTCTAATCGCAAGATATCTTCATATGGCGTAAAAAACCGAAGTGCTTCATTTTCACTAGGTATGCTTTTAGGAAATATAATGTTTAAATTCATAATTATCTATAGTAAAACATGAACCCATATGTCAGATTTTCATCAGGAAAAAGTGAAGGCAACATAATACTTTATGTTAATAAATTGTTATAATTATTATAAATATTAATAAATTAAATTTCAACTAAATCGGTTGCAAAATGTGTTCTCTAGAACGTCAAGTCTAATCGGAGGTACCTTCATGTGGGGTCTATATACAAAATTGAGACAGTGTGGCCCATATTCAACAGTAATAGTTTCCAGCCTAAGAAAATCATCGTAAAGATCGGATTTACTCAAAAAGTGATTCCATGCCGCTCGATATAATAAACTATGGAAATATTTTTCTCTCTTTCTGCATTACAAACAAATGATATTTTTGATATACAACGACGACATTTCAATGTTTTCGTATCTTGTATACACGTATCTGCCTAAAATTTTAAACGTAGTATAAACTCTGTAACCATTTGAAATTCCCCCACCCAAATATACATAAATATTTTTCGGTACACCCTACAACACACACTTTACACTTGCCTATATATGACTGTTATCGCTTGATAACACAACGCCGCCACTTAGGGCCTGTTTCTGTAACTTATTTTCGTTCGTCTACGGCGAACGATCAGTAATCACTCAATTATTCCGAGAAATCTATAAGTCTCAGGAGTGTACAATCCGTTGTGTCTATAGAAAAGCACGTTATAAGCTCGTACCCAAAATATTTCTAACCTGCGTTTTATAGAATTCAAGTAATAGTTGAGAGATTTTTCATCGTTTACTGTAGACGAACGAAAATAAGATACAGAAACAGGCCCTTACTACACCGACCAACCATCATTTGCGGTGACGTTGTCGTCATATGAATCACTTGGCGCACAGCGGGGTAGCACGTGTGCGGCTGAAAAGCGTTAATGAAAGATCTGCGATCCGACAGACGATAGGAAATGGAAATTGAACGAAACGAATTGAGTTCTAACAAAACACTTTAAGCACAACTTTGAATTTCGTGTCTATGGCGTCGGTGGCAGCGGCGACTGCGGTCATGGCACGCTGCACGCCGACGCTTCGTCATCGCTGATGGTGTGTGTTACTTTTCTAATCTTTTACGCGGCAGCTTGCCGTCCGGCCTCTTTAGCTCAGTGGTAGAGCACTGGTCTCGTAAACCAGGGGTCGTGAGTTCAATCCTCACAGGAGGCAAAGTCCCATAGACTTTTTTCTGAAATGGCAAATTTTGTTTAAAACAAAAGTAAAATTCAACTTTAAAAGAGAAATTCAAATTTCTAACATATCACGTATCATATAAAAATGTAAAAGTTAAAAATAGAATAATTTATTCAAAGTAGATTTGATGAGAAATTTGATAATGGAGCGTTTCATTGACCTCTGCTAACACCTACGAATCGGCACGCACACAAACTAGGAGAATTCCGAAAAATGGAAATAATATTTCCGTTTCCTAACCATTCAACCGCTTACAATGACACTTGATGCGTTTATAGCAGAGTTATTGGGAAGCTTAAGTTATATGTATGCATCTTAAAGGAAACTTTATGAAGAAAATTTTCAGAAAAAATCTAACTTAAAATGCTCTGCCCAATTAATGCAATTTTGAACAAAATTTCAAAATGTAGACACATTGTTTCCAATTACAAAATCATTTATCTTGTAAATGCTAAAAGGTGTTGGCAAGTTAAAGACATTTGAAAAAAACTAAATATTCCCATTTAGGGATATTTTTAAAAAAAAATTGTGACTTTTGCGATTGCATCCCGATAATTTTATTTTTCGTTTTTTAACATTCTTTCAATATAGGACTAACACAAAAACGCAAATTGGAAGAAACTTTCTTGGAAAAAGTAGTCTCCAAAATATTTCTAAAAATGTAATTTCGTTGAAATTTTTATAAGAATGAATGTTTGACCAAATTATAAAAAAAATGCAATTTGACAAAAAATCAACTAAAATATGCAAATATCCTTGCAATCTGTTGACTGGTAAAGAAACGCCTGATCTATGTTGCGGTTTTTTTTCAATTCCCCGTTGTTTGGAGTTTTTTTTTTAATTCAGCCAACATTTAATTTTCCGCAAAAAATTCGTCGAAATTTCATTTTTATAGAAAAATTCGTAGAAATTGCATATTTATAGAAGATTTCGTCGATTGAATTGAATTTTTATACAAAATTTCGTTAAATTTGCATTTTTAAAGAAAATGACGTCGAAATTTCTTAACCAAAGATTTCTAGATTTTTTTAAATTTAGTCGAAATTCAATTTTTTGCAAAATTACGTCAATGTTGAATTCTTCTAGAAAATTTAGTTGAAATTCTATTCATTCAGCGAAATTGAATTTTTCTTGAAATGTATGTCAAATTGTTCAATTTCATAGAAAATTTCGTGGAAATTTCTTTAGAAAATGCAATTGAAAATTTCGTCGAAATTACTTTTTTATAGAAACATTTATCGGAATATCATTTTTATAGAAAATTTCGCCGAAATTTCATTACATTTTGTCAAAACTTAATATTTGTAAAAAAATTTCTTCAAAATTTCATTTTATATGAAAATTTCGTCGAAATTTTAGTTTTGTAGAAAATCTCGTCGAAATTTTAGTTTTATAGAAAATTTCGCCGAAATTTTAGTGTTATATAATAACACTGTGATACAAAATCGAACTTTCCGAATGGGAATGGGATGAGACCAATTGCAAATGAAAGTTGGCATTATCCATAACAACACCTTCAAGGGTTTTTTTTTTCAGTTCAGTGCGAGATTTCTTTTTAAACGCATTTGAAGTTGGTGATTTTGAAACGCTGTCTAACAAGAAAATATCATTCAAAATTTGATAAAATAATGCTTATTTCTTTTTATTATCATGGAAAGCTGTGGTAACTTGCTGTTTTTGGGGTGGAGGAATTCATTTTTGATATATAATTTTACCTACCGGACATGGCTAAATCGTCTTAGAATTTTACGACGATTAAGAATATATATACTTTATGGGGTCTCAGATCAATATTTAGTGGTGTTACAAACGGAGTTACAAAATTAATATACCCCCCTCCTATGGTGGAGGGTATAATAAGTATTAGTTTATCAAATTTGCAATTATCTTTCTTGTTAGACAGCGTTCTAAAATCATCATCAACTTCAAATGCGTGTAAAAAAAATCTCGCACTGAACTGAAAAAAAACATTAAAGGTTTTGTTATGGATAATGTCAACTTTCATTGGCAATTGGTTTCATCCCATTCCCATTTTGGTTGTTGCACTGTGTAATTAATTAGAAAGTAGAAATTTCATTTTTATAAGAAAATTGCGTCGAAAGTTTGCGTTTACAGTAAACTTCGTCGGAATTTTAGTTTATAGAAAATTTCTTCAACATTTATTGAAAATTTCGTCGAAGTTTCATTTTTATAAGAAAATTTCGTCTAAATTTCATTTTTTTTGGAAAATTTCGTCGAAATTTTACTTTTACAGTAAACTTTGTCGGAACTTTAGTTTTATAGAAAATTTCTTCAAAATTTTAGTTTTATAGAAAATTTCGACGAAAATTTCCTTTTTATAAAAAAATTTCTCGGAATTTTAAAAAATTAATTTTTATAAGAAAATTTCGTCGACATTTTATTTTCATCGAAATGTCATTTTTATAGAAAATTTCGTCGAAATTTCATTGTTGTAAAAAATTTAATTTTATAGAAAATTTCGTCGAAATTTCATTTTTATAGAAAACTAGCTGACCCAGCAGACGTTGTCCTGCCCGTTCTATTTGGGATGAATTGGTGTGTTATTCATTGATATTTCATTAAAAAATGCATACATTCCTAGTTTCAGGAAAAAATAACCATAAAAATGAGTATTGGACATAAGTCCACTACAGCGCCATCTACCGGTTAGATTCACACATACAAACTATTATCAAATCAAACTCAGTTTCAATCAAATTGTT
Organism: Eudasyphora cyanicolor; assembly: GCA_963930755.1. Taxonomy (NCBI): domain Eukaryota; kingdom Metazoa; phylum Arthropoda; class Insecta; order Diptera; family Muscidae; genus Eudasyphora; species Eudasyphora cyanicolor. The sequence continues at coordinate 194,673,968 of OZ005734.1, forward strand.
CTGGAAAGGCGGATTTTGCAAATAACTTGACCACTCTGCCATTTTCCGCGGTTAAAATTATTCTAAAACACAGATGTCCCCGAACTGAACCTAATGTGCAATTTTTAGCCCATTCGACCTTATGGTTTCGGAGATCATGCGTTACTAACAAACGTACAAATGATTTTATATATAAAGATTTCGTCGAAATTTAATTTTTATAGAAAATTTCGTCGAAATTACATTTTTATAGAAAATTTCGTCGAAATTACATTTTTATAGAAAATTTCGTCGAAATTACATTTTTATAGAAAATTTCGTCAAAATTTCATTTTTATAGAAAATTTTGTCGAAATTTCATTTTTATAGAAAATTTCGTCGAAATTTCATTTTTATAGAAAATTTCGTCGAAATTTCATTTTTATAGAAAATTTCGTCGAAATTTCATTTTTATAGAAAATTTCGTCGAAATTTCATTTTTATAGAAAATTTCGTCGAAATTTCATTTTTATAGAAAATTTCGTCGAAATTTCATTTTTATAGAAAATTTCATCGAAATTTCATTTTTATAGAAAATTTCGTCGAAATTTCATTTTTATAGAAAATTTCGTCGAAATTTCATTTTTATAGAAAATTTCGTCGAAATTTCATTTTTATAGAAAATTTCGTCGAAATTTCATTTTTATAGAAAATTTCGTCGAAATTTCATTTTTATAGAAAATTTCGTCGAAATTTCATTTTTATAGAAAATTTCGTCGAAATTTCATATACATATCGCTCACTCACTTCAAGAATGACATAACTCAAAATTGGAAATTGCCAAGATGTGTAACTTTAAGTCCGTATAAAAAGATAAGTAACATGAAATAAGATGTTTAAATACACTTGAATAATCCGAAATATGGTTGTTTACTTATACTGAGATTAATTTATGAACATTTGCTAAATTCGCATTTTTGTAAGGCAACCTCAAAAATTTTAAATTTGGAGTTATGTCACTCTTGAAGTGAGTGAGCGATATATAGAAATTTTTGTCGAAATTTAAGTTTTCTAGAAAACATTTTCTTTTGAGTTTTTTCGACCAAATTTTATCAAAATTTAATTTTTCTAGAAAATTTCGTCAAATTAATTTTTTTTTTTAAATTTCGTCGATATTACATTTTCTTTAAAATACAAATTTTTTGGAAATTTTCGTGTCTTCAAACTGTAAATTTTTCTGAAAATTTTCGTCGAGAAAATTTTTGAAAAATTTTGACAAAATTTAATTTTTCTAGAGAATTTCCAGAAAATTTCGTCAAAAATGAATTTTTTCAGAAAATTTCGTCAAAAAGTTTATTAACCAGTTTAAATGTCAATGACGGGTTTAAAGGTACATTGCTTGAATAAAGGTCATTGACATTGAATTTCGACGAAATTTTCTTATAAAAATGAAATATAAAATGGAAAAATACATTTTTCCACCAAAAATAATATTTCTATAAAAATTTAAATGGACGAAATTTTTTAGAAAAATGCAAATTCGACTAAATTCTTCAGTTTACTGAGCGTGAGATAAAATGCAATTTCGAAAAAAAAATATTGGCGGCGGAATTAAAAAATATGCAAAAAAAAAAGAAAAATTAATCTATATATATAAAGAAGAATGTGTGTTTGTTTGTACCGTATAGACGTCTAAACGGCTGGACCGATCTTCTTGAAATTTTCACAGAATGTACATGTGTGGGGCGTGGTGAAAATAGGGTACTTAAATTTTCGATATATCAACACATAAGACAAATTTTAAAATTGAGATATCTTGCACAATTTGTTGGCGAGAGTGCTGTAATTTTGTACATATGTATCTGGTGGCAGTTTACGTGATTGGCCAAAAAATGGGCGTGATCGGACCAATGGGCGTGGCACCGCTCATATAAGCCAAATTTAAAAAATGATATATCTTGCACAATTTATTAGCGAGAGTGCTGGAATTTTGTGCTTACGTATCTAGTGGCAGTCTACGTGACTGCTCCAAAAATGCGCGGAATCGGGCCAATGGGCGTGGCACCGCCCATATAAGCCAAATTTTGAAATTGATATATCTTGCACAAATTATTAGCGAGAGTGCTGTAATTTTGTGCATATGTATCTGGTGGTAGTCTACGTGATTGGTTCAAAAATGAGGGAGATCGGACGAATGGGCGTGGCTCCGCCCATATAAGCCAAATTTTGAAATAGATATATCTTGCACAAATTATTAGCGAGAGTGCTGTAATTTTGTGCATGGTAGTCTTCGTGATTGGCCCAAAAATGGGCGGAAACGGACCAATGGGCGTGGCACCGCCCATATAAGCCAAATTTTGAAATTTAGATATTTTTCACAATATGTTAGAGAGAGTGTTGTAGTTCTGTGTATCTGTATCTGGTGGTGTCTACGTGATTGATTAAAAAATGGGCGGGATCGAACAAATGGGCGTGGCCCCTCCCATATAAGCCATTTTGAAATTGAGATATCTTGCCCAATTTGTTATCGATGGCGTGGCTCCGCCTATATAAGCCAATTTTGAAATTAAGATATCGTGCACAATTTGTTAGACATAGCAATGTAATTCTGTTTATATGTATCTGGTGGCAGTCTACGTGATTAGTCCAAAAATGGGTGGGATCAGACCAAAGCCAAATTTTGAAATTGAGATATCTTCACTATTTCTTAGCGAGGGTGCTCTTATTTTATGGAGATGTTGTTGGTGGCAGTATTCGTGATTGGTTCAAAAATGGACGGGGTCGGAAATCTAAATCTGGGGCAACGAAGTGGACCGGGTCAAGCTATATATATATAAATGGATCGGCTGGATCGGTTTTGATGAAATTTTCAGGGAATGTTCAGATAAGCCTATAGGGTGACATAGGCTTTTTATGTTCTTGGTTGAGGGGGCGTGGGTCCGCCCATATAAGCCAATTTTTTAAGTTATTCCTACTGTCCGTAACTACGAATAGATTAACGAGATTCCTACTGTCCCTATCTACATGAGACATATCTTGATAAAAAGACGGGATCGGAAATCTGAAGTCTGGGGCAACGAAGTGGACCGGGTACAGCTAGTATTTCTATAAAAATTAAATTAATGGCTTTTTTTAGATAAGTGCAATTTCGATTAGATTTTCTAAAAAAAGTGTAATTTCTAATAATTTTTTTTTAGAAAAATTTAGTCTCGACAAAACTCTTCTAGATAAATAAATTTCGGTTAAATTTTCTAGAAATATAAAATTTGGAAGAAATTAAAAAAAAAAATAAATTTGTACTACATTTTTTAAAAAATTATAAAAAACTTTGTCATGAAATGTTCTAAATAAATGAAACTTTAATGAAATCTTCTATAAAAGTGAAATGTTGAGGGAATTTTTTATAAAAATGCAATTTGGATAATATTTCTACAAAAATGCAATTGCAACGAAATTTTTTTATAAAATTGAAACTTCGACGAAAATTTCTTAAAAAAAATAAATTTCAAGAAAATTTTCTTATGAAAATGAAATTTCGACGAAATTTTCTATATATGTATATGAAATTTGGACGAAATTTTCTATAAAAATGAAATTTTGACGAAATTTTCTATAAAAATGAAATTTTGACGAAATCTATATATATAAAAATGGAAAAATGTTTGTATGCATTTTATAGACGCTTAAACTACTGGACCGATTTTAAATTTTTTTTCTTTTGTTTGAAAGCTATTTTGTCTGAGATGGTTTTGGAAAAAAAAATTTGCAAATAGTGGACCAACGAAGTGAACCGGGTCCATCTATATATATAAAAATGGAAAAATGTTTGTATGCATTTTATAGACGCTTAAACTACTGGACCGATTTTAAATTTTTTTCTTTTGTTTGAAAGCTATTTTGTCTGAGATGGTTTTGGAAAAAAAAAATTTGCAAATAGTGGACCAACGAAGTGAACCGGGTCCATTTTATATATAAGGCAATTTTTTAAGTGATTCCTACTGTTCGTACCTACTAATAGATTCCTACTGTTCGTACCTACGAATAGATTCCTACTGTTCGTACCTACGAATAGATTAAAGAGATTCCTACTGTCGGAAATCTGAAGTGTGGGGGCAACGAAGTGGACCGGGTCCAGCTATCTATATATATAAAAATGGAAAAATGCTTGTATGCATTTTATAGACGCTTAAACTACTGGACCGATTTTAAATTTTTTTCTTTTGTTTGAAAGCTATTTTGTCTGAGATGGTTTTGGAAAAAAAAATTTGCAAATAGTGGACCAACGAAGTGAACCGGGTCCATTTTATATATAAGGCAATTTTTTAAGTGATTCCTACTGTTCGTACCTACTAATAGATTCCTACTGTTCGTACCTACGAATAGATTCCTACTGTTCGTACCTACGAATAGATTCCTACTGTTCGTACCTACGAATAGATTAATGAGATTCCTACTGTCGGAAATCTGAAGTGTGGGGGCAACGAAGTGGACCGGGTCCAGCTATCTATATATATAAAAATGGAAAAATGTTTGTATGTATGTATGTATGTGTTTTATAGACGCTCAAACCACTGGACCGATTTTAAAACTTTTTCTTTTGTTTGAAAGCTATTTTGTCTGAGATGGTTTTGGAAAAAAAAATTTGCAAATAGTGGACCAACGAAGTGAACCGGGTCCATTTTATATATAAGGCAATTTTTTAAGTGATTCCTACTGTTCGTACCTACTAATAGATTCCTACTGTTCGTACCTACGAATAGATTAAAGAGATTCCTACTGTCAGAAATCTGAAGTGTGGGGGCAACGAAGTGGACCGGGTCCAGCTAGTTTTCTATAAAAATGAAATTTCGACGATATTTTCTTATAAAAATTAATTTTCGACGAAATTCGAAATTTTTCTAAAAAAATTATTCGAAATTACATTTTTTTAGAAAATTTATAGTAAATTAATTTAATTTTTATAGAAATATTCATTTTTCTTGAAATTTTTTTCATATTTTTTAATTCCGCCGCCAATAATTTTTTTTTCGAAATTGCTTTTTTCTCACGTCCAATAAACTGAAGAATTTAGTCGAGTTTGCATTTTTCAAAAACAATTTCATCCATTTCAATTTTTATTATAGAAATATTATTTTTTGTGGAAAATTGTATTTTTTCATTTTTTATAAGAAAATTTCGTCGAAACCTTTAAACCGGTCAGTGGTCCTTAACCCGGGGTCACTGAGCTTTTATCATGACAATGGTTCTTAATCCCTCAACGAACTTTAATCCAAATTTTTACCTGGGATTAATGTTCGTTAACCGATTAACCTGGATTAATGGACATTGGTGGGGTTAAAGATCAGTGACTCCGGATTAATGATCATTGACCGGATTAAAGGTGCTGGAATAAATAACGATTTTCGGATTACAAGTTGTTGGCTTGATTAAATACAAGATAGCCGGACCCCAAGATCTCTAAAAATGGAAATTTGATGAAATGTTCTTGAAAATGACAATTTCTAAAAAAATTAAATAGCGGAAAATTTTTTCCGTAAACGCAACATAACATAACAAAAAATAATATAACGTTAAATGTAATTTCGACAAAATTTTTCAGTGCTGAAAATGCAAATGACAAAATTTTCAAAAAAAATTAAATTTTGACATTATTTTGTGGAAAATTTCATTTTTGACGAAATTTTGTGAAAAAATCCATTTTTGACGAAATTTTGTAAAAAAAATCAATTTTATCAAAAATTTTTCAAAAAAATTTATCTCGACGAAAATTTTCAGAAAATTGACAGTTTCAAGACAAAAAAATTTCCAGAAAATGTATATTTTAAAGAAATTTCGTACAAATTTTGCAGAGAAATGTAATATCGATATAGAAAAATGCAAATTCGACTAATTTTTCCAAAAAAAGGTTTAAATTCAAGAAATTTATGTTTAAAAATTTTAAAATGTCATAGATTTTTTTTATAAAATTTCGTCTATGTTGGATTTTTCTAGAATATTTCTTCGACATATTGCATTTTTCTAGAAAATTCCTTTAAAATATAAATTTTTCTGGAAATATATATTTGAAGGACTCCATATTTACTAGGTAAAAAATATAAACCGTAAAAAATATATGCTTAAAGTTAGACCAAATTCGCCGTATTGTAAAAAATATAATTTGAAAGATTTTTTCCAAAGACATCATAACCTTTCAAATGAGGGGCATTTGATATTTGAAATAAAGCACGATAGAATCTATAATTTCCAAAGATTTTGAAGATCTTATTGATCCAAGAGAAGCCTTCCAAATTGGAAGAATTTTGACCATTGGAGTGGGAGTTACCAAAATTAGTGGACCAACATGACCCATCTTCAGGCTCTCTCGTCCACGAGCGTTAAATTCCTGAACATGTTCTTCAAAGAATGCCGAAAATCGCTTATGAGTTGATTTGTTAAAATCGACATAATCGATCCATTTAGTCCTTACTATAAATCTCACTTCTGATTTTGGCGGCTTCACCCTTAAAAAGTTAATGAGACACATCGATCCAAATTTTCATATTTACTTCAGGTTATATTCCTCTATAAATTCTTTGATATTCAAGTTCCGATTTATATTCAAGTTCCTATCTGAGATCTCTTCTGACATGAACACGTAATTTTCTATACAGAAGCAAGCTACACATTTTATTGGAAGTGGCCGAAATTTAGAAACTAGGAATTTTCTTAATTTAAAAATAGTAGATGTAGGATTCTTTCTTTACCAACTATCAACTAAACCCAATAAAAATTGCATTCCAGGTTTATGGCGAAGAATTTGGATTTACTTTCGACTCGGATCATCCCACCTTGGAACCAACGGTCATCTCCTCAGGCAAAGTTCATCACCAGCAACGTCCTCGTTCGGCGCGTAAAGTATCGGAACAAAGCTCTACACAAACATCGCCATCGAAGCGCAAAGATAGTTTGTCACGCAAGGATCGCATTAGCGATGATCCCGACTTGGAAATGGCTGAAAAGTTGGCAAAAGCTTTTCGTCAAGAACGTGAGAAAAAGGAGCAAGAAGAACCGCCTATTCTCAAATTTATACGTTTTCATATACGAAGTCTCTTTCACTTTCCATTTGCCACAATGCTCAAAGGTGCTGTGGTCTTAACCGAAGAAATGGTGATCGAGGCTATGCCGGCAGCTTGGGAACTGTTGCTGGAAACCAATCAGGACACAGCGTCTTCGAGTGCAGCCGTCTTCCTAATGGGTTCAGTAAAGGCTCAAAACTATGCTTTTGATATAATGCAAAGGGCATTGAAAAACAAAGATCCGGATATACGTATTGGGGCTATACAGAGGTAGGGTATAGGTAAAAATGGAAAGACATTATATACTTTAAATATGTGGTTTGATTTGCAGATATTTGGTTTTATGGAAGAATCGTTTCCATGTCTGGCCCCGCATGGAGGAAAATGCTCACGATGTTACTTTCAAAGTTCCGCCGGGTGGCATTGAGTTTACTCTACCTTCTCCCAAAATTGGCATAGAAAGTCTGCCGGTTGTAGATCCCCCTTGGATGCCAGTGCAACAAACCAAAGATATGGATGTGACACTTAATCAAGACCGCCATGTGGGTTATAAGGGTAAGCTACTGCTTTTAAGATTAAAATATCAGCATTTTTTTGACGATTATATATTCCCCTATATTTCTAGTGACTGCCACCAAAAGTCGTAAAATGCAACAGACTGAGGCCATACGAAATGCCCTGCGTCAACAAAGGGACAAGCAAAGGGCAGAACGCCACAGTTTTCTTATCACCACAATACCGGTGAGCCAACAGGCCTCTCATGAGCCCGGTATGGAACATGAAGATCATGAGGGTGAAGAGGAAATTGATGGCACTCGTATGTCTTCTCATCTCCATCACTCGCACTCCCTCTTCCCCTCTGTGTTATGCTCCTCGGTAATGCAAATTGTTGGTTGCTTAGACGATGCTGCCATTGGCTCCGATGGCAATGCGGTCTATGAAGTAGCCTATCAGGTCATATGGGTTTGCTTGGTCGAAGAGTCGGCATTGTTTTTACGCTACGTCTTTGAGCGTCTGACACGAGATCGTCAGGACCAAATGTTTAAGTTACTCCGTCATTTGATACGTTTTGTACCACGTCTACCGCAACAGGCAGCATTTGCTTTGTACAATTCCATTATAGGTTATATCATGTTCTATGTCCGTTCATCAAATGAACTTAAACAAGAGGTGAGTTCGTGATATTCTCAAGAAGACTATTCATGAAAATTTTTATTTTACTTTGCCATTACAGTTGGTGGGTTCAGCTTTGTCCATCTTATGGATGGTTGTCCACAGTGTCCATGGCATTATGTTTAAGGATTTAAAACAGATTCTCCGTAAGGAACAATGTGATGCATCGATTCTCTTAACTGCCAATGTACCGGCTGCTAAGAAGATCGTTGTCCACGGCCCAACGGATGATGATTGCAACATTCCCTCCCAGTTTCCGGTTCAAGAAGATACTCTCTTCTGTCAGTTGCTTAAAGAAGCTCTGGACTATTATCCAGTGGATGAGAAAAATATTAATAACTATTGCCTGGTGGACTATAAAAGTAGTAAGTAATCTGTTAGATTTTTCTTATCAACTTAGCTTTAGCTTCACGGTGGCAGAACCTATTATGTTCTTTAGGGTGTAAATACCTACTTATAATACCCCATGATGAATACCATTTGGAATGGATTAAGAAAGTGGTTCTTTGGACGCTTCACTAATAGATACACCTAAAGACGTAATGGTAACCAACACATGACTGAATCTCTTAGCAAACGAAGCTGTATTACCAATCCTGAATTCTCGAGAGGAAATTAATCTAGCCTCCAATAGAACGATGGGTGAATGCAATCGGACTAATCCTCTCAATTACTTATGAATCCAAGCTAATATAAACCAAACCTTAAAATTTAATCTGAATAAGGACATATATCGTCTGAAATAGGATGACTTAAGTTCTGGATTTAAAACTTAGGGTCACCATTAAAACAATCGAACAATCTTCCCATATTCGGCTTCATTGATCGATCTACCTTGATATTCCACCCAACCTAGAGCAAATACACTTGCTATCCCAGCTTTTTGTATTCCAAACAAAGCTACCTCCACATTCCTAAAAGGGCCGCACCAAATATCAGCTACAAGAAATGCACTAGGACCTATAACTAAATACCCGTTGACTTATAATAAAGCCCCCAGTTTAAACTTAGTAACCCAAGAAATAGTCTGCTCCATACCTCAAGACAAGAAACGCAAAAAGTCAATGCCAAGCGTACATATGGAGCTGGTTTTATGTCGCAATCGTGGTCACGTAATCCTCGACAGAGAAGCGAGAATTAACTTAGCCTTCACCGTTCAAACGTGAACGAGTTTGGCTTAGCCCTGCTGAACACCCAACAGGACTTAAGACCTATTGTGCCGGGATGAGTTGTTAAAAATGCCCCATCTACTCCAGGTAATCGTGAAATCAGAAAATCTGTCGTCAGGCGCTAAATTTTAAGAACTACCAGTGGTATACCATGAAATCCTGTAATTGGTGAACCATTGACCAGAACAACAACAGGTCACTAGAATGACGATGTCGGATATGGAGGCAGCGCACGAAGTATCACCGCACAAGGGCTTCGTTTCGATGCTACGGCTAGCGCTCCAGCAGAACTAATCGGTAACCTCATTAGAGAGAGACAAAAGCCCGCAGGTCATCTCCGAATATATCCTAAGGATTTGTGGCCTACCTATAGGCAACTCCGCTTAGAGCAAAAACGATTGCTATTTAGGTTACAATCACAGCCAGAACGACTGCACCAAAAGTCAGCTAAAGAAAATTCCCTAGGGTCTTCATAATTCCCATCGTACTAGAAATTATTAATCGTAGCCGAAGACTACTACCAATTCCTTATTCATACAACATGCGCCTGGACAACCAAGGTAAACAACGGCAGAAATTAGAATGGACGAACATGCATATGGAGCAGGTATCTAACGACGCAATCACGGCTGCGTTACATAGTGTCGTGAGCGTGTCTAAAAATGCATACAGCCGATGTTGGAATTTCTTATTTTTTCACGTATCGACGAGAAACAGTGGCAATAGAAATCAAATCATATATTTGTTACCTTGGCACCAAAAAACAGGCTTAATATAGTCTGTTCAAATTTGAAGGGCAACCAAATTTTGGCTTAGTCGTGTCGAGCACCAAACATGTCCTAAAATGGCGGGATAAAGTGTTTAACCCATACAACCCCAAGCACTCGCAATACCAAAAAAAAATCTGATCTGGCTCCGTGATAATAGTTACTATGGGATTCTATGAAATCCGGTGACTCGTGGTCCATTGCCCAGAGCAGAACTTCAACATTAGGACAGCAGAAAGTAGCACAGATCTCAGAAGAAATAACAGACTAAACACATCGCAGTAACCGATGCGAGCTACCCAACCAAATTGGATGCGACACATCTCCTTGAAACACAAAGCATGTTACACAATTAGGCGTGAACACAGTCTCACTAATACTTAACATACTACATAAATCCCATAAAGTATGCGAATACAATTTAAGAACGATTGCACAATTACGATTACGTCATACGTGGGTACAGATATTTAAAAATTGACAATTCTGCAGTCATCACCAGACAGGAGCAAAGAAGGTGCTCAACGCTCTCCACCTTCTCACGTTCCCCATATAGTCCAGTAGCCATTTTATTTAACCAAGACTTCGGACATGTACACCGAAAATATAAAACGGATAGCTAAAGTGACGACTTAGGTCCGCCCAATGAAAGCAGATAACGTGGCCGCTTTGGTTATAATTGAAGCAAACCATAGCAATCCTGCACGAGTCTAATCAATGCCCATGAAATCATAGCAATATCTCATGCGTCCAGTTTTGTACAACCGCTGGTATCGACATCAATATATCCGTTTTGTTCTAAAATGTAGTGGGTATATGATTGTGAGGGATCCATATAAATATAGGAATAATTTCTAATGACACTGACATGAAAATGGAGAACAGTGTCCTAACGTTACTTACCGATGTCTTACCTAAGGTATAATGTGAGCCAAAAAAAATCATCCAGAAATTGTATGTTGCCATTGAAGCAAATGAACGAAAAGTAGACGAGTGCATCAGTTAGCGATGTCATGCTCTACTTCTACCAAACCTTAGCAGAAGTTCAGAAAAACCGTAATGGACCTTATAGAAGTAAATACAATACAACTGGATCCTATACCTCTAACTGCAGCATAAACTAGACCGAATATGTTTTGGGTTAACTAAGATTATATGTGATATATTTCTGAGCACCAGATTCCAAAAACCCTATGATTTAATAAGAGAAGTTTTCACTCATATACAAGTTTAATTTGAACCCAGAATCTTAGATATCGAACTCAACTTCTAATGACAGTCTCGTTCAAACTGTCGTCAAGTGTAGTGCGCACATATCGAGAGTCGGATTGAACAATTGAAACAAACTACAACAAAAACAATATCAGTTGATACTCAATATACCTTCTGTTTGACAGAATGGTTAGTTTAAGTGAAACCGATGATAGTGAGAGCGAAGTGAATGGCAGGTCGTAACAACACGCAAACGCAACAGATCTCCATCAAACGTTATCGAACCACCAAACAAGAATGTCAAACATGATGTTCAAACTAACACACGCAACATGAATGCAGTGTCAACAAATGCACTAACAATCGATCAACCTTCAACAAGCAACTCCAACAGGTATTCTGCGCTGGATACCGAACGGAACACAGCTGACGCCAATTCTAACGTGGATGCATCGAACGCAACCGCAGAACTAAAACCACCACCTATATTCATACCATGTGTTGATAATGTTAATAACATGATTGCAGACTTTGTCAAAGTGATTCCAGCAACACAATTTTCATACAAAGCTCTACGAGGTAATCAAGTAAAGGTCAGTATTCAGTCTGTGAAAGACTACAAGAAAATAGCTGAGTATTGTTTGAAGAAAAATGTTAAATTTCACACTTACCAACTTAAGACTGAAAGAGCGTTCAGAGTTGTTATAACGTCCTTAATGTTCGCAGCCGGGTAACTAAGATCCCCTTAAGTCTATTCTTTCTCGACCTTGAACCAGCCCAAAATAACAAAGAAATTTACAACATTACAAGGCTTAATAGAGCTATTGTGAAAATTGAACCACCCCGACAGGTAAAAGAACTGGTCCAATGTCATAGATGTCAACAATTTGGCCATACTAAGTCATATTGTATGAAGCCATTTCGATGTGTCAAATGTGGAGATGATCATCCTACATCAGAATGCAAAAAATCCAGAAATACGCCAGCTCACTGCTCGAATTGTGATAAAGATCACCCAGCCAATTACCGTGGATGCATCGTTTATCAAAAAATCATGAAAGATAAATATCATCAAAACATACCAAATAAATTTATAACACCATACACAACAAATAATCCACAAAATTACCATAATAATGCAATTCCAAATAATATTGGAGACAATAATAACTTAGATTATGCGCAAGTTCTAAAGGGAACAGTCCAAACAAATCAATTTCAAAAACTTGAACAACTAATAACTAAACAAATAGAGCTCACAAACAACCTTCTTAGTATGATAACTCTTCTAGTTAACAAACTATGCAAATAGATATTCGTTTAGCAGTATGGAACGCGAACGGTCTGCCAAACCGAAGGCATGAAGTTGAACTTTTTTAAATCTCAAATAAAATTGATATATTGCTCATATCTGAAACACATTTAGCCAGTAAATCATTTTTTAATATTAAAGGATATACTCTAATTAATACAAACCACCCGGATGACTCGGCTCATGGAGGATCTGCCATATTAATAAAATCATATATAAAATTTAAAAATCTGAGTAATATTCAAGAAAAGAGTTTGCAATCGACCTTAATTTCAATTAATTATGAACATCAACCTTTAACAGTTGGATCAGTATATTTCCCGCCAAGATACAATCTCAAACAAGAAGATTTCCAACGATTTTTTAGCAGGTTAGGCTCGAGATTTCTGATCGGAGGTGACTACAATAGCAGACATCCATGGTGGGGTTCGCGAATCGCCAATCCTAAAGGAAAAGAACTGAATAAGTGTATACAGAACAGTAATTACTCGGTGCTGTCAACAGGAAACCCAACATATTGGCCTTCGGATCCCCAAAAAATTCCTGATCTTCTCGATTTTGTCGTATATTATGGTATATCCAGAAATCATTTAGACGTATTGGAATGTTATGACTTAAGTTCGGATCACTCTCCGATTTTGGTGACGTACAGTAGTTCTCTGTGGAAAAATAATCTAGCACACATTTTTACCAAACAAACCGATGTAGAATCGTATAAATATTGGATAGAGAAAAATGTCAATCTGAAAATACCACTAAAATCTGGATCAGATATCGATGCATGTGTGGAATATTTCACGAATTTACTTCACGAAGCAACATTTCTTTCGAATAAAGAAAATTTGAATACACAAAATGGAAATATGATTAAGTTATCTACGGAAATAAAAGCCCTTATTAGTAAGAAGAGAAAGCTACGCAAGATATGGCAGCGAAAAAAACATCCTGAAGACAAAGCAAATTGGAACAAGGCCACAAAAGAACTGACGAAACTTATGCAGGATCTTAAAAACAAATCAGTTTCTTCTTACTTACAAAACTTAAAACCAAATTGTTCAGATGATTACAGCTTATGGAAAGCCACAAAGTATATCAAAAATCCAAAGAAAAGAAATCCTCCATTAAGGGATAAAAATAAAACTTGGCTTCAATCTGACAAAGCCAGAGTATCTGGTTTTGCCAATTTCTTAGAAAAACAATTTAAACCATTCCTTTATAATCGTGGAACTCCTTATGAAAAAGATATACTTGAATTCGTTAATTCGCCTTGTCAAATGGACCTGCCGATTAAATTCGTTAAAACTAATGAAATATTGGAAGAAATTCGTAACCTTAACTCAAAAAAAGCTCCAGGATACGACGAAATTACTGCGCCTATGTTGAAGCATATACCAAAGAAAGGCATCATACTTTTAACTTATATATTTAATGCTATTTTCAGATTAAGCCATTTTCCATCGCAATGGAAATGTGCGTCGATAATAATGATACCAAAACCCAACAAACCAGAAACGGAAATTTCTTCCTATAGGTCAATCAGTTTGTTGTCGACCTTTTCAAAAATATTTGAACGAATATTTATTAAAAGAATGATTCTATTAATTGAGGGAAAGCAGATAATTCCGGAACACCAGTTTGGTTTTCGTCACAAGCACGGTACTCCTGAGCAATGTCATCGGATTGTGAACTATATTACGGAAAGTCTAGGAAACAAGAAATATTGTTCGGCAGTGTTTTTTAGATATCCAACAAGCATTTGATCGCGTCTGGCACTCTGGCCTTTTGTTCAAATTAAAAAGATTTCTTCCAACGCCGTTTTACTTGCTTTTACAATCGTATTTATCTGACCGGCTCTTTTATGCCAAACATAATAATGATTATTCCAATATACGATCCATTTCCGCTGGTGTACCTCAGGGTAGCGTTCTTGGTCCCATTTTATACACAATATTCACGGCTGATCTGCCAACATCTGAAAATGTCCTGGTAGCAACATACGCGGACGATACAGCAATTATGGCAGCGAGTACAATCCCAAAACAAGCATCGCATATTATTCAAGATCAACTCAATAAGTTATATGATTGGCTTCAGAAATGGAATATAAAGATTAACTGCAGTAAATCCAAACATATAACATTTACTAATAACAAAGGTGATTGTCCACCAGTAAAAATGAATGGAGAAATTATACCTCATGTCGAGAGCGTTAAGTATCTAGGATTGATCTTAGATCGTCGGCTAAATTGGAAATCCCACATAAAAGCTAAAAGGAAGGAACTTGATACAAAATGTAAAAAACTATACTGGCTTCTCAGACCAAAATCCCAACTCAGCGTAGAAAACAAATTAATAATATATAAAACTTTACTGAAACCTATTTGGGTATACGGTATACACCTTTGGGGCACGACCTGTCAATCGAATGTAAACATTTTACAAAGATTCCAATCCAAAACTCTTCGACAAATATTGAACTCACAATGGTATGTTAGAAATGACATAATTCACAATGATCTCCAAATGTCTTATGTGAAAGATGAAATCAACCGTTTCTCAGAAAAATATTTAACACGACTAAGCAACTACCCGAATTTGTTAGCTATTTGTCTTTTAGATGATTCCAATGAAACAAGGCGTTTAAAAAGACTTCATGTACTGGACCTTCCCTTCAGATGATGACCAGAACCTAATTGGTGACCGCAGATTGTAAAATATTTATATTAGTGATTTTATTTAATGAAATAAAATACTAAATCTTAAGTAATATTGTACCTGAATTTAAACTAATTTGCTTATTATCCTAGGATAGATTATAAAAAAAAAAAAAAAAAAAAAAACTTCTAATGAACATAGTGGTGGATAGAAGAATTTCAAGGAGAAAAGGTTTACAACCAATGTTAAGTGCTGGCGGTCCTTCTCACACGGGATTTAAATAAGACATTTTGATCTGAAACATTACAAAACGAAGTGGCCTTCAGAACTATGACGGAGTGTCTCTTAATATACGAAAGATAAAAATCATTTTGTAGAAGTTTTTTGTCAATGAACTATTTTAATTTACATTTTTTCCGAATTTTGTTTGAATATTGCACATTCGTATAGTTCAGCTTTTTCGATCAGAACTCTTCCTTGGGGAAGAGAAAAATAAACCTCCTTGAACGTTAGCGCTTATTATTTAGCTGAGGATTGTAATAACCTTTGACTGCAACCATTGACAACGAGCTTGTGCTTCAAAGAACCAATTCAAGTCAAGAAAGATTCTAAATTTGCGAATCCCAGACGGGACAAGCAGTATCCCAGATAAATCGTTTGGGTGGCGATTTGACAACTAAATCTTTGACTGTTACCGGTACCAGAGATGCCAAAAGAACTTCCCGAATTGCTTTTTGACCCTTCTCATTTTATGCATTTCTTGCATAAACTCAAGACATTCCTGAATTAATTTTTAGAGATCTGCATTAGTTGTTCTATTACACCCTAGCAATCACCCCGATTGCCGTGACTTACTGTCACTCTAAGGGTTTACTGTCACTAAAGATTTATTTTATCGTATTTTGATATTATTATATTGATTGATTATATTCATTCTTTTGCTAATTCTCTATTTTCCAGATAAAATATTAAATCCCAATTGGTACATTCGTGACTTGTACTTCTTCAAACGTTCTCAATATCCAGAAGTTCGACTGGTACTGCTCAAACCTGAAGAATCATTTTTAGCCCTGCAGAAACAAGAATTAACCAAGAAATTCGTAGAAATCGGTAAAGTCCATTTAACTTGGGCGATTTTGAAAAATGTCGATATGGTCGTCCAGCGAGTGGTATTCCTGCACGAAGAACTCATGAAGTTACCCTCATTTCCGCGCAAAGCTTTGGAAGTTGATCTAGATCTGCATCAAAGTGGTGAATACGGCAAAGTGCTTTTGGGTCTGGATGTTCTGCACAAATTTATGTGGGTGCGTTTGATAGCTCGCATGTTTGAGGCTATGGCTGGCAATTTTGCCTATTCGGCCGATATTCAATTGTTCTTGAATGTTTTGTCGGGAGCGGCTTTCCTGCATGCAGAAGACTCGTGCATTATGCGTTATGTAATGGCCACTTACATCAATGCGGCCTTCAATTTCAAGAATATTTTCTCGACCAATGGTTATTTTATGATTATGCCTACACTTTTACAAATATATTCGCTGCATCAGACGAATAAACTGATTACAACAACGATTGAATATGCCGTCAAACAATTTTATTTGTTGAATCGTAAACCATTCATTTTGCAAATGTTCGGTTCGGTATCGGCAATTTTGGATACCGACGAGGATGGCATTTATGGTGATGCTCATAAGGTGCGGAATTTTTTGGAGAAAGAGTTGAACAGAGTTTATTTGATTTTTGTTGTATTTTAGGTCCAGTCCAGTTGTTTGTTTAATCTGCTGCTGAGTTTGGAGGATCCTTCTCCGGATCCTTTGAATATTGCCGAATTGGTTAAGGAACCTAAACCCTTGAAAGCTATAGATTTTTGCTATCACGATGAAGATGGCGATGTTACAGTTTTGGATTGCATTACTCTTTGTGTTATGGTCGTCTCCTATTCGGCAGAGAGTACACGAGGCTATCAGATGTTGGTCAGTGTGGAAAGCTATATATCAATATCAAAGATATTCTAGTGTTTTCCCTTTTACAGATCATTTTGGAGGCCATTTTGCCGTGTTATCTGCAGCAAATTCAATCACCCAGTTATATTCCATTGCAAGGAAAGTCGGAGCGAGACATTATTCTGCAACTGGCGGTGGCTATACGTACCATGGTCCACAACTGTGAAGGCTTGGCCAAGAGTTACAATGGACCATATCGTAATAGTCCCGAACATAAGGGTTCCTCGCAACGCAATTGTAGCCGAGGACCTCCTTGCTCACCCGGCCTTGACTTTGAAGATGAGTCACACTCGAAATATATTAATGATCCGCGCACTAAGAATATCATTGATTCCGGAGAAGATTCGGAAATGATCAGAACCGAATATCGCAGACCCAGAGATGTTCTGCTCTCTGTGGTGGGCGACTTCCTAAGCAAATCAACCACTCGTTTGCAGGAATTATCCAAGAAAATGCCCAAAGATGACAACAAACCTACCGAAGTTTTAGATGCTAAATGCCATATACGTTTGGCAGACATTGCTCATTCTCTGCTCAAGGTTTCGCCCTACGATCCAGAATCTATGGCCTGCCGGGGTTTGCAAAGATATATGCAAGCCGTTTTACCTAGAGCCGAGTGGTCTAATGACACCTTAAGGAATGCTCTGGTCACGATCTTAAGAAGAATCGATAAGGTATTCTTGAAAATCTCCAAGAAACCTTCGATACGTCGCAATACCGATTGGGAAGCAGCTGCCGGTCTCTTGAAGGGCATACATGAAACCATTGTTCGTCATCCTTACGTGCTGCACTGGCAACAAATGAAGACTTTGATAGGCACCGTGCAAAATCTTATTGTAAATGAGCCGGGCTCCTCAGCCCCGGAAGGTGTGTCAAGTGCTGGGGCAGCTCTTATGTCTCAGAATCCGCCGGCCTTCTTCTGCTCGACCGTAGTGCGTCTGGTGGCTTTGCAGGTGGTAAGTCCTGTCGATTGCTTCTCACTGGTCCAAATTTGTGGGGGCAGTGCCGAGTTCGCCACACAGGAGAAGGCCGAAGGTTATCTAATGCATTTGATAATGCCACTGTGCTTGAAAGTCTGTTCCGGTCGAGGAGTTTCCGATGTGGGAGAATTGAAAATGACCGATGTCAGTTATCTACTGACGGCTGTTCTTAACGCTATGAGTCCACCGGCGGGTCGGACGGGACAAGCAGTATCGCAAATAAATCGTGTAGGTGGTGATTTAAGAACCGGATCTTTGACTTTTACCGGTAGCAGAGATGCCAAAAGGCCGGCCCGAATTGCCGGTTCACTATATCAGGCTGCATTTTTGGCCCTACGCATTGTATGTATATGTTTTGAAAGTCGTTTGTCTGCCGAATGGCCAAGAATTGTACGCGTCATGAGGGATCTGGGAAGGAGAAATGAAGCTGCACCTGATCTTTGGAGTTTCTTGGAATTTGTAGTTACCCATAGGACACCACTTTACATAGTGTTGTTGCCATTCATTTTGCATAAGGTAAGAGGAGCGTAGATAGATTAAGCAACATTTTAGCTAATGCAATCTGCAAACAGATTTCCCAGCCGCCTATTGGAGATCACGAACGTCATATGCAGTTCATAATCCGAGAAAGATTGAGGGGTACTCCACCGCAGGGCGGTATAAAGTCGAAAGGCGCTTTGCTATTAGAATTGGCCAGGGATATGAGAGTTCTAAGGGAAGAGCTGGAGGAAAAGCGTTATGGTAAGAGTAAATACTGAAAGGAAGGGAAAGGGTTTTGAGGTTCCTTGTTGATAGAATGAAGATTTGATGACTCGTTAGTGTCATTAAATCAATGTTCTATGGCATCTGAAAATCAAAACTCAGAAATTTGTTTATATTTCCTTCATAACATTATCATTTGCAGATCGTGAGAGTTCTGATCAAAAGAAGAGCGACACCCCAGCGGCCACAAGCGGTACAGATGCTCATAATAAATCACAACAACGACCTTCTCTAATTTCAATTTTCACTGGTACCACTACAGGGCAAGCTACACACTCCCACATTTCTGCGGCGCCTATTGATTCCCGCAGCGGTTCGGGAGGCATTTGCACCCCTAGCGACACCCTGTCACAGCAAACATTACATCCTCCTCGAGAATCCCTCTCCAGCAGTTCGACGGGCAAAGATCATCACACAACCAGTGAAAGCCACAGTGGAGGCGATCAGGCGATCGGTTCAGCCCCAACTCTGATTGGCGCCGGTGGAGCCTCCGGCTCGGGAGTAGCATCCAGCCAGGGAACAAGTTCAGCCACAATTGCCACCGCTCTTCCGGCCGGAGTTACATCACAGCTTTCCCATTCCCAAAGTTTGCAGCAGGCTCCATTCAAGGCACAACCACCGAAACTGAGATTCGTCTCATCCGTAGAGTTTAGACATTCCTCGGGAGAAACTTCCACCACCCCACTCTCGCCCGAAAGTCCAGCTGAGGATAGTTCGGGAGATCACACACGCTCAAGGTTACAGAGAACTAAAGCAGCATCACGGAAAACATTTCGTTTGAAACGAAGTCGTTTAACACCCATGGAACCACCTATTAACGTAAGATACTCTCTCTCCAGTTCTCCAGACAATTAACTAACATTCTAATATAATTAATTCATTTTATAGGTTACCGCCTTGTCGCAAGAAGAACATCCCAAACCTATAGGTGAAATATCTTGGGATTCTGTGTCACAAACATCATCCACCTCCGGCTATCGTGACACCAACAGTTTACAAACTGGTCTATTATCACCCGATGGTTCATTGGGTGGTCTGACATTGGGTCGTTCACCCTCACAACATTCACTTTTAATGGTTTATGAGGGTCAAGATGAGGATACGCTTATATAACAATCACAGTTTGATAGTTAAGTTGGCAGAAGATATAAGATTTTGTAGACTTACCTTGAAGAAAGGTACATATGTAGATAGTAGTGAGAAGGAGAGGGAGAGAGATGTAACTGTCGGGAATATCCATGATATTATTGAGAGCAAAAATCTGATTGGATTTTCTTTATGGTGTGATTTGAATGCATTTGAATATATGTATATGTTGAAGTTAGCGTGTATTGGTGGTTCTTTTTTTATAATGCATCTTTAATACAGATAATCTGAAAAGAAATTATGAGAAAATATGCTAGTTCTGTTTTTATAATGCATCTTTAATACCAATAATCTGAATAGAAATTATGAGAAAATAATATATAGATGTCTAGACGTACTAAATGTCAATATCAATCAAATAAGTATTACAAATATTAAAACCTTCAAATAGGTTAATAAGACTAGCTTCACAAGGGCGAATTAGTAACTATAATAGAACAACGATCTGTAATCCCATTTCTTTTCCAAATTGTCTTTAGCTTACCATTATCGATACCGAGGTTGAACGACAGTCTTTATATAGTTGTTGTTGTAGCAGCTTGGAGACGCTGAGTTGATTATCCTTGAGTCTATTTCAATTACAGACTTCATTCAGGCATATATTCAATTGTCCGGATGTTAATTAACGTTTGTCTTTTAATTTCTGGGAATGGATGTTATTTCAGTGTCACCGTTTCAATTCTACTTTAGTCGTCATGCTGTTGTCTATTGTTGTAGCTCGTCCGGTGAGTTATTTTTAGCTGCAGAAACTCCAATTACGATGAAAGCATGAAATTTTGATGTTAAATTTTCCTGGCTGAACTGCTGGGAATCGAACCCAGCACCTTCAGAATCCAAGTCTAACACACAAACCACTAAGCTACTGAAGACCACATATACCATTTTATGTAGTTGATAGCTGTTGTTAGTATGTATTTCGTCGGAGTGAAGACATACCAATTCGATGCTCAATTTATAGATGTTCTTTGATAGTTCTGGACATCTTGCTCTTGATCATGAAAATCTCTTCCCACCCACCTGTCCTAAGGGCAACGATAAGAATTCAGGACATAAGACTTACATAGCGTGTAGTTTATGTTCCCACATGAAGATGATATTATTCTGAAGACATATCGCTCAGTCCTACCTTGCATGCTGTCAGATAAGATCTCAGATTCTGCGACATCCTACCTGGTACCAGGTTGCCGAGCGGAGATGACTCTAAGTGGTTGTTTGGAGACATATAGTTTAGAACTACTTTCTTTCTTTTTTTGATACCACTTTGATGGAGGATGGTCTCCGAGAACGGTATTCATCCTGTTTACCGTGCTGCTGCGACATCGTCAGAGTGAGTATAGTTCGGACCTGCCTGGTATGCTTCTCGAGTTAGAGGCTCTTTCTTGCACCTTTAGAGCACATGTTCTTAATCGTTAAGTTCTCTACGGATGTGTCTGAGCCTCTCTTCTTTTAAAGACACTGTTGAATGACGATCTTACATAGCGTGTAATTATGTTCCCACATGCAGATGGCATTCCTCTGAAGACATATCGTTCCGCGTAGTCTCTCTACTTTTGATACAACTGATGAAGGATGGTCTCCGAGAATCATATTCATCCGGTTTACCATGCTGCTGCGACATCGCCAGAGTGAGTATCGTTCGGAGCTGCCTAGTATGCTTCCAGAGCTAGAGGCTCTTGCAGCTCACGTTCTTTATCGTGAAGTTCTCTTCTGATATGTCTGGGACTCTCTTCGATTGATGACACTGTTAAGAGAACGATATTCAACCTAGTTGTTAACTGCTGCCATTTTTCAGAGTAAATATCGTTCAGACCTTTCTGATCTAGATACTCTTTCTTGTAGCATTGGAAGTTCTATTGTTGATAGTGGAGTTATTTCCTGAAGTGTCTGGTGCGGGAATGCTAGCAGTTGCTACTGTTACAGGTAGCTGTAGTTGCCATTTCTTCTTAGTAAATATCATTTAGACATACCAATTCGATCAACGACTTATGGATTTTCATTGCAAGCTCTAAATATTTCGCTCAGGATCATGAAAATCTATCTTGATCAACTTGTATAATGGCTATAACAATCCAGGAGTTAGGGCTTTCATAGCTAGTAATTATGCTGTCGAACAGAGATGACAATATGCGGTTCTCTGAATTCATATCGTCCACACAAACGTGCTACGCTCCCTGATCAGGTCTATGCTGCATTAGCATTACTCATGTCCGCCGTTGTTAACCGCTACTGTGACTTCGTCAGAGTGAATATCGTTCGGAACAATCTGTCCGATCTAGAGGCTCTCTTGTATCGCTGAAGCTTATGCTTTTCACCGTGAATTTATTTTTCGACGTTTCTGGATGAGCGCCCCAGTATGAACTAATGTTTTTGGTAGCTGATGTTGCTGTTTCATAGGAGTCAATATCCATTAGACATACCAGTCGGTTTATAGTTCCGTTGGAAGGAAATATATGCCTTATAGGCTCGGATCGGAGTAACCGATGAAATAAATAAATTAAAAAAATAATAAAGATCTCTCCTGACTGGTTAATGATGTTAACAAACCAGAATATAGAGCTTAAATAGGATTTAATTATGCTCTCGCGTGTGTGTCCCTAAGTGATTCTCTAACAAGTAAGAAAGTTTCAGTCGGGTAAACCGACTAAGGTATACCCTCACTTTGTGAGTAATGTAATATTGAATATTACACAAATTATTCTGTCAATTTTTGTGGGAGGTACCAGAAGGGGTTTAAGAAATACACCTATATTTCGCTGAATAGTAGATACTTTAAATACATTGCACTGTGCCGAATTATAACAGTTTATATGGACTGGTATATTAACGTTGAGATATTAAATTGTGGTATAATTTGGCCATTTTGTGTGGGAGGTACAAAAAGGGGCGTGGTGATAACGCTCATTTTTCCCTGGACTATAGGCATTATAAAAGCATTACACTGTACAAAACTGCAAGTAATTGTAAACACTGATATTAATGTTATAAACTGTTAATTTTTGGTGCAAAATGGTACCTTTGTGGGAGAGGTACCAAAAGGGGCGTGATAATATCGCCCATTTTTCAACGGACTGTAGGCACTATAAAAACATTACGCTGTACAAAATTTCAAGTATTTTTATACACTGGTATTAATGTTATAAGTTTTTAACTTTCAGTGCAAAATGGTGCATTTGTGTGGGAGGTACCAAAAGGGGCGCGGCAATAACGGCCATTTTTCACTGGACTGTAGGCACTATAAAAGCATTACACTGTACAAAATTTCAAGTATTTCTTAACTCAGGTATTAATGTTATAAGCTTTTAACTTTCAGTGCAAAATGGTGCATTTGTGTGGGAGGTACCAAAAGGGGCGTGGCAATTTCGCCCATTTTCCTCGAGTTGATAGCTACTAACAAACTAATACTATGTGTGGAATTTCAGAATACGTTTAATAGCAGTTATTAAAGAAACAATATTTCACAACATTTTAACCCTTTGTGGGGGAGGTACCAGAAGGAGTGGACCAATATGGCCCATCTTCGAACTTAGCCGGAGATAGAAAAAAATATTACCACATACGAAATATGAAGTCAATCGGTTAATCCTTTCGAGAGTTATCGTGCGCACCAGCCAGCAGACAGACAGACAGACAGGCAGACAGACAGACAGACAGACAGACAGACAGACGGACGGACATTGCTCATTCGACTTAAAATGACCCAAAACGAATATCTGCCGAACATACTTAGGGTCTCTCCTTCGATGTGTTACACTTTTTTTCGTAGCAAATGATATATACCCTCGTCACACTAAAGTGAGGGTATAAAAACGTAATAGTTCAGACCTACCTGGTACGCTTTCAGTTCAGATCTCAGGTGCGCCACAACTACTACCGAAGACTCGATTATTTTGATGACGTTTGGGGGAGGATGATCTTCGAAAACGATATTCATATCGTTAACTGCTGCTCAAACTTCGTCAGAATGAATATCGTTCGGACCTGTCTGGTACGCTTTCTGGTCTCGTATCTTTGGAGATGAAGCTCTTGATCCTGGGTTGTCTGTTATTGCTAGTTCGTTGGAAACAATATAAATTCGATCATCGAATTATAGATTTTCTTTGGAAGCGCTATATATCTCGCTATTGATAATGAAAATGGAGGCGATCAATGATATAAGACTTGGTAGCATGTCATTATTCTCCCGCGCTGAGATGACCTTCATACGCGGTTCTCTGAACACATATCGTTTAGACCTACCTATTTGTTTCCAGATCATATAGCAGCTTCGACGGAACTACGTCTACATCAGTAGGTACTGCTATTATAGCGTTAATTTATCTCCGCAGGAGCATGCTACTAGTCTCTTCATGTTCACAGAGCTAATTCTGCTAGGTCTGTATGTTCCTCTTCAGCGTCTCCTCATACCACAATGCCCTTGCAGAGAGTGCAACTGTCTCCGACTTTGTAAGAGGTCTACGACTTTTGTAAGGGGTGGCGATAGAGAAGCAGGCTTGCATAGACATTTCGTTCAAACCTTTCTGGTATATTCTCAGGTCAGTCTCAACTGCGCTAGAACTAATCGTGTCTGGTTGCGACTTCGTCAGATTGTATATCGCTCGGACCTGTTTGGTATCTCTTCCGATCTACAGACTCTTTCTTGCATCGTTGCAACTCGTGCTCTTCATCGCTGTTGTGGTGGCAGTATATGTTTTTGTTGTCCATTAGGTGTTGTTTTTATTTGCCTTGTGTAGTGGGTTCTCCTGTATTAGTTTTCAGGCCAAAGAAGGTTGCTGCTTCCACTAATTGGGTCCAAAGAGATCTGTGAACAATTTGAGTAGGTTCGTGTGGTCCATTGGTTTACATATTATCTTTGGCAGCACGGGATATTTCTCTCTGTTCTTGAAGATGGTGGCGATAAAAACTAGGAGATAGATTTTGCAAAGTATGCAAATATGTTTCCGTGACCCTAAGTGGGTCTCCAAAGACATATTGTTCACACCTACCTGATACGTTCTCAAATCAGATCTCAGAACTACTAGAGACTGTCACGATAGAATCAATTCTTAAGTTGAGACGATATTCATCTGCTGTTGTTAACAGTTCTGGACCTGTCTAGGACACTTTTCGATCTGAAGGCTCTCTCTGATACCGTTGAAGTGCATACTCTTGATCCTGAAATTCATTCCTGATGTGTCTGGGTGCGTTTAGACACACCAATTTGGTTGTCGATTTATAGATTTTTTTTAGAAACGCTGCATATTTCGCTTTTGTTTCTCAAGATCTCTTTGACGTGCCTGAATGGAGGCTGTAACTAAGCAGGTTGATCTTCATAAGTGGTTCTCAGAGGCTGTAACTAAGCAGGATGATCTTCATAAGTGGTTCTCAGAAGACATATGGTTCATGCCCACCATTTTACAATAGCAGGTCCGATAGAATCTTCGGCAGAACCACATCTACGCCTGTGGATACTTCTTCAGTAGCAATAATTTGTCTCCGCAAGGACATGATATTAGTTTACTCATGAAGGTATTCATCACAATTCCCAGAGCGCACTTTGCAAATTTACATTGAATTAAATGATGCATTTATTTATTCCATTCATTGACTATACTACCAATTATTAGATCCAACAATCTAATACAGCAGGATGGATGCGACGCTCTAACGATATTCAATCTGTAGTTGATAGCTGATGGTGCTAATTCGTTGGTGTGAAGGAGGTTTACATCTATCATAGGTTTCAATCTCTCGCTTTAGATCTGAGGGTTTATTCTCACGTAGATTTACATTGAGATCTTAGAGCGGCATTTTGGCAGTCTATATGTTGCTTCACAGGGTCTGGTTTACATTCGACTTTGGTAAAATGTTTCTACATATCATTTTGTGGACAGTTGGCTTGTTAATATTTGGAGTGTCAAATATCTTCACATTCTGCCACAGATCTTGTACAATCCACATAGCGAAATATGCTGCGGATTTCTGCCGTTTATCGCTGAAGAGATGGACTCATTTATTCAGCTAAGTATAAATGAAATCCCTCAGAGTTCTTATGGACTTTATACATTAGGCGGAATCATACAATGGAAATGAAATATTGGAGATGTAGATAGCGCCGAACATTTCTTTCGATCTTTGGTATTCACTGTTTAGTTGTGCGGGATTTAGACTTTCTGATGAGAAGAATATACTGGCGATGTCCTGAATGAAGTTGCTACGTTGAACCTATCGAAAGTATTCGATATTTCGAGAAGCACAAGCACCGTTCTGTAACACGTCCTATGTAGGTCAAGACTTCGACAAATTTGAGTCGGGAGGAGAAGTGTCTTTTCTAGTGCCGCTAGACGGGAAATTGGTATTTCTAGTTCGCATTTTTTTCGCGATTTCAGTAGCGGAACCATTCTGCCTATGTTCTATACTCGATTCCTTGAATATCTAATTATTTCACCATCAACGTGGACCTACAACACTACATTACAAACATGTGTTGTGACTGGTGTCACAAATTCCCACAAGTTTTCTATTTCTGACTAAAATAATACAGATAATAAAGGAGTTAGCTACTAATGTTTTTACGGAAGGTATTTATGGGGAACTGACGTTATGCCACAATAACTCTTACGGCCAATTCCACAATCTCCGGTTATCCTACAGTTAGATCTAACCTACAGTTAAAGCAGTCAAGTTGTATGAACTTTTTATTTTTTAACTGTGAGTTAGCTCTAACCGGAGGTTGTGAAATTGGGGGTCAATCGAATTTTTATTTAAAAAAAATATATAAAAGAATGTTGATTCCAGGTATAGGATTTCCACTTGCTTTTAGGAAATATAAATGTTTCAATTAGAAATGAAATAAACATTATCCATTTACTTCACTTTGCACTTGCAACACTTGTTATGATTACAAAGACGACCTCAGATGCACTTAGAGATTCGTGATTCAATTTACCACGAACACCAACACTTATTTTATCATTACACCGCTCCATTGAGGAATTTTCAGCTATGAGGTTATTTAAAAACCGCCTCATCTCAAATATATCTCATCTATCATTCAAAAACGAAAATGCTTTAAATGTCTACATACAATCAAAAAATAACAACACCGGCATATAATGTTTTAAATGTCTTTATACTAAAATATTTTTTACAATACAAAATATCTGTTTTGTGCACGTTGTTATATTCAATATATATGGTAATACACGAATATCCATAGCGTATAAGTAAACAATTTTGTGGCCAAACAACAATAGAAATGTGTCAAATTAAAGCCAATTTAATTTATATTTTTTTAGTAAATTTTATATAGTTTATAAAAACGAAAACGAATAAATGTTAAATGTTTTTTCCAGTAGGAAATCAGTGATATAGAAAGAAATCTATAATATGATGAAATTCGAACAAAATAAAAGAAAACTTAAAACCAAAAACTTACTTGTCTTCTAATTGTATAAAATGGGAACTAAAATTATGAATTGATTTTATTAGCTATTGCCTTAAGGCGGTTCTCTTTGACTATTTTACGCCACTCTAGCCATTTTTGCAAATCGGGATTTTCGCTGTTGCCCCGATCTTCCAATTGCATGTAGTAAGCTTCGCGTAGGATTTTAAAGGATTGTATACTATAATACGGCTGCTGGGTTACGGGATCAAAGTAGCGAGCAGGTAATCTGTAAAAATACATAAATATATTTAGCAATTACATTTATTAGTTACAATTTCTATAAAACTTACTTTGTTATCGGACATAGATATGGGGTACTTCGTTGCAATTTCTTCGTTTTGAATATGTTGCTGAAGACCTTTTCATCCAGATCATTTTCTAACGATATAAAAGTACGTTCACATTTTAATTTGGGATCATTTGGATCATGCGGCGCCACCGATCCTCGAGTTTGTTTACGCACCACTGGCATAGTCATAGAATGGTAGCGTATCATGGGTCCCGTAAATATACGCTTTGTAGGACGAGTTTTCTTTTTCTCCAATTCCATTTTATGGAATTTTTCTGAAAGCACAAAGAAATAAAATTTTATATAAGAATATTTACAACTCTGTATGCATATAAATGGAATTATCTTCTAAATATCGCATCTGTGGTTTCTTGGAACAACCATATATTGCAAAGAAATCTAAATGTTCGGAAAATTATGAAACTTATGAGAAAAACTGTTGGGAGACAGCATATGTCCCCTACTTCTACGACTAATTTATACCTATATCATAATTATGTATAGCCATTTTGTGAGTTGAATGCCGATTTTTAGCAAAAATAAAATTAACGTTTAAATTTCAAAATCTTTCTTTCATTAAAGAAAAAATTTAAAATATATTATTATGTCGTAGTTGATAAAGTTGATGCAAATTATTTTTAGCAATTTTTTCGATATTTTTTATGATTAAATAAAAAAGTAAAAAATGCAAATTTCTGCGAAAAAAAATACATTTCTTATTATTAAATTGAATATCTTCTGCGAAGTGTTCCCGTGAACATTGCTGTTTTAGGGAACCTTATTAAGATATTAATAAAGATTATTAATTAGTCAAAAAACACGTTGCATTGTAATTGACGAAAGCAATCACTTTTGGACTTTAAGCCACCAGCCAGCCATAGATTGGTTCAACGTGAAGAAAACATAGCTGTAGCAGCGAGTATCGAAGAATGCCCAGACATGTCGATTCAGATCCGTCCTCGGTATAGAGCAATATTAATCGACTTTCTGTTGTCAGAGCTCGGCAAGATCGATATATCCCTATCTATGATATGCCGCTAAATGCCATTCAAGGGACGCAACGCTCGATGTGGCGAAGAAAAATGTTGGAGACTGTCATTTCACAGCGAGCGATACTTAAAGTCCTTAAGAAGCCAACCACTTTTGAAAATCTCGAGATTTTACTGCCGGAATTACAAAGCATATATTGAAGCACTGCCAGAAAAACCGAAATGTAAATTAAAAAAATGCCAGAATTAATTGCATATCTCAAACCGCAGCACTATGGTCCCGAAGTCCTCTTTTCTTGGACAAAATTGTTAAATCGATTAGCGATTATTAAATGACAGCGTTGAGGCCCATTTTTTATGAAAGTTAACATCAGCTAACAAAACTGTCGAATTTGAGACGATACCAATCCACATGAGATCCAAAAGCGAAAAAGGCACTGTTTCATGGGGACTTTGGGCTGGCGCGTCCGTAGGCCTTTCAAATAAATTTCCATTACATCTCACACACACTTTGCTTTATGTTAATTCGAAACTGTGAAGCGCTTAATGAAAGACCCTTTAGTAGAGGTCATTCGCTTCGATTCGATAAAGAAATTCCATACAAATTTTATAAAACTCACATCTCCTCTCCTGAAAAACAACCTGATTCGACTTAACATACTTTATAATGGAGTTATCGAATTTTACAACTTTTTTATAAGCAATAATGGAAAATTGACAATTTCTCTGGCAGACAAATAATGTAAAATCCATAGTTATTAATAAAAAAAAAGAATATTCTCAAAAGAGGCTTTGTGTGTGAATTGTCCCGAACACATACATACATAATTTAGTCAGTCAAGTGATCAGTTTGGGATAGGCAGGAAAAATGTGTAAATTTAGTTGTAGGCTGCTGTTCCAAAAAATGTTATTAAACATTTCCGAGAACATATTTTTGTAAACTCAATTTAAGGCGCTAATCGACTCCGACAAACTTACCTAATGATTTTATATTTTCCTCTTCCGTAACTTTTGCTTCTTCCAGTAGCTCTTCCTGAGTTGGCATATACTCCTCCACTCTAACAACTTTTTTCTTCTTTTTACGAGCATCATCCATTTCCTTTAGACGTATTTTGGTGGCCTGTGTTTTAATGGCTGTCGAGGCCCGTATGGATTTCCTGGCCGAGTCAAGAACAGTGAATTTTGCTCGTGTCTTGCGTTTCACCGCTTTAGGGGCTTTCTTTTTCACAGGACCAGATGAAGATTTGTTGTCTTTTTTCGGCGGTATTGGTTCCTGTAATACAAATAACACCATTCATTGTAGGTCGTAAGGCGTCTAATGATACACAACATACCTTATAAGCTTTTGTATTGATGCCGGTGCGTTTACGTTTCTTTCCGGCTTCTTCATCATGGTCTGAGATGGGTTCATCATGTTCATCGATACTGAAGTCGGAATCGACAACGTCCTCTTCTTCATCCTTTTGTCTGCGCAGTGGACAATTACAATCAATTTGTGAATACATGTCATAAGGATAAAGAAAGTCCTACTTACACATATTCCTTATCTTCCTCCTCCTCTTGGAACCCACCATAGGATGTTTTATAGAATTCGTCCTCTTCCTCCTCGTCTAGAAGTTTGGCTATTCTGGTTCCAGCATTTGATCGGCGGGCTCGTGCTGCGGCCATTACTGTTTATTTTATTTTTTCGTCAGCCAGATGAAATAATGGTATTTGATTAGTTTTACTACTTATTACTTAATTAATTTATGATTTTTTCATCATATTAAATATTTGTTTGATTTTACACAAAATATTTTTCTAGTCTCCGTCTCGCGTCGCGACTTATTCGTGGCTGAAAAAGACAACAACCATGATACAATAATTGTAAAGGTAGTCTCATAAGCCCAACAACAAAAAGTCCGGTACAACCCTGCGTATTTTTGCCATTTTGGTTGTCAAATTGAACTGACAGATAGACGTCAGTGACAGAGTGAGCACAACAACAACAATTCAACAACAAACTCGGAATTTTGTTTGTTAAATAACAAAAGTTAGTGAAGAAAAATAAAAATGTCATAAAATCTCGATTTTGATTTTTGTTATCTTAATGTGACACCCTCCGGTGGTACTGGCCAAGTAACCTCATCGAAGAGAAGACGTAAAAAGTGCAGTAGTTTGAGATGTGATGTGGCAGTTGCAGTAGCAGCTAAATTCTTCGCCAAGAATTTGGAATCTTGGGCTATAGCAATGCAAAAACCACAAAGGCAACGAAAAGGAATTTTTTGCAAGAAAGCAACGAGTACTAAAGACAACGGTTCTCCTCCCCCTTATCGAGTGTAAATAGAGAAACGACGGCCACAGGAGAAACCATGCAAACCATTCAACAGCCTAAGCAACGTGACCGTGTACCGCAATAAGGATAAACGTCACAAACATTCCTGGAACGCAACAATCGAACGCCACGTATGTCAGTGGTGGCTTTTGAACGTCTTCATATGTAACAATGAAAAAAGTGAAAAACCCCCCGGAAACTGAAAAACAAATGGAACAACCTTCAACTAAAAAGAAAAACAGCGGCAGAAGATAGGTCGAAACGAAGAATTTGGAAGTCAATATGAAAGAAAACAAAGACGACTGTGGAAGGCGTCCGGCATCTTCAGTGAATAACTGGATATACGTAAATCATAAAGACTATTTGACACATTCAACTCTACGCTTAATTAACCAAACAGGGGTTTTTCGATAAGTATGTTTACATACATATCGTCATCAGAAACGAGAAAGGGCGTATCATAATATTTGAACACTTTACAGGACAGTTAAAAAAACTAAATAAAATGAAAAATTTTGTTAGAAAAACGGTGTTTTCAGGATATTACCTACAGATAAAGATGTATATATATATATTCACACAAACATGATTTATAACTTGTTTGTGAAAAATTGTAATGTGTCTAGGCGGAGTTTAAATTTTTATGTACAAAATGGTTTTAAATTACGATTTTGTAAACTTACTCTGTCTGTGTCTCATTGTCTACGAATTCTACAGTGTATTCAAAATCGATGCATCTAGAGGTAGTGTTAAATAGTATACATATACAATAAAATAAATTTAATGAACGAGCAACTGTGGTCAATATTAATATTTATTAGAAAATTAAAGCCGTAATTGATATTTAATAACGAATGTACAATATGTGCCGCCATAGAGTGATGAAGGAAGTATTTCATTTTATAATCTTACTCTGTTTCTGTTCGCATATCTGTGTATTCCAAGGGATTTTCAGGAAGAATACTAGAAAAAGATTTGTAAATAAAAATTAAAAAAAATTATTTATACTGATATGTTTCTTACTAACCCAAAGGACATATCCATCTCGTCATTAAAATTAATGTCGGAGCTTATCGATGGAAAACTGACACTAAATTAGAAAAAGGACATAAATATTCATTGCTTCCAATACTGGAGTTACTTACTCTAGAGGTGGCGTTTGACACAGATCAGACACAACAAATGGTATTGCATTAGTCAATAGCACGCTCTTTTTTGCTCCTCTTACAATATCCGAGGGCAAAAAATGATCGTCGCAGATGAACTGACCGCTTTCTAATGCAATACCACTAGCCTGATACCACTTCCATCGGAGCTCTCCATCTTTCGGTATTTTGAAAAACGATCCATTTCCATGGTCATCACGTTTGTCACAAATGCGACACTTGCGCATTTTTTCTTATTAGAAAAGTATATATTTTTTAAAATAAAAACAAACACACAATATAATTTTAAAACAACAATAATTTTTTATTGTTTTCTCCACTTTATATTATATTTTTTCACTCAGTCTTATTTTTTTCACTTCCTATTACTTTTTTCCAATTTCAATTTAAACTCATACGTTTCCTTTTTTCGCTCCCCACTGCTGTCAAAAAATGTAAACAAACATTTGGAATGTAAACAAT
Organism: Eudasyphora cyanicolor; assembly: GCA_963930755.1. NCBI lineage: Eukaryota > Metazoa > Arthropoda > Insecta > Diptera > Muscidae > Eudasyphora > Eudasyphora cyanicolor. Next base: position 194,706,800 of record OZ005734.1, read on the forward strand.
GAGATTGACAACCAAAATGTTGTCAAACACGCCAAAATAAAAAAATTGTAATCAGCTGTTAGCTTGAGACTACCTTTACAATTATTGTATCATGGACAACAACATGCAAAAAAATAGAAATACTTGTAATGTGGCAACTCTAAACTATTTGACAGCATGGCTTTCCATGTCATTCGTAAATAATAGGCATGTTTTCGTTACAAGCTAGCGATTTTAGTTTAGCATTTTGCAACGAAAACAACTGACTTCCACTAACTGGCGCTTAAGCAGTAAGTGGCGGATTTCCACTATCTGGTAGCAATGGTGTCATGAGTTGCGAAGAAAGAACAGTGCGAAACAGACAAAAAATTCGTGAAACGTATTTATAAAAAAAAATTTAATATTCTATGATCAATTGTTTACACTCTTTTTGCAAATATTAAAATAATTTCCCATTTTTGTTCTTCTTCTTCCCGCTAATTCACAATAATTGAAAACAATCTCTCCAAAAATGAGATGCCATACAGCGAAATATACTCGATTAAGACAGGAACACAAGCACCAAACTTCATCGGGAACTAATAATGCCTAAAAGTGATTAGCTCCCCATACAAATTAAGCGCCAATGGTGTAACGAAAACACGCCTAATGTCAAAAACAGCGGAAATTTCGTTGGAAAACTGTAGCGAGTAAGGTGACAGTTGACAGCTGTTTTGTGATTTTTGACAGATTTATAATAATAATTAAATATTTAAAGCCTAATGGAGATTTCGTTTGTGCAAAAAAATTTAAATTTTTTCTACATTTTACACTGAAACCATATTTTTAAGTTTGTTTGTAAAATGGCGCAGCCGTAGAGCGGGTTTTGATTTCGTTTGTAAAATTCCGCAAATGCGAAAATCATGATCAAAATCTATGATCAATTGTTTACACTCGTTTTGCAAATATTAAAATAATTTCCCATTTTTGTTCTTCTTCTTCCCGTTAATTCACAATAATTGATAAAATCTCTCCAAAAATGGGATGCCATATTGCTAAATGTAGGGTGCCCAATCTGGCAACATCATACTCGATTAAGACAGGAACACAAGCACCAAACTTCATCGCTAGCTTGTAACAAAAACATGCCTATTATGAAATATTTCTTAAATGGAAACCCAAATCAAATTGCTTTTTGTCTTACAACAAATCCAACCAATTACATATACCGTTGTGAATTGCTTGCATCACTCGTTGTACAAATTCAATAATTGTGAATGATTATTGGAATTGCGGATTTTTCATTCAGTGTTGTGAACGAAAATAGTGATGGCAATACAAGGGTGACACACGGTTGAAAGGGATGGATATATTGAAGCCACCAAGATTATTCGTTCTGGGTCCCTTTTTAAAGGCTGGGTTAGGGAAACGTAAGCGTAACGCCCCCGTAGCGTAAGGAATCAGCTGATTCGATCTGACATATGGAAATCGGTGCGATTAGCCAACGAAAACAAAACGTAGCATGTGAAACTTATTAGCAAGAATTTTTTTTCCCAAAGTTTCGTGAAAATTGAAATAAGTTAACAAAACAGAAGCGATCAAATCAGGAATAATAAATCCAAGAATCTTTATTGTGCTATCTAAATTCTCGAAAACACATAATTTGGCGGACAAAGGCAGTATTTGTTGATAACGATGTTGATAACAAAAACAATAAAAATTTCAATTTTAAATTCGCAATTGTATGAATGCATGAATTGTTATTAATGAAACGGTTATTAACCGGAGAAAGATAAAGAAGCGTGAGATATCCTTTGGACGAGAATTAATTTCTTCTATTTAAACACTTTTCCGGCAAGTGAACCAAGAAGTATTTGTCAATTTCACTCTCGAAGAAGACACGGAAACACTCGCACAAAATGAGCTCATGCCAGGTAAGGGTTAGTATAACAAATAATATCATACATATGTTAAATTTTGTATGTGCGAGTATGTACATACATATGTATGTAGGTATATGCTTTAGTAGATTTATATCTAGACCTTTGTTAAAAGTTATCAATATGTATCATAGAGAAATTGTTTTCATAGATTATTTAGACCGGTCTTTCGATTGATTAGATCATTCATAGGGTGAATGTGGTTGTTGCAATTGCCGGAAATTGAAAATGAAGTTCCATCTTTACAACTTACCTCCTACATTTCTGTGTAAAATATATTTATCCTCAATAAAATCTCACTACCCTGCATATTTTCTATGTTTGATAGATGACATTACAAGTTTTACTCTGTCTGATCTGCCGATACTTCATATTTCCACAGCATGGTCATCTACCCTAGGCTTTTGTAACCTGCAATATCATTGTAGAGTTCAGTAAAATACGTCTTCTACTAGTGTAGGGTGGAAGAAGAGAATAACTATTGCAATGTAGATGCCTCAAAGCGAATGATAAAAATTGTTTTTGAATCGATTCCATTTTATCAACTTGTAAATAAGTCCCGTATAGAAGGTCCCACAAAACAGACCAATATTCTACGATAAGTCTAAAAAGCTAAGAGAGTTATCGTCCTCACCTGTCAGATGGACGGACAAAAGGACAATGCTATATGCCCACTGTGGCATAAGAAAAAAAAGAAGGTATGTTCCAGTTTGTTCGCTACCTATGTTCGAAGATGGGCCATATTCACAAGTGTTAATATTCAGTAAAATATTAATTCTCCAATAACTTCTATACTTACTATCTGATTTTTTTTGTAATGCCGCAAATAGTAAGTTTTTCTTTCGCTATCACTTTGAGAAAAAATGGTTAAGTTGCTGCACCCCTTTTGGTACCTAAAACACAAAATTACCATTTAACACATAAAGTTAACAGCTTATAATGGCCACGCTTCTTTTGCTACCTCCTACGCGAAATGGTCAAATCATATCAAAATTAATGAATGGTTTACAGCTTTAAATACTTGTGCGCATAAATACTTATAATTCGGTGCAGCACAAAGGCATATTTCCAAGCTCCTTCTATCCCCAAACAAATTGGGAGATTTATTCGAACACAACTTCCCTTATCACATGTAGCATCTAAATATATTCATATTCTGTATTTTAGACAAATGGTGCAATGATTGTAACTGAGTAAAAAGTTTCCAACTTTCTGGCTTTCTGACACAATTCCATTCCATATTATTTTAAACTTCTTGTTTTTGAGATATTCGACACCGAAATAAGGAGAACCGATCATATTCCTGAAGTAGGGATGGGAGCTTTGGTTGAACGCAAAACTATGTGCGAGTGAGAAGGCCGGTGGAACCAGAGGTAGAACTTTACTTTCGCCTCCCTACCATAACACGATATATCAAGCGACACATCGAGCAATGGTGTGTGAGAACTGGCTCAGTAACATCACAAAGCCTAAGAATGCTAAAATCAATGGGTCAAATACAGCACTTTGTTGAACTGTAATAGAACGATAAACTGAGTATGTTTTGAGTGCCAGGACGCAGCGGAATGAATAAAAATGAACGACAAACATCTTGGCCTTAAATGGTATATATGTAACTGAAAGAAGTAGACTTGGAAAATGTGAAACCTTTCGAAAAGACAAAGCATAAAGATCTAAACCAGCTACCGTTATTTTTGAAATTTTCTTTTGGAAGAGGAGATGAGTTATTGTAAAGAAATATCAAACGTCGAAAAATTTGAAAATCGGTTGAAACTTAGATAATAAAATCAAAATTTTGCAGATATTGTTTTAAAATTTTGCAGAAAATAGATTCTTGAAATATAGATGTAGAATCTTTTTAAAGCTATGTGCCTATTAAATGAAATACACATTTTTGCACATATCATTAGGAAAACAACGTTGATCAATCTTAACAATATTTCCTATTCAGCTCAGAGAGGGTGGTTTTGTGGCATTCAACTTGATTGATCTAAAAATTTAGGTATCGGATCAGCATGACAGGTCGCCGATATCTAACTAGTGATTCGGTGGCATCTCGGCCCATGTTCTGATGTATATCACCCAAAATTGGTCCCCACATCTTGGCACTGTAGAAAACGTATTTTTAACATTATTTTGCACCTGTGAAAATGGAGAACATAGGTCCATGTTTTGTTATAGTTCCCATATAAACCCTCTTCCGGTTAGACTTCTTGACGCTCTAGGGGAAATTTAAATATTTTATATTAAAACTGGAGTATAACGGTCCATGTTTTGATATAACTCTCTTATGAAGGCCTCAAACGAATTTGACTTCTTGCTTGTGCAGATGCTTCGTTTCTTAACCGATGTATCTGGAATTTAGAAATGTACTCTTTTTAAGATCGATCGATCAGTCGGACCCGCCCGCCTTGCTTTAATATTTCCTTACTGATTTTTTTTTTTATTAATAAACAAAAATATTATCTACTCTTTTCAGAGTAAAGCTGTACGCCTTCTAAAATGTTTCTGCGGCTGTCAGGACATGACATTCGATGAAGTGCAACGAATATATTACCTTACAATGCAGCAAACTTTAATCGATCGCCAGGCAGTGAAGCTATTCAAAAGTTATCTGGAGCAAAATCGCTGTGGCGATAAATCTGTGGCCCAACAATACCTCGAAGTTTACGAAAAGTGTGGGGAATATATGAAACCACATATAAGTGTCATAACACTGGACGAATTAGATGACTTGGTCGATTTGGGTCTACCAAGCGATTTGGAAGACGAACTATGTGATAAAATTAAAACCGGCGATTGCGATAGCATAACTCGTTGCCTGTTTCGTATACAAGGAGATGTACGAAATGGAATCGAAGCTAGTGCCGAATATAAAGGCTATAGAGATGCTCTGCTAAAGAAACTAAATTTATAAGGCAGCTAACTACAGCAGAGAAGTTGTCACAACACGAATGGGTGCAACTCAGGAACTGTTACCTTAAGTGCTTTCATCAATACGATATTATCAAACAAAGACAACAACTGCCCTGCCTTCTTATATGTACAATATGATCAACAGCCGCATCCATCGATCACATCACTGCACTGAAATAAAATATTTAAGAATAATATTTTGAGACTTAAACATCACAATTACTTACTACATACATACAAACAAGCTTTGATATATTTCACCAACATATTTATGGCTATTTCCTATTTCTTGTTGATAAGCCTCCCTCCAACTTTTATTACATGTACATTAATTTTTTATATGTATTAACTTATATTCCTTTTTTTAGTATAAATCTAAAATTCCTTAAAAACAACTTTTACTGTAGTTACTTAATTAGGCTGCTTTTTTATTTTGCTTATTTTTATCTGTTCTTCAGGCAAGAACCCATGTCATGTATACAAATGTATTTTTATTTAGCTTTATCAGATAGTAGTTTTTTTGTCCCTTTGTACAATATACAAAATCATTTTTTTAAATAAATCAATGAACGAAAATCGAAGATAAAGTGTTTTCTTTATTATTTTATATATAAACCCTGTGGGTTTCTTAATAATACATAATCTCCGAGACTATATTTATTTTTGCATTATGTATGTCTTTTTTGTGTATAAAAACTACTATTCGTCGATAGTTTCACTATTTTAACTATATATATTTTGAGACAGATAAAAGTTATCAGTCCCAATTTCAAAATATTATAGACCACAAGATCGGGAATGAGTTTATTCAACGGCGTAATATGTATTTTAAATAAAAAACAGTTTTTTTTTTTAGCAAAATAAGTAAAAACTGACAAGTTTGGCCCGTTCGAATCGTATGTAGTATCCACCTTGGACCGCATACAATAATATAATAGGGGAATATCTACTTAAGAATTCCAAAGAACTGTTCATAACACTGTGCTAGTCTACAAATGCAACAGAAACGAGAACCTATGATTAGAAATAATTCGACTATACTGAATCCAATTGTGGTAACCGTTTTTCTAGTATAGAATTTGTTTTCGAGGTATTCGAACACAACGCACAGTGAGCTACCCAGTACAAGTTAGAAGGCAAAAATTATTTAAAGATTTAAAGTAGATGGATTGATTCAATGTTCACACGAGTATGGTGACAATTCTGCGTCGATTGCACTTGGTTTCATACAAATTGCTTCAGGAGAACCAGAGAAATCCTGCCTGTCAGCACCACACCTTTGTTTGGACCCCCACTTTGACGGCCGAGAACTTTTTGAACAGTCTTTTATTGAAAAGAGCATCGTTTTTAAGCAAAATATGTTCAAATCAAAATTCTAGAGCAGCTTTTGTACTAAAAATGAGAACTGTTTGAATAAGATGTCTTTAATGAGAATGGAATTGGAAAAATAGTTTTTGAAACTTCATCTTTGACCTACAAAATTATGACTATTAGACGGTTCTAAACACCCATGGTTATTATTGGACAAACACAAAATATCGATTTTGATTTTTTCCCAGACCCTGCAAATAGCTCATTGCGCAACGTTTGGTGGAATTTAAGAGACGTTAGTGATCTCGGTGGTGATTTAGAAGTGGAAGACTTCGGAAAACTGGCTCCAGTCCAAAGAACGAAATAAAGGGAACCCTTGTAAAATCATTTTCCTCAAAACCGTCGTCCCAGCTTCTCCCCCTTAGCTCTAAACCTTTAGGAGGAAGTTCACCACTAAGCTACCTGCCAGAGAGGAATGGATTGGCAGAACATCAGGAAATAGAAAACATCTCCACTTCTACACAAATGGTTCGAAGCTTCATGAGAAGTTTGGCTTCGGAGTGCACTGTAAAGAACTGACTTGATATAGCTCATAGACTACCGGATACTTGTAGTGCCTATCAAGCCGAAATAATGGCAATAAAAGAAGTCGTCAGTCAAGTGGCTGAGTCGTCATTTACTCAGACAGTCCGCCATAAATTCTCTTAATGCCACATCCCTAAATTTGCAAACAGCCCTCGACTGACGCAGATCTCCTAACGAGATGGCTGAAGTTTAGCATACATCTCATATGGGTGCCTGGGCATAGGGGTATCCCGGGGAACTGTAAAACCGTGGAAAGGGGGCGACATTACAAATTCTCGAAGAATTTGCATATGTTGGTACACCATTGTTCACATGCAAGTTTTGGCATCGGCAAGAGGCAATCAGGCAGTCCAATGAAAGATATACAGAAATCGGCACCTGCGGGGGTAGCTAGATAAATCAGCCAAGATACAAACTGGGAAGGTTGAAATATCTCCTCCTACTAGATATTTCAACCTAAATACACTTAAACACTTCCTGACCAAAATCTCGAAAAAGGTATTGTCAGTATTCAAGGAACTTTGACATCGGAAGATTTTGGTCCATGGCGAAAAATAGGAGATTGCTTAATTAGACGTTGTTTTTATGACCACTTTAAAATTCTCCAGTTATCATACAACTAGAACTAATGACAATGTTGTTTAGATATCGCTCACTCACTTCAAGTGTGACATATCTGAAAATTTAAAATTGTTGAGGTTTCCTTACCAAAATGCGATTTTTGCAAATGTCCATAAATTAATCTCAGCGAAATTTGGATTATAAGTAAACAACCATATTTCAGATTATTCAAGCGTTTTTTAACATCATATTTCAGGTTACTTATCTTTTTATACGGACTTAAAGTTTCACATCTTGTAATTTTAAAATTGGAGTTATGTCACTCTTGAAGTGAGTGAGCGATGATATATAGTGCTTTCAAACCTCATTATTACTTAGTCAATGGAATTGTTTCTCCCAAGTTTTTATTTATGGCTACGTGTGCTTGTTAACTATTCGAAGTGTTTATCGCTGCATTTTGAATATTGCGCTGTAATAATCACGTCCAAGTATTCTTTTCCAAATCCATATGAGAAATATCTTTCTTTCTCGTAGTCATCATACACAGCTGCATCATTCTTGCGCTTATACAAAAGTACTATTTGATCCCCTTCACCATTTTCATACAAATTCACAAATTTCTTCTTCTATATTCTGTTTAAATACTACAATAGATATTTATTTATATTAAGTGATGGATGATATTGTTACACATTAAAAGCAATTAATTAATATCTTGATTCGAAACATTTGCATAATTACATTAATTGAGTAAAACTAAAAAGTCATAAAGTCTAAAAATACTATTGATTAAAGGAAAGAAAAAAAGATTACTACACTACATGAGTTTTGTAAAATAGCTGTACAGCTACTCTCCCTCGCCTCCAAATGTTACGCTAACTATGTATGTGAAAAATCAGCTTTGTAAAGCCATTTAATATTTTTTGTATATCTTTAAGATTTCTTCCAAGAGTAAAACATTTCCATGGGTTTGTTCACTTTCCAGAATTTCTCATTGACTTGATGTAAAGTCTGATTGCCGTTCAAAATCACCAGTTGTGATGGCTGCGGTGCAATGTAAATGCACAAATTAAGCATACGATAGGCCTCGGGCAACTCGGAGCCCAAATCCAGGGTCATACGCAAAGCTAGATATTTGCTGAGATGATCAACTGCAATGAGAATAAATTGGAATAATTAAATAAAAAATTAATTATTAAATTTCAGTTTTTTAGATGTCTCACCTGTCGCATTGGCCGTTGTCTTTATATAGCGTATACAATTCTCCTTGAGTGCTTTCATCAATTGATTATCTCCGGCCATTTCTGTGGGGTGGGGTTTGAAAACCAGCTCAATTTCATCATTTATACCCAATTCCCCATTACCTTCGCCTTCGGTATCGATATTCGAATCGCCCTCGGTGCGACAGTCCATTTGTGAGTCCGACTCCGATTCCTCAGACCTTTCGGAAGTTAGTACTGACATGGCCCTTTTCGGCTTTGAACTGCTCGAGTTAGATGGTACGGGGGAAGGGGTAGAACGCACCGAGGGGGGATTGGAGGCACCATCTTCTATGCGAGTCGAAGAAGTGCTAGCGCTTTGGCTCAGCACCGTTGAGGAAGTTGGTACTAAACTCGCATTAGTAGTGGAATGGGTGGGGGGAGGTGGTGTAACTGCTGGCGGAACATTTGGCGGCCCCGCGGAGCTTTCCCTATTACTGTCACTCTCATTACCATTTGTATTACTTTCATTCGAAACATTGTGCGGATGTGACGAGTTATGAGTTGTGCCATTTGCTGTGCCTCCTCCCCGGCCACCACCGCCGCTGCCCTTAGTGCGAAAACGCTGTGGCCGGTTCTGGCTTTGTAATTTAATGCCTTCATTAATGGAGTTGACCAGAGCCTGCTGTGATTGTGTCTGATTGAATTTGGCCATGACCTTCTCCTGTATGGCCTCATACTCCTCGCGGCTGGGATATATTTTCGATATCAACAAATCAAAATTGGGATCTGGCCGCAGAGAACGCTTTGACACCAACTTTTTACGGCAGGTGGGACACTCTTTGTTGCCCGACCGCAAAGCGGTTATAATGCAGTCCTGGCAGAAACGATGCAAGCACTCCTTGGTGGTCATTGTTTTCTTGAGCATATCCAAACATATGGGACACATTAATTCGCTGTGTAAACTTCTCGGTGAAACTGCAATTTCAGTGCTGTCGGTGATTATTTCCTGGGGTTTGCGTTGCAATTCATACAACGACAAATCCCAGGTCTTGTTCTGGGCTGGTTCCAAGGATGCCATTTCACCAAATACCTAAATTTTTTGTAAAATTTCGAGGAACTTTACTTTCTTTTCTCGAGTGAAACAAAAATAATATTACAAAAAACAAAACTAAACGAAAGTTTTCGCAAAGAAAACTCAACGAAAACATATCGGGTACCCGAATCGTATTTTCAAGAAAATCGATTGATACCGATTGTTGCATCATTTTTTTACTCGGATTAGTGGCAAGTACGTATCGTAACGCCATGCATGTTTCTATACGGTTTACTCCAGTAACACAATGCAAAACAACGTAGCGTTAGAGCTAAACAAAAGGCGTGTTTTAGTTCCACCAAAGGTGCTAAGTTAGAGCTAAACAAAAGGTGTGTTTTCGTTCCACCTAAGGTGCTTAATTTGTATGGGTAGCTAAGCATTATTAGTTCTCGATGAAGTTTGGTGCTTGTGTTCGAGTATGGTGTTGCCAGATTGGGCATTCTATACTTGGCAGTATGACATCTCATTTTTGGAGAGATTGTTGTCAATTATTGTGAATAAGGAGAACAAAAATGGAAAATTATTTTAATATTTCAAAAAGAGAGTAAACAATTGAACATAGAATAGTATATTTATGTTTTATAAATAAATTACACGAATTTTTTGTCTGTTTCGCACTGTTCTGTCTTCGCAACGCATGACACCATTGCTACCAGATAGTGAAAATCCGACACTTATTGCTTATGTGTCAGTTAGTGGAAGTCAGTTGTTTTTACAAAAAATATGTACTATTCTTAAGTTCCATAGTTTATTATCATCTTTCAATGCCTTTTTTCAAAAGAGAATTTGATAAGCTGCTGAAAAAAATTGCCACAAGACAATTTTTTCAAGCAAAGTTTTTAGGAGAGAGAGGCAGGCGGAAAGAGCTCTCCGCATCTCTCTCCTACAATCTTTGACACTTGATTGCAAAACTGCCTCATGTGTAGCAGGACCTAGTGTAAATCTGGACTAATGCAAGTAAAAATGCAACCCTGTAGCAATGTGTGTTATCATTACCCCTTTCAGTTCTCTTCTTCTTTTTCTATAAAATTATTCTTCCGTTGAGTTTTTTGTGTTCCGAGTTTTGCAATTGCTCGTGATTATTTTAATTTATTTCCTAGCATTTTTTTATTGGTCTAATGTTTGAAAAGAAAATTATTTCCATGTGCGGGCAGGAGAAAAATGCGAGGATCGATGAATGTTTTTGCAGCATCAAGCAATATTTTGCTACACCTAGCGAAAAACAAAGCACGTACTTGCTTAATCTTTGCGAATTCGTTTATGATAATGAACCAACCCCGTATGTTACGAATTCAAGCATTAGCGGTTCAATACATTTATTAATGTTATAAGTAAATAAAACGTTAACACAACAAACATAATTGCAAATTTGCATTTCGCATTCATGAATCACGTCTAAACAAAACACATTCGCATGTGCAGCAACACAGTATTACCTCTGTTTTTTCTCGGAATTCAGCTCGTAACCCTAATGGTGGCAGTCTCTTTCGTATCATTCGCCTTTATGTACTGCAAAATATAATTCCTGCGCTCTATAAAAAACATACACACTCATTATTAACTTTTAAAATTGAAATTTTTATAAGTTTAGGTTGTCAAATATTCGTAGGCCGACACCATTTCTATTGATTCTAGAAATTTCTGCAATAGGAAGATGTCACTGGATTTTGTAATCATCTTATCCTTCTCATTCCATAGCCCAGAGAATCATCCACAATATCAAACAGGTCATTAAATTCTATTTCTTCGTCATTAATTTTCATTTTTCACGTCTTTATAAATCCTCGTGGTTTTTTCTTCTAACAGGGATGCCAACATAGTGCTTTCCGCACCAGATTTAGTGCTTTTCCGCCCCCAATACGCGAAAAGTGTTCACTTAGTGCCTAACGAAAAAAAGTACTAGGTGTACGCTTTTCATATTTTTTGTTGGTGCTTTTGACGCTTTTCGTACATTTCTCCGATCAGATCTGCCAACATAAATTAACCACCCTTTATTTTGCTACTCCCTGTTATCAACATATCCATTCTAAGCTATGCTAAGTGCAAAAAGGTAGTTTTTCAGAAGAGGCGATCAAAGCTTGATGCATTTTTTAAATTTGAGTGCAATTCCTTTACAATGCAAATCAAATGGCCTGTACTGTTTGGTGAATAACTTTTGATTGGGTTGACGGATAAACACCAAATTTTGACTGAATATAATTAAGAATATTTAGAAATTAAAAATGTTCTCTTCCTTAAACTATGCCAAGTCGACTTAGCATGTTTTAGAATGGAGGTATCGATATTTCTATGCACTTACATTTATCTCTCTGATTTAAAAATTACTGATATCACTTCTGCAGTTCAAATGTTATTTAAATGTAGACGTACAAAAAGTAAAACTAAATAGCTTTTTAAAACCATACAAAATTATTGCCGACAAACTTTGGTTTTATAAGTTACCAAAAAGTTTGGAAGTATCGTTTTAATTAGGGAAACAATTAAAACGAAAAAGAAAAATTGTTTTGTGCCCTTTTACGCCTTTTGTCTGAAAATTTACGCCTTTTACGCTTTTTCAATTTTTCATTACGCTTTTGCGCCGGAAATAGTTGGCATCACTGTCTTCTAAGAACAGACAATAACAAATCCAATGAACAACACAAAGCCGAACAAATAATCAGCAACCTTACGACGACAATACATAACGCAACGCCGGTCAAAAAATCACCCCCGTTTCGTTGATAATTAATGAACGAATCAGTGGCGATTTTTCATGCACGTTACGTTTATAAATTGGTACCAAACGGTGTTTATTTTGCAACGTCTGTTTTCCCTCTAGAGTAGGGACAAGTGTATTTTAAATTACCGGGAATTACAGACATTATACCTGCTAAGAATATACCGATCCCGAATTATTTTAACGAATTGAATAGCAGGAAAACATAAGCCAAAGACAAATAGAATAAAAGACATTCCTTCCAGTAGGCCCCTAGGGTCCAATATTTTGGGGAATTTGGACCCCCAAAATCAGTATTATACTCAAACTGTTAGTAACGCATGATATACGAAACCATAAAAGCGAATGGGCTGAAAATTTAGCAATATATTCAGATTGGGGTCATTTGTGTTTTAGAATTATTTTCACCGAGATAAATAGCGGAGTGGTCAAGTTATTTGAAAAATTCGCTTTTCCAGAGCGATTGTTAATGAAATTTAAAATGTATGTGTGGTTTGTATTGATAATAGTTTGCATGTATGATTCTAACTGCTAGATGGCGCTGTAGTGGATATATGGTCAATATAATTTATTTATTTTTTCCTGAAACTCGGGATGTACGTATTTTTGAATAAAATATCAATGAATAAGAAACCAATACATTCCAAACAGGACGGGCAGGACAACGTCTGCTGGGGTCAGCTAGTAATGCTGTAAAAATAGAAAAATATTATCCGTTAGTCCCATATGGCCCAGTAAAATGGTGGCTCTGGTCCACAGAATCTATACTATACTTGATTTTATTCTTAAACAAAAATAATATGCAAAAACAACTTTTCTAAAGCCCCAGTGACATGCAAAGAAAAGTATTCCATTTAAAAAACTAGTAAGAAAGTTCAGTCGGGAAAACCGACTTACGAATCCCCTCACCTTCAGTCCAAAAAATATTCGTAAATTTATTTTTTTTGTTTTAATTAAATTCTTATCAATTTAAATTGCATGTAATAACTTTAAGTACGCGCTGGTATTAAAGTTATAAGCCGTTAACCGTTTCTTCAAAATAGAACGTTTGTGTGGGAGGTTCCAAAAGGGGCGTGCCAATGATGCCCACTTTTCAATATGGATAGATACTATAAAAAAATTACACTGTACAAAATGTCAAGTATTTGTATGTACTGGTATTAAAGTTATAAACTGTTAACTTTTGATGCAAAATGGTAAATTTGTGTGCGAGGTACCAAAAGAAGGGTAGCAACTTCGCACATATTTCACTGGACTGTGGGTACTATAAAAACATTACACTTCACAACATTTCAAGTATTTGTATGGACTGATATTAAAGCTATAAGCATTTAACTTTTGGTGCATAATTGGCCATTTATGTGGGAGGTACCAAAAGGGGGTGCTAATAACGCCCACTTTTCACTGGACTGTAGGTAGGTACTATAAAAACATTACACTGTACAAAACTTCAAGTATTTATATGTACTGGTATTAAAGTTATTTGCAGTTTACCTTTTGTCCCTTTTGTGTGGGAGGTACAAAAAGGTGTGGGGCACTTCGCCCATTTTTCTCAAGCTGATAGCGACAGATAAAATATTACTATGTGTGGAATTACAGAAGATTCGGATAAGTAGTTTAGAAGTTATCAGAGAATCAATACTTCACTAAATACTAAATACTAACGCTTTGTGAGGGAGGTACTAGAAGGAGTGTACAAATATGGCCCATCTTCGAACTTAGCCTGAGATAGAAAAAATATTATTACATACCAAATTTGAAGTCAATTGGGTACTCCTTTCGAGAGTTATCGTGCGCTCCAGCCAGACAGACGGACGGTCGGACATTTCTCAAATGACTTAAAATGTCCTAAAACGGATTTCCGCCGAAAATACTTGGGGTCTTAGGTCACTCCTTCGATGTGTTACACTTTTGGCTTGTAGCAAATGATATATACCCTCCTCTCTAATGTGAGGGGATAAAGAAACGAAAATTTTCACCGGCGTCGCTTTTGTATATCATACATTTACTTATTAGTATATTTCATCAAATTATTTTTCTGTACCATGAATTTTTACATTTATATTCATTTAGAAATAACAGGTGGCGCAAAAGTAACCTTTCGATGTTATGTTAGACGCGATTGGCGGTCAGCAGCTAACAGCTGATGCACCGTCTGGACTTTGTACGGAAACATCTTCAAATCTTGTACCAAAATTCGCTGTAGAGACCGTCGACTGATACCCATTTGCGTGGCACGTCGTCTGGTCGATGTCGACGGCGCTTCCATGACATCCTCGGCTACAGCAGCAATATTCTCTGCAGAACGGCTACTCCGAGGTCTGCCACGCCTGGCAGCATCTCGTGTTGTGCCAGTCTCTTCGAGGCGAGCGGCTAAACGTCGCAGTGTTTCACCAGTAGGCGTTGGACGGCCAGGAAATCTGTGCCAAAGTCACCGACCGATTATTTGTCAAATAAATAGTCCGCGTTCTGGAGCAGTGTAGCGTAACATTGTTTATTAACGTGTATTTCGCATGTGTTTACTACACAAATGTCAAAACAGAACTGACATTAGGGGCCAATCGCAAAATTTATAGCATTTTCTGATAGGAGGATTACTTTTGCGCCACCTTGTACAAATCACATTTTTTTTTTTGAAAAAATAACATAAAAATACCTTAACGGCCAATGCAACAATCTCCGGTTATCCTACAGTTAGAGCTAAACTACAGTTATAGCTGTCAAATTGTATGAAATTTGTATTTTTTAACTGTGAGTTAGATATAACCGGAGGTTGTGAAATTGGGGGTAAGTCTATTAATTTCCTTAAACTACATAGTTTGTGCCATTTTATATTAAAATTAGCAAAATGTGCTCTACTGGATCCATGTTTTTTCAATATTTCCTTTCGTGTGAGTATAATATAGATTTTCTACACTTGGGCTCTAATTTTATTGCGCCTCAGGGGACTACGGGATCCACTTTTATAATTTTTTTCATATTAAGGCTATATTCTATATTTCTTTTCGTTTGAGTAAAATATTGATTTTGGAGTTCTAAGTCCCCGAAAATATTGGACCCTTGGGGCCTATTTTGTCATATTTAGGCTATATTCGACATTTCCTTTCGTTTGAGTATAATACTGATTTTGGGAACTAAGTGGAACTAAGTTGTTTTCTTTGCAAACTGCTGAACTAAAATTGCTAGTATGTGACGAAAACAAGCTTATTATTTATGTTGCTGCATCGACTAGCTTCGCAGTGCAATAAGGGGCCTATTGGTAGCATATTTTCAACACAATCGAAGAAGGGCGTAACAACAAGAAAAATGGAAGTTAGGTTATTGATGGATTTCGGTACACTGCATCAAAATACACTTCCTGACAAAGTGTTAGCCACCTACTATCAAAAATGGCGAATTTATTAACGAAATTCAAAAGGGCCTAACAACAAATTATTTATGGGCGAAGTTGCCACGCCCCTTTGGTACCTCCCACACAAATGGACAATTTTGAACCAAAAGTTAATTGCTTCTCACTTTATTACCAGTACATACACAGACTTGAAATTTTGTACAGTGTAATGGTTTAGTATTACCTACAATACAGTGAAAAATATTGATACGCTCCTTTTGGTACCTCTCACACAAATGGGCTATTTTGTACCAAAAGTTACCAGCTTATAACTTTAATACCAGTGCATACAAATACTTAAAATATCGTACAGTGCAATACTTTTATAGTACCTATAGTCTATAGAAAAGTGGCCGTAATTGGTACGCCCCTTTTCGTACCTCCCACAAAAATGGACCATTTTACACCAAAAGTTGAGAGCTTATAACTTTAATTCCAGTGCATTCAAATACTTGCATAAGGTAAGGTTTGGTACTTCTCACACAAATGGACCATTTTGTACCTAAACTAAACAGCTTTTAACTTTAATAGCAGTACATACTTTAAAGTTATTAAATTGATAATAATTTAAATAAATCAAAAAATAAATTAATTTACTAATATTTTTCTGAGACTCAAGGTGATGGGATTCATTAGTCGGTTAACCCGATTGAAGTTTCTTACTTGTTTTTTCATAGTTAAAAATATCATATTTCACAAAAAAATTATAAATCATGTTTGTGTGACTTTACATATGCATCGTTATGGATCGGTATTATCCTGAAAACCCCGTTTTTCTAACGACAACATACTTCATTTAATTTAGTTTTTTGCTTCTCCTGTAAAATTGTCAAATATGATGACACGCCTCGTTCTCGTTCCTGATGACGATATGTTACTTTCGAATTATTGGTATATGTATACAGGGTTTTACAATAAGAGTGATATGATTTATGATGGAAATTCAAAAGTTTTTTATATAATGTGAAGTACAATCGATACAATTAAGTTCTAAATACAAAGTCATTCAAATGACCTCCACGACTTCTTCTACAGGAACGAATTTGATGAACCCAATTTTCGAACACTTTTTTCCACTAAATCAAGTCGTATGTCATGAATGGCACGTTCATTATTGACATGTAACGCTTGTAGAGAGTCCGGTTTGTTTCGAAAGACCAGTGACTTCAAATCACCCCATAAGAAATAGTCTTATGGGGTTAAATCACAACTTCTTGGAGGCCATTCAATATCACAATTTCTTCAAATAATCGAATCTCCAAACTGTTCTCAGAACGGTTTATTTTTTGTTATCAATCTATCCTTAAACGAAGATTTTGTTCCTTACCTGTCCACTAGGCCGCACAGTGTGACTTTTTGAAATTTTAGGATGCCAAAAATCATAACTTCCGTGTGGAATGCGGTATTCTACTGAAATTTTGAATTTATACTCCAAGGGTGTATATAACATTACAGAACAAAAATTGGGGTGGCCCGCCCACTTTACGCACATTAACACGCCCACTTTCCATATATGAGAATTTTTATATATCTAAAAACGTGGTCTACATAAAACATTTATTATTTATTATTATGTTTTAATATATATATGTATATATTTTATTTTATATATAATATATTATATATTTTATATATAATTTAATATAAACTAAAAGTGTATTGCTTCAAAATATTCAGAATTACTTAATATAACTAAATAAAAAATATGCACACTAACTGGCATCATACCCATATATATATATATATAAATATAATATATTATATTATTATATACACACATAGTTATTCAGAGTCAGGATATTCCTCTTCAACTTCTGACAATAAAGCAAGGACTTCTGAACTCAGTGCTCGTTTTTTCGTTGCGGTCGATTTACGTAAACTGCATATATATGGGTCTGAGGATATAAGTAACCTGTTTAGTAGGTCAGTGTTGGTATCTATTCTTGAAGTTTTTTGAGTAAATAGTTCTCGATAATTCCTTGCATCCTTATTTCTACCTTCTTGGGCTTCCTCGGACAGCTGACCAATTGGAAGAATGCACGATGTAATTATATCCTTGCCATGAAAAAGAATTTTATGCACAGTAACTGGCATCATGTACCACGAATATTCAGACAAGTAAAGTTCTCTTGTCTCTATTGCGTATCGATCAAAGGCAATGTGATTAGTTTTGAAGCCGCATGCGATGCACGAAAGAATGGTATGAAATCTTTGCAAAAGTTTTTCATTTAAGCCTGTAATGTTAGCCGTAGTTGTAGGATCTCTGAAAAACCTCCTAGCAGTATTCCCATCATTGCTGTTTAGGCATATCAACAAGTAAACCGACTTCATCTCTAAATCTTTTTTGGATGTGTTGTTTTCTACTTTTAACTATCTCTTTATTTTATTCGCCTCGCACACACCAAGTTTTAATATCCAGTCTATATGCGATGTGTAGCATACACTCCATGCATCGTATCTTCGAATGTAATGGCGATATACCAAAATTGAGCATACTGACATCTGTAATTCGATTTGACAATGCATTTAAATCGTTCATGTGTTTTGGAGAAGCTCCGCAAATGTAGCAGACTTGCGATGATGTGTATTCAGACAGGGCATTACAAACTTTACCGTCAATCATACATAGCACAAGATTACTTTTTACCTTTAAATTTAGCTTTTCTGTTCGAATTTGTATCGGTTGCAGATCCGAAATTTGACGCTTAACACTTTCAACTTCCTTTACAATAACGTCTCGTGTTTCTTTTATAAATACAAATTTCAAAGGACGACAATATCTGGTGGAAGATGGGGCAGCATTATTCCATATTATAACCTTTTGTCCTTTATGAAAAGCATACAATTGGAGGAGCACTATGGGAATAGAAAACATGCTACTATCACACTGGCTTTCTTCCGAAAATTTTTTCTATTTTGTTCGGCACCATCGCATCTCCATTTAATAATAGCATTTGCTTCCGTTATTTCAGACATAGATTCAAGAACTGAATGCAGTGCCTCTTGACGGTGGATTAGTACCTAATTCGTGAAATATTTTCGCAGAATTTCTTTTCCCTGATGATCTCAGCTCTATTTCTGCAGCCATTAACAGATGTTCTGGATCAGTATTTTCGACGAGTTCCTTGGCTTTCCGTTTTTTTGTCCGCAAGGAAGATTCGGAAAAGTTAAATTCTGGTCTACCTCTGTTAAGAAGACTACAAGATGGTCCAACGTGTAGTAGACACTCTGAAAAATCCTGATCTTTCGATAACCACTTCGAATATAGTTCAAGAAATCGGCATTTCATTCGATTTGAACATATCCATTTCCCTTGAAGGCAAAAAAAGGTTTTTAACACTTAGTTTTAATTTAGAGTAATCCACATCTCTTCCGATAACGCTTAAAACAAAGTTTTCCAAAACTGTTTTGTCTTTTTTGAATTTTATCCACTCTTCAAAAAGAGCGGTCCGCGGTATAAACATCTTGAGAAGCCAAGTAACAAAAATCGGGCAAAAACGGGCAGAAAGTCTTTACAGAACTTGAAGGAGGAAGCATTGGTTGTTATTTTGGTCATAAACACTTGACCCAACTCGACCTACTTTATCAGTTCCACTCCAATGAAAAAATTTTTTTTTTTTCGTCTGTTGTAAATGATTATTATTTTAATGGAGTAAACGTTACGATATTACTAATATTGAATCGGCACTTAACAGTATAGTTAAAAATTGTCCAGATTTCAATAAAAACACATCACTTTTTTTTAAACGTTCATAACTAAAATTATGTTACTTTTAATCACAGCAATATTTTTAACTAAGCACACGAGTTTTTTCACTTGTCAAATGCTTTCTATTTGAAAGCGACTCTGATACTTACGGTTCTTTTTTATTTTGTTTTGATAACATATTCGTAACACCAGAACTGTTGTTTACACAATGTTAAAATATTACATCGATCGGCGAACATTTATTTTTCTATTTTTGGCACGCTAATAGTGAAAAAAGTCACACTGTGGGACGGTTCGATTTGTGGGGACGCAAAAAAAGTCGCCATTGCTCAGTGAAAATCGTATTCTAGGGATCAAAATAAGAAACTTTGCCGAAGGAACCATACCTCTAAAACGAATTCTGATGTCCCGGAATTTGGGTCGAACTTTTGGGTAGGGGCAAATTTTGAAAAATCCCACTTTGACCCATTTAGAGTGCTCCAATCGAGTCCAAATGTATGACCGACCCCCACTAACTTTGGAGGCCCGACCCACCCATGGCACACCCCCTGGGGGTTCCATACATTTGGACTCGATTGGATCACTCTAAATGGGTCAAAGTGGGATTTTTTCCGGGACATCAGAATTCGTTTTAGAGGTATGGTTCCTTCGGCAAAGTTTCTTATTTTGATCCCTAGAATACGATTTTCACTGAGCAATGGGCGATTTTTAAATCGACCCGCCCTACTGTCCACCTACCGGCCCCGAACATATCTATGAACCTTATTCTCAGATAGACGAATATATTGTATGAATAAGACATAAATCGTTTCAGTTATTTTGAAGTTTATCAGCGACTAACAGACATACACAAGACTTCGCTGCTTTATACCATATCATTGGAGTTAAATTTAGTATCTGTATCTTGAAAGATTGTTTAAGATCCAATACAAAAGTTCACTCTAAAATCATTTGCATTCAAGTCGACTTGTTGATCCGTGTTGTGCTTTTTACTTTGTGTGGGATACCAAGGCTCAATAAAAGTTCCTACATTCCTATCTAAATGTACTTATAGTTATGCCGAGGAAGTGATGCAGGAAGCTCTTTAATAAGACTAAGTTCACAAGGAATCCACTGAAGTGAGACAGCTACATAGAATAACTTAAGATAAGCTACATAGATAACTTACAAAAGAGAGTTGAGAAAAGTTCACAATAAATCCTGCACATATATATAGGGTTTTCCAACAAGAGGTGTTATTTTGAATCAACCGGTATTTCGGTAGCTGTCACTTTTGAAGTTTTTATTCTTTGACATTTGCCAAGTAGAAACTACGCCATTACTAAAAATGGAACGATACACGATTCAACAACGCATTGAAATTATTAAAATTCACTACAATAATGGTGAAAATCTTGCAGTCACAGTTCGCAAAACTAAAGCATTTTTGGGTCGTCGTGAAGCACCTTGTCGGACCGCAATACATATGTGGCACCCTGTCATTGTCACTCCGAATCATCTGTCTTTATTTACTTTTGTTACCTACATTACTATTGTCATTTAGTTCTAATTCTTCCTTTCTCATCACATTCTCGTTCACTTTAATTCTGATTCCATTCTAACCAGTTGAGAGCTCTCCAACTTTTCATTATTCAAACCTTATCATTAATCTAAGATTTTAGTTTTAAATAAAGTTAATTTTGTTAATGAATTAAAATAATCACGGGTTTACTTAATCAAGGCATTTGCCAAAGTGGTGACCCCGACGTGATCCCGTGATTTTCGAGCTGGTATTTCATTTGATTGAATGTGTGTGTGCCTTGTGCGAAAGGAACGCTTCTTTACAAAAAATGAAATTAAAGATGGCTTCGCTGGAAAAGCACAGCTAGTTTTGCAAGCATTAACTTTTGCAAAAAAATCATTCAGATAACCTCAAAAAATTTTCACCGTTTGTTTGAAGCAACATTTTAACAACGAGGCATGAACGACAGTGACAGTGGCTTACCATCAGACAACTTACATCAAAACGCGATGGCAAATCCTCATCCAACAAGCAATGTTGCAGCGGTATACGCAAGACTTCCGCTCCCTCAGTTGGCCAGCTCCAACATTGAATCATGGTTCACCACCATGGACTTTTGGTTCACAGCTTCTGGTATCACATCCGATAAGCAAAAGGCAGCGACCGTGTTAGCAGCGTTGGACCCCAGTGTTATTGCACAGCTAACGGACGTAATATCAGCGATGCCCCAGACCGAGAAATACGATTTTGTGCGCTCCAAAATTATCGAGCATTTCGCTGACAGCCAACAACGCCGCCTCAACCGTTTATTGTCGGAATTGCCACTCGGGGATAAGAAGCCGTCAGAGTTATATTATGAGATGAAGCGAGTGGCTGGTACTACGCTAGGTGAAGCTGCTTTAAAGGGCCTTTGGATCAAACGATTGCCTGATGTCGTACAGTCTGTTGTTGCTGCATCTTCTGGTAACGCTGCCGAGTTTACCAAGATCGCGGATTCTATTATGGATGCCGTTTCAACAAACCAGGTACGTGCAGTGGCTACTCACAGTGAAATCGACGACCTTCGCGCTGCTATCGCAAGCTTGACGAAGCGCTTTGATAAACTCACATTGAGATCGCGTTCCCGTAGCCGCACACAAAGAGGTCGATCTACACACAAGTCATCCGCAAACGAAAGGTCAACTGACGTGTGCTGGTACCATCAGAAGTATGGCGGTAATGCCCAAAAATGCAGAAGCCCCTGCCGTCACAAACAAAAACGCGCCGTACACACTGTTTCTTCGGATGCAGTAGTGACTTCGGCATGAAGCCAGATGCGTGTGGCAAGTGCTACGGAAAACCTGTCCACAAAACGCAAAATTTTCCGTTTACAGGTGAGAGACTACCTTACTAAAACGAATTTTTTAGTTGACACAGGTGCAGATGTGTCCGTTCTCCCACTCACTTACAAAACACATACTCGTAACATCAAGCCTACCAGTACTCAACTGTATGCAGCCAATGGTGCACCGATCAAAGTTCTGGGTAAAAAACACATAACATTAGACCTCGGCCTCCATAGAAGTTTTGAGTGGCCATTTGTAATTGCTGATGTAACAGTCCCAATCATAGGAGCAGATTTCATCCGTTTTTATGATTTGCTCATAGACTTACGTCGCAACAGACTCATCGACAGCGCGGCACGTTCTTCATCGAATGTCACATCTACCGCCCAAGTCAACGCCGTTGAAATCAAAACAATCGAGTTTACTGACCTTTTAAACGAATTTGCCGATATCACGAGATTATCACCGCTTGGTTCCGTCATCAAATCAACGATTTTCCACCGAATTGAAACGACAGGTCAGCCAGTTTTTTCCCGACCACGACGCCTATCGCCTGAAAAGCTGGCCGCAGCACGCGCTGAATTCGATGAATTGAGACAGGCAGGAATATGTCAACCATCGAGCAGCAATTGGGCAAGCCCCTCTACACATGGTGAAAAAGAGCAATGGTTCTTGGAGACCATGTGGCGATTACCGAGCACTCAATGCACAGACAGTTCCCGATCGATACCCGCTGCCGTACTTGACGGATTTCACAAGCATCTTGAGT
Source organism: Eudasyphora cyanicolor (assembly GCA_963930755.1). NCBI lineage: Eukaryota > Metazoa > Arthropoda > Insecta > Diptera > Muscidae > Eudasyphora > Eudasyphora cyanicolor. The sequence continues at coordinate 194,729,777 of OZ005734.1, forward strand.
GGTAAGACAATCTTTTCTAAAATCGATCTTCAAAAAGCTTTTCACCAGGTGCCGATTCATCCCGATGACGTCTCGAAAACGGCTATAACGACACCTTTTGGTTTGTATGAATTTAAATTCATGACATTTGGACTCTGCAACGCCGCGCAGACTTTTCAAAGACTTATCAATGAAGTTCTACGTGGTCTGGACTTCGTTTTCCCGTATATCGACGACATATTTATCGCATCATCTTCTATCGAACAGCACACAATTGATCTCAGAATAGTTCTAGGGCGCTTACGAGAGAACAACTTGGCTATAAATCTGTCCAAATGTGAATTTGCAAAAACTGAAATACAGTTTCTTGGCCATCAAGTAACCGCAGAGGGGCTCCGACCCCTACCTGGAAAAGTGGCCGCAATTCGAGATTTTTTAAAACCTACGGTGGCTAAGGAGTTAGAAAGATTTATGGCGATGATCAATTTCTATAGGAAATTTTTGCCACATGCTCTTAAGCACCAATCGAAGCTCCAAACTCTCGTAAATGGGAATATCAAAAACGACAACACGCCTATCGTATGGACAACTGACACCGAAATTGCTTTTGAAAAGTGCAAACAGGAACTTGTGGATGCAACTGTTTTGATACATCCAGCTAAAAACGCGCAGTTGGCACTTTTCGTCGATGCGTCTGACACAGCAGTCGGTGCTGCACTCCATCAATGCGTAGACGGCAAGTTGCAACCACTTGGATTTTACTCGAAGAAACTAACAGACGCTCAACTGAAATACAGCACTTACGATCGTGAATTAGCTGCAATGTATCAAGGAGTTTGTCATTTCCGGTACATGATCGAAGGTAGAAGCTGCTACATCGTCACCGACCATCGACCTCTCACCTTCGCTTTTAATCAGTGTCTCGAAAAAGCATCACCGCGGAGAGCACGACAGCTCGATTTTATCGGCCAGTTCACAACAGACGTTCGTTATACGCCCGGCAAAGAAAACGTCACAGCTGATTTTCTATCCCGCATTCAGAACATCAATCAATTCGTTGATTATGAAAAAATCGCATTGGCTCAACAAGAAGATGTAGAGCTTCGCCAAATGAATTCAGGTATACCTTCTAATTCACTTGTGCTAAAATCTTTTGCCATTACAGGAAGTGAACTGAAGCTTATTTGCGACACGTCCACTAGTAATGTTCGACCGTACGTCCCTAAAGGTTTTCGCAGTCAAGTGTTGTCAATGGTACACAATTTGGCCCATCCTGGCGTACGTGCTACGATCAAGTTAGTGACAGGTAGATTTGTTTGGCCGTCAGTAAACAAGGATACCGCTGGCTTCGTGCGGAATTGCCTCGCCTGCCAACGTTCAAAGGTGCAACGCCACACAAAATCCACGCCAGTAAGGTACGATCCGACGAAAGAACGTTTTTCCCACATTAACATCGATATCGTTGGTCCATTTCCGTTGTGCGAAGGACAAAGGTATTGTCTAACGATGATCGACCGCTTTACGCGTTGGCCAGAAGCGGTGCCAATACCCGATATGACAGCAGAAACCGTAGCCAAAGCCATTTTGTTCAATTGGGTTGCAAGGTTCGGCGTGCCAGCTAAAATAACATCCGATCGTGGCAGACAATTTGAGTCGTTAGTTTTCACCGAATTGATGACAACAATTGGCGCAACACATTTGCGTACCTCACCGTACCACCCACAATCGAATGGTATTATAGAGAGGTGGCATCGAGTTTTCAAATCAGCTTTACTTTGCAGCGACCCCTCAAAATGGATTCACAGTCTACCAACTATTCTACTTGGTTTACGAGTCGTTTTTAAGCCCGACGTAGGATCTTCACCAGCCGAGCTCGTCTACGGTACAACGTTAAGGTTACCTGACGAATTTTTCGATGCGATTAAACCTACCGAAATCACTAGTGAAACCGTTTCACAATTTCAATCAGCAATGCGAAATTTACGACCTACGCAAACATCGCACCATGGAGAAATCAAAACCTTCGTCAGCCCTGCTTTAACTTCAGCAACACATGTCTTCGTTCGCAACGACTCGATTCGTCCGTCCCTAACTCATCCCTACGATGGTCCTTATAAAGTTATTCGAAAGGCTACGAAGTTTTTCACAGTCGACATTAAAGGACGTTCAGTGAACATAAGCATCGACCGACTCAAACCAGCTTTTACTACAAGTATTAATACAGACGTTAAACATTCTTCTGCTACAGATGCACAACCACAAAACATTAATCTCGATTCGGGGAATTTAAGTCGTGGAGAAGATGTCACATCGCAGCCAATTCGTCCATGTGAAGGAACATCTGATCCAATGCAAAAAAATACAGTACTGGATTCTACGCCAACAATGCAGCATGATACTTCCGCTGTCCCGATGAAATCTACCAAATGTGGCAGACGTGTCACATTTCCAGCAAGGTTCCGGTAGCTTTCCTCTAGCAGGGGAGTATTGTGGCACCCTGTCATTGTCACTCCGAATCATCTGTCTTTATTTACTTTTGTTACCTACATTACTATTGTCATTTAGTTCTAATTCTTCCTTTCTCATCACATTCTCGTTCACTTTAATTCTGATTCCATTCTAACCAGTTGAGAGCTCTCCAACTTTTCATTATTCAAACCTTATCATTAATCTAAGATTTTAGTTTTAAATAAAGTTAGTTTTGTTAATGAATTAAAATAATCACGGGTTTACTTAATCAAGGCATTTGCCAAACATATATTGGTGGAAAAATTCGAGCTGTTGGGACAAGTTAGTGATGTGAAGAATAAAACCCGTGCACCTCGCTCAAGAACAACTGAGAATATTGCTGCTGTAGCACAAAGTGTTGAAGAAAACCCAGGTTTGTCCATTCCTCGTCTTTCTTTGGAATTGGGCATATCACAAACGTCATTACACCGTATCTTGCATAAAGTCTTGGGTCTTAAAGCTTATAAAGTTCAGTTAACACAAGAACTCAAACCGGCCGATCATCAAGAGCGTCGTGTCTTTGCTGATTGGCACCTTGAAATGCATGATGAGGCTCATTTCCACCTCGGTGGCTACGTCAACAAGCTAAATTGTCGCATCTGGGGCTCGGAAAACCCAAGAGTTATTGTTGAGAAGCCTCTCCGTCCTCAACGTGTGACTGTTTGGTGCGGTTTATGGTCCGGCGGGGTCATTGGACCTTACTTTTTCGAAAATGAGGTTGGATCAACAGTTACGGCGAATGGATTGCGCTATCGAGAGATGATTAATGATTATTTATGGTCGGAGTTGGATGGTATTGATCTGGACAACGTTTACTTTCAACAAGACGTCGCTACGTGCCACACAAGCAACGAAACCATTGCTCTGTTACGGAAAAAGTTTCCGGACCGTGTTATCTCTCGAAGAGGTGATCACAATTGGCCACCGAGATCTTGTGATTTAACACCTTGCGACTTCTTCGTTTGGGGCCACGTGAAAGATAAGGTCTACGCCAACAGCCCAGCGTCGAGTTAAGACATCAAAGATAGAATTCGTGAGGCTATCGATGAGCAGCCACTCGATAGAGCAGCCACTTTGCGATTTGGTTATGGAAAATTTCATGAAAAGGATATGGTCCTGTAAACGTGGTCGTGGTGGCCATTTGGCTGATGTTGTTTTTCATTATTAACGGCATACCTTCCTCTTTATTATGAAATAAACATCCGATCATTTATCTCAAAAAATAACATTTTTCTTTGAATACCAAAATAACACCGAAGAAAGCTTATCCGAAGTCTTAAGACTTCTGAATATTTTAGACTTAACACGCTATTGGGTATATAAAGAAAATTATAGTTCTTAGACGACGCCAGTAAGGAATCCGTGGGGTTGTTCATGCATACTCTTTTTTCTGGCAACACTGAATACTTGAATACTTCAATTGGGGATTCCCTTGAAGTACAGCCATCAGTGGTCGCCAGTGAGAGTGTAACCGAATCTAGAATTCGTTGGGCTATCAAAAGCTTTAGGCCTTTTAACTCGCCAGGACCAGGCAAAAATTCGCCGGCGGGGCTACAGGCAGTGGCTGATAAAATTACTCCCTGGCTCAGAGAGATATACACATGTTGTATCAATCAGGCCTACATATCAACAAAATAGAGAGAAACCTAGGTATCCATGCTGGAGCTAAGGATTTCCGGCCTATTAGTCTATCGTCATTTCTCCTTAAACCCCTGGAGAGATTTATAGAAAGTTCCTGTAGTACAACAATGGACAATAGATCATTATTGAATGATCGTATCCTAGGACATATGAGATTCGTAAACTTCTATGCAAATGGTTCCTAATTGACTTATTGGTTGGAAATGTCTACGGGCATTGTTTCATTCTAGATACAAATCCTACCCTTCCGGACACTTGATTACTATATGGCTGAACCACTTTTAAATAAAACGTTTCTCACTCGTATCCCAGGACACAGGAGATTCGTGAACTTCTAATGGCTAATAATTAATGTTCTGAACAAAGTCGGTATTAATATTTTCTTTGGTAGTAAGGCTGCAATAAAGTCCCTGAAGACTGCATTCCCAATATGCAAGTATTGTCCACGACTGTTGCAGATCTCATAACGAGATGGCCGAACAGTTCAATATCAACATGATTTGGTTAGCTGACCTGCAAGCTCTTCTTGATATATTTATGGTAATAAACGGCAGGTGGTCACTAGGTAGGAACTGAACTCACGATGTCGAACATTCTCTCTGTCTTTCTGATGATTTTTTGTAGGTCGCAAATAGGGTGTCCAAAGCCGTAAAACCGGAATTCCGGTTTTGAAGTCCGAACCCGACAATCGGTTTTTTAAAAATGACTAAAACCCGAACAGTCGGTTTACTCGGTTTTTCTCTGTCGGGTTTTTCGGTTTCGGGGTTTAGGTGATAAGTGAACAAATCAAATTATAATTGCTAAAGTTACCCTTTGTTGTTTGCAACTTTGCTCGTTGTTTTTGTAGAAAACAGCATACATGAATATGAATTTTACAACCCAAGACCCCTGCAATAAACAATTTAAATCAGCTGTTCGCTGTACACTACCTCTAGTAATTGTATCATGACTGCAACCAACTTCACATTTATTTACATTGTGAAATTGTGTCCAAAAAAAAACAAACAACTGAATTTGAAGGGAAACCATTACATGTTTTCGTTCGTTTCGTCAATTTATGTATTGCAATGATTTGTTTTAGTAAAATGAGTTCAGTATGGAAGTATTTCGAGAAAGATAATGTGCAGATCTCATAACGAGATGTGCCCAAAGTCATTGTGTTACCGGGGATCTTCTACATCTGCTCTCATTCAACATATGCGCAAAATTCATAAAATTGAAATTGAGAGAAGTACATCCAAACCGTCGAAACGGATTTCGATTGCATATTTTTTTTTTACTTTTTAGTTTCGTTTATAACATATTGTGGATTTTTTTTAAATAAAAAATTTTTGATTTTTAATTTCAAACCCTAAAACCGAAATGTCGGTTAATGCCGGTTTTTTTGAGAGTAAAAAAACCGACAGGTTTTTCACAATACGGTTTTTGAAAAAACCTGAAATGCCGGTTTTTTGACAGACCCGGTTTTTTGGACACCCTAGTAGCAAATCACCTGTTTTTCGCATAGGAGTCATGCGGACGTTCGACATCGTGGGCCAGGCGGTTAAAAAAATGCAATCACAGCGGGAGTAGGTCAACTGTATAGCCCCGGTTTTACCTCTTTACAATTACACTATATCTGGAAAATGTGTTCCAAATGTACTACAAGACGATTCACATATCAACTCATGGTTATATCTATTTGGGGCATTCCAGCATATGCAATTAAAATAAAAATAGAAATTAGGCGACGAAAAGCGCACATAAAAACTCACCTAAATATAATGTAATTTATGCACATGCGCAGCTATAAAATAAACTCGCCGTTCATGTAAATCGTTAAGAAAAAATCTATGCCAGGAGGTCATTATATCTGTACCATTTGCACAATTCGTCTCGGCATTCAAAGATATCAATGTTGGCGCAGCACCGATCGCGGGATCAGTGCTAATTGAGAGAAATATTTTAGCTAGCACGCGAATTTCCAATCACAACTTGTAACTTTAGAATTTGTCAGGAGAAATCAGGTGCCATGGCTAAGCCTTGATGAATGAATGCAGCAAGCACAGTGACCGTCACTTCAATGATGTCTGTCGATAATGATAAAGCAGGAGAAGAAGAAGAAAGGAGTTGCAGGTCTCCTCTCTACCCAGAACTTGTTAATTGATTTGACAATCAACGTGCTTAGTTTCTTTTATTTATCTTTCTATGTATTTGTTTAGCGGCAGAATGTTAAATGCGATCCAGGCAATGAACATGCATCTCTTAGGATTCCAACTAATTGTCTGCGCACAGACGCGCCAAGCACAATGATTGAGTCACATTTCCGCTTTGGATGGCTAAACGTGCTTAGACGGACAATTAAACTTCTTTCTGGCTCAGATTTAAAGTCTTTTGGATGATAGACACTTACACATCATATCATCGATGCATATGTTGTATAAATATGATAAGACAGGTGTAGTTTCCTCAAAGGATTGTGACTTCTAGAAGATTCTGTATTTAGTAAATTTTGTTGCCTTTTAAAATGGGATGATGGATAAGAAGCAACTGTGTTCTGCATTTGAGATGGAGATCAGAGTCTGAGTTCTACTTTCATGTCAGCGCTCAAAACTATCCCATAAGAGAAACAATACACTTGTATCCTTCTTTACCATATAATTGTGGAATTGCATGGAACTAACTAGGCTAGACGTTTGTTGTCCATTCTCAACACTCATCTCAAGATTGGCCGACTTTAGTACAGAGGTAGAAATCAGACTTTAAGTTTATTTAGATTATTTACCGTCGATAGAGAACGAACTTAGTGGTCGACTTTAGACATCCTGACACTACATGTTGGCAGTTCTTTCCTCTCTATTGCGAGGAGACATTTTGACCTTCTCAGTTCGTAGCTTGGCCAGATTTGTCTAGCTACCCTACAGGTGCAAATTTCAGTCAATCTTTCATTGGGCTGCCTGATTGCCTAAGCAAATTCTACGAGAAATTATAAGAAAAGAATCGACCTTTCCTAGCAAGTTAATCAGCTTTGCAGTTCCTTGGGATATTTTATACCCAGGTACTCATGTGAGGTGCATGTTAAACTGTTCAGCCATCTCGTTAAGAGATCTGCGGCACTCGAGGGCTGTTTATGAATTAAGGGATGTGACCTTCGGAGAATTGATGACAGCCTGACAGTCCGAGTTAAAGATAACGTCAGTGTTGGTCACTATGTTGCGACTCAGTCACTTGGCGACTTCCCTTATTGCCATTATTTCGGCTTGATAGATACTGCAGGTATCCCAACTCATTCCTATCTGGCAGGTATCTTAGTAGTGAAGTTCCTCCTGAAGGTGTACACCATTGGTATATAGTCCAGTACGTACATTACATCTGAATAGCAGTTTCCTTTCTTAAATTATTCTTAGATATTTTGCATTTTCAGAAAAGGCTAGAACTGTTCCATTTATCGTAGGAGGGTCCACATGTGGGACGTTATTCATCCTAGTAAAGAGAATCAATTCTGCCTTGTTTGGGTTAACGCCGAAACCGCTGCTTCTGTCCCATCTAGCCAACTTATTCAGAGCCACCTGTAGAATGTCTGTGATAATTGCACGTCGTCCGCATATGGCACGACAATGCAGCCACAACGTTCCAGATCTAGATTCGTTCTCTGTTTAGCAGGCTTTGAATTAGTCTAGCCAAGCTAGAGTTCACCTTTAGATGTGACAGCGCCGCAATTACCGCATCTGAGTGAAAAGCCCCTTCTATGTCAAGAAATGCTAACATAGTGAATTCCTTGAAATGTAGGGACGATTCGATAGCGCCCACAAGTTTGAGCAGGGCATGATTCTTTTTGTAAGCGTGTTGGCTCCCCGACAGGAGTCTAAAAGTCTTTCCAGACCATTTCATAGGAAGGAGGATAGGCTAATTGGTCAGAGGTCTTTCGGCCTAGTGTGTGATATCTTTCCCACTTTGGGTGTGAATACCACTTTAGTATCCCTCCATCAATTGGGGTTGTATAAGACCATTCATACATTTTCTCCAGGACATAATATACTTCAACACTTTCTGCATTTCTGCTGGAGTGATGCGGTCTGGTCCAGGTGATTTGAAGAGCTCAAAGCTGCTTATGTGGGTTTTCTCGTCAACAAGCAAGCGATGCTATCAGTCCACTCGCTCTCCTGTTAGTCCGGCTGATCCTTGGATTCTGTTGGTGAGTTCCCTGGGAAATGTGTGTCGAGCAGTACATTTAACGAGTGCTTGCTGTTTTTTGTCCATTTATTGGCCTCATCTTGCAAAAAACCCACTGTACATGGTGCATCCGAGACTTTTCCACTTCTCCACAGAAGGTGTGCCACCAACGCCTTTGCGCTTTTCTAAGCTCCTTATAGATTTTAAGTTGCTCTTTGAGCATCCCAGTCATTGGTGACCCCAGTAGATTTGGCCTTGTTGAATAGCTTGTTACCGGTCTTCTCCCTAGCCTTTAGATCAGAAGTCTACCATTATGGTTTAGTTTTACCCTTGTACCTCAGTTTTGGACATGCTTCGTTAAGGAACCTATTGAATGAAGTAGTGATGCGATCGACTAAGTTGTCCAGACCGACTACGTCATTGGGTTCGTACAGAAGTTTAGAGATGAGGAAATTCTTCATATACTGGTGCCACTTTGTCTTCCTTACATTTCTTTGGACGACAGGTTTAGGTGCTTTTTCAGCGAAATCTATATAATGCTGATCTCTATATAATGGTCCAGTTCATTCCACCCAATAATTTTGTCTGACAGCCAGTCGAACGTTATGTCGAGTACTTCCTGTATGACTTTAATTGTAAAGGTCGTTTTATTGCTTTTGTTACAATTAGTTAGGTTGGTAGTTGGAACTAAGTCAAGAAGTGACCCACTCCTACTCTTTGTATCCATACTACCCCATATAGGATGATGAGCGTTCGTGTCTGCGTCAGAGGATTCTTCCTAGGGCTAAACCTAAACTATTGTTAGATCTTCCCTTTTGGTAGGTTGCGAGAGCAACTTCAATATTGCTTACAATTTAACTTATTCTAGATTTAGTTCCCTTATTTGAAAATGACGAAGAACACCATGTGAGTGCCGTTACTTTTGCCGGATTCATATAATCCGTTGCAGTTACCATTCCTCTGGAAATTACTCCATTCATATATTAATAATTCGGAAGATCGGATGTTATCGGTTATCTCAATGAAATTAGTATAAAGTGATATGATTTTTCCAGATCGGCAGATACGATTGTTAGGACTATGAGATACCGCAGGAACGGGACAGGGAAACAAAATCTGTTTTATAGATTCCTCACCCTCTTCGCCAGCCCAGCTCCTGCAAACTTAATTTCTCAAGACTTAAAGTTTTAAGAAATTACGTAATATACACGTTAAGTGAGACATCCTGTCATGATTATAATAGTAGGACGTTGGTGCGTTTCGAGTTTAGATAGGGTTACATCAGCTTGTAGTGTAAGCAGTCACTGACTTGTGACCACCTGTAATTTCTTGTCATAAGGGCAATATCTCCGAAGAAGAGATTATAGGTCACTGAAGGCATGTCCACATATTCCAGTTCCTCTGGAGCATGTAAGGAATATCGTAGCCTTGCCAATTCATCTGCTTTGCAGTCACCTTGTAGCACGGCAACCGAATCAAATGTATAGTGACCAGAGTGACAAGTCTAATAACAGTAACTGCGACATTTTGCCTCGCTATAATGTGTAGCAGCGTTATAACATTTATAGCCTTATAGGACCCCAGCGTTTTCTTATTGTCTTTTTACAAGTATATCGCTATCACAGCTTTTTTTGCTCTTTCCAGAATGTTTGGGTTTGAAGTTTATTTTCATGTCTAATAAAATACCATGTATTTTGTGCTTTCAGAGAAGGGAGTTTCAATAATCCAAAGGAGACAGGTACAAAGTTGGTACTTTATATCTCCTGCCGAAAAGTCTTCGTCGGATTCACACCAATATCGTTGGATTCACATCTATTTGCGGTTGTATTATGGGCCTGCTGTATGATGTCTCTAAGAATACTCGGAAACTTTCTTCTAAGCGTTATTGCTCCGTCATTTGCATAGACAATTATATCCTCCAGAAAAAGCAGAACATTTTTCATGGAGAGACTACATAGCAGAGGAGGCAGAACCCTCCCTGCTGAAAATTCTACGGAGGTCTAATCTAGCTAAAATGCGCCTCATAATCAGAAGGTTATGAATGTACCTTCGTATATTGTTAGGGCTTGATGTTTGTAACTATTCAATTTAGAATAATGAAACATGGATTAAACTTAATAGAGTCAACAAATTCGCCAAAAAAAATGGGCGGCCGGATAAGAGTTGTTGCATTATTTTAAAATGAAACTATTGACTCTAAAAGAATGAAATATGATTGCAGCGTTAGTACAGTATACAAAAGAAAATCTTCCAAAAATGGAAGGGGTCAGACTATGTGCAAAACTATTAACGGCAGATGAATTAAATTTAGCTTTTAAGATAGTGTCGTCATAAATACGTAAATAACTCCACCAAATGTTGGATGGAATTACCACCACCTGACACTAGGTGGTGCCAAAAGGGGCGCTGACTCAAGAAGAGCTTGTAGGTCTCTAGAGGCATGTCTTGTCAAAGAATGGCTCGGGCACCCTGAGAAGTATTACACCATGTCCACAGCATCAATTTTCTGACCGTTGCGGCAGTCCTCTCAAACGTACTGCCGGGGCTGCGACAGTGCAGATACAGGAAACGGTTAGAAAATTGGTTTTAAATATAGCCATATTTTATATAGGCCGGCAAACGGGGACTTCGCCTTTTTTTATTCTGTAGGATATGTCAATACATGCGCTACCGTCCGCTGAGATTTGGCTTCCCTAGTAGGTGAATTCAGCTACTTCTCTATATCTTGCTCGTGCAGAGTAAGTGGTCGATGAATTAAGGTGTTTGACATCATAGCCTTTATTTTGTTGGCATTGATCTACACGCAGTTGTTTCTATATCATTTATTTTGGTTCGAATATCGGAGTGCCGTTTGGATATTAAAACAACGTCATCGGACCTGGTGTTCCATTCTATGTTGGTGTTACTGTATACCACGTTTTGGATTGCTGTCTATTGCGCCTATACGGAATTCATTGATGACTATAATAAAGAGTAGAGGAGATAAAATGCAGCCTTGCCTTACGCCAGATTTTACGGTTATAGGAAGTTTAGGTTTAGGTTAGGGTGGCAGCCGTTTTTTACCAGCTCACATAGACCACTTTATGTCCCTAATATTTCCACGGGCTGAAATGCTCCTCATCGAAACCAACCTGTTTGATATACAAAGTTTTCTATACCGGAAAGATCTGTTAAACTACCTAGAAAGGTCGACCCCAGTATGTCCGGACGTCGTTTACTCAAAAGTGGGACAGTAGCATAGCAATACCCAACCTACTGGCGTGTTTGCCGACTATCTAGTGCGAGGAGATATTTTGACCACCTCAGAACATATCTTGGACAGATTTGTCTAGGTACTCTACAGGTTCCGACTTCTGTCCATCTTTCATTGTCCCTTGCCTAATCCCAAGCTTGCATGTGGACAGTGGCGCACCAATATAGGCAAATTCTTCGAGAATTTGTAATGTCGTCCCTTTCCTAGCAGACGTCATCAGCTTTGCAGTTCCCCGGGATATCCATATCCCTATATCAGCCATCTCGTTAAGAGATCTGCTTCAGCCGAGGGCTGTATCTGGTAGTCTATAAGCTATATCAAGATGAGTTCTTTACACTGTACTCCGAAGACAACCTTAAAATAGGGCTTAGGGATGGTAAGGTTGACTTCGGAGTTCACTGTAAGGAACTCAGTCTTGACATAGCTCACAGACTATCAGATACTTGTAGTGTATATAATGGCAATAATGAATCACAACATAGTGCCGTCATTTACTTGGATATTCTGGCTGCCATCAATTCTCTGGAGGCCACATCCCTAAATTTAAAAAATGCCCTCGACTACCTTATATCTCTTAACGAGGTGGGCTGTTACCTCATATGGGTTCCTGGGTATAGGGATATCCCGGGAATCTGCAAAGGCGATGAAGTTTGCTAGGAAAGGGACGACATTACAAATTCTCGAAGAATTTGCCTATATTGGTGCGCCACTGTCCACATGCAAGCTTGGGATTAGGCAAGGGACAATCAGGCAGTCCAATGAAAGATGGACAGAAATCGGCACCTGTAAGTTAGTTAGACAAATCTGGGCAAGTTACGAACTGAGGGCAAAATGTCTACTCGCACTAGAGAATAACAAACTGTCTACGTTAGTGTCAGTTTTGGGGGACACTGTCTGATCGGCGAACACCCCTGAAGGATACGTATTGAATCCAATGATTTCTGCAAGAGATTGAGTTGATTGAGTACCTGTTTTGCTACTGTCCTTCATTAAGTAAACGATGTCTGGATATACTGGGGTCGGCTTTTCTATGAAGTCTGGCAGATCTTTCCGGTACAGGTATTCGTATTACTGAAAACTTTTTTATGAAACAGGGGCATCTGACCCCGTAATATCGCAATATCGCATGCCAATTCATTGAGTGTCCATCATCAAGTTCTGATTCGGGGGATCATTCCAGTATACGAATAGTCGTTTTAAAATTTCGTTTTTATGTGAAGATTTTTATCCCAAAACATTTTAGGCTAAATTTGCGAAGCAAGAATTACTGAAATGTCATGCCACAATGTAAATTATAAGGATAAGATGCGGAAGTGTAGAAATTCCCTCAATTGCTTAATAGTGTGATTATTTCTTACAATCCAACATTCTAAAATATCATGACCATATTATGAGTTTTGCAGATATTTACAGCGACAACTCACAGTTTCTATGTAACAACCAGGTGGTCAGGTTTCTACTAACTACTGCTAACTTTCCGATAGAGAATGGTGAATGCTTAAGGCAATCACAAGCATTTAACTCTAAATGGGGAACAAATAGAGTGTTGTCTCGAATTTTTTTTTTTGAAATATTCCAATTGCATTTTCTCGGCCATAAATGAATCCCTGTTAATACGCGTGCATACTTAGAAGTTAGCAGTTAGCACTCTTCTGCAGATGTTACCATGTCTAGGTCTAAGTAAGCCAGACCAGGAATGGCTTGGATTGATGCATGTCCAATTGCACTCTTGGTCATCACAATTTGACAAAATGTCAACACCTCAATTAGAAGCTGTCAATCAAATTGAATTGCATCGAATGAATTCTAAAATGAAAAAAGAAACCCCAAATAGCCAGAGTCTATATTCGTATGTCGTTACGTTACGTACAGCTGGTGTTGTCCATTTCCAGTGCCAAACATGCAATCAGTATTGAGGAAGGCAGAGCGTATGATTTTGGGCTCTGTACTCGTATAATGGCGTGTGGCGATGCAATTCTGCATTAATATGGAGCTTAATAAAATGTAAAACTTTGTTAAATGACAGCGGATGCAGTGCAGCGGCAACAAGAACTACCATTTGTCTGGTGGACAGACTGATTGGATGGATGACTGGTGGAAATTGTTGGCCGTTTCACCACAACTCTTTCACATGTGAAAGGATTTAAACGGTTTTACGAGTATTGCTGCAAACCATTTGATAATCCGTTAGCCACAATCAGCGAACAACAATCGAATCGTTTATGCTTTATGATACTTTGGCGAAAATCTAGGTTACCACCTGTGCCGGGGGACACGGTGATTATTGTCGTTGGTTATTCGCTCGCTCTCTCTCCCTCTCGCACTCCTTGCCACACTCAGTAATCGATATATGCGATAAATGTGGGAATTTTCACAACTGTGTTCGAATTTCGCACAAGGATATAGTTTTGCAAATTTAATTTGAAATTTAAGGTATGTCTTAAATGAGCTTTTAATTTAGTTTAATTGGATACATGACTCCTTATGAAAATTATACTTAGGCGCCAATACGATTACTGGAAGAAGGAGAAAGAAAGCAGCTCGGCAGTTATCGTTTATAGGCCAAACCAAATCTGAGCTCAACTTTAAGAAGAGAAAGTGGAATTAAAATCATTCGTCAGTCGCAACCAGTCGTAGTGAACGAATGTTTTTATTACAGCGCGGAAAATATTAAATCTGTTATCCAGTACCTATTTATGGCAGTACCTATTCTCCTGCCTATTACACCACCATATGTTGTGTTGTTGTTTCGTCGAGAAAACCGATATCCCTAGTAGTCCTGAAACCCTCATCTGGGTTACAGAAGAACCATCTGTAACCCAGATGTCACATCTCCTACAGACCCGGTTTGCTGAAATTTGCGCTCAATTCTCTCGATTGTGGACACATTTTGTCGATCAAAAAAATATCACGAAGTGCACGAAATGCATTTTAAATTGAACGCCCATTTTCGTAAAAGTTAAAACACTTTAACGCGTTGCTCGATTGTGTATCATTCCATGGTTCAAATTGAGTAAGTCTGAAATTGAGAAATGTCAAATGAAATGAAGAAAAAACTTGACGTTTAGGTGTGGTTCACATTCAACATCGGCCCTTACAATTTACCACCCTTTATAAGGTTGCTCTATGTCGATTGGGCGAGGTCTGGCCGAGCGCCCAATTGGATGTCGTCGAGAAAACCGATATCCCCAGTAGTCCTGAAACCCTCATACAGAAGAACCATCCGACTTGGCAGACATTCTCGAATTGTTCAAAGTTTCCAATCCTGGTTTCCTACCCATGATTGAAGAGTTTGCAAGATTGGTGAGGCGGATAGTCAAAAGCGAGAGGTCAACTTGATCCTTAATGCTGAATCCATCCCTCACTTAAAACCTGTAAATGGAACCCTACGATATGATTTCAGGACTATAGTTCTGAAGGAATGCAAGCAGGATGTAGCCCCCACTACGGAAGGTGAGGTATCTAACGTGGTTACCACCCAACCGTCTGGAAGTGCGTAACCATGTTCGCAATATATACCATATATTCCCGACGACGATTTCAAGTCTTTGGACACTGAAGGGCTCAGAGGAGTCTCCGGAGTCTTCAACACATTTGATGGGGACATGCTTCTAGATCATGCGGAAGAGGAGTTTGCAAATATGTGTAAAATATTCTTAGTTCTATTACGTAAAGGGTACAAACCACAAAATAGCTTTACACGATGTGTGGCACGATCGCGGTCGAAAACACCCATGCATACTTTTAAGATTAGTTAGTTAGCTGCGATTCGCCCGCTACCGCGTTTTTCCCGACCTCGAGATTTGTTCGCTTGTTTGAAAGCCGAGGACATATCCGAAGTATGATTGAACACGAAGTTGCCCCGGTCATCTCTACCCCAGCTAGCTAAGAGGTACCGACGACTGAACCCAAACTTTGAAACGAATCTCCTGATCCGAATCGACTGTAGGACCTGCGCCGAAAGAATAAAGCCGAAATTTAGACCAAAGGCGACGGGAAGAGCAAAGCTGAAATGAGACCGAACCGGACCCTGTTCCTGAAGTTGAAGATCAATGCGGATCGACACAACCCAATCCGACTCCGACTTTAGAATCATCCGACCACACTGAAACCGCGCTCCAACGGAAGTAATCGAAATACAAAATTCTCCGAGCCCTCATTGTGTCTATTTAGTTCACATTACACTTACTATGCGATATACAATTAAGTTGAAATGGTTAATAATAAACCCAAGTCGTTTAAATACTCGCTTTATCACTTAAGGTTCGCAGGTCCTTAAGACGAACTCTGGCACCACGAAGCTCATATTCCATTTCTGTAGAATCTGTGTGACGTTCTTCTCACACTTCCGGAGGGTTGTAAGTTGGTGGGATATGCTATGTAGATCAAAAAATCCCCTAAATTGGACAGAAGTACTGTTTAAATTCGTAACTTGTCACGCAACTTCCCCAGCTTGTGCATTTCCTTGAACTGCACGATGAAGTAAATGAACCCCACAACGAAATAATGCGAATGCGGTTCCGGGACGTGTTTTCCAGGACTACGTCTCATGTCCACAAATTCCAGCTCCTCTGGAGCATGTCAGGTAGTTCCTTGTTGTACAAGAACATCTACTTTTCAGTTCTCTGGTACATCCCTATGGTCAGGCATCCAATCAGGTGAATATTGAGCTGTTCTGTGGTCTCGTTAAGATACCTGCGACAGTCGAAGACAGTTTTTGAATTCAGGAAGACAGTTAGTAGCCGGATTACCAGAGGAAATATGCATACCGATTGTAGTCAGAACATTAATTTCTAGGCTTTCTACAAATTCCCTAATATTCCTTATTTTTTCTTAACATTATGTACAATGATCAGACAGTATTTTAGCAATGGATATCCCTAGTTCCTTAGAGAAGATACCAAAGTTAACTTGATTGGTAAGTTCAGAACTGCCTGTATAGCTGCGGTATATTACTTAACTACAATGTCTAGTGGCATTACATTTTGTAGAACATACAGTCGATGCCATTCTCAACTCACCAGGTATACACATGTCTGCTATCACCTGAGCAATGCTTAGTATAGCACAGAAATTGGATTTATGTATATTGGACCGTATTATCGCACAGAGCCGAAAATGCAATGATTTTTTTAACCATGTGTCTGGTTAAATTTTTCATGGTAAATGTTTGATTACGAAGACAAAAATAACCTTATATAAGTTCAAATGTACATGAAAAATGGTTAAGTTAACATTATATATGGTTGGTTTTTTTTGAAAGAGAGGCAGAAAAATGTGCGAGATAAACAACAATTCGGCTCTGTTGTGGTCGACGTTTTTCAACTGCTTTGTGTTAGACGAAGTTGAGTATTAAGTTAAACGAAGTTGAAACGAATGCGACTGTCGTCATAAGAGAATTTATCTCGCTCATTGAAAACACCACCAAATGCCAGCTTCGGTGCTTGATCGAGTGCGGGAGTTCAGTTGGTGTTGAATAGTCGATGGGACTAGTGCTGTTGTCGGAAGCTGTTGGTATAGAGGTAAGTAGTAAAACATTTTGTAAAGAACTACATTCATAAGTATGTATGTATGTACATATGTGTATTTAAAAAGTGAAATAATAAAATATGTGTGTTAAAAATGTTAATAGTGTTTTGTGCCTGTTTAATTATAGTAAAGGCGAATGTAATATTAATATTATTTTTTGTGATTATGCCATTACAGTTGTGAAATTCAGTGGTTAAGAGTGGAAAAAAATATGTACACGCTGTCGCATTAACTGAGCATGAAACAACAACAATGTATGTACGTAAGCATATGCAGCAGCAAGCAAGCATACGGAGAGAGGTGATGTGTACGTGTGGGTATGTGTTCATCTTGTCTTTTCGTTTGAACACTTGTGGCTGCTACGCCGTACATACATACGTTAGTTTTTTTTGTTGTGCGATGTTGATACTGTTAAATGTACATACATACATACGTTGTTAGAAGTGCTTTCGTAATACCTACATACATACATATAAACGATGTTTTTGTTTTTTTCTTTTCAGTTGTTTCTTTTTCTGTGGCTTGCGGCTGCTTGTGCTGGGAGTCCGGCCTTGAATCTGTTGGTAAGTTGTGCCAATACTAGAAACTGTTGATAAGCTGTATCAATACTAGTTGTAGTGTGCGAAGTAATTACAGGAAAAGTGGTATGCATGCATACATTTTTTTTTTTATACCCTCACTTTAGTAATACGAGGGTATATATCATTTGCAACGGGCCAAAAGTGTAACACATTGAAGGAGTGATCTAAGACCCTAAGTATGTTCAGCGCATATTAGTTTTGGGTCATTTTAAGTCGAATGAGATATGTCCGTCTGTCTGCTGGCTAGTGCGCACGATAACTCTCGAAAAGAGTAACCGATTCACTTCAAATTTGGTATACGGTAATATTTTTTTCTATCTCCGGTTAAGTTCAAAGATGGGCCATATTGGTCCATTCCTTCTGGTACCTCCCACACAAAGGGTTGACATTTAGTGAAATATTGATTCTTTAATAACAACTATACCTTGGTCGGTTTACCCGACTGAAACTTTCTTACTTGTTTTTAATATACAATTCAGTGCACTTCCTTGAAGTATCATCCATTGACTTACCCAATCCTTGATTTTTATATCTATTCCGATTATGATTTTGGTGGGACATCGGCTTTCTATCAGATTGCCTTTGTTATTAATCTCCTCTCTCCTATAAGTTTGCCGTAAGATCGGACTAAGCTCAGTACCCCAAACTAAGTGCCTAACCGTCCTGGGCCCTTAATAATCGAAAGATTCAGGGAGTTTACGTGGACGGCACCTTTTGAGCGGGGACTGATCACATGTTGGTCAAGCACAGAAACGTAGGCACTTAACTTATAGTCACAGAGCAGATTTTTTCATCAGATCAGCCCATCGGTAAATGCTTATGCTCTTTGAACTACAGAATTTAGGTAAAAAGTCAAAAGATCTTCTTAGAATTGCACCCTTTTTTACATTTATACTTATATTTTCTAACCTTTTTGTTTTTTTTTTCTTTTCAGGTGTTTCTTATACATATATATATTAACATATATTTTGTAAATAAAATAAAAAATAAAAATGCGAAAGTTAAATTTTTCTTGTTTTATTTGATATAAATATTAAAAATTATTGAAACAACTATGTTTCTGGTTACATGAAGTAACCACTAAATAGTGAAATTAACAATAAAAAAGGTTTCAATAACAATCTTCATAGTTAATAATATTAACAATTTCATTGTTAAATTGAACATGCATTGTTTCAATAAATTAACTATGAAATGTTAATATTAACAATTTTCATGGTTAAAAAATTCAAAAATGCATTGTTAAAGTAACAATTATTATTATAATATTAACAATTTTCATGGTTAAAAAATTCAACCATGGAATAGTTAAATTAAATATTATTATTGTTAAATACCAGTCAACAAGAAAATGTTCAAATTAACCCTATATAACGTAGACTCCAAATCATGTTTATTTATGGTTAAGTTAACCTTATATAAGGTTAATTTTTGGCTCAGTGCGGTCTGCCAAATACAACCAATAAACTATGCGTAGGTTGAGATTCCAGCCTTTCCACTGCCTTTCTGATCTTGCCAGAATTTTGAAGCCAACTTCCTAGTAAAATACCTAAGTAATTTGGGCTTTCAGAGAAGGTAATTTGAATACCCTCAAGGAGACAGTTTCAACAGTTGGTACCTTATACCTACTGTTGAAAAGGACTAACTCCGTCTTTGTAGGGTTCTCGCCAAGACCATTATCGTATGTCCATTTTACGGTGGTATGAAGAATGTCTCTAATAGTACTTGGCAACGCTCATCCAAATGCTATTGTCATGTAATCTGTTTGGCGATACCTTAATATCCGTCTTCTCCAGAGAACACAGAATACTTTTCATGGGAAGATTTCATAGCAAGGGGGCTCTTAGGGCTTTCCCATGCTATTCCAAGCAAGCTGAAATGAGTCCCTCAATGATAAGGTTCTGAATGAACCTTCAGATGTTGTTATCAACCCAAAAAGGTTTCTTAAATTTCTGAGAAAGCTACCATTGTATATTCCTTATCAGGAATAATTGATTTATGATCCCATATTTGTTTTGGAGAAATGTGTTTCGGAACATTTTAAGTCATTTGAGTAATGTACATCCTAAAAAGATTGGTGCGCACTATAGCTCTCGAAAGGAATGACCAAATCCCAGAATCGCAGATATTACCATCAATTCTCAGTTCATTGTCTTGTTGTCGTCAGAATCGTCTCAGTTGTCGACGAGACCAGAATTAATCTTTGCTCTCCCACCGATATTATCCCTTTATATTTAATGTGCGATATGTGTCTTTCATTTCGACAGAATAGATCAGAATCCTCTGCCCATTACATATTTTTTATTCGCGGTATTTCACACCGCTTCCATAGCCATTCTGGTGCACATTTGCACCGTATGGGAGAGAGATATATGTGATAGTAGCCAGAGCTTAGTTCTATCTGTTCTTCTATATTACTCAGAGCCCACCTCTGGGGTTTTCTCTCAATACTATAGGCGATAATAAGTTTTTCCTTTATACTATAGTCAACCATTGTATCTTTCCTTTTAATATAGTTTTCCTTGAGATTATCACTGAATCTTTTCTCAATACTTAAGTCGACCACTGAGTATATCACTTTTGAAAAGTAGCTAGTTAAATAAAATCCACCTATTGTTATTAAGTATTTTTTCCTTTAACCAATGTGGTATATTTGGCCTCTGGTTAAAAAAAGTAAATAAAACCTATGTTTCATGCATATGCATATGCTTATTCATATTTCTTGTTGAACATTCTTACTTAACCACCAAGTAAGTCCAAGAGTCATTATAGACATTTACCAATAAACATCTTTGGGCACATCTCTTTTCTATTCCCTCATAGAACTCTGTACTCTATTCCAAAGAAAACTTTCTTTAACTTCCTACAGAGAGAAAATAGGATGAGCATGAAGAATGAATGGTAAATAGGAACGCCAAAGTTCCGTCGTCGGCATTACAAGTGCAAACTTCAACCGACAATCGAACAATCAATGGGAAATGATGATGCCACAACTTTCCTTCGGCATTTTTCCTTTTTTTTTTTTGGCAACAAATGATTGCAATCATGAAATCACAATCATCAGTTCTAGAAATGAAGGAAAATCGTTATTAAAGTTTTTAACAACCAAAATCCAAGTGGACAAACAAAATCCCTCCAGTCATTCGCAGAACAAGACAAATCAATATTTTCTTGCTTTAGAAGTGAAATGCAATGAATGAGCCGCAGCAATTGGTGGGATGAATGTCATGAGAATTTTCACAAATGAGGACGCATAGACGGTTGGACGGACGGACGAATGGGAATGGTGGTCATACATGGCTACACACTGACATTTGGACAAATAACTATTGCATTATGTATATACATATATGTATGTGGGAACATATGGGTTAATTCATACTAAAATGTAACGCAGTTTATAGAAATGTCAGTCGCCGCCTGTCGTAGCGAACGGACGTGTTATCGCAGAGCGGATAGTTTTTAACCTATTACGCAATACCTATTCACCTACCTACTACGCAACCAGGAGGTTTGTTGTTTATAAAGCGTAGGTTGAATTGGATGCATCGGTCTCTGGATAGATATTTCTGAGCTCAGTCTGGAAGGCCTATACCGACGTACCTATTACGGGCTAATACTGGCTATGGGGGTGTCTCCCCCAACCAATTTATGATTAAACCAAAAAAGACGAAGGAGATTACGGCGCAGGGGAGGGAAAACCCAGTGCCTTGGATCCCGTAGTCGAAAATGAAACAAGAGCACATCCAGCCGCAAGCAAAACAAATGATAAGACAGATGAAGCAGAACCCAGCCGGGGCTTTAAGCAACCCCAGCCTTTAAAAGCCATTGGGGACTCTGACTCTGAATCATCAAATGAAAACAATATCACTATTGTTGCTAACTGAAAGAGACTGTCAGGGGCACAAAGAAGGAAACTGAATAAGTTGAACCGACAGAACCTATTACGGGATGAACCTGACAATTCTACCTCCAATACAAACATGGAGGCCGCTAAAAGAGTCAGGTGTCCCGAAGAACATAGCGCTGTGAAAGTGACTAAGAAGAAAAAGGGCTCGCCGTCTTCCAGTAATTCGGATAAGCCTAACGTAACCACACAAAAGGAGGTCTCTAGTCTGGGTCCTTCGGTTGTGGGCGGTAGAGTTGACCCAAAAACGCAGTTCAAGTCAACCATATCATCCGTTAAAGATGAGGCTTTAACCAAAAAGACTCTACAGACACGGAAAAATCAATTGGCCATAAAGAAGGGTTAGAAGCCACCGTCTTATTCTAATATAGCTAAACAACATTTTCGAGACGATCTATGCTACGCCATAATTGATAGCAGTAGTGCATCTGGCAGAATCCCCGAAGATCAAAAGAGTAACTTCGAAGATTTGGTCTATACGAGGGTAGCGGAATACGTCCTCGAATCTAAGGATGAACCACCAATCGAAGTAATGAGTTGCAAGTTTGAGAGGGGTGTTTTGATGCTAAGGCTGGCATCACAACGCTGCGCTGATGTCCTCGTAAAACTTGTGGATAGCTTCCCCTCACCTTGGGACGGCGCAAAGCTAAAATTGGTAAGGAAAAGCGACATTCCTGAACTCATAAAGGGATGTTAAGGGATGTCCCAGTAAGTTCTCATCAGAGTACATACTCGACATCATTGGCAAACAGAATTCAAAACTTTCCGTGAGAAAGTGGGAAGTCTTCTATAGGAAGGATGATACCGAGGGTACTCTCCTCGTGTTAGGAATAGACCCAGAATCCAAGAACAATCTTGTCATGGCGAAGGGCATGGCGTACTTCTTGATCTGGACAGTCTTTTTCAAAATTGGAAAGGTCCCGATTGGCAGGACAAATGAATCGAGTCCAAATATACTGTCTGAAGAGGCAAACACTGGTATTGAACGGATGGAGACAAGTGAGACACTGCCAAAAACTGATGTGGAAGTAGTCAATAACACCACCAGTTCACCAATAGTACCACCACTTTTGCAGGAAGTTCCCAGCAAAGGTGGTGATCAAAATAAAAAGAGCCACAAAACGATTCAAACCAATGAGGGTGCGACAAAAAATAACACCGCCTCCCAAAATTGTCGACTGGAAGATGGTGTAATAGGTATTGAACGAAAGGAGGAGAATGACCCACTACCAAATAAAGAGGGGGTGCCACCAGATAGGATAGACTCTCAAAAGAAACTTTTACTGGAAGGACAATGATTGAAGTCATCCAGATAAACCTCCACCGGAGCGAGACAGCATCCAACGCTCTGATGGACATCATAAATAAAGGCAGGGTTCATATTGCTTTGATCCAGGAACCATGGACAACTAGCAACAAGGTTACTGGATTAAACCATGTGAACTATAACCTTTTCTACGCTACCACAGGTACTCGTCCAAGGACTTGTATTCTGTGCCATAAAAACTTATGTTTTATTTTCTCTCCAGAGTTGTCAACATCGGACGCAACTCTGCTGAGGCAAGGTAATGGAAATATGTACCTGGCGTCAATATATCTGCCATTCGATGCGCCGACATTGCCACCTACGTCGGAATTACAACGTCTGGTGAGGGAATCCAAACACACAAGTAATGAGTTATTAGCTGGATGTGACGCCAACTCCCATCATATCGCTTGGGGTAGTACTAACACCAATAAAAGGGGACACGCCCTTATCGAATTTTTGAATACAAATGACCTCATAACTCTTAACATAGGAAACACTGCAACCTTTGTTAACAAAATTAGGGAAGAAGTATTAGATATAACGATATGTTCAGAAAATCTTATTGATGAGATTCATGAGTGGAGGGTTTCGGATGAACACTCCTATTCAGACCACCGTTATATAAGGTTTAAAATTGCACGGCCACCGCCAAACCCCATAAGTTTCCGTAATAAGGCTAAGACCGACTGGACTAAATTCGGAAATCTACTTAGAAATCGATTGGGGCAGCCTACACGCGATTATCTATGTGCAGAAGACATTGATATCAATGTTAAGAAGATTACCGAGGCTCTTGTAAAATCATTCGAAGATAGTTGCCCACTTCGAGAAAGGAAATCTGCCTTTGAGAAACCCTGGATGACAGAACAAATTCGCTCGATTGGCAAAGATGTCCGGAGACTTTACAATAGAGCTCGACGTAAAAAACAATCTGTATATTGGGACGACTACCACAGAAGACTCAAAGAATACAATAAAATCGTTAGATCGGCGAAACGTAACTCCTGGAGGCTTTTCTGTGAACAGGTAGACAGCGTTAACAGCATGTCTAAAATGAAAAGGTTCCTCTCAAAAACTCATGTCCAAACCGAAACACTGGTGGATGAAACGGGTAAAAGGATGGAAACTATAGAGGATACCGTAAGGCTCTTGATGAAAACTCATTTTCCGACTGGTAATGCTGGACCAACAGAGGAACAGTTACAGAATGAAAATGTATTGCATCAAGTACCTATTACGGATATAACAGATGGTATGGTTAAAGAAGCGATAAAAAGTTTCTCTCCCTTTAAGGCTGCGGGACCGGATGGAATATTTCCAGCACTTCTGCAGAATGAGGTGGATCTGGTATCAACTCATCTGGCTGGAGTGTTCACTGCATGCCTAACCCATTCGTATACCCCAAAAAACTGGCAGGAATCTAGGGTGGTCTTTATACCAAAGCCTGGCAAGGTGAGTTACACGACCCCAAAGGCTTATCGACCCATTAGCATTACTTCTTTCCTGTTAAAAACAATGGAGCGAATAATTGATGACATGGTCAAAGGTAAAATAGCGGATGACAGGCTAAAATTCAAACAACACGCCTATGTCAAAGGAAGATCAGTGGAAACAGCTCTGCATGAGGTAGTGCACCACATAGAAGAGTCCTTCAGTAAAGAAATGTATACACTTGCTGTTTGCATAGACATTGATGGCGCATTTAACAATGTACAGACCGATACACTTATCCAGTCCTTAGACGAGTTTCAGGTTGACCGGGCGCTGAAAAACTGGATCAACAATATGCTAAGAAATAGGTGGATTATTTGTGGATCATATGACGTAAAAATTAGAGACAAGGTAAATCGTGGTATACCTCAGGGGGGCATTTTATCGCCTCTTCTATGGGTTACGACGATACACAGTCTCCTAAAAGCCCTCACCAATGAAGGACTTAAACCAGTCTGTTATGCAGACGACGTTGTAATACTTCTAAGGGGCTTTCATCCAAATCTATTATGCAGAAGAGCTGAAGAGGCACTTAACATAGCATATAACTGGGCACAACCAAGGGGATTAAATGTTAACCCAGACAAAACAGAAATATGTCTATTTACAAGGAAAACGAAGATCCCACGTTTTACCCCGCCTCGATTCCTGAATAAGACAATTGCTATAACTAAAAAGGTAAAATACTTGGGAGTAATCTTGGATCAGAAACTGTACTGGAAAGATCATCTTGAAGAAAGAGTTACAAAGGCACACAGATGTTGGTCGTTGTGCAGAAGAGCTATAGGTTTAAAATGGGGACTACGTCCAAATATGACTCACTGGCTTTACATGAGCGTGATTAGACCAATAATCACCTACGCCTCTGTAGTGTGGTGGACATCAATGGACAAGAAGTGCAACGTAATACCTTTGCAAAAAATTCAACGTATGTGCTGTCTAGGCATAAGCGGGGCATTTAGAACTGCACCAACAAAAGCGTTGGAGACTATACTGCACATCCAACCAATAGACATCCGTATAAAGTATGAGGCAGCCCTCACAGCAAGACGTCTACAAGTGATGGGTGAATGGATAAATCGAGACCACAAGTCGTACCATCAGAAGATTTTAGAATATCTAGTTGGTCACATTCAAACGCCAGAAATCTCGGACCGCATTCCTGAAGTGCGGCTTACAGCTAACTGTGATACGTTTGTGCCAGACAGACGCTCCTGGGAAAATGGAACTTTGGCCCATGTGCCAGTGGGAACCAGCTGCTACACGGATGGGTCCAAGCGAGGAGGAAGGACGGATCTGGGACTTTTTATTGATGAACCAGAAGTCGAACTTCACTTCCGCCTCCCTGACCATAACACGGTATTTCAAGTAGAAGTTCGAGCAATCACGGAGTGTGTGAACTGGCTCAGTAACACGACAAAGCCTAAATATGCCAACATCTTCACAGATAGCCAAATGGCGATTAAAGCAATAACATCGGAAAGGGTCAAATCCAGAACTGTGTTGGACTGTAAAAGAACGATAAATGATTACTCAGCCCATGCGTATTTGCTGGGTACCAGGACACAACGGAGTGATTGGAAATGAACGGGCAAACAACTTGGCTTCAAAGGGCAGAGAACTTTGAGTAATAAACTTGAAAAATTGGAAACCTTTCGAAGCCACGAAAAATGAGTTGAAGCACTGGGCAGTGATGGCTCATAAAACTATGTGGAATAGCGCAACAGTAGGAGCAACTGCAAAGATACTGTGGGGTGACCCAAATGAAAAGAAAACAAGAAGTCTTCTGAAACTAAACAAGATCGATATTAGTAAGATGATGAGTGTTCTAACGGGACACTCAAGCTTACAAGCACATCTTCATCGCATAGGACTAGCAGGAAACGACGAATGCAGGGCATGCAGAGAAAACATCGAAACGATGGAACATTTTCTGTGTCACTGCCCGGCTTTCACACATGCAAGATCCCAACATTTCGGGTCCGACATATTACCAGACTTGACTCATCTCAGAGAATATGACTGGAAGATACTGAGAAAATTCGTGTCTAGTACCGATTTTCTGTAACTCGTGAGGTATAAAAAGATCATAAATAAGGAGCGCACAACAGGCCGAACCACTGGCTTAAGTGTATGTCCATGGACATGAGACGTTTAAACGTCTCCTCTCTTCAACCTAACCTAACCTAACCTAGAAATGTAGATTAGGTTGGAATGGTAGACTGTACTCAAGACTTACTTAGACTACAAAGTTCATTGAGCTGCTACAGGGACTAGAGATGTGCCATTTTAATCTGAAAACTTCTTGTAGAAATTGGAGCCTAGATTAGCTCTTCCTCTATTATAGAACTATTACGGCTCTATGCCCCTCTTAGGAACTATGGGAATTTACATATATTAGAAAGGGCAGAGCACATGCAAATTAGGTGTCTAGTGCTATGCCAGCAGATACAAGGTTTTTTGGAATGTTTAAAGTTGTTCCTAGTTTAGTGAGCTCATCTTCTCACGGAATGTCCCTGTGGCTCAGGCTCTACGTTAATATATCTGTTTTCTTGAGTTCAGAAACACAGAATTCTGAAATTTTATAGGAGCCTGATTTTAAGCAGCAGAAAAAGAGTTGAGAAATGCTCAAAATAAATCCTGGATAGGTTGCTGCAGTGGCTTTGAAAGCTCATCTAAAGCCACAAAGTCAAGGAAAATTTTACTCCTATAGCAAGAGTAAGTCCACCGAAACTGCCCCGCATTCTCTCTGTTAAGGAATATGCTATAGTAGCTTTCTTAGATATAGAGGGGGCTTTCAATAACATAAATCCAGCTGCTATAATTACAGCTCTAGCAACCCTGGGTGTTGACAGCAGTATACGTAGGTTCATTCTTAACCTTCTGACTAAGAGACGCAGATGGGCTCCAGATAATCCTCCTCATGTTAACCCGACCAAGACGGAACTAGCTTCTTTTCACCAGGATAATTAAAGTACCAACACACCTGTCTCCTTGGGGGTATTCAAGTTTTCTTCTCTGAAAGCGCAAAATACTTTAATAGATATTTTAATAGACAGGAAGTTGAACTTCAAACCCCACATTCTGGAAAGAGCAACGAAGGATATGGTAGCGCTATGTACCTGTAAAAGTGCAATAGGAAAACGATGGGGTCTGAAGCCGCATATAGTTTATTGGTTATATACGGCAGTAGTCAGACCTATAATGCTGTACGACATTGTCATTTAGTGAACAGCTCTGCAGAAATCCACCTTCTGCGCGATACTAAACAAGGTACTGCGAATGGGTGATATATGTATGTATCACTGGTGCGATGAGAACGGCATCAACTGAGGCACTAAATATTGTACTACACTTAATGCCGCTAGACATTATAGCAGTTCAATATGCCGCATACATCGTGTCTTTCTAGGCAGAAAGCCTGACCTTCCGGGCACTGTTGATTACACTGTGACCGAACCAATGTTTGACAAAAAGTTGCTCACTCTTATACCTGATTGATTAGAATGGAATGGTCGTATCCCAGGACATAGGGGATTCGTTAACTTCAATACAGACGGTTCCAAACTCAACAACCAATTAGGCTTTCGTTTATTTTCTGTGCAACTTGAGCTATGAATTGCAAAAAGATTGTCTGATCACTGTAGTGTTTCCCAGACATAAATCTTAGTTATGAAAAGGGGTAGCGGACTGGCTGAAAATTACGAAATGTTCTGACCAAAGTCGGTATCAATATTTTCTTTGATAGTCAGGCTGCTATCAAGTCCCTGGAAACTTATTCCTGAATTCAAAAGTTGTTCTCGACTGTCGCAGATCTCTTAAAGATGGATGAACAGTTCAATATTCACCTGTTGAATATTGCCTTTCAGTCCCCAGGGAACTGCTCCAGGGGAACTGGAATATGTGGGCAGAGATATAGTGCCCTTACGGCAACAAATGACAAGTGGACGCTGGTCAGGAACTGCATATATTCTAGGCTGATGTGACCCGAACTAAACTCAAAATGCACCAACGCAATGCTGTTGTTGTTGAGACCGGCCGTCTCACTTATCGTGTCCATAATGACGGGTTACTGCCTTTTTAGACGGCGCGCAGAGAGATTGAAGGTCTTGGATACGAAGATTAGGAGGAATCAATAGAACACCTGTCTGTGCTCCGCTAACTCTAGAAGGCGGTATACAACCTTAGGCTTTTATTTCATTGGGGAGTTACATAACTTAGCTGATGTTGGACTCCGCCAACTTTTGAACTTTTTAAAGCAATCAAATTGGTTCAACGGAAGGGGCTAGGGATACATTTTGTTTTCCCTTACGTCCCTGTGGTAACACAATGGACTGTATAGTCTAAGCGAGTCTGTTTCACATGCATACACACTTAACTTAACCTATGACGCTAAAGTTATGCCTGCATATTCAAGGTCCCCTCGAGGGTGTAATGTTATTCCTAGTTCAGTGAGCTCATCTGCTTCTGGAATGTCCCTGTGGCCCAGCCTCCGCGTTAAGATATCTACTAGCGGCGTTTGTTGCAAAATCAGTCCCGATTATTGGCGCGTACTATATATGGTGTCGTCCAAATCGTAGCTATCTATCCGGCGAAGATAGAATAGCAGTTGGTCGCCACGGTATAGCCCGCCGTCTCTATTCAGAGTTAAAAGACCAGCAGGAGGCTGGTAGTTTAACTCGGTTAGCCTGTCTAGAGTGGTGGCATGTTCTTATCAAGAGAGGATGAGCTCTCAAGATGCCGAATTGCTGTTTTGGTTAAAAACACGTCTATACGATCGAAGTAAAACGCGCCGTAGAGAGACCGATCCGAGGGTTTCTGTACCGTACCGTCGTCCGCGATGGTGTTTCGAAGACCGGGGGATGTCACGAGAATTCGTCGTTCACATCGCCTAAGCCTTTCCGTTTGGCTGGAAGAGATTCCAAACCAGGACGGAAAAGCATAGGCCATAATGGTCTGATGATCAGTTTATAGATCAAAAGTGTAACGGGAAAATAATCGATTGACTTTTGCCAAAATGTGATCCATATGTCTCACAAATTTGAAGTCCATTGAAAAGACAACGCCAAGGTATTTTATACTGGCTGAAGTCCGAATTATTTAATTTCCTCTGGTAATGACAGGAATATATTTTTTCGCATTAGAATAAAGGAGCTTGCGCTTGCCTTTAAATATAATGCTATCACATTTTGATATATTCAATCTGAGTCTCCATCTGTCGAAATACTTCGAGATAACTCTAAAAGAAAAGAATTTATCCTAGAGTTAGGTTTAGGTTTAGGTTAGGGTGGCAGCCGTTTTTTTTTCTTCAGCTCACGAAGATCAGTTTAGGTCCCTAGTGGTACCACGGACTAAAATGCCCTTCATCAAAACCAATCTGTTTGATATACAAATGTATCGATAGCACGAATATTGGTACTGGAAAGATCTGTTAGGCTGCCTAGAAAGGCCGACCCCAGTAGGTCCAGTCGTCGTTTACCCAAAGCGGGACAGTCGCATAGCAAGTGATCAATGCTCTCCACTTCTTCCTCATCTCCACAGCTTCTGCAGAAGTCATTGGAGTTAATACCCAATCTTCTGGCGTGTTCGCCGATCAGGCAGTGTCTCGTCAGAACTGATACTAACGTAGACAATCTTTTCCTTTCTAGTGCGTGGAAATATTTTGACCTTCCCAGGGCATACCTTGGCCAGATTTGTCTAGCTAAGCTACAGGTGCCGATTTGTGTCCATCTTTCGTTGGACTGCCTGATTGCCCCTTGCCTAAGCCAAAGCTTGCACGTGGATAGTGGCGCACCAATATATGCAAATTCTTCGAGAATTTGGAAAGTCGTCCCTTTCCTAGCAAGTTCATCGGCTTTGCAGGTGTATATTAAACTGCTCAGCCATGTCGTTAAGAGATCTGCGGCAGTCGAGGACTATTTGTGAATTTAGGGATGTGGCCTCCAGAGAATTGATGGCAGCCTGGCTGTCCGAGTAAATGACAACGCCAGTGTTGGTTACTATGTTCCGACTCAGCCACTTGGCGACTTCCCATATTGCCATTATTTCGGCTTGATAGACACTGCAGGTATCTGGTAGTCTGTGAGCTATATCCAAATGAAGTTCTTCACAGTGTACTCCGAAGCCAACCTTTTCATCAAGCTTCTATTTCCGGGTATTCTGCCATCCCATTCATCCCTGGCTGGTGTCATAGTTATGTAGTTCTTCTCAAAGGTGCGCACCGTTGATATATAGTCCACTCGGTCGGTTACCATAGCACTACACTTTGATATCCTCATGTGACCGTTGTTCTTGTACCTCCACATTGTCAGGCACTTTAATCTTAGTGCCGCATTGGTTGCAACTTCTCCCTCCACAACATTAATCGGCAGTATATGGAGAAGGGCTTGTAGAGACTCAGTCGCTGTATTCCTTAACGCTCCGCTTATGCACAGGCAGGCAGTTCTCTGAACCCTTGATAGCAGGTTTGTGATGGCTAGTTTGTCAGTTGCCGTCCACCATACCACAATGCCGTATAACAGTATTGGACGAACCACTGCTAAAATTGTCCATTGGATATATTCCAATGGACAATTTTATGAGAGAGGCCCCACCGCGACTCTACAGCCTTCCTGCAGGAATATACGACGATGTTGGCCTTCTGTACACGTTCCAGTACGTTTAGTCTGAATGACAGTTTCCTATCCAAAATTATTCCTAAAAATTTTGCACTTTCAGAAAAGACTAGATCTGTTCCATTTATCCGAGGAGGAGGGTCCACATGAGGGACATTATTCATCCTAGTAAAGAGAACCAATTCTGTTTAGTTTGGGTTAACACCCAAACCGCTGCTTCTGGCCCATCTAGCCAACTTGTTATCCTAGAGTTAACAGTTGAAGCTACTGGCCCGGAAGAGGCAATGAGTATATCATCTGCGTAGATCAAAAGCAAGTCACCAGAAGGTGGTTGCGGAATGTCACACAGAAGAATATTGTAGGGGACTGGACCGAGGAGAGAGCCCTGCGGAACCCCAGCCACAAAATGTTTTCTCTCAGAGAGGTCGTTACCAGCCTTAACTCTGTATGAGCGATCTCCTAGAAAGTTCGCTACCATCCGACAGGTGTTGCCACCAAAGCCGCGGATCAACATCTGGAATAAGATACCGGCGTGCCATGCAGCGTCAAACGCCTTGGAAAAATCAAGACTAACTGCAGTGGTCACATGGCGCTTATTCAAGGCCCTGGCTACGTGATCGGATAGCACTGCGAGTGCATGAGAAGTGGAGAGACCCTTGCGAAAACTGAATTGGTTGTCCGCAAGTATTCCGACATCTTCTATCGTGTCCCTTATTCTACGCAACAGGAAGTGCTCCAGAAGTTTGCCAAAGGCTGAAAGTAGGGATGTTGGTCGATTGTTGCTGCTTTGCTTGGGATCAGAACCCTTCCAAGCGCTGGGTAAATGTCCCAAGTTTAAGCAATGATTGAAGATGATGGACAAAAAAGTCCAAATCATTATACGAGTTTTAGTCTTTTTCAAGTCAATATCCGGAATTCCGTCAACTCCGGCTAATCGACGGTTGCGTTTACCTCTCAAGTTGAGGATTGGGCTCAAGTCGTTCAGTTCGGAGACTTCATTATCAATGAAGTCATTGAATGTGTTGTCTCCAGCCTGGTGCCAAGAACGCCATTGCGCTTCTAAGCTACTTATAATTTTTGAGTTGCGCTTTGTAGGCATCGAAGTCATTGACCCCAGTAGCTTCACTAGATTTGGCCTTCTTGAATAGCTTGTTGCAGGACTATTTCCTACCCTTTAACTCAGAAGGCAACCATTGTGGTTTAGTTTTACCCTTGTACCTTTGTTTTGGACAGGCTTCTTCAAGGGAACTATTGAATGATGTAGTGATATGTTCGACCTGATTATCCAGATAGTTAGGTTGGTAGTTGGAATTAAGTCAAGAAGTGGGTTACCCCTTCTTTTTATCTTCGTACTAGCCCAAAAAGTATAATGGGCTTTCGTGTCTGCTCCAATAATTAACTTGCGTTCATTAGACGTTGCTTCTTATGCTAATTCCCTGAAGTAAGCTGTCGGTACTACAGCTTCATCACTTGTTGGAAACGCCTGGGCCAAACCTTCTTGACAGAATACATAGTCGGCCAGGGTCGTATAATCATTTTTGGGTGGTTTTGGTATAAAATAATTAAGACTTTACAGTGCTCGGTCTTAAGCTTTCATTCCTGCATACTCTCTTTGGAGTATGCAACGGTTTCCATCGTAGCATTTATGGGAGTGAATGTGCACTTAGATAAGAAAGGCGCTATCTCGTCATGTCTCAGAAGATTCTTTGGGTTTGTAAGGCCTTTTCAACCTCACCCTCCTTATCAGCCGCTCTTGGTCGGTGATTGCTTATTCTACATTCGGAGCTAACCTGTAGGCCATTCTGTAAACCTTCGTAGTAGCTTGAGCTTAGCTTTATAACTGCTAGAACATCTGTATATATTACAACCTTCCCCCAAACTCCATCCAACGAGAGTAAGATACTGTTCACGACAAGATTATAAATTAGGTTTGTTGACTAAAAAGTAGGTTAGATATAAAGTGGCAGCCTGACTATGTGGGTTAAATGAGCCTGACATAAGGTAACCCTACCCTTACCGGTAAACCAATTTCATTGCTCTAGAGTTGGCGAATTTTAACATCAGCCAAGAAGCCGAGACACGTCTCCAAGTTTAGTCAGGGCGGTTACAATTGCGCTCGGATTAATTCATCCCTCCAGTTAGGTGGGATAGTGTCTTTAATATAAGGATCCAATTTGTACGACAATCTTCTCAAAAATCAAGGTTATTATTATACTCAGAGTTTGTTTTTAACAGAAGCGTTCTCTTCAATCATATGATTCTGATATCGTAAAATACATGTGTTATACGCTAAAGTTGGAATGACATGACATTTGGTATTGGTTCCATGCTAGTCGTTGCATTTACTTGTCATGATAGGTCACGATTACACAAATCTGTAGATGGCTTGCGTCCATTAGAACCATATATGTGCCACAGGATTCTTCAGTATCATTGCTTAAGGCATCTAAGCTCGATCAGTTTCTGTTCCAATAAATTGGCCCAAGGAGTTCGACTGGTTGCAGCGAAGGTTCACACTCGATTATGATCAGCGAATACCGTACGAAATTAGACACCAAGCTATAATATGAGAAGGGCAATTATAGAAGTGATAATCACATAAACTACCACAATTACCAGCGCCAAACCCTGCAGGTTCATGGAGGTTTAACACCCAAATCCCGGCAGAGCTTTGTCTCGGTGGGCAATTTCATTATTAATTATTTTCATCTAAGGAATAGGTTTTCACATATCAACAATAATTACATACCGTAAGGAGAACACTCATGGGAAGTCCTTATTGGCACTATGGCTAATGGGAGAATCGAATTGTTAATTACATTCTCAACTAGGTGTTGCGATCCATAGATCAGCAAAGGTGTTAAATAGACCACGTCTCCAAACAAAGGCTTGGCGGAGGGCGACGCTTTGGCTGAATCTTTATGGGGCGTTGACGGTAGAGTTTTACGACTTTTTCTACAAAGTCACACTGTGGCTACGGTATCCACTGGAAGAATAACATTAGACTTCCTTACATTTGCCGCACTGTGTTATCGGACGGTGGTATTAGATGCAATGCCTCATACGTAAACACTTGTGCAGCAAACCGACCAAAGGAACCAACCAACTCTCTGTGGGCAAACATCAGAAGTATGTGCAAGTCAATCGATGTGTTATTTTTTCCTGGCCATATCAAAAGTTCATGCCGAGTCAAACAATAATCATGGCCAAGTGAAGAGTCAACAATAGTACGCTATGGAAGCCGCAGCAGCAACAACAACTAACCAAATCATGACCGAAGTTCCAACATTAGGAAATCATAGAATGTGTTCCGTAATCTGTCCTCCTAACGTTAGAGTCATTCATGTCCGCCCGAATGTCTGTCTGTCTCTCTGTCTGCTGAACTCATGAACAAAAAATAAAAACTGATGATTATGTGGAAAATTGCTTTTCTATTTGATCGAATATTCTGAGTTCTATTTATAGAACGAGAAAACGATGAAAAGACCATTATAAAATAATTAGTTATTAATAATTACTGTTCGATTGCTTTAACATCGTCCTACGTGTGGTTATATTTTTAAATTTTCATGTGTCATTCATTATTGAGCAAAAGGAAGACAGTGGAATTATCACAATATATTCAAGGGATTTGACAAGACATTTTGTTTATATGATAAACTTGTAGGGTAATTAACCAATCGTGAATCGTTGATGCTGAAAGAAAGAAGTGATGTGGTCATTCAATATTATAGTCAACCCAAAGCATAGGGGGGCATTTAGAAAACATCATTTAGACATAAGACTGCTCAATGTTAAGCTTTGTAGACCATACATGGGAGGTAAAGGACTTCAAAGTGGACCATCTCGGATAAGTACAATTTTCCAATGTATTTAACTTTTCAGTTTCTGAACCCTGTAGAATATTTCACTTTTTCCCCATATTAATTTTCGTTTCAGATGAATATGAATTTGTTATATTTTTTTGTATTATTTATACATTTTATTATACATTATATTTATACATTTATTTTATATATTTTCGGTGGAAATTTACCAAAACTTTATATTTGCAAAAATGTTTTTTTATTATTTTCTTTATTTGCAATCTATTTACAATATAAATATTAGACAAATTTTTATAACATCTAGATAATGACAGAGAGTTTAAGATCAATTGATCATAAACGTGATTGAAATTGATACATTATTCTTAGTTTAATTTAAACATATGAATAAAATTACAATAAAATTTATATAAAAGGGAGATCAAGGATGTGGTTTCTTTTCAGTCTTCTTGTTTCACCGCTATCATCTAACAAATTTATGGCTAACACATTTGGATGTAAGTAAACTTAGTCTATTGAGGTAGTTCTTAGAATATCTTTTGATTTCCTCTCTTATTGTAGGCATCTATAGATCGTTATGTATATTTTTATTGCCTACGAACCAAGGAGTATTGACCAATAATCTTAGAGTTTTACAATGGTACCTCTGCAATTTTTCAATATTTGAGTTACTCGATGTACCTCAAAGTTGGATACCGTATGTCCATACAGGTTTTAAATAGTTTTATAAATCAATAACTTGTTTTCTAAACTGAGCTTTGATTTAGATCCTAGCATCCAAAATAATTTTTTAGTCTTCTGGTCCAGTTGTTTACGCTTGTTTTTAATGTGTTCTTTCCATGTCAAGCGGCGGTCTATTTGAAGCCCCAAGTATCTAACACTTTTGGATTGCGGTATTGAAACTCCATCTAAAAACACCGGAGGGCAATCAGTTTTCCTGAAACTATACGTTACATGTGTGGATTTATTGGCATTGATTATACCCTACACCACACTGTGGTACAGGGTATTATAAGTTTGTTTCACGGCAGATGTTTGTAACACCTGAAAATAACACAGCTAGACCCACCTTAAAGTATACCGATCGACTCAGAATCACTAGCTGAGTCGATTTAACGATGTCCGTCCGTCCGTCCGTCTGTCCATGTAAAGTTGTTCGTCGACTACAGGTCGCAATTTCACTCCGATCGTTCTGAAATTTTGCAGTTTAGAGTATTTCGCGGCTGTTAAGATCGCTATTGAATTTGGTTGAAATCGGTTCGGATTTAGATATAGCTCCCATATATATCTTTCGTCCGATTTGGCCCTTCAGTCCTATAGAAGCTGTATTTTAAATCCAATCGTTTTGAAATTTAGAATGGTAGAGTTTCTTGATCCATGAACCAACATTGCCGAACTTGAAGAAAATCGGTTAAGATTTAGCTATAGCTCCCATATATATGTTTCGTCCGATTTTGCTCTTTAGTCCTGTAGAAGCTGTATTTTACATCCAATCATTTTGAAATTTAGAATGGTAGAGTTTCTTGATCCATGAACCAACACTACCGAATTTGAAGAAAATCGGTTAAGATTTAGCTATAGCTCCCATATATATGTTTCGTCCGATTTGACCATTTAGTCCTATAAAAGCTGTATTTTACACCCAATCGTTTTGAAATTTAGAATGGTAGAGTTTCTTGATCCATAAACCAACATTGCCGTATTTGAAGAAAATCGGTTAAGATTTAGCTATAGCTCCCATATATATGTTTCGTCCGATTTTGCTCTTTAGTCCTGAAGAAGCTGCATTTTACATCCAATCATTTTGAAATTTAGAATGGTAGAGTTTCTTGATCCATGAACCAACACTACCGAATTTGAAGAAAATCGGTTAAGATTTAGCTATAGCTCTCATATATATGTTTCGTCCGATTTTGCTCTTTAGTTCTATAGAAGCTATATTTTACATCCAATCGTTTTGAAATTTAGAATGGTAGAGTTTCTTGATCCATGAACCAACATTGCCGAATTTGGAGAAAATCGGTTAAGATTTAGCAATAGCCACCATACATATGTTTCATCCGATTTGGCTCTTTAGATCCAATCGTTTTTATACCCTACACCACACTGTGGTACTGGGTATTATTTAAGTATAAAATGTCCCAAAAGTAAATTTATATAAACAATTTATACATGAATTAAAAAATGTATATATCAGAGTTATTCAATATTACGAGAGTGATGTAGGGTATTATATAGTCGGCCCCGCCCGACTTTAGCCTTTCCTTACTGGTTTTTATATTACACTTCTTCAACCAATTCTGCATATTATAAAGTTGCCTTTGCACCAAATCTGATGCGTCAAAATGTGATTTACTCGTAGCTAAAATTGCAGTGTCATCAGCATACGTAGCAATTGTCACGTTAGGCTCTGTTGCCATATCAGATGTAAATAATGTATATAGCAGTGGTCCCCAAACGCTTCCTTGTGGGACACCAGACTTTATTAATCCAAATTCAGAAATTTCATCATTCAGGTTTAAATAAAATCTCCTATCTTGAAGATAGGAAGCATTTGTTTCAGTTTAAATAGAAGACCTGCATGCCATACTCGGCCAAACGCCTGTTTTACATCTAAGAACACTCCACAGCAGTAACGCTTGTTTTCTAAAGATTCTCTTATTTCCATGTAATTCTGTGGCATTGCTCCGATGTTCCATGGTTATGTCGAAATCCACACTAATGCTCTGGTAGTATATTTAATTATTCGAGGATAGGAAATAATCTTTCTGAAATAATTTTGAAAGTATGGGCAATAAGCTAATTGGCCTGTACGATGAAATATCATTCTCGGGCTTATTAGGTTTTAAAATCATGATTATTTTTGCATATTTCCACTGAGGTATTATAAGCTTTGTATATCCACAGTGTATTATAAGCATGTGTAACGCCCAAAAATATTGGAACTAGACCCACCTTAAAATTAGTATAACGATCAACTCAGAATCACTACCAGATTAGGTCTTACCGTGTCTGTCTGTCCATCTTAAATTGTTTGTAAAGTCCAGGTAAAATTTTACTCAGATCTTGATGAGTCAAGGACGAAGCCTAGTGAATACGGTTAAAATCGTTTCATGTTTAGATACAGCCCCATTATAAGAGTATATGTACCTCCGATTTAACATCTAAGCGCTATAGAAGACATATTTTTCAACCTATCTATATGGATTTTGACACAACGAAAAATATCAGTAAGGAAAGACAAAAAGTAGAGCAGGCCGACTTTATAATACCCTGCACCTCCCTCCCAATGCGCGATCATATTGAATAATTGGTTTCGTTTCAAATAAGAAAAACTTCATCAAGGCATATTCCAAGGAGGAGTTGTAAATGTAGATCATAATAAACAAGATCTGAAACGGTAATCTTAAGTGTAACACAATGAAGGAGTGACTTAAGATCCTATGTATGTTAAGGCTAAGTTCGAAGACGGGCCATAATGGTTCACTCCTGCTAGTATCTCCCTCACAAAGGGTTTAAATTTAGTGAAATATTGATTTTCTAATAACTTCTATACTATTTATCCGAAACATATGTAATTCCTCATATAATAATAGTTTATCCGTCGCTATCACCTTGAGAAAAATGGGCGTAGTGTCGCCTCGCGCCCCTTTTGGCACCTCACACACAAATGGACCATTTTGCAACAAAGGTCACAGCTTTAAGCTTTAATATTAGTTCATCGACTAATTGTAATTTTGTACAGTATAATGCTTTTATAAAAGGGTGCTTAAATTGTAAGGGCCGATGTTGAATGTGAACCACACCTAAACGTCAAGTTTTTTTTATACCCTACACCACACTGTGGTACAGGGTATTATGACTTTGTGCATTTGTTTGTAACACCCAATAGGAGAAGAGATAGACCCATTGTTTATTATACCGATCGACTTGTAATCACTTTCTGAGTCGATTTAGCTATGTCCGTCTGTCTGTCTGTAGATGTATTCTTGTAATCAAAGTACAGGTCGCAATTATGGTCCGAAACGAAACTTTGCACATATCTTTTTTTAGGCCCAAGGACGATCCCTATTGAATTTGGTTAAAATCGGTTGAGATTTACATATAGCTCCCATATATATGTACCTCCGATTTGGCATATATGCACTGTATAAGCAACATTTTGTAACCGATTTGTACAAAAATTGACAGAGAGTAGTCTCGTGATACACTTAGATACAATACAAAATTTGGGGGAAATCGGTTCAGATTTAGATATAGCCCCCATATATATGTTGCACCCGATTTGACATGTAAGCGCTGTAGAAACTGTATTTTATATCCAATCAGTACGAAATTCGGCAGAAAGAGGTTTCTTATTACATGAAGGAATACTGCCAAATTGGGAGAAAATCGGTTCAGATTTAGATATAGCCCCCATATATATGTTACCCCCGATTTGAAATTCAATAGCTGTAGAAACTGTATTTTATATGCGATCACAGCGAAATTCGGCAGAAAGAGGTTTCTTATTACACGAAGGAATACTGCCAAATTTGGAGAAAATCGGTTCAGATTTAGATATAGCCCCCATATATATGTTAGCACCGATTTGACATTCTAGCGCTGTAGACACTGTATTTTATATCCGATCAGTACGAAATTCGACAGAAAGCTCCATATATATGTTCCTCCTGATTTGGTTACAAAGCGCTATAGAAGTTGTACTTTACTTCCGATCATTACAAAATTCTCCAGAAAGATGTTTCTCAATTTAGGAACGAATATTGCTTAATTTAGCGATTATCGGTTCAGAATTAGATATATCCACATATATATGTTCTTACCCATTTACCAATAATTCCAAATTATTATCGCAATAACCCTTATCGCATTGTTAGGGAGGTGTAGGGTATTATATAGTCGGCCCCGCCCGACTTTCTGCCTTTCCTTACTGGTTTAAATATATCTTTGGACTTTTTGAGTTAACAAAGAAACACTTTTTTTTAAAAAAAACTGACGGTTATTTTCATAACATTTATAGCCCTTTAATATCTGTATAATGTCTTTAAAAATCAAAATCGAAAAAATTATTTCTTAACTAACGAAATCTAATTTAATAAATCAAATATTTAAAATATAAAAACAGGTTTTGCGATGAAATTCTTCAATTCAATGTCAATCAATTTGCAGAAGTAGACGAATGTTACTTTTCAGTGTCAGCTTTTTTGTTAGGTTTTGGGAAGTGTCTGCTTCGTTACCACTGCTTCCTATACATGTTCATGTCAACAATGCAAAAATAACTATGTACTCTCATACCCTTAGATACGCCTGTCTGGATAATATTTCAAAACTCTATTGTTAAGTTGTCATTTATTTGTTCCTTTTTTTTTTTTTGAGTTTGCAAAAAGGACTTTTACTTTTTTGCCTTCGAAAAAAGGAGAGTTCGTAAACATGCAACATCAATAATAACAACTTTTACTACAAATAATATTGTATGTATCTCCAGTATGTAGTAGGATTATACATATTACCAAGGAT
Organism: Eudasyphora cyanicolor; assembly: GCA_963930755.1. Lineage (NCBI taxonomy): Eukaryota > Metazoa > Arthropoda > Insecta > Diptera > Muscidae > Eudasyphora > Eudasyphora cyanicolor. Next base: position 194,770,088 of record OZ005734.1, read on the forward strand.
ATACTTGCATGTGTAAATACATTCGTTCACATATGTGTACTAATGTACATAATTAAATATTAAATTTATAACATGGTACAATGGATACCCTACTTATGAGTGTAGAAACTTTTGGGTAATTATATAAAATTTGATAACTAAAATTGTTTTGGAAAATCTAATGAATATATTGGATTATTGTAGTCATATAAAAGTTTCTAAATGAAATTGATTGAACGTAAAATTTGTTGGTAGTAAGCCGATCTCATTAAATTTTTAATTTGACTCCTTTAGCATAGAAATCAAATTGCATTGTTCTCCTATCCATAGTAGCTGAGAATTAATAATTTTTAAATATTACCACGCTCATTTTGATTATATTTTAATAATCCATAAAGTTTCCAAAGGGAAAAAATATTTTTTAATATTTATATTTTTGCCAGCTCACATAGACTTATGTAGGTACCTAGTGATACCATAACCACAGATACCCCTTATCGAAGCCCACCTGTTCGATAAACAAAGTTATCAATAGTACGAATATCGGTACCGGAAAGATCGAACCCTTAAATACGGAAGTCGTTCACTTAATGAGGGACAGTAGCAAAGCAGGTGCTCAATGCTCTCCACATCTTTCTCATCACCACAGCTCCCGCAGAAGTGATTGAACTCAATAACCTTCCTAACCTTCTGGTGTGTTTGCCGATCCGGCAGTGTCCCGTCAGAAATTAAAATTACGTAGACAGTCTGTTCTTCCAGAATTTGTAAAGTCGTCCATTTCCTAGCAAGTTCATCAGCTTTGAAGTTCCCGGGATATCCCTATATCCATAAAAGGTGTATGTTTAACTGCTCAGCCATCTCGTTGAGAGGTCTGCGGCAGTCGAGGGCTGTTGGTGAATTTAGGGATGTGGCCTCCAGAGAATTTATGGCAGCCTGGCTGTCTGAGTAAATGATGTGGGTAACTATGTCGCAACTCAGCCACTTCCCATATTGCCATTATTCAGGCATGATAGACACTGCAGGTCTGCGGACTATATCAAGACTAAGTTCTTTACAGTGTAAACCGGAGCCAAACTTTTCATCAAGCTTCGAACCATCTGCATAGAAGTGCTGATAGTTTTTATTTCCTAGTATTCCGCCAACCCAGTCCCCTCTGGCAGGTATTTTAGTGACAATGTTCCTTTGGAAGCCCACTCGGTCGGTTACCATAGCGCAACAGTGTGAAATCCTCATGTGGCCGTAGTGCTTGTACCTCAACATTGATAGACAATTTAATCTTTACGTACCTCTTGTTGCAACTTATCTAGCCACAATATAAATCGACAGTAAATGGGGTGGTACTTCTAGAGACTCAGTCGATGTAGTCCATAAAGCCCCGCTTATGCGTAGGCAAACAGTTCTCTGAACCTTCATTAATTGACTGGTGACGGATCGCTAATCAGATGCCGTCCACCACACCACAATGCCGTACAGTAGTATTAGGCGAACTGCTGCATGTATATCCAATGGACGATTTTAGGAGAGAGGCCCCAACGCGACCCTACAGCTTTTCTACAGGAATATAAGGCGACGTTGGCCTTAATTACCCGCTCTGAGGACCAAAACACTTCTGAGGACGAAAACACTACTTCAGACACTGAGTAAAGTTTCTGAACTCTTGACGCATCTGACGGGGACATGCTCCTCGATGATACGGACGAGAAGTTCAATAACACCCTTGTTAGGAGTCGAAGTTAATCTGTCGGTTACCAATGTTGGTAGGAATTCTGCATATTAACCTGTATCACTTCAAAGCAACATCAGCGGCTCTATTACTGCTCCTGCCCACAGGTCATCGTCCGGATACAAGAGCCCAACGTAGTAGGACGAAAGGATTGTGGATGGTGAAAATCCCCCCCCAGTACTCACAACAGGTGGTACGGTGAGGGGAAAACATCATGTCCGACCGTCAAAACGGAAGCACAATGAGCACCGGATAGCGCTCAGAGTTTTGACGAAGTTGGAGGCTGTTGAGGTCTCGACTCTTACTGCTCGACACACATTTCCCGGGGAACTCACCAACAGAACCCGAAGATCAACAAGACCAACAAGAATGCGGGTGGACTGCGAGCGTTGCTAGCTTGTTGACTGAGAGATCCAGAATAAGCTGGGCTATTAACAGCTTTGAGCCCTTCAAGTCACCTGGACCAGACGGCATCACTCCAGCAGCAATGCAGAAAATGTTAAAGTACATTATCCCCTGACTGGAGAAAATTTATGTCAGGCTTTCATACATCCCGAATCGATGGAGGGATACCAAAGTGGTATTCATACCTAAAGCGGGGAAGATATCACACACTAGGCCAAAAGACTTCAGATCAATCAGCCTATCCTCCTTCCTATTGAAAGGTCTGGAAAGATTTTGAGATTATTTCATTATGGAAAACCTGGATAGAAAACTCCTGTCGGTGAAGCAACATGCTTACAATAACGGGAAGTCTACAGAATCAGCCCAGCAACATTCACTCAGATGCAGTAATTGCGGCAGGCTCCACTAATTTGGAACCTAGCGGTGAATGAAATCCTGCTAGATCTAGAACGTTGTGGCTGCAAGGTTGTGGCATATGCGAACGACTTGGCAATCGAAGTGAGTGGCAAATTCGAAAACGTTCTCCGGGACATTCTACAGGTGGCTCTGAACAAATTGGCTAGATGGGCCAGAAGCAGCGGTTTGGGCATAAACACAAACAAGACAGAATTGGTTCTCTTTACTAGGATGAATAATATCCCACATGTGGACCATCCACTTCGGATAAATGGAACAGATCTAGTCTTTTCTGAAAGTGCAACATTTTTAGGAATAATTCTAGATAGAAAACTGCTATTTAGACCTAACGTATTGGCACGTGTAAGGAAGGCCAACGTCGCCTTATATTCCTGCAAAAAGGCTGGATATATATAGCAGTAGTTCGTCCTCTACTGTTATACGGCATTGTGGTATTGTGGACGGCAACTTACAAATTAATTATCACCAACCTACTAACAAGGGTTCAGAGAACAGCCTGCCTGAGCATAAGCGGAGCCTTAAGGACTACAGCGACCGAGTCTCTACAAGCCCTACTCCATATACTGCCGTTTGATATTGTGGCGAGAGAAGTTGCAACTAAAGCGGCAATAAGATTAAACTGCCTATCAATGTGCAGATACAAGAACTACGGTCACATGAGGATATCAAAGTGTAGTGCTATGGTAACCGACCGAGTGGACTATATACCAACTGCGTACACCTTCGAGATAAATTACATCACTATGTCAGTATGATTCCCGCCAGAGATGAATGGGTTGGAAGAATACCAGGTAATAAAAACCATCTCCACTTTTACACGGATGGTTCGAAGCTTGATGAAAAGGTTGGCTTAGGAGTACTCGTACACTGTACAGTGCTTAGTTTGGATATAAACTAAGATACCTGCAGACTACCAGATACCTGCAGTGTCTATCAAGCCGAAATAATGGCAATATGGGAAGTAGCCAAGTGGCTGAGTCGCAACATAGTAACCAACACTGGCGTTGTCATTTACTCGGACAGCCAGGCTGCCATCAATTCTCTGGAGGCAACATCTCTAAATTCACAAACAGCCCTCGACTGCCGCAGATCTCTTAACGAGATGGCTGAGCAGTTTAATATACACCCCATATGGGTGGCTGGGCATAGGGAACTACAAAGCCGATGAACTTGCTAGGAAAGGGACGACATTACATATTCTCGAAGAATATGCATATATTGATGCGCCACTATCCACGTGCAAGCTTTGGTTTAGGCAAGAGGCAATCAGGCAGTCCAACGAAAGATGGACAGAAATCGCCACCTGCAGGGTAGCTAGACAAGGTATGACCTGAGAAGATCAATATATCACCTCGCGTTAGAGAGGCAAAGATTGTCTATGTTAGTATCAGTTCTGACGGGACACTGCTTGATCGGCGAACACGCCAAGAGATTGGTTGTTAACTCTAATGACTTCTGCAGAAGCTGTGGAGATGAGGAAGAAGTGGAGAGCATTGTGCACTTGCTATGCGACTGCCCCGCTCTGAGTAAACGACGACTGGACATCTAGGGTCGGCCTTTCAAGGCAGCCTAACAGATCTTTCCAGTACAGATATTCGTACTATCGATAAATTTGTATATCAAACAGGTTGGTTTCGATGAGGGGCATTTCATCCCGTGGTAACACTAGGGACCTAAACTGATCTATGTGAGCTTGTATAAAAAAAAATACGGCTGCCACCCTAACCTAAACCTAAGGATTGTGGTACCAGGGCACCTAACTTTAAGTTACTTCTGGCCCATTGCGAAGGTACTCCAAGAACCTATTTTTTTGGTCGGGAAAGATCTTAGAATATTTCTCTGAAGTACAATTTCCTGTCTAGTATTGTAGCTGGACAGTTTGCACTGTCAGAAAAGACTAGATCAGTTCCATTTAGCCGAGGAGAGTCCACATTTGTTATTTTTTGTTATTACAGCATCTGAAAGTTGTTAATTTCACATTCAATATCAGGAAAGGAGCGCCCCAGTAGGTGAGAAGGTAGAGTGCTCGCCTATGAGTTTGAGGGTCATGGGTTCGATTCCCACCAGAGCCTCTGTAGCTGCAAAATATAGCCACATGGTCTTTGTAATCCGGCTGTTCTGGACCGTCAAATTAAAATATAAATGAACTTTGTATTGTAATTCATATAAATAAAGAAATAAATAAGCGCCCCAGTAGGTGAGTAGGTAGCGTGCTCGCCTATGAGTTTCCCAGCAAAGGATCTGTCTGTCGCTGCAAAAATCCAGCCGGCTTTTCCCTTGAATAAGAATAGAAATTTACTTTGTACAGTAATTCATATAAATAAATAAATATCAGGAAAGGCATATTCTGTATTCTGTGAAATGTAGCGACGACTCGATAGTACCCTCCAGTTCATATAGGGCTGATTCTGTAGATTTGCCTTTGTTGTATGCATGTTGGATTCCCGACAAGAGTTTTGTATCCAGGTTTTCTCTAATTAAAGAGTCTTTCTAGACCTTTTAATAGGAACGAGGACAGATTTTGTTACCTGAGGTCCTTTTGTCTAGTGCGTGATATCTACCATAGTGCTACCACCAAAAAGAGGACTTTGGATCACTGGTATTGTTGTCAGGCCAAGATTTAGATACTTGTGTATTAGTTGTCGTCGTTTTCGTTGTATTTTTATCAGTACTCCTGTCACTGGTTGTACCAGTTAGTTGCTATTTCATATCGGTTACACGTGTATGTGGGGTAGTGAAGGTCTATCACGTCATAGCTCTCCAAACGTGGCAAGGACGGAGTCGTTACTGAGGCGTTTAGGTATCTGCAAAAAACGCCAGCGTACCGAGAAATCCGATGAGTACTGTTCGCATAACACTCCGGAGCTAGGGGTTTCATTTTAAGTAGAACCACTACTGGAAGATGTTTAGCGTTACCCAGGGTGCATTCTGAGATCGTGGGAGCGGTCTATCTATACACCAATGCACGATGTTATGTGAAGAGTTGTTTCGACACCAATAAAAACTTCGTGTGTGTCTACATACGAGTAGATGTGTTCGATGCAGAATAGGTTTGATGTAAACCACTCAGAAGAGCTTTTTCGGCTATACGAAATCGCATGTTATATGGCAGACGAATTCGCTCCGCTAACGTAATATAGCGCTGGAAACATAAACTATTATAAGTTATTTCCATTGTAAGAATAAATTTTTAATTAAACCAAATAACATACAAGTGCCTAACATACCACTCATTCCCACGATGACAATGATTACGGCGAGTCTTCGTCGTCCTCTCTTACCCGAACGGGCCATGGAGCCGTGGGGCTACGGACCACAGCCGAAAAGTAAACTTCATTGGAATTACCACAATTTGTTGTGTTCGAGCGAATTCCTGGCCATTCCTTTCCTTTTTTCCTTCGAAAAGCAAATTTGAATATTTCAAATGAGAGACCGACCGCCGTTCGACTCGACCACTTTGGCGAATATGGCAATTTTCCAAAGTGAGAAGATTCCACAGAAACAAAGTCTTTGTTAACTACGAGTAACTTACCACTTATTACCTCCCCAGAATTCGGTAATGGCAATGGAGCAAATGCAGAGGAGTGGTCAATGTGCCCGTGAATGATGGCGAGATGAGGTGCGTCGTCGACTCCAACTCCAACCACAACTCTGTATTGTTGTGTCCCTTGGGCTGTAACAATTACTTGATTTATTTATGCACAGAAACACTCGGAACATGTTAACTCAAACTCCAAATACCGAAAACACAAAACACAAATGCAAACAACAATGAAATGTCCATAATTTCCTAAGCACTTTGCAGTAGGATTGGATGGTGGACATGGAGCGATGCATCCATCCACTCAGCCGTCCATCCATCTATCCATCTATTCGTTCACGACAAACACTGACTCAAGCAGAAAAATCCAACAACAACAGTTAACAATAAATAAGAGAGAGAACAAATACTAATAATGAAAAATCACACCCGTTAACAGCAGAACAACAATGGCAACAACGACAAACCGTCAAAACGACAAAAAGCAAACGTTATAATAATGTTCGCTCAGTCGGTCGGTCATCTTTAAACCACGTTCTTGACCACAAACATTCTGCGTATTTTACTCGAGCAAATACATCAGTTCAAGAACTCAAGTTGCAATGGTGAGAGGATATAATTTTATAACGGTAATTTTAAATAAAACACTTAAAATATACCTGGATGTAGGAATCTTTATTTTAATCAGAAAGGAACAATCTCTGGCATTAAGGACAATTTCATGCAATTGTCATCTCCCATCTTCTTTCCAGCATCGTTGGCGGTATCTGGCAAAGACTATTAACTTAACATAACCTCAAAGGATCCAGAGGTGTAATACATCTACATCAGTAGATGTATTATCTATCTACTGTCAGTAGATAGGTACAGAACGCGGAATTAGCTGCTCATCATAATGATTTCTCAACAAATCTTTTGTATCGCTCCCAGGCATCATGAGCTAGAATTTCAGGAAACAAAAAGTCCGTTATCATAATGCGGTAGAACTCACCATTACCGGTGATTTTCTGTCCGGCATCATGATTTCAACAGCCCGTAAAGCATTACGATTTTGTCGTCGGGCCCAGAAGTTGACAACATCAGTGATAGGTTGAGCAATTACCTAGCACATCCTGCAAATTAAACTTGTTCACTGTGTAAAATATAAAAGGACCACCTGCAAATCTTCTGCCACATTGCTTATTAAATGGACTGCAGAAGTGCGGTTGCCTTTGAGAGTGCAGGGCAATGCCGACCACAAACCACACCAAGATCCGTGGGGTCACAGTCGACATTATATTTTGATTTTTTGCCCATTTCGCCGATACTTGCGATAAAATGAGAAGTAATCCTCAAGTTCCCCGGCTGCAGCACAAGGGGAAACGACAAAGAAACCTTGCTGAACTCGTTTAAAGCGATAAGTCGGTTCATGGCAATCTACGCAGTGATAGTGTGGTCTCCGAATCGTATACAATGAATATATATTCAGATCTACCAAAATGCCACCCTGACAACTACCAGAGGGAGCATCCTTCAGAGGGCAACTAACAAAAGGAGTCGAAGAGCATACTCGTGTTGAGACTCAGTTCTATGTTGTCGAAGCAATTCCGGCTGGGATGATATTGTCGCAGCCATACAGCACCCACCAGGGATGGAAAATTCGATTTCTGAAAAGGTATTTTCTTTAATAATATTCATTTAATCCCAGCAAAATTTCCCATTACCAAATAACCTGACGGTAAGTTAAATTCAAAACTAGTTAGGCTTAGGTTTAGGTTAGGGTGGCAGCCGTATTTTTTATACAAGCTCACATAGACCAGTTTAGGTCCCTAGTGTTACCACGGGCTGAAATGCCCCTCATCGAAACCAACCTGTTTGATATACAAATTTGTCGATAGTACGAATATCGGTACTGGAAAGATCTGTTAGGCTGCCTAGAAAAGCCGACCCCAGTATGTCCAGTCGTCGTTTACTCAGAGCGGGGCAGTCGCATAGCAAGTGCTCACTGCTCTCCACTTCTTCCTCATCTCCACAGCTTCTGCAGAAGTCATTAGAGTCAATACCCAATCTTTTGGCGTTTTCGCCGATCAAGCAGTGTCCCGTCAGAACTGATACTAACGTAGACAATCTTTGACTCTCTAGTGCGAGGAGATATTTTGATCTCCTCAGGTCATACCTTGGCCAGATTTGTCTAGCTACTCTGCAGGTGCCGATTTCTGTCCATCTTTCGTTGGACTGTATCTTGCCTAAGCCAAAACCTGCACGTGGATAGTGGCGCACCAATATATGCAAATTCTTCGAGAATTTGTAATTTCGTCCCTTTCTTAGCAAGTTCATCGGCTTTGCAGTTCTCCGGGATATCCCTATGCCCAGGCACCCATATGAGGTGTATATTAAACTGCTCAGCCATCTCGTTAAGAGATCTGCGGCAGTCGAGGGCTGTTTGTGAATTTAAGGATGTTGCATCCAGAGAATTGACGGCAGCCTGGCTGTCCGAGTAAATGACAACGCCAGTGTTGGTTACTATGTTGCGACTCAGCCACTTGGCTACTTCCCATATTGCCATTATTTCGGCTTGATAGACACTGCAGGTATCTGGTAGTCTGTGAGCTATATAGCTTCGAACCATCCTTGTAAAAGTGGAGATGGTTTCTGTTGCCTGGTATTCTTCCAACCCATTCATCACTGGCGGGATTCATAGTGATGTAATTTCTCTCGAAGGTGTACACCGTTGGTATATAGTCCACTCGGTCGGTTACCATAGCACTACACTTTGATATCCTCATGTGACCGCAGTTTTTGTACCTCCACATTGATAGGAAGTTTAATCTTATTGCCGCTTTGGTTGCAACTTCTCTCACCACAATATTAAACGGCAGTATATGAAGTAGGGCTTGTAGAGACTCGGTCGCTGTAGTCCTTAAGGCTCCGCTTATGCTCAGGCAGGCTCTTCTCTGAACCTTTGTTAGTAGGTTGGTGATGGTTAGTTTGTCAGTTGCCGTCCACCATACCACAATGCCGAATAGCAGTAAAGGACGAACTACTGCCCCATCGCGACCCTACAGCCTTTTTGCAGGAATATAAGGCGACGTTGGCCTTCCTTACACGTTCCAATAGGTTAAGTCTAAATAACAGTTTTCTATCTAGAATTATTCCTAAAAATTTTGCACTTTCAGAAAAGACAAGATCTGTTCCATTTATCCGAGGTGGAGGGTCCACTTGTGGGACTTTATTCATTCTAGTAAAGAGAACCAATTCTGTCTTATTTGGGTTTACGGCCAAACCGCTGCTTCTGGCCCATCTAGCCAATTTGTTCAGAGCCACCTGTAGAATGTCTCGGAGGACGTTTTCGAATTTGCCACTCACTGCGATTGCAACCTCGTCCGCATATGCCACGACCTTGCAGCCACAACGTTCTAGATCTAGCAGGATTTCATTCACCGCTAGGTTCCAAATTAGTGGAGACAGTACTCATCCTTGTGGGGTCCCTCTGTTTACAAACCTTGTTAGAGTTGTGGACCCAATAATATGCTGTTATGCGTCTTCTGTTGACGAGACTTTGAATTAGTCTAATCAAACTAGAGTTAACTTTTAGATGTGACAGTGCCGCAATTACTGCATCAGAGTGAATGATGTTAAAACCCCTTCTATGTCAAGAAATGCCACCATGGTGAATTCCTTGAAATGCAGGGACGATTCGATAGTGCTCACAAGTTCGTGCTTCAAAACTAGTTACTGCTTATAATTTGGCCACCCTTCGGATTATTTTTACATAGACATGTCATTGGAGGAAAGTGCTTTCACTCAAGCATACAAGAAGCTGAAAAATAACCACTTACCCCCATGCATACAATTATTGCAAAAGTAAGCGTTGACAAAAGTAATACATTTATTAGTGTGTTTGTTGATATTGCTTGTTCACCACCAACAGTGGTGGAATGAGGTGAGAAAGTAGAAGAGAGTAAAATTGGGAAGAGCGTAATTAGCGATTGTTGTCGTCATATACCGAAAAACGCTTCACGCTTTTGGGGTCCCGCGGCCCCCAAGGGCGAAGCGACCTTCCGGAGGAACCGTGAGTACATTTCATAAATATATTAACATTTTTTTGTGAATGTTATATTTAAAATGTTGTATTTGGTAATATAATAAAATTAGTTGAAAAGGTCTTACGAAAAGGTAACGAATTGATAGAATCGATTTAGAAAAATGTAATTTGAACAATTTTAACACAAAACAAGTGAAAATTGTTTTCATCGTTTTCAAATTTTCTTCAAATTTATATACGTTATTTTTCTAAATTTCAAACACAAATATCCATTGAAGAATAGCTTTAACTTATTTAGTTTCACATAGATTTTCCCTTCAGTAATGCTACTGAATTTGATTACATTGTCTCACATTTTTTTGGCCAATCCTGCTCCAGAAGAGTTAATGAAATATGATTTTATTGAAAATTTTAGATTTATAGAATTCTATCTGACCCGGTCCATTTCGTTACCCCAGATTTCCGATCCCGTCCATTTTTAGACTAATCACGTAGACTGCCACCAAATCAATATACACAAAATTACAGCACTCTCGCTCAATTTCAAAATATAGCTTATATGGGCGGGGCCAGGCCCATTGGCCAACCAGGAAGATTCCCAGCTCCTTCCAGTTGGGCCCCAGAAAGCCCAGGACCTGTTGGCCATCTGGGATCACGGTCCAGTCCCAATCATATAAGGAAGTAGGAATCTCGTTAATCCGTAGGTACGGATAGTAGGATAGTAGGAATCACTCAAAATCACCGGACCACGCCTACTCGAACAATAACTAAAATGGCCCGCTAAGCTAATCTGAAGATTCCCTGAAAATTTCATTAAAATCGGTCCATCCGTTTTGGAGTTCATACGTAACACACACACCCACACACAAATAGATTGCCTCAAATTGAAATTCTAGAAAATCTTGCCTAAATTAATATTTTCTTGAAACGTTTATCAATATTGTAAATTTTGTAAAAATTACATTTTTATAGAAAATTAAAGCAAAATTAAATTTTTATTTTTATAAAAAATTTAATAGAATCAAATTTGTAAAGAAATCTTTTTCAAAAGTAGTATTTTTAAAAATGTCAACAAAATTCAATTTATCTAAACAACATATTTATTCCTTTAACTCCCACTGGAGCATAGGGCGCTAATACAAAATCCTTAAAACTTGAATTTTTCTATAAAAGTTTTTTATAGAAAATGTCGTCAAATTTAAGTTTCTTGAAAATTTTTGTCAAAAATACATTTTTAATAAAAATTTGTTATATCAAATTATGTCTAATATAATTTTTTGTAGAAAATTACGTTGAAATTGCATAGTTCTAGAATTTTTTTTCGAAATAAAATTTTTCTAGAAAATTTTGTTGAAATTCCATTTTTCTAAAAAATTTAACGAAAATCTTTATTTAGCAATGATTTTTGAATAATACTTTATAAGTAAGAAAAACGAAATTTTGCAGAAAACACCATTTTTAAGTAAAATAAAAAATTTGAAGGTATTTCAAGAATTTTTTTAGCAAAATGTGATGGGATTTTCTATAAAATTGCATTTTCCATGAAATTTTCTAGAAAAGTGTAATATCTCTAATAAATTTTCCAGAATAATTTAATTTTAAAGAAATTCTCTAGAAAACACTTTTTTTTAGTAAAATAAAAATTTGTAGGCATTTTCTAGAAAAATACAAATTTGAAGCAATTTTCTAAAAAAAAATAATTTCAAGAATTTTTTTATAAAAATTTAAATAAATATGATGGAATTTGGTATTTCATTAAATTTTCTATAAAAATGTAATTTCAATTTTCATTAAATTTTCTAGAAAAATTTATGTTTAAAGAACTGAAATAGTAAAATAAAAATGTGAAGGCATTTTGTAGAAAAATAAAAATTTGTAATTTGAAAAATTTTTGGACCAAAATGTAATTAAAATTCTAGAAAACTGAAATTCCGAGGAAATTTGATTTCTATAAAAATTGCATTATTATAGAAAATTTCGTCAAATTTAAATTTTTTGAAAATTTTTGTCGAAAATACATTTTTATATTAAAGTTCTAGAATTTTTTTTCGAAATTTAATTTTTCTAGAAATTTTGTTGAAATTCTAAAAACTTTAACGAAAATGTTTATTTAACAATGGTTTTTTGAATATTACTTTTATAAGTATGCCCTTCAAAATTTACGAATTTCTATTTTTCTAGAAAATCTTGCCTAAATTAAGAAAATGCAAAAATCATCAAAATTGCACAAATGTAAATTAGGTGGAAATTGCATTTTTTTATTAAAAAATGTAAGCAAAATTAAATTTTTATATAAAATTTAATAGAAAGCGAATTTGTATAAAAATTTTCAAACTTCTGTTTTTAAAAAAATTAGTTGAAATTGTATTTAAAACTGATTTTTTTAAATTTATTCAAAATTACCATTTTCTAACAAATTTTGTCATAAATGCATTTTATACGTTGAATTTTATTTCCTTTAGAAAACTTTCGTTAAAATTTCACATTTTTAGAACATTTCTTAGAAATTTAATTTTTCTAAAAAATTTTATCAATTGAATTTAGCTGAAAAATGCAATTTCGACGAAATTTTCAAGAAAAACGCAATTTTGTAGAAAATTTCAATTTCAACACTATTTTTTAGTAAAATATAAAATTTGAAGGTATTTTCTAGAAAAACACAAATTTGAAGGAATTTTGTAAAAAAAATGTAATTTAAAGAATTTTTGTAGAAAAATGTAATTATTATGAAATTTTTGAAAAAAAGTGTGATTTCAAGAATTTTTGTAGCAAAATATGATGGAATTTTCTATAAAATTGCATTTTCCATTAAATTTGCTAGAAAAGTATAATAAAGAAATTCTCTAGAAAACACTATTTTTTAGTAAAATAAAAATTGGAAGCATTTTATAGAAAAATACAAATTTGAAGGAATTTGTAACGGACAAAATGTTATTTTATCAGCACATAGTCATTTATTACCACTGTGCATTGGCATTTTCTCTGAGTTAGCCACTACGATCCCCCATTGACGTCATCAACCGCAATAGCAAGAGCATCCACCATCACCACTGTGCTAAGCCATCACAGCGAACGCACGCACGCACCCACATACAACCATTGACAGCCACTCAGAATGAATATATGGCTATGCTTATACTTTCTTGTTTCGGGTGTAACATGAAAGTAAATTAAAATATACGCTGTGCATATAATTCATATAATTCTCGTTGACTCTGTATAGCCAGTGGTATAAGGTGTTGATATTTTTCAGTCAATGGGGTGGATCAACGGAGATACCAACCAAGTTGAAAGACAAGTGGCATAGTCCGCAGTCCGAATACTTAACCCGAAGCAACAAAGATCCGCCCAATAGTCCTTTCCAGGACTAGTAGTCGTAGAAAAAGTCCTCCTCAGGACTATTAGTTGCAGCTCTGTCCTTTTCAGGACACTAACGCGGTACGCGATTCGCTCGCATACGCGATTCGCTCGCATACGCGATTAGCTCGCATACGCGATTAGCTCGCATACGCGGTTCGCCCGCATACGCGATTCGAACAAACCTACCCGAAATAGGGTGCCTTAAAAATCCCGGACCAAATGCATATAATAATCTGCCTGAAGAGATTAAAAATATTACCACAATTTCTACATTCAAACACAATCTTAAAATCTATTTGGTTGAGAACTTATAAACACTTCTAACGTAAGTATTATATCCATTTTTAATATTATTAATTCATATCTTGATGGGTATGCTTAATGGAGCTAAATTGTAATTATGTATGTTGCCACTTTTTAATCCTATAAAGCCTTTAAGGCGCTGGAGCTTCAAATGAATTATACTGTATGAATATACTGAAATAAAAAAAAAAACATTTACTCTTTGAGTGTTAAAATACTTTACCTCCATAATATATAATGTTGTGAGCCAACATCTACCACTCTCCCGTCAATAAACAATAAATTCGGGATACTTGACTATAGACAACTGTTACCTCGGCTGACGATGATGATGGAAATGGTGAAACGCTGACATGTGTATATTTATTGGAATTTTTTTGGGAGTTGGGAGGAACATACCCCTCAATTCCAAGATTGTTCGCCCAACTTGTCGTGAGGTTCGTTAATAATAGGATTCTATATCACCAGACACATTCTAAGCAATTGTCTATGGGATATATATATAGGTTTTCCTTTGGGGTTGATGGGGCCGGGCCACATAATGACATTGTGAACGCTTACAGAGTTTTTGTTTTACATGAACCGGAGAAATTTGTTAAGCCAAGTGAATAGATGTCGTTCAATGTTTGTGGCAGTTTGCGTCACACAAAAAACGAAACAAAAATGTTATTTCTACTGTTGTCTGCGGAAGAATTCAAAAGTTTTTACAACGGACGGAAATTGTAAATTGTAAAAGAGGACAGATAGTGGACAGGAGTGGAGTATCAAAAGGGTATAGAAAAAAGTAAGAAAAAATAACGAATAAACTTTAATAAATAGTTTCTTGGACAAAAAGAAAAATTATTATTTTCATTAATATGTATAATTTTTTTGCATAACTGACTGATTACCAATTGACTGAAGGCCAAACGGCTGAAACTGTAGTAATAAAATTTGCGGGAACCCTTTGGACAAAGACCCGAATTAAGATTTTTCAAAATTAGTAATTTAAGAGGGTAAAATGGGACAATAAGAAATAAAATGATACAGCTAACAAAATGAAAACGTTAGAATTAAAATCTCAGGGACGTGAATTTGGGATAAGAAGCAATTTTTAGATATTAGTTTGACATTTGGAAATTCCTATATTATAGAGTAGAAAGGGAAGAACAAAAATTGCCAAATACCCTCTTCTAAAAATGAAATCATGGCTAATTTTCGAAATTCAAATTTTTGGGAGAAAAAGGGTCTAAAAAAGCCCAAATGTGATAAACTCTTCTAGAGACGAAATCACAAAGGCGTCTCCGATATTAAGTTTTTTGGGTGGGGGAAAATGGTATTAAATATTGGACCTCTTTCAAGAGATCGACTAATCATATACTATCGAAATTTGTACTGAAAAAGTCAAATAGCACTCGGTTATGGTAGCTTCTCTCAAAGTCGAGGACTAAACAAAAGAGGACTAAATAGCCCCAAATTAAAAGAGGACTAAATAGGCCCAAATATAGTATACAATTTGCTAGATATGAAATATAAATGGAACTATAGCAGAAACAGAAAAGAATGTCCAAAGTATTGCACCACTTCATAGAGATGAAGTTGTAATAAATAATCGTAAATAATTAATTAAACAAGTAAGAAAGTTCAGTCGGGTAAACCAACTTATGAGTTCCCTCACCTTGAGTCCCAACAAAATATTAGTAAATTTATTTTTTTTTGTTTTAATTAAATTATTATCAATTTAAATTGCATTTAATAACTTTAAAGTATGTACTGGTATTAAAGTTACAAGCTGTTAACTTTTGGTGTAAAATGGTCCATTTGTGTGGGGGGTACCAAAAGGGGCGTGCCAATAACGGCCACTTTTCTCTAGACTCTAGGTACTATAAAATCATTACACTGTACAAAATTCAAAGTATTTATGTTCACTGGTATTAAAGATAAAATCTATTAACTTTTGGTACAAAAAGGTCCATTTGTTTGGGAGGTACCAAAAGGGGCGTGCCAATAACGCCCATTTTTCTCTGGACTCTAGGTACTATAATAGCATTACACTGTACAAAATTTCAGGTATTTGTATGCACGGGTATTAAAGTTATAAGCTGGTAACATTTGGTACAAAATGGTCCATTTGTTTGGGAGGTACCAAAAGGAGCGTGGCAATAATGCCCATTTTGACTGTATTAAACCATTACACTGTACAAAATTTCAAGTCTTTGTATGCACTGGTAACAAAGTTATAAGCTATTAACTTTTGGTTCAAAATTGTCCATTTGTGTGGGAGGTACCAAAAGAGGCGTGGCAACTTCACCCATTTTTCTCGAGAAAATAGTGACTGGTAAACTAATACTATGTGTTGAATTTCAGAGGATTCAAATAAGTAGTATAGAAGTTATTAAATAATCAATACTTCACTAAATGTTAACCCTTTGTGGGAGAGGTACTAGAAGGAGTGGACCAATATTTTAAGTCAATCGGTTACTCCTTTCGAGAGCTATCGTGCGCACCAGCCAGCAGACAGACAGACAGACGGACGGACATTGCTCATTCGACTTAAAATGACCAAAACGGATATCAGCCGAACATACTTAGGGTCTTAGGGCACTCCTTCGATGTGTTACACTTTTGGTTCGTAGCAAATGATAAAGTGAACCAAAAACGTCGCATATATTGTATTGAGGGTGAAATGGGTTAAAAGGACTCGAATATGGCAGCCCTCTGCTAGAGATGATTTTTCAAATTGGAACTTTTTAACACTTTTTTAAAGGCCAACAAAATGGGATCAACTCTTGTTGTAAAAATGAGCCAAAAGATGATTATCTCTCTCAGAAAAAATCTCATAAAGAATATTCGATATTCGTCCTTTTTTGGGTGTATAGGAGACAAAAGTGGCGCAAATATATATGTATATTACACATTCCTAGAGATGAGTCAAATCGGACACGATTTTGGTGGCTTCTCTTTAATGTGGAACTAATAGTGAACTTCCCAAATTCGTACCCTTTCTGCACGGGGCAAAATCGACTTTTTTGATATGTGTGAATCGAAAGAAAATATATTTGGAACACAAATTTTTAAATATTATATATTTCTGAGCAAATAAATTCTATTTGAAAATCAATAAAATATATTTGGAACGCATATATTAATATATTACAACAAAATATATTTGCAAACTAAATTTCTCAAATAAAGTATATGTTTAAGTACAAATAAAATTATTCTTTAGGAATTTCTCCAAATATATTTTATTTAAACAATAATTTCAAATCTTGTGCTGACTTTTTCGAATTTCATTTTTAATTTTTTCTTGGTTCCTAATTGTACCTCCCAGTTATGATACCTTATGCAGCATTGACTTTTGTTTCAAATCAATCATTATACCCTCACTTTAGTGTGACGAGGGTATATATCATTTGCTACGGAAAAAAGTGTAACACGTCGAAGGAGTGACCTAAGACCCCAAGTATGTTCGGAGGAAATCCGTTTTGGGTCATTTTAAGTCGAATGAGCAATGTCCGTCCGTCTGTCTGTCTGTCTGTCTGTCTGTCTGTCTGTGTGTCTGCTGGCTGGTGCGCACGATAACTCTCGAAAGGAGTAACCGATTGACTTCAAATTTGGTATGTGGTAATATTTTGATCTATCTCCGGATGAGTTCGAAGATGGGCCATATTGGTCCACTCCTTCTAGTACCTCCCCCACAAAGGGTTAAAATGTTGTGAAATATTGATTCTTTAATGACTGCTATACTACTTATTCGAATCTTTTAAAATTCCACACATAGTATTAGCTTATTAGTCGCTATCAACTCGAGAAAAATGGGCGAAGTCGCCACGTCCCTTTTGGCACCAAAAGTTAACAGCTTATAACATTAATAACAGTGTATAAAAATACTTGAAATTTTGTACAGTATTATGCTTTTATATTGCCTACAGTCCAGGGAAAAATGGGTGTTGTTGTCACGTCCTTTTTGGTACCTCCCACACAAAGGTACCTTTTTGCACCAAAAGTTAACAGCTTATAACATTAAAACCTGTGTATAAAAATACTTGAAATTTTGTACAGTGTAATGTTTTTATAGTGTCTATAGCCCTGTGAAAAATGGGCGTTATTGCCACGCCCCTCTTTGTACCTCCCACACAAAATGCCCAAATCATACCACAATTTAATGTCTCATAACGTTTATACCAATGCACATAAATGCTTATAAGTCGGCACAGTGCAATGAATTTAAAGTATCTAATGTTCAGCAAAAAAAAGGTGTATTTGATAAACCCCTTCTGGTACCTCCCACACAAATTGACAGAATAATTCGAGTAATATTCAATATTACATTACTCACAAAGTGCGGGTATACCTTAGTCGGTTTACCCGACTGAAACTTTCTTACTTGTTTTAAATTTAAGTATTCCAAGCCATCATTAGTTGTCAATCCACCGAAAAATTTATTTTGATCCAAAATTATAGAATTTCAGTTATTATTTATTATTTTTACGAACATTAAAAATTTCCAAAAAAAATATGTTGAATTACTGAGCAATATAACGCAATTTAGGTACTTTCTGAATACTTAAGTGCAAATTTTTAATTTGTTTCAAAAAAAAAAATAGTCCCAAACAAAAAAAAAATGGAGTAAACAAAGATTTGTTTAGAACAACATCTTCCCAAATATATAACCTTTGTGTGTACCAAATATTATATATTTAGAATGTACCCTAAACATGTATATGTTTCAAGCCGAATATGTTTGGGACAATATACTAAAGGAGCGATTTTTTTTTCAGCGTGTGGCTAAAACGTGATAAAAGGGGCCCAAATATAGCAAACGCTTTCCTATAGATAAAATATTAATGTCTCAAATATTTCAGTTCCTAGAGAAGCCATTACAATGATCTTTCGAAATTGGACAACAAATTTCACAAATTTTTAGGGCAAAATCCGTATTTTTGGGGTAAACAAATTTGCCAAATATATATAGAGATAATGTCTCTAAGAAACAATCTCATAAAGGATTTTCGATATTCGATCTTTTTTTGGGTATATGTGACGAAAAAATACAAAAATATGATTATCTCTCTCAGAGACAAATTCATAAAGGATTTCCGATATTCGTAATTTTTTGAGTATATGGGATACAAAAGTGGCGCACATATATTATTATTCTTTCCTAGAGATGAGTCAACTCGGACACGATTATGGGGGGCTATATCAAAACGTGGACCTATGACTACCGTTGTTCGTGTGAAGGATTACGGGTATACATAAACCCCAGTAACCAATATCAGCCCGGTCAGTTGACATTTGTGGTCTCCATGACAAATATGATATTCTCTCTCAGAGTCAAACTCATAAAAGATTTCCGATATTCGTAATTTTTGGGTTATATGGGTGGCAAAAGTGGCGCAAATATAGTACTCCTTCCTAGAGATAATAATGTATTTTCGAAGGAGTCAAATGGGACACGATTATCTCCCAATGTTGAACTAATAGTGGACTTTCGAAATTCGTACTTTTGTGGCTATAAGAGGCCTAAATGAACCCAAATTTAGTATATCTTTTCCTAGAAATTACATTTTATTTGATTGACGAAATTCATAGTTTTTGTGATAAAAAGAGGACGCAATGCGCCAAATATTGAAACAGTTCCCGGAGATGAGATTATAATGAACTTTCAAAAATACCAAATTTTGGGAAAAAATTTAGTAATTCGTTTCTTTGGGTTAAAAGGAGCCAAATAATCCCAATATGATAACCTTATATAGGAGAAAATATTGGCGTAAATATAGTACACCTTTCTAGAGATGAACTAATAAAATATTTTAATGGAATCAAATGGGCACCATTTGTGGCTTAAAGAGGGCCTAATGAACTCATGAATAGAATATTCTTCAATGGATTTTCGATATTCATAGTTTTAAAAAAAAAAATAAGATACTATGTCTCAAATCAACTGTGAATTGCGCAATATTCGGAGTAAAGAGGCGATTGAAAGGATACCATGAAAGATGAAAGTATATTGAATTTCCGAAAATCGTTCATTCTGAGTTAAAAAAGGGAGATATAAAAACAACTTTTGAACCCTCTCATAGAGATGGAGGATAACCAAACCCTTTGTGGCTATAATAGGGTTAAATGGATCCAAATTTAGTATATCCATTCCTTGAGATGACATTTTATTGTATTGGCGAAATTCATAGTTTTTATGGTAAAAAGAGGACGCATTGCGCCAAATATTGTAACAGGTCCTGGAGTTGACATAATAATGACCTTTCAAAAAATAGTATATTTTGAGAAAAAAATGAGAAATTCGTTCCTTTGGGTTAAAATGAGTAAAATAATCCAAATATGATAATCTTATGCAGGAGATAATAGGCATATTTTCGTTACAAGCTAGCGATTTTAGTTCAGCACTTTGCAACGAAAACAACTGACACCAACATTTTTGTTCTTCTTCTTCTCGTTAATTCACAATAATTGACAACAACCTCTCCAAAAATGAGATGCCATACTGCGAAATACAGGGTGCTGGCAACACCATACTCGATTAAGACAGGAACACAAGCACAAAACTTCATCGGGAACTAATAATGCTTAAAAGAGCTTAGCTCCTCATACAAATTAAGCACTTATGGTGTAACGAAAACACGCTTAATATTGACGTAAATGTAGTGCATAGATATGAATTTATTAATATATTTTCGAAATTCGTACTAAAGGACTCAAATGGCACCATTTCTGGGTTAAAGAGGGCCTAATGGGCTCATGTATATCCTAACCAGTGATGAAAATCCTTGGATATCCATAGTACAAATAGGACACAATGTCTCAAATCAGCTGAGTTTAGAAATTCGTACTTTTTGGGTTTAACGGTCTACATAATAGGTTCAAATATAATGTGTTCTCCTCTAGCCGAACTAATTATGATCTTTTTAATTGCACTATTTTCGGGCTAAAGAGGAGAGCGAAAGGATTAAAATGAAAGAGGTAACATGAATTTATATTGAATTTCCGAAATTCGTACTTTCTTAGTTAAAAATGGGATATACAAACACGAATTTTGAAACCTATCATAGAGATGGAGTGATAACACTGTCCTATAGATAATGAACTTCCTGTCATAAAAAAGGGGACGAAATGGGCCTAAATATGCTACCCATTTTAGTTAAAATGATATAAATTTGAGTTGATATGATATAAATTTTCGAAATTCGTACTTTTTGTGGTTATAAGGTCCTAAGTATGATACTTCCATAGTGATATGAACTATAAGGTCCCAAATATGATACTTCCATAGTGATATGAACCTTATTAACTTTCGAATATGGGATATAACGTGTTACCCTCTGCCGGAGATGTATTAATATTTGACTTTCTCCGTACATTTTGGTTTTCCCTAGTACGTACTTTTAGGGAAAATAAAATCGGAGACAATTTTTTATCACCTGTCAGATATATAATTCCCAAATACGGCACTTTTTCGCAGAGTTTAATTAGCGGATTTTCGAAATTCGTTCTTCGCAATGATAAGAAAACATTAAATTTTCGAAAACCACACGCCGTAAAAACTATAGTCATTTGCGCCTTCGGTAGCTCTGTGGTTAGTGTGTTAGACTTGGATTCCGAAGGTGCTGGGTTCGATCCCCAGCCAGTGTACTGGTAAATTTAACATCAAGATTTTCATACTCTCATCATAATTAGAGTTTCTGCAACTAAAATAACTCACCGGACACACTACAACAACATCTGCTCGCCCAAAAACCAGGGAAGCTAAAACCAGTAAGGATAGGCTAAAGTCGGGCGGTGCCGACTATATGATACCCTACACCACTCTAGTAAGATTGGATAACAATGAAATATCAAGTGAATACTTCAACTGAAATTTGTTTACACAATTTACATTTGGTACGTCTTCTCTGCATCTGTAGCCATATCGGACGAAACATATACATATTTCGGCGCCCCAGTAGATGAGTTGGTAGCGAGCTCGACTATGAGTTTGGGGGTCGTGGGTTCGATTCCCACCAGTGGCTCTGGTCTGTCGCAACATGGTCTTTGTCACCCGGTTTCTCCCAAACATGATTTATAAATGGTTTGTGAAAATTGCGTGAAATAGGAATTTTTAACTATGAAAAAAGAAATAGTTTGTTGTTAGGCCCTTTTGAATTTCGTTAATAAAATCGCCATTTTTGATAGTAGGTCGCCAAAAATTTGTCAGGATGTGTATTTTGATGCAGTGTACCGAAATCCATCAAAAACTGATTTTCCATTTTTCTGGTTGTTACGCCCTTTTTCGTTTCTGATGACGATATATATATGAGTGGATGTAAAATACAGCTTCTATAGGACTAAAGGGCCAAATCGGACGGAAGATATAAATGGGAGCTATATCTAAATCCTAACCGATTTCAACAAATTCAATAGGTTTCTTTCCAGCTGCGAAAGACTCCAAACTGCAAACCCAGAATGCTAATTTACAATCGGACAACATTGAGTAGATGAAAACAATATAAGGTTTCCCTGATAATCGGGAATATGCCGGAACGAAGTCTGCAATAGAAATAGACCTAGGGATTTTCAATTCAAAGTCGCCAAGCTGCTACAACAACAACAACATAGTCACTTGCAGATGAAATGGCCGTGAAAATAATAATTACTTAATCATAATCATTATTGTCGTGATCAAAGCGTAATGAAGGAAATCGAATGAAACACAATACTTCTTAGATGTTTTCACTTAAGGGTTCTCACAAATTTGCGAAAATATGTCTAATCCCCCCCAATACCTATTAACCTCCATAATTCGTTAACTATGCATTAAAGTTGTCCATCAGCATGTAAGCCTCCAGGTTCTGTTCCATCTAGTATATGTCTACCTTTATACGAGTACATTCATAGATTCATAAAACAATGTATGCAATTTACAAGCCGCTCCTTGTCCATAATCGAAACGCATAATCCCAGTGGTGACTGTGTGGTACTTCACTCCTCACATAACGTACAATTGAGTGAGTCTGTCTGGTCTTCATGTTTGGGAATAATAAGTAAGTACTCATAACAAGTGTGTTGTAGACCCATTCTTTGGTATAATCATCAAAGCATCGCCATTTGTCCGATATCCACAACAGATCCACAACATTTCAACATTTCATCGTTTGAGGGAATAACTGTTTTTGTCCATTTCAAAGACAAAAACACAAATAATTTTTGTCTGTTAGTCCGTCCGTCCGCACGATGGAAAGTATTTTTGGACGAAAACTGCATTTGGATAGCCGCAAAACAAAAAACTTACTTTTGGAATGGAATCTGGTCAGGTCGATTTGTAGATACCCTTCTTCTTGAAATATTTTCCAAAATAGTGTATATAAACCTTTGTAATTCAACCGAAATCAAATATATAATTAGGTTAAGCAAAAGCTTTTTCTATTAAGAATGAAAATTTCGATTTGTTTCGATGTTTATATGAAAAATTTAATGAAATTTACCCAGACAGTCAAAAGTTATACCCATTTAAAATGTAGATTTATGCCAATTTTTACGATTTGAAGCCATTAGTTGTCGAGATTGTGACCGAATCTAGAATTATTCGGGCTATTTTATTTCCTTTATTTCACTCCTCTAGGGATCATAGGGCTTGGACAAGATTATTTCTTACCATGATTTGTTCAGTTTTCTACATGCCATAGAACAGTTCTGCGCGTTGTACTCACTGACCTTCCGCGTCTTTTGCTGCCTTGCGGATTCCAGTCATGTGCTGCTCTGTAAATACTTTCGACCGGTTTGCGGTGTGTGTGTCCCATCTATTGCCATTTTTCGTCTATTGATTTGATATTGAATAGGTAGTTCGTACGTCAGTCATACTCCAAAGATCGATGTTAGCCAAATCGATGTGTTCGGCCAAAATATATATTATTTGGGCTATAAAAAGCTTTAAACTTTTTAAGCCGTCTGGACCAGACAATGTCTTGCCGGCTGAACATCAGGCAGTTGCCTCAAGCAGCCATCATCAAAATTGGAGATTTTAATCTATAGTTATCTTAGGCCTCAAATTGGTAGCAGGTTATTGTCGAACTAAGAGAATGCTAACAGCAATGGCAAATCCACCCAAACAGCCTAAATGATTAGCTTTATTGAAGGATCACTCTCATTTTGGGATAGTTATGGTTCTGGCAACTCTGTGATTTGATAACAATATAAGAAGGTTCATTTATAACCTTCTAATCAGGAGACTCAGCTAGCTTAGCGTCAACTTACCTCCATATCTCTGTCGGCAGAAGAACACCTCAAGGGGGCGTTATGTCTCCTTTGATATGGAATCTCTTCATGCACACTAATCTCCTTTCTTCTGAGAGGATGAGTGTTAAGGTTACTGTCTATTACAGATAACATGGCAATAGCATTTGTAGGGAAATTTCTGAGTACTCTTAAAGGCATACTATTTTATACTACCGTAAGACGGGCTTTCGATAATGGAAGACAGAACTAGTTCTTTTCAGTAGGTGATATAAGATACCAACTTTGTCTGTGAATGGATTTTACTAGACAGAAAGTTAAAATTCAAACCCAACATTCTAGAAAGTGCAAAGAATGCTGTGGTAGCGCTATAGTATACCTGTAAAAGTGCAATAGGAAAACGCTGGGATCTGAACCCACGTATAGTTTATTGGTTGTATTATACCAACAATGCTACATCAGAAAACGAAGACAGCTAGGTTTTAGCCGATAAGCCCAACCCAACATTCTAGAAAGTGCAAAGAATGCTGTGGTAGCGCTATAGTAACCTGTAAAAGTGCAATAGGAAAACGCTGTGACCTGAACCCACGTATAGTTTATTTGTTGTATTAGATCGACAATGCTACATCAGAGAACGAAGCCAGCTAGGTTTTAGCCGATAAGCCCAACCCAACATTCTAGAAAGTGCAAAGAATGCTGTGGTAGCGCTATATACCTGTAAAAGTGCAATAGGAAAACGCTGGGATCTGAACCCACGTATAGTTTATTGGTTGTATTATACCAACAATGCTACATCAGAAAACGAAGCCAGCTAGGTTTTAGCCGATAAGCCGCCGACGGCGAGAATTTTTTGTCGAGCACAGCCTCCACCGTTGGGTCAGCTAAAGTTGGTCTAAAATCGCCGCCGTTCTTATCGGCTCATACCGACTAAAAATCGCCGCCGTTGCTATTTTTTGTGCCGAAAGATATATATTCTTACCCATGCTCTTAAAATTGCCATGTAAGATCCAACAAAGTTGTACAATAAATTTGTATATGTTATATTGTACAATAAATCGGAAGTTGAGCCGATAAGTCGCCTCCGATCCATTTTTGGTCAAGCCGCCGTCGCGGACAATTTTGCCTCGGCTTCGTTCTCTGTGCTGCATGGCATTGCCTTCTTCTAAATAAAGTTCTGCGAATGACTGCTGTATGTATCACTGGTGCGCTGAGAGCGACACCAACTGAGGCACTAAATGTTAGATATTATAGAAAGGCATTATAGGGATATTAGACTTAGGGAACTCTCCCTCTGGTAAGGAAATGGCTACGGACATACTTTCATAGTGGCTATGGAAAGCCAAGGGACAAGCAACGACCGCAATGGTGGTCGTCTCAATTAGTTATGCTGAGGAAGTGCTGTTTAATAGGGCAAAGGCCACCAGTGCCCCACAGGACTGAGACACATAGATAGATTTCTGTAGCATAGAAATCGCATCCGAAGCCTCAAGGTTACGGAAAATTTTAGCCTTGTACACCGTGTACTATTGGGTACATCAAGAAAGATAACAGTTCTTGGACTACGTCCCTGGATACACATTTCCCGGGAACTCTAAAGAGGCATTGAATACTTCAATTGGGAATTTCCTTGAAATGCAGCCATCAGAGGTCGCCAGCAAGATTGTAATTGAATCTAGAATTCATTGGGCTATCAGAAGCTTTAAACCTTTTAAGTCGCCAGGACCAGGCAAAGTCTCGCCGGCGGAGCTACAGGAGGTTACTGATACAATTGCTCCCTGGCTTAGAGAGATATGTATGTACATGTTGTATCAACCAAGAGAAACCAAGGTTGTTTTTATCCCAAAAGCGAGAAAGCCGCCCCATACTGGAGCTAAAGATATCCGAGCAATTAGTCTATCGCCATTTCTTCTTATAACTCTGGACATATTAATAGATAGTTACCTTAGTACTAAAATGGAGCACAGTCTGCGGTCCACTTAATAGCATGCCTATAGCTAGGGCAAGTCCAACGAAACCGAAGGAGAGTCTAGTGATGGCTGTTATAGCCAGAAGTAGTGAGGATGGATCCATCCTCAAGGAAAAATGGAGCCATGTGCAATCCGTCAAGAGAAATGCCGGTCAAACCATCAATCTGCAACGAAGAGGGATGGCATCAGGGGAGAGTAAAGCGTTTATATTTCGATGATGCCAGATTAGTAGACCTGTATAAGGCTGCTCTGAGTCGAGCGGATGAGGTGTGGCCGGGCCCCCAGTTGGATGTTGTCGAAAAAACAACATCCCTAGTCTCCCTAGAGCCATCACCTTGGTTACAGAAGCGCCCTCCAACGCGGCTGACATATTAGAGATAATAAAATATTACAATCCTGGTCTGCCGACCCATAATTGGAGAATTAGCAAGGTGGCTGAGGCGGATGGTAAAAAGCGGCAGGTCAATTTGATGCTTAATGCTGAATCTACCTCCCATATACAAAGTCCAAGTGCAACCCTGCAATTTGTTTTCGAGACTATAGTCTTGATGTTATACAAGCAGGATATAGCTCCCACTGCGGAAGGCGAGTCGTCCACCTTGTTGATACACGGCTTTCTGGAAGTTCGGATTTACCACGCCCATTTATTTCTGGTGACTCCAACTCTAACAGGTTTTTAACGTCCCTCTCTGAGGAAAAAAGCACTACTTCGAACACTGAGGAGCTGAGGAGAGTCTGCGGACTCTTTAATCTGTCGATTGCCAATGGTAAGAATTCTACAGATTAACATCCATCACGTTAAAGCAGCCTCAGCTTTATTGCTGCGCCTGTCCACAGGTGCAGTAGACATCCTCCTAATACAGGTGCCCTACGTAGTAGGAGGGAGAGTGTGCGGTATCAGGACATCCAACTTTAAACTGCTTGTGTCCAACTGTGAAGGCACTCCAAGAACCTGCATTTTGGCCATGAAATTTCTAAGTATCTTTCTCCTAAATAATATAAGTGGTAAAGACCAAACAGCTGCTAGTCTGGAGATCGTTAATCGCATATATTAGGTGGTCTCCAGTTAGTTGCCTTATGAACCTGTAGTACCGACAGCTCTCTTCAGTGAAGTAATATAAGAAGCAACGTCTGACGAGCTCGAGCTGATTATTGGCGCAGACACGAACGCTCATCACACTTTCTGGGGTAGTACGGATATAAACAATAGGGGTGATTCGCTTCTTGACTTTATGCTAACTACCAACCTACCTTTTTGTAAGATAGACAATAAACTGAACTTTACAATTATAGACAGACAAGAAGTACTCGACATAACGTTTGCTACTGACCGGCTGTTAGACAAAATTAGTTGGTGAAATAAACTGGACGACCACTCATTCTCAGACCACCATTATATAGGGTTCAAACTCGCTGAAAAAGCGCCTAAACCTGCAGTCCACAGAAATGTCAGGAAGACAAAGTGGCACCGGTAGAGAAGAATTTCAAAACAGTCCTCAACTCTAAACTTCTGTATAAACCGAATGACAAAGCCGGTCTGGATAATCTGGTTGAGCATATCCCCACATCATTCAATAGTTCCCTTAAAAAATCCTGTCAAAAAACAAAGTACAGAGCTCTTGGTATACCTTCTGTGGGGAAGTGGAAAAGGTCTCCGACGTCGCAAGGCTGAGGAAGATACTAGCAGCCTGTATTATATTGTTACAATTACGGCGAACTCACCAACAGAACTAGAAGATCAGCAGGAACAACAAGGGTGCGAGTGTCGCTAGCTTGTTGACTGAGAGATCCAGAATAAGCTGGGCTATTAACAGCTTTGAGCCGTTCAGGTCACCTGCACCAGAAGGCATCACTCCAGCAGAAAATGTCAAAGTACATTATCCCCTGGGTAGAGAACATTCATGTAGGTTGTACCTGGCTTTCATACATCCCGAATCGATGGAGGGATACCAAAGTGCTCAACAGAAGACGGATAACAGCATGTCTCGGGTCGACAACTCTAAGAAGGTTTGATTGTAAACAGAGAGTCGCCACAAGGAGGAGTGTTGCCTCCACTTATTTGGAACCTAGCGGGGAACGAAATCCTGCTAGATCTAGAACGTTGTTGTGGCTGCAAGGTCGTAGCATATGCGGGCGACGTGCCAATCGCAGTGAGTGGCAAATTCGAAAACGTCCTCAGAAACATCCTACAGGTGGCTCGGAACAAGTTGGCTAGATGGGCCAGATTGGGCGTTAACTCAAATAAGACAGAATTGGTTCCCTTTACTAGGATGAATAATGTTCCACATGTAGACCCTCCTCCTCGGATCTAGTCTTTTCTGAAAGTGCAAAATTTTTAGAAATAATTCTAGATAGGAAACTGTCATTCAGACTAAACGTACTGGATAAGAGCGCCCACGTCGCTTTATACTCCTGCAGAAAGGCCGTAGAGTCGCGGTGGGGCCTCCCTCCTAAAATCGTCCATTCGATATATATAAAGGGTTTTCCAACAAGAGTTGTTATTTTGGTATTCAAAGAAAAATTCCATTTTTTGAGATAAATAATCGGATGTTTATTTCATAATAAAAAATTCTATCTTTGAGGTCTTGAATCGACGCTGGGCTGTTGGCGTAGACCTTATCTTTCACGTGGCCCCAAAGGAAGAAGTCGCAAGGTCATCTCGGTGGCCAATTGTGATCGCCTAATCAAGAGATAACACGGTCCGGAAACTTTTCCCGTAACAGAGCAATGGTTTCGTTGCTTGTGTGGCACGTAGCGCCGTCTTGTTGAAAGTAAACATTGTCCAGATCAATACCATCCAACTCCAACCATAAGAAATCATTAATCATCTCTCGATAGCGTAATCCATTCACCGTAACTGTTGATCCAACCTCATTTTCGAAAAAGTAAGGTCCAATGACCCCGCCGGACCATAAACCGCACCAAACAGTCACACGTTGAGGAGAGGCTTCTGAACAATAACTCTTGGGTTTTCCGAACCCCAGATGCGACAATTTTGCTTGTTGACGTAGCCACCGCGGTGGAAATGGGTCTCATCAGTCAAGATGATTTTGTATCGTTCGTATCGTTTTTTTGGTCGATCGTTTTTTGTATCGTACGATGATCGTGTATCGTTCCATTTTTAGTAATGGGGTAGTTTCTACTTGTCAAATGTCAAAGAAAAAAAGCGTCAAAAGTGACAGCTACCGAAATACCGGGTGATTCTAAATAACACCTCTTGTTGGAAAACCCTGTAGATAGCAGTCGTTAGTGCAATACTGATATACGGCATTGCGGTATTGTGGACGGCAACTGGAAAACTAACAATCACCAAGCTACTATCAATGGTTCAGAGAACTGCCTGTCTATGCATAAGCGGAGCTGTAAGGACTACAGCAACTGAGTCTCTACAAGCCCTTCTACATATACTGTCGATTAATATTGTGGCGAGAGAAGTTTCAACCAGAGCGGCATTAAGATTAAACTGCCTATTAATGGGGAGGTACAAGAACTGTGGGCACACGAGTATATCAAAGTGTAGTGCTATGTTAACCGACCGAGAGGACTATATACCAACGGTGTACACGTTCGAGAGGATCTTAATCACTTTGATACCAGCCTGAGATGAATGGGTTGACAAAATACCAGGTAATAGAAACCATCTCCACTTCTATAAGAATGAATCGAAGCTTGATGAAAAGTTTGGCTTCGGAGTACACTATAAATATCTTAGTCTGGTTATAGCTCATAGGCTACAAGATACCTACAGTGACTATCAAGCTAAAATAATGGCAATATGGGAATTCGCAAAGTGACTGGGTCGAAACATAGTAACCAACGTGGTCATTTACTCGGACAGACAGGCTGCCATCAATTATCTGGAAGCCACATTCCTAAATTCACAAACAGTCCTTGACTGCCGCAGATTTCTTAGCGAGATGGCTGAGCAGTTTAACGTACACATCATATCGGTGCCGAGCATATGGATATACTGGGGAACTGCAAAGCTGATGAACTTGCTATGTAAGGGAAGACATTACAAATTCTCGAAGAATTTGCATATATTGGTGCGTCACTATCCACATGCAATCTTTGGCTTAGGCAAGAGGCAGGCAGTCAAACGAAAGTTGGACCGAAATCGTCACATAGACAAATCTAGCCAAGATATGGCCTGAGAAGGTCAAAATATCTCCTCGCAATAGAGAGGTAAAGATTGTCTACGTTAGTACCATTTCTGGGAATGCATATTTCATGCTGCATATATGATGACATTTCTGACAACCCCTGCCGACAACCTCCGTTGGGAGTTCTTTGGGCCCCTATTATTTGGCATTAATTATTAATTATTTAACGGGATAGAGCCATAAATATTGTTCTAGCCTTTTCACTTATGTAGCTCAGCTGAGGTTTGAATGATAGTCTCATATCGATTAGCACTCCAAGGTATTTTTGATAGGATTTGTAGCGTTTCGACAATTACCAACTATAATTTTTATCTCCTCCATCACTTTGCGTCTACTTATCAAAAAGGCTTTGGTCTTGTGTTCTGCTAACGTTAAACCTAAGTTATTACTCCTGGATTGAACCAATTTAATGCTTGTTACTGTTTCTGCTTCTCCCAGGTATTTTCCCACTATTACCGGCGCAATATCATCCGCGAAACTCACAATCCTGGCATTTGCCGGTAGATGTAATATCAACACACCATCATACATCAAGTTCCATAATAAAGTATCGATGCCTGTGGATCGAACACCACCTGTGACCTTGTATTATGACGTTTATGATAATTAGCGCTGAACAATTTTTGTGGTACACTTTTATGTCTTCAATTCTTCAAATTGCACTACAATTCACACTGCTGGAATGCCTTTCTCCTAAATATGTGCTGAATCACAAACTTTATTTTAAATCATATATTTAAATTCACTTGGAGTTCGAATACTTGGATTGGCCAGTTATTACAAAAAAAAATACCGGACTATTTTTGTGGTACATTTTTAAAGCCATTAGTGTCGTACAATGACAATAAAATATATATCAATGGAAAAGTACTTTTGTACAGATGTGCGGAATCGTATTTAATTAATGCTATAAAAATGTTAAAAAGTTTTATATAGCGAATTTTCAAAGTTCTAAACAATTTTTGTGGTACACTTTAAGGTAGTTAACAGTTTCAGAATTGTAAAAACCTATACATCAGTAGAAAGTGATTCCTTTATACAGAGTTGCCCATATTCGACGGACCCATCTGGCAACGCCATAACTTTTGACAGAGATGTCAGATCGCTTAATGACATACCGCGTTTGAAGCGTCAGTCCAAGCAGATTTTTACCTTGGAACAATACACGTCACGCGAGCGCTCTGAAATAGTTGAAATTTACATTCAACAGAAGAAGCCAAGTCAACTTGCTTTTAAAATATTAAAAAATGTGAGAAGTGCGCCTTCTAAGAACACCATTAAGCGTTTATACGAAAAATTTTCGACTGGTGAGGCTCTTTCTAATCCGAAGAGGCCAAATAAAAGTCGACCAAGGCGATCGGCCGAGAATATCGCTGCCGTACGAGCCAGTGTTGAGAGGTCCCCAAGAACATCCCAAAAACGCCGTTCTCAGCAGTTGGGCATGGCTCGGTCCACTTTACAACGGATTATTCGCGTTGATTTGCATTTGTTCCCGTACAAAATTCAATTGACGCAAAGATTGTTGCCTGCGGACAAGCCTCGTCGATTGGAATGGGCCCAACGAGTCATCGAAATGGCCGATGATGACGAGCAATTTTGGAACAAAATTATCATGTCCGATGAAGCCCATTTCACATTGAATGGGACCGTAAATAAGCAAAATTGCCGTATTTACGCCACTGAAAATCCTCAGGAGATTCAAGAATTGCCTCTTCATGACGAAAAAGTTACAGTGTGGTGCGGCGTTAGTGCGAAAACGGTCATTGGGCCGTTTTTCTTCCAAAACGAAATTGGCCATGCTGTTACCATCAACCAGGAGCGTTATCGCGACATGATGACCAATTTTGTGATGCCAATTATTCGTCGAAAGCGTATGAGGCAGTTCTGGTTTCAACAAGACGGCGCTCCACCGCACACAAGTCGCATAACAATCGATTTTCTGAAGAATTTGTTTCCGGGCCGTTTGATGTCGAAAAGTGGTGATTTGGACTGGCCACCGCCGATTTGACGCCGCCTGACTTCTTCTTGTGGGGATATTTGAAGTCAAAGGTTTACGTTAACAAGCCAAGGACCGTAGAAGAGCTCAAGGACAACATTCGTGAAGAAATAGCCGCTATTCCGGCCGAAATGTTGGCGAAAACGATGGAAAATGCTGCAAAAAGGGCACAATACGCCATCAACGCCAGAGGCGGCCATTTGAGAGATATCATATTCAAAAATTGATGTAAACAAATCTTCTTGGAACAAATTAAATGATTAAGATTGCCAACCGCCAAATTTTTATTTTTTTCTTTGATTTTTTTAAAAAAACATGGGTCCGTCGAATATGGGCAACCCTGTACAATTTTTTGTGGTACACTTTTAGGTACTTTAATAACTTCCAATGGTAATAAAATTCACAGCGCAGAAAGATTTATTCCTGAAGATGTGCAGACGTCATATATTTTATTTTAAATATTTACATTTAAATGCATTGAAAGTACAAATATTAAAAACAAATTCTAGACTATTTTTGTGGTACACTTTTAAGATCATTAATGTCGCGTAATGACAAAAAATCTATATGAGTTGAAAACTATTTTTTCACAGATGTGTAGAGTAGGATTCCTTCAAAGTTCAATAATTTTAAAAACGATGTGTATAGTAGACCCACATATATGTATTTTTAAAATCCTTAGTAACCTAACCTAACAAAATGATCTATGTTGTACATGAGAAAGTGTACGATAACAATTGATACAATGAAAAATCTCTCTAAGAAGTTACTCTAAAGGAGGACAACCATTCGAAACGGGTATTTACTACGACGAAACTATGGGACAAAGACATAATACCCTCTACCACAGAGTGAAGTAGAGATAATAATAAAATTGTTAAGCCAATTTTTTAAATTTATTCCATAATCGATTCCATTTCGCTAGTCGATAACGAAATTTAGATTTTTTTCTCATTGTGGTGTTTCAAACAGTTCGACCAACCTAATATGTATTATATGTCTCCAAACCACAGACAAAGGTATGAAAGCGGTTGGACACAATGGAAATGACAGTTATACATTTGTAAAGTTCAAGTGGAGGTACATAAGTGGCTGATAAGTGAATAAGTGAGTGACTGGCTGACTGACTATACGTATGGTGAGTGCTAAGGAATGGATTCGAAAGGAGGAGGAATCGCGATGAGTAGAGGAGTGGAGTGGAGGTGTGAAGTGTAGACGATGAATGAATTCGTGGTATTGCAGTGATTCAATTCTTTCGAAGGAGCAGATCACATTGATGGCCCAGCAATTTTCCAAACAATACCCAATAGCATTGGTAATAATACAAATCTAACGGTTACTCGACAAGAAATTTCCATATCCTCAAACGACAAGAAGAAGAAAAAATATTTTGAAATTGATTTGATTTGATATTAAGCAACGCAGTTATGCATATGGAGTCATGCACTTTAAATTGGGATTTACAGCCGAAAGACAGATTTGACAGAGGTTTTTTTACATTTTGTATTGTCTGTTGCAAATTAAGTTTAATACAAAGTCCTGAAACAACAACAAAGTTGTAGGAGTAGGAGGAGGAGTGGAGGAGTAACAGCAACAATGACCAACTATCATCATTCTTGGTCATGTTTTTTCTGATTTTTTTCCTTCGTTCCATTCCAAAGATAATGAAATGTTTGGTATTTTATGGTCGCTTGGGATGGACTAGGAACGCAACAGCATTTGTAACTTTCAAAGTTGTATGTAACGTTCTCTTCTCTCTCTCTCTGTGATCGCTATTGTTGGTTGGTTTAGAAGTTGTGCAGTCTTGTTCTTTTATAGGCCATTGTGTTGGATGAATGGGGCAATTTGTTTGTTTTACACTCACGAAAAAAGTTAATTCATTTCTCATTCTTTATTCACTTCTCAATGTGGAATGGGGTATGTCATGGTGTGCATCTGGTCGCATGTTTAATAATCTTAGTAATATTTATCATACGGTCATAGTTACGGCCAGGAATGTTATTAGGCATTTTGAAAGTTACCCGGGGTTTACACGAGACAGAGACAGACACTAATACACTTACACATCTCTCATTGTCTTTGATTTTTTGATGAAAGAAAATTCGGCAATTGTCTTGACGGAAGCAGTCATTTTGATGTAAGCAGCTAATCAGAGCGCCAAACGACACTAACGAGTGTTGCTTCAAGTGTACTTTCTTCATTATTGTTTGGACGCCTACGTCACATGAACAATTTTTCCCTTTTTTGACAACCAATACATATTCGTCATTGTTTTCTGCAAATTGTCTTTTGTAAACGCAGGGTTAGAAACTGGGTTTCTTCTGGTTATTGATTCATGGATCGTGCCTGTTGCGCAAAAGTGTAGTAAGTCACAATTTACCGTTTTTCAGCAGATACAAAATCTAGTTGTTCTTTCTTAAGGAAAATTGCTACTTTTTGAGGTAAATATGTGAAAAAGTGCTCCAAACGTAATATACCCTCCCAGCGAAGTTCCAATGAAGGATGGTCGAATTTCTCACTTTTGTGGCAAAAAGGCGATCAATAAGTAAGAAAGTATCAGTCTGGTAAACCGACTAAGGTATACCCTCACTTTGTGAGTAATGTAATATGGATGAATGAATCCTATTCTGCAGACAGACGGACGGACATTGCTCATTCGACTTAAAATGACCCAAAACGGATTTCCTCCGAACATACTTGGGGTCTTAGGTCACTCCTTCGACGTGTTACACTTTTTTCCGTAGCAAATGATATATACCCTCGTCACACTAAAGTGAGGGTATAAAAATAATCTGAATATGGAAGGTATCATCTTCTACAGATGATACCATCCAAGGATTAAGAACCGGCTTCAGAGACCACCTTTTCCTAAGGAAAAGTTGCCAGAGACCAGTATTTCCTAAGGATAGGTTGTCAGAGACCAACTTTTTCTAAGGAAAAGTTGTCAGAGACCAACTTTTTCTAAGGAAAAGTTGTCAGCGACCAACTTTTTCTAAGGAAAAGTTGTCAGAGACCATCTTTTTCTAAGGAAAGCTTGTCAGAGACCAACTTTTTCTAAGGAAAATTGTCAGAAACATCTTTGTCGCAGACCACTTTTTCCTAAAAAAAAGTTGTCACAGACCACCTTTTCCTAAGGAAAAGCTGTCAGAGACCACCTTTCCTTAAGGAAAAGTTGTCAGAGACCACCTTTTCCTAAGGAAAGTTGTCAGAGACCACATTTTCTTATGAAAAAGTAGTGAGAAACCACCATTTCCTACGGAAAAGTTGCCAGGGACCACATTTTCAGACACCAACCTTGTCAGACACCAACTTTTTCTAAAGAAAAGTTGTCAGAGACCAACTTTTTCTAAAGAAAAGTTGTCAGAGACCAACTTTTTCTAAGGAAAAGTTGTCAGAGACCAACTTTTTCTAAGGAAAAGTTGTCAGAGACCAACTTTTTCTAAGGAAAAGTTGTCAGAGACCAACTTTTTCTAAGGAAAAGTTGTCAGAGACCAACTTTTTCTACGGAAAAGTTGTCAGAGACCAACTTTTTGTAAGGAAAAGTTGTCAGAGACCAACTTTTTGTAAGGAAAAGTTGTCGGAGCCACCTTTTCTTAAGGAGACCACCTTTTCCTAAGGAAAAATTGTCAGAGACCACCTTGTCGGAGTTGCCGGAGACCACCTTTTCCTAAGGAAAAGTTGTCAGAGACCACCTTTTCTTAAGGAATAGTTGTCAGAGACCAACTTTTTCTAAGGAAAAGTTGTCAGAGACCAACTTTTTGTAAGGAAAAGTTGTCGGAGCCACCTTTTCTTAAGGAGACTACCTTTTCCTAAGGAAAAATTGTCAGAGACCACCTTGTCGGAGTTGCCGGAGACCACCTTTTCCTAAGGAAAAGTTGTCAGAGACCACCTTTTCTTAAGGAATAGTTGTCAGAGACCAACTTTTTCTAAGGAAAAGTTGTCATAGACCAACTTTTTCTAAGGAAAAGTTGTCAGAGACCAACTTGTTCTAAGGAAATGATGTCAGAGACCAACTTTTTCTAAAGAAAAGTTGTCAGAGACCAACTTTTTCTAAAGAAAAGTTGTCAGAGACCAACTTTTTCTAAGGAAAAGTTGTCAGAGACCAACTTTTTCTAAGGAAAAGTTGTCAGAGACCAACTTTTTCTAAGGAAAAGTTGTCAGAGACCAACTTTTTCTAAGGAAAAGTTGTCAGAGACCAACTTTTTCTAAGGAAAAGTTGTCAGAGACCAACTTTTTCTAAGGAAAAGTTGTCAGAGACCAACTTTTTCTAAGGAAAAGTTGTCAGAGACCAACTTTTTGTAAGGAAAAGTTGTCAGAGACCAACTTTTTGTAAGGAAAAGTTGTCGGAGCCACCTTTTCTTAAGGAGACCACCTTTTCCTAAGGAAAAATTGTCAGAGACCACCTTGTCGGAGTTGCCGGAGACCACCTTTTCCTAAGGAAAAGTTGTCAGAGACCACCTTTTCTTAAGGAATAGTTGTCAGAGACCAACTTTTTCTAAGGAAAAGTTGTCAGAGACCAACTTTTTGTAAGGAAAAGTTGTCGGAGCCACCTTTTCTTAAGGAGACTACCTTTTCCTAAGGAAAAATTGTCAGAGACCACCTTGTCGGAGTTGCCGGAGACCACCTTTTCCTAAGGAAAAGTTGTCAGAGACCACCTTTTCTTAAGGAATAGTTGTCAGAGACCAACTTTTTCTAAGGAAAAGTTGTCATAGACCAACTTTTTCTAAGGAAAAGTTGTCAGAGACCAACTTGTTTTAAGGAAATGATGTCAGAGACCAACTTTTTCTAAGGAAATGATGTCAGAGACCAAATTTTTCTAAGGAAAAGATGTCAGAGACCAACTTTTTCTAAGGAAAAGTTGTCAGAGACCAACTTTTTCTAAGGAAAAGTTGTCAGAGACCAACTTTTTCTAAGAAAAAGTTGTCGAGACAAACATTTTCTAAGGAAAAGTTGTCAGTTTCCTAAGTAAAAGTTGTCACAGGACACATTTTCCTAAGAAAAAGCTTTCAGAGACCACCTTTTCCTAAGGAAAAGTTAGCAGGGACCATCTTTTCCTAAGGAAAAGTTGTTAAAACTTGCCAGAGACCAACTTTTCCTAAGGAAAAATTGTCAGATACCACCTTTTCCTAAGGAAAAGTTGTCAGAGCACTGGCCGTTTGCTGTCTTTTTTCACTTCCTTTTGATGGATCTAATGGTGCCAACGTATGCTAGTTGTCAGAGACCATATTTTCCTAAGAGAAAGTTGCCAGAGACCACCTTTTCCGAAGGAAAAGTTGTCAGAGACCAGCTATTTATAGAGATATGTTTTCTGAGACCACCTTTACCTAAGGAAATGTTATCGGAGGCCACCTTTCCTAAAGAAAAACAATCTTTTCCTAAGGTAAAGTTGTCAGAGATCACCTTTTCATAAGGAAAAGTTGTCAGAGACCACATTTTCCTAAGGAAAAGCTGTCAGAGACCACGTTTTCCTTAGGAAAGGTTGTTGTTAACCACCTTTTCTCAAAGAAATGTTATCAGAAACTACCTTTTCGCAAGGAAAAGTTGTCAGAGACCACCTTTTCCTAAGGCAAAGTTTTCCAAGATCACCGTTTCCTACTGAAAAGTTATCAGAGACCACTTTTTCCTAAGGATAGATTGTAAGGACGAGATTTACTTTTACTTCTCAAAAATATGAGATTAAGAAACTCTCATTTGCATTAAATTGCAGAGACTTTTTCTTTGGTGTACATGTCGGGGATTTGCCCCACATCGTTGTGTTTCTCAGCATTTTAGCATTTGTGGTGGCTTTAACAATGACTGCAGCAGCAAGTTGCGGCAATGACTTAAGCAGCAACGAAGCAGTAGCAGCAGCAGTTGCTGTGGACTAGACTAGCGGCAATTGCTGTTGCCATAGCCATTGCAACTGTCATTATAGCCACATACAATAAAACACTCCATAATTTGGTTAAGAGATTTGCCTCCAACTCCAAAGGCGAACTTTTGGCGGATTGTGGTGTGGATTGGGATTGTGTTGGGGAATTCGAAATACAGTTCCAACTCTAACTTCAGTTCCACTTCCAGTTCTATTTAAAATATGTTTATTTCACTTTATTGTCGTTAATAAAGTCGTGGTGGTGATGGCGATGGAATGGTGGGATGCAGTTGTTGAGGCCCTGGCAGTGGCTTGCGGTCGGTCGTCCTTAACAAACCATTTGGCAAATGTCTAATAAATATATGTTGTTAACGCCGTTGTTGTTATTGCTTTTATCGCTGTTGGCGGCTGTTGTTGGTCCATTTATGTTTTTGGCTTAAATTTATTATCGTTGTTGTGTTTGAGGTCATAATTTTCATAATGCGAAAAGTGGGCAACAGGAGTTTGGCAATAATTTTGACTCGACCGGAAGATGTGTTACAACGAAGGAAGTGGTAAAATTGGAGAGAGTGCTCAGGCTATATGCAAAAATATTAATTTTGTATATTGTGGAGGTAAATTCGAACGCTCCACATTTTGCGTTTTTATTATACCATTCGAAATTCGTTTTTCCAATATTTGGTCAAATAAGAAATTATTGGATAAGACAGTCGAACAATGTTTTAAAATAATTGTTACACTTGAGCTGGATGCTAAACATCATTACACCAGGTGGAGTAAAGCTACGTTTAAAGTTTCTTATTTTCCATTTCCTTTTATTTTGAAAGAACTTCAAAATATCAGAAATTTTTTATAATTATTCATACGGACTATTGGTCAAACCAATAACGATACCTGTAAAGAGGTTTTTTGGTGTTTGCTGTAAGTTTTGGGCTTTGGTGTTTTCTGACATATGTGGCAACATCTATCTATCCATCTATATCAGTTATAGTAGATAGTAGCCAGAACTTCCAGACATTGCTGACCTTATGTCAGTCCTTATCCATTTCCCGACCATAGTAACAATTCCTAAAGTTTAATTGCAATAGCTACGACATATAATGCTATAGTGTTTAGCTGCCATCCGCAGAACTTCATTTGCTGGATTTCTGCAGAGCTGTTCAGCAGGCGGTAATACGTACTACTCCCGTATATATACGTGACTACTCCCGTATATAACGATAAACTATACGCGGATTTAGACACCATCCTTTTAATTTTTTGTTCTTTTCAGAACGTTGGGTTGGAAGTTTATCTTTGTGTCTAGTACTATACCTAAGTGTTTTGCGCTTTCAGAGAAGGGAGTTGTAATACCCGCCAAGGAGACTGGTGTAACTGTGGTACCTTGGTACCTTATATCGCCTGCTGAAAAGAACTAGTTTGTCTTGGTCGGGTTCACACATAGACCATTATCTGAAGCCCACCTTGGGGTTATATGAAGGGTCTGCTGTAGGATGTATCTAAGAGTACTCGGTTCACATATCTGATACACGTGATCAGATCAGTGATAGAGGTCTAAGGAATTGACACTTCATTTCTCGTAGGAAACATACATTCAACCGCAATAGTTAGGATTCTCATAAACCTGGTAGTGGATAACAATATAACAGGTGATCCAAGTAGAGATACTTTTTTCAATAGCCTTTTTTTTGACAGATCACGTGTGAGTCGTGTCATGCTGTCATGTTATTTTTGTTAAGTATTGTTTGGCATTTTATCATGGAAAGACTTACGCCTGAACAACGTTTACAAATTATTCAGTTTTATTATCAAAATAATCGTTCGCCAATTGCGCTAAGTCCATTTTTTTTTAAATCAAAAAAAACACTTTCCAGTCGACCCACGACATTGACACCCATGAGCAATATTTTAGCTCTCGTTAAGAGCTATCTTTTTGCCATTGATCTTTTCCCGATCGACGTACAGACGGTGCCAGTTCCCACACATCGCATCAATCAATGGATTTATTGAGAGAAAACTTCGGTGAGCAGATAATTTCACGTTTTGGGCCGGTCGATTGGCTACCAAGAACCTGTGGGGATATGTAAAGTGTAAAGTTTGGAGCAAAACATCACGCGTGCCATTCGCCAGTTACCAGTCGAAATGCTCGAACGAGTCATCGAAAATTGGACACAACGGATGGACCATAGCTGCGGCCAACATTTGATATACATAATCTTCAAAAAAATAAATGCCGAAGAATGTTAAATGATAATAAACATTCCCCATTCAACATGAATTTTCTGTGGTTTTTTCATTAAAAAAATGAGGGAACCTCGAAATGGATCACGCTATACAAATGTTCATTCATAATCTGTTGATTAAAAGACGCACATCAGCTTGCTTACGGTCAAATGACCAACATATATTTGTCAGCAGCAGAACGCGTCAAGTGATCGTTCTGTCTCCTCTGCTATGGAATCCTCCATGAACAGGACTCTGCTTTCTCTGGAGAGGATGGATGATTGTGATGAGGTTATTGCCTATGCAGATAATGTGGCAAAAGCAGTTGGAGCTTCCGATTACAATAACTAGTTAATTTTGGCTTGATGCAACAATACATATTGCTGGATGTGGTATGTAATCATACGACTGGGTCAGAGAAATTTACTCCTTAGAAGTCGATCAGCTGGGATATCTACTCCCTAGTATACGAAAAGTTGAGTTATATACTCCTTAGCAGAGGATCTACTCGGTTATATACTGCTTAGTAGATGGCCAGTTGGAATCTCTACTATTCTTAGTAAATAGTCAGTTGGTTTAACTACAGTTTTGTGGACGCCCAGTTAAATAATCTACTTCTTAGTAGAGGACCAGTTGGGTTAACTACACATCCGTTGACGACAATTTGGGTTATCAATTCCATTGGGTTATCTATTCTTTAGTTCGGTATAGTAGACGGCCATTTGGGATAACTACTATGCTTAGCAAAATCTCGGTTAAATTATCTGCCCCTTCGTAGGCGGCTAGTTGAGTTATATATTCCTTAGTAGAGGGCCATCTAAGTTATCTACGCTATAGTTGACGACACATTGGTTTATCCTTAGAAGACGACTAGTTGGGTTATCTACTCCTTAGTAAACGACAAGTTCAGTTATCTACACCCTAGTAGAGGACAATTCGGTTATATACTTCTTAGTATAGGATCAGTTGGGTTATCTAATCCTTCGTAGGCATCCAGTTGAGTTATCTACTTCTAAGTAGAGGGCCGGTTGGGTTATCTAAATTGATGACATATTTACTTATCTACCCTAAACTGCCTATTAATGGGGAGGTACAAGAACTGTGGGCACACGAGTATATCAAAGTGTAGTGCTATGTTAACCGACCGAGAGGACTATATACCAACGGTGTACACGTTCGAGAGGATCTTAATCACTTTGATACCAGCCTGAGATGAATGGGTTGACAAAATACCAGGTAATAGAAACCATCTCCACTTCTATAAGAATGAATCGAAGCTTGATGAAAAGTTTGGCTTCGGAGTACACTATAAATATCTTAGTCTGGTTATAGCTCATAGGCTACAAGATACCTACAGTGACTATCAAGCTAAAATAATGGCAATATGGGAATTCGCAAAGTGACTGGGTCGAAACATAGTAACCAACGTGGTCATTTACTCGGACAGACAGGCTGCCATCAATTATCTGGAAGCCACATTCCTAAATTCACAAACAGTCCTTGACTGCCGCAGATTTCTTAGCGAGATGGCTGAGCAGTTTAACGTACACATCATATCGGTGCCGAGCATATGGATATACTGGGGAACTGCAAAGCTGATGAACTTGCTATGTAAGGGAAGACATTACAAATTCTCGAAGAATTTGCATATATTGGTGCGTCACTATCCACATGCAATCTTTGGCTTAGGCAAGAGGCAGGCAGTCAAACGAAAGTTGGACCGAAA
This sequence comes from Eudasyphora cyanicolor, assembly GCA_963930755.1. NCBI lineage: Eukaryota > Metazoa > Arthropoda > Insecta > Diptera > Muscidae > Eudasyphora > Eudasyphora cyanicolor. Next base: position 194,811,975 of record OZ005734.1, read on the forward strand.
TCGTCACATAGACAAATCTAGCCAAGATATGGCCTGAGAAGGTCAAAATATCTCCTCGCAATAGAGAGGTAAAGATTGTCTACGTTAGTACCATTTCTGGGAATGCATATTTCATGCTGCATATATGATGACATTTCTGACAACCCCTGCCGACAACCTCCGTTGGGAGTTCTTTGGGCCCCTATTATTTGGCATTAATTATTAATTATTTAACGGGATAGAGCCATAAATATTGTTCTAGCCTTTTCACTTATGTAGCTCAGCTGAGGTTTGAATGATAGTCTCATATCGATTAGCACTCCAAGGTATTTTTGATAGGATTTGTAGCGTTTCGACAATTACCAACTATAATTTTTATCTCCTCCATCACTTTGCGTCTACTTATCAAAAAGGCTTTGGTCTTGTGTTCTGCTAACGTTAAACCTAAGTTATTACTCCTGGATTGAACCAATTTAATGCTTGTTACTGTTTCTGCTTCTCCCAGGTATTTTCCCACTATTACCGGCGCAATATCATCCGCGAAACTCACAATCCTGGCATTTGCCGGTAGATGTAATATCAACACACCATCATACATCAAGTTCCATAATAAAGTATCGATGCCTGTGGATCGAACACCACCTGTGACCTTGTATTATGACGTTTATGATAATTAGCGCTGAACAATTTTTGTGGTACACTTTTATGTCTTCAATTCTTCAAATTGCACTACAATTCACACTGCTGGAATGCCTTTCTCCTAAATATGTGCTGAATCACAAACTTTATTTTAAATCATATATTTAAATTCACTTGGAGTTCGAATACTTGGATTGGCCAGTTATTACAAAAAAAAATACCGGACTATTTTTGTGGTACATTTTTAAAGCCATTAGTGTCGTACAATGACAATAAAATATATATCAATGGAAAAGTACTTTTGTACAGATGTGCGGAATCGTATTTAATTAATGCTATAAAAATGTTAAAAAGTTTTATATAGCGAATTTTCAAAGTTCTAAACAATTTTTGTGGTACACTTTAAGGTAGTTAACAGTTTCAGAATTGTAAAAACCTATACATCAGTAGAAAGTGATTCCTTTATACAGAGTTGCCCATATTCGACGGACCCATCTGGCAACGCCATAACTTTTGACAGAGATGTCAGATCGCTTAATGACATACCGCGTTTGAAGCGTCAGTCCAAGCAGATTTTTACCTTGGAACAATACACGTCACGCGAGCGCTCTGAAATAGTTGAAATTTACATTCAACAGAAGAAGCCAAGTCAACTTGCTTTTAAAATATTAAAAAATGTGAGAAGTGCGCCTTCTAAGAACACCATTAAGCGTTTATACGAAAAATTTTCGACTGGTGAGGCTCTTTCTAATCCGAAGAGGCCAAATAAAAGTCGACCAAGGCGATCGGCCGAGAATATCGCTGCCGTACGAGCCAGTGTTGAGAGGTCCCCAAGAACATCCCAAAAACGCCGTTCTCAGCAGTTGGGCATGGCTCGGTCCACTTTACAACGGATTATTCGCGTTGATTTGCATTTGTTCCCGTACAAAATTCAATTGACGCAAAGATTGTTGCCTGCGGACAAGCCTCGTCGATTGGAATGGGCCCAACGAGTCATCGAAATGGCCGATGATGACGAGCAATTTTGGAACAAAATTATCATGTCCGATGAAGCCCATTTCACATTGAATGGGACCGTAAATAAGCAAAATTGCCGTATTTACGCCACTGAAAATCCTCAGGAGATTCAAGAATTGCCTCTTCATGACGAAAAAGTTACAGTGTGGTGCGGCGTTAGTGCGAAAACGGTCATTGGGCCGTTTTTCTTCCAAAACGAAATTGGCCATGCTGTTACCATCAACCAGGAGCGTTATCGCGACATGATGACCAATTTTGTGATGCCAATTATTCGTCGAAAGCGTATGAGGCAGTTCTGGTTTCAACAAGACGGCGCTCCACCGCACACAAGTCGCATAACAATCGATTTTCTGAAGAATTTGTTTCCGGGCCGTTTGATGTCGAAAAGTGGTGATTTGGACTGGCCACCGCCGATTTGACGCCGCCTGACTTCTTCTTGTGGGGATATTTGAAGTCAAAGGTTTACGTTAACAAGCCAAGGACCGTAGAAGAGCTCAAGGACAACATTCGTGAAGAAATAGCCGCTATTCCGGCCGAAATGTTGGCGAAAACGATGGAAAATGCTGCAAAAAGGGCACAATACGCCATCAACGCCAGAGGCGGCCATTTGAGAGATATCATATTCAAAAATTGATGTAAACAAATCTTCTTGGAACAAATTAAATGATTAAGATTGCCAACCGCCAAATTTTTATTTTTTTCTTTGATTTTTTTAAAAAAACATGGGTCCGTCGAATATGGGCAACCCTGTACAATTTTTTGTGGTACACTTTTAGGTACTTTAATAACTTCCAATGGTAATAAAATTCACAGCGCAGAAAGATTTATTCCTGAAGATGTGCAGACGTCATATATTTTATTTTAAATATTTACATTTAAATGCATTGAAAGTACAAATATTAAAAACAAATTCTAGACTATTTTTGTGGTACACTTTTAAGATCATTAATGTCGCGTAATGACAAAAAATCTATATGAGTTGAAAACTATTTTTTCACAGATGTGTAGAGTAGGATTCCTTCAAAGTTCAATAATTTTAAAAACGATGTGTATAGTAGACCCACATATATGTATTTTTAAAATCCTTAGTAACCTAACCTAACAAAATGATCTATGTTGTACATGAGAAAGTGTACGATAACAATTGATACAATGAAAAATCTCTCTAAGAAGTTACTCTAAAGGAGGACAACCATTCGAAACGGGTATTTACTACGACGAAACTATGGGACAAAGACATAATACCCTCTACCACAGAGTGAAGTAGAGATAATAATAAAATTGTTAAGCCAATTTTTTAAATTTATTCCATAATCGATTCCATTTCGCTAGTCGATAACGAAATTTAGATTTTTTTCTCATTGTGGTGTTTCAAACAGTTCGACCAACCTAATATGTATTATATGTCTCCAAACCACAGACAAAGGTATGAAAGCGGTTGGACACAATGGAAATGACAGTTATACATTTGTAAAGTTCAAGTGGAGGTACATAAGTGGCTGATAAGTGAATAAGTGAGTGACTGGCTGACTGACTATACGTATGGTGAGTGCTAAGGAATGGATTCGAAAGGAGGAGGAATCGCGATGAGTAGAGGAGTGGAGTGGAGGTGTGAAGTGTAGACGATGAATGAATTCGTGGTATTGCAGTGATTCAATTCTTTCGAAGGAGCAGATCACATTGATGGCCCAGCAATTTTCCAAACAATACCCAATAGCATTGGTAATAATACAAATCTAACGGTTACTCGACAAGAAATTTCCATATCCTCAAACGACAAGAAGAAGAAAAAATATTTTGAAATTGATTTGATTTGATATTAAGCAACGCAGTTATGCATATGGAGTCATGCACTTTAAATTGGGATTTACAGCCGAAAGACAGATTTGACAGAGGTTTTTTTACATTTTGTATTGTCTGTTGCAAATTAAGTTTAATACAAAGTCCTGAAACAACAACAAAGTTGTAGGAGTAGGAGGAGGAGTGGAGGAGTAACAGCAACAATGACCAACTATCATCATTCTTGGTCATGTTTTTTCTGATTTTTTTCCTTCGTTCCATTCCAAAGATAATGAAATGTTTGGTATTTTATGGTCGCTTGGGATGGACTAGGAACGCAACAGCATTTGTAACTTTCAAAGTTGTATGTAACGTTCTCTTCTCTCTCTCTCTGTGATCGCTATTGTTGGTTGGTTTAGAAGTTGTGCAGTCTTGTTCTTTTATAGGCCATTGTGTTGGATGAATGGGGCAATTTGTTTGTTTTACACTCACGAAAAAAGTTAATTCATTTCTCATTCTTTATTCACTTCTCAATGTGGAATGGGGTATGTCATGGTGTGCATCTGGTCGCATGTTTAATAATCTTAGTAATATTTATCATACGGTCATAGTTACGGCCAGGAATGTTATTAGGCATTTTGAAAGTTACCCGGGGTTTACACGAGACAGAGACAGACACTAATACACTTACACATCTCTCATTGTCTTTGATTTTTTGATGAAAGAAAATTCGGCAATTGTCTTGACGGAAGCAGTCATTTTGATGTAAGCAGCTAATCAGAGCGCCAAACGACACTAACGAGTGTTGCTTCAAGTGTACTTTCTTCATTATTGTTTGGACGCCTACGTCACATGAACAATTTTTCCCTTTTTTGACAACCAATACATATTCGTCATTGTTTTCTGCAAATTGTCTTTTGTAAACGCAGGGTTAGAAACTGGGTTTCTTCTGGTTATTGATTCATGAATCGTGCCTGTTGCGCAAAAGTGTAGTAAGTCACAATTTACCGTTTTTCAGCAGATACAAAATCTAGTTGTTCTTTCTTAAGGAAAATTGCTACTTTTTGAGGTAAATATGTGAAAAAGTGCTCCAAACGTAATATACCCTCCCAGCGAAGTTCCAATGAAGGATGGTCGAATTTCTCACTTTTGTGGCAAAAAGGCGATCAATAAGTAAGAAAGTATCAGTCTGGTAAACCGACTAAGGTATACCCTCACTTTGTGAGTAATGTAATATGGATGAATGAATCCTATTCTGCAGACAGACGGACGGACATTGCTCATTCGACTTAAAATGACCCAAAACGGATTTCCTCCGAACATACTTGGGGTCTTAGGTCACTCCTTCGACGTGTTACACTTTTTTCCGTAGCAAATGATATATACCCTCGTCACACTAAAGTGAGGGTATAAAAATAATCTGAATATGGAAGGTATCATCTTCTACAGATGATACCATCCAAGGATTAAGAACCGGCTTCAGAGACCACCTTTTCCTAAGGAAAAGTTGCCAGAGACCAGTATTTCCTAAGGATAGGTTGTCAGAGACCAACTTTTTCTAAGGAAAAGTTGTCAGAGACCAACTTTTTCTAAGGAAAAGTTGTCAGCGACCAACTTTTTCTAAGGAAAAGTTGTCAGAGACCATCTTTTTCTAAGGAAAGCTTGTCAGAGACCAACTTTTTCTAAGGAAAATTGTCAGAAACATCTTTGTCGCAGACCACTTTTTCCTAAAAAAAAGTTGTCACAGACCACCTTTTCCTAAGGAAAAGCTGTCAGAGACCACCTTTCCTTAAGGAAAAGTTGTCAGAGACCACCTTTTCCTAAGGAAAGTTGTCAGAGACCACATTTTCTTATGAAAAAGTAGTGAGAAACCACCATTTCCTACGGAAAAGTTGCCAGGGACCACATTTTCAGACACCAACCTTGTCAGACACCAACTTTTTCTAAAGAAAAGTTGTCAGAGACCAACTTTTTCTAAAGAAAAGTTGTCAGAGACCAACTTTTTCTAAGGAAAAGTTGTCAGAGACCAACTTTTTCTAAGGAAAAGTTGTCAGAGACCAACTTTTTCTAAGGAAAAGTTGTCAGAGACCAACTTTTTCTAAGGAAAAGTTGTCAGAGACCAATTTTTTCTACGGAAAAGTTGTCAGAGACCAACTTTTTGTAAGGAAAAGTTGTCAGAGACCAACTTTTTGTAAGGAAAAGTTGTCGGAGCCACCTTTTCTTAAGGAGACCACCTTTTCCTAAGGAAAAATTGTCAGAGACCACCTTGTCGGAGTTGCCGGAGACCACCTTTTCCTAAGGAAAAGTTGTCAGAGACCACCTTTTCTTAAGGAATAGTTGTCAGAGACCAACTTTTTCTAAGGAAAAGTTGTCAGAGACCAACTTTTTGTAAGGAAAAGTTGTCGGAGCCACCTTTTCTTAAGGAGACTACCTTTTCCTAAGGAAAAATTGTCAGAGACCACCTTGTCGGAGTTGCCGGAGACCACCTTTTCCTAAGGAAAAGTTGTCAGAGACCACCTTTTCTTAAGGAATAGTTGTCAGAGACCAACTTTTTCTAAGGAAAAGTTGTCATAGACCAACTTTTTCTAAGGAAAAGTTGTCAGAGACCAACTTGTTCTAAGGAAATGATGTCAGAGACCAACTTTTTCTAAAGAAAAGTTGTCAGAGACCAACTTTTTCTAAAGAAAAGTTGTCAGAGACCAACTTTTTCTAAGGAAAAGTTGTCAGAGACCAACTTTTTCTAAGGAAAAGTTGTCAGAGACCAACTTTTTCTAAGGAAAAGTTGTCAGAGACCAACTTTTTCTAAGGAAAAGTTGTCAGAGACCAACTTTTTCTAAGGAAAAGTTGTCAGAGACCAACTTTTTCTAAGGAAAAGTTGTCAGAGACCAACTTTTTCTAAGGAAAAGTTGTCAGAGACCAACTTTTTGTAAGGAAAAGTTGTCAGAGACCAACTTTTTGTAAGGAAAAGTTGTCGGAGCCACCTTTTCTTAAGGAGACCACCTTTTCCTAAGGAAAAATTGTCAGAGACCACCTTGTCGGAGTTGCCGGAGACCACCTTTTCCTAAGGAAAAGTTGTCAGAGACCACCTTTTCTTAAGGAATAGTTGTCAGAGACCAACTTTTTCTAAGGAAAAGTTGTCAGAGACCAACTTTTTGTAAGGAAAAGTTGTCGGAGCCACCTTTTCTTAAGGAGACTACCTTTTCCTAAGGAAAAATTGTCAGAGACCACCTTGTCGGAGTTGCCGGAGACCACCTTTTCCTAAGGAAAAGTTGTCAGAGACCACCTTTTCTTAAGGAATAGTTGTCAGAGACCAACTTTTTCTAAGGAAAAGTTGTCATAGACCAACTTTTTCTAAGGAAAAGTTGTCAGAGACCAACTTGTTTTAAGGAAATGATGTCAGAGACCAACTTTTTCTAAGGAAATGATGTCAGAGACCAAATTTTTCTAAGGAAAAGATGTCAGAGACCAACTTTTTCTAAGGAAAAGTTGTCAGAGACCAACTTTTTCTAAGGAAAAGTTGTCAGAGACCAACTTTTTCTAAGAAAAAGTTGTCGAGACAAACATTTTCTAAGGAAAAGTTGTCAGTTTCCTAAGTAAAAGTTGTCACAGGACACATTTTCCTAAGAAAAAGCTTTCAGAGACCACCTTTTCCTAAGGAAAAGTTAGCAGGGACCATCTTTTCCTAAGGAAAAGTTGTTAAAACTTGCCAGAGACCAACTTTTCCTAAGGAAAAATTGTCAGATACCACCTTTTCCTAAGGAAAAGTTGTCAGAGCACTGGCCGTTTGCTGTCTTTTTTCACTTCCTTTTGATGGATCTAATGGTGCCAACGTATGCTAGTTGTCAGAGACCATATTTTCCTAAGAGAAAGTTGCCAGAGACCACCTTTTCCGAAGGAAAAGTTGTCAGAGACCAGCTATTTATAGAGATATGTTTTCTGAGACCACCTTTACCTAAGGAAATGTTATCGGAGGCCACCTTTCCTAAAGAAAAACAATCTTTTCCTAAGGTAAAGTTGTCAGAGATCACCTTTTCATAAGGAAAAGTTGTCAGAGACCACATTTTCCTAAGGAAAAGCTGTCAGAGACCACGTTTTCCTTAGGAAAGGTTGTTGTTAACCACCTTTTCTCAAAGAAATGTTATCAGAAACTACCTTTTCGCAAGGAAAAGTTGTCAGAGACCACCTTTTCCTAAGGCAAAGTTTTCCAAGATCACCGTTTCCTACTGAAAAGTTATCAGAGACCACTTTTTCCTAAGGATAGATTGTAAGGACGAGATTTACTTTTACTTCTCAAAAATATGAGATTAAGAAACTCTCATTTGCATTAAATTGCAGAGACTTTTTCTTTGGTGTACATGTCGGGGATTTGCCCCACATCGTTGTGTTTCTCAGCATTTTAGCATTTGTGGTGGCTTTAACAATGACTGCAGCAGCAAGTTGCGGCAATGACTTAAGCAGCAACGAAGCAGTAGCAGCAGCAGTTGCTGTGGACTAGACTAGCGGCAATTGCTGTTGCCATAGCCATTGCAACTGTCATTATAGCCACATACAATAAAACACTCCATAATTTGGTTAAGAGATTTGCCTCCAACTCCAAAGGCGAACTTTTGGCGGATTGTGGTGTGGATTGGGATTGTGTTGGGGAATTCGAAATACAGTTCCAACTCTAACTTCAGTTCCACTTCCAGTTCTATTTAAAATATGTTTATTTCACTTTATTGTCGTTAATAAAGTCGTGGTGGTGATGGCGATGGAATGGTGGGATGCAGTTGTTGAGGCCCTGGCAGTGGCTTGCGGTCGGTCGTCCTTAACAAACCATTTGGCAAATGTCTAATAAATATATGTTGTTAACGCCGTTGTTGTTATTGCTTTTATCGCTGTTGGCGGCTGTTGTTGGTCCATTTATGTTTTTGGCTTAAATTTATTATCGTTGTTGTGTTTGAGGTCATAATTTTCATAATGCGAAAAGTGGGCAACAGGAGTTTGGCAATAATTTTGACTCGACCGGAAGATGTGTTACAACGAAGGAAGTGGTAAAATTGGAGAGAGTGCTCAGGCTATATGCAAAAATATTAATTTTGTATATTGTGGAGGTAAATTCGAACGCTCCACATTTTGCGTTTTTATTATACCATTCGAAATTCGTTTTTCCAATATTTGGTCAAATAAGAAATTATTGGATAAGACAGTCGAACAATGTTTTAAAATAATTGTTACACTTGAGCTGGATGCTAAACATCATTACACCAGGTGGAGTAAAGCTACGTTTAAAGTTTCTTATTTTCCATTTCCTTTTATTTTGAAAGAACTTCAAAATATCAGAAATTTTTTATAATTATTCATACGGACTATTGGTCAAACCAATAACGATACCTGTAAAGAGGTTTTTTGGTGTTTGCTGTAAGTTTTGGGCTTTGGTGTTTTCTGACATATGTGGCAACATCTATCTATCCATCTATATCAGTTATAGTAGATAGTAGCCAGAACTTCCAGACATTGCTGACCTTATGTCAGTCCTTATCCATTTCCCGACCATAGTAACAATTCCTAAAGTTTAATTGCAATAGCTACGACATATAATGCTATAGTGTTTAGCTGCCATCCGCAGAACTTCATTTGCTGGATTTCTGCAGAGCTGTTCAGCAGGCGGTAATACGTACTACTCCCGTATATATACGTGACTACTCCCGTATATAACGATAAACTATACGCGGATTTAGACACCATCCTTTTAATTTTTTGTTCTTTTCAGAACGTTGGGTTGGAAGTTTATCTTTGTGTCTAGTACTATACCTAAGTGTTTTGCGCTTTCAGAGAAGGGAGTTGTAATACCCGCCAAGGAGACTGGTGTAACTGTGGTACCTTGGTACCTTATATCGCCTGCTGAAAAGAACTAGTTTGTCTTGGTCGGGTTCACACATAGACCATTATCTGAAGCCCACCTTGGGGTTATATGAAGGGTCTGCTGTAGGATGTATCTAAGAGTACTCGGTTCACATATCTGATACACGTGATCAGATCAGTGATAGAGGTCTAAGGAATTGACACTTCATTTCTCGTAGGAAACATACATTCAACCGCAATAGTTAGGATTCTCATAAACCTGGTAGTGGATAACAATATAACAGGTGATCCAAGTAGAGATACTTTTTTCAATAGCCTTTTTTTTGACAGATCACGTGTGAGTCGTGTCATGCTGTCATGTTATTTTTGTTAAGTATTGTTTGGCATTTTATCATGGAAAGACTTACGCCTGAACAACGTTTACAAATTATTCAGTTTTATTATCAAAATAATCGTTCGCCAATTGCGCTAAGTCCATTTTTTTTTAAATCAAAAAAAACACTTTCCAGTCGACCCACGACATTGACACCCATGAGCAATATTTTAGCTCTCGTTAAGAGCTATCTTTTTGCCATTGATCTTTTCCCGATCGACGTACAGACGGTGCCAGTTCCCACACATCGCATCAATCAATGGATTTATTGAGAGAAAACTTCGGTGAGCAGATAATTTCACGTTTTGGGCCGGTCGATTGGCTACCAAGAACCTGTGGGGATATGTAAAGTGTAAAGTTTGGAGCAAAACATCACGCGTGCCATTCGCCAGTTACCAGTCGAAATGCTCGAACGAGTCATCGAAAATTGGACACAACGGATGGACCATAGCTGCGGCCAACATTTGATATACATAATCTTCAAAAAAATAAATGCCGAAGAATGTTAAATGATAATAAACATTCCCCATTCAACATGAATTTTCTGTGGTTTTTTCATTAAAAAAATGAGGGAACCTCGAAATGGATCACGCTATACAAATGTTCATTCATAATCTGTTGATTAAAAGACGCACATCAGCTTGCTTACGGTCAAATGACCAACATATATTTGTCAGCAGCAGAACGCGTCAAGTGATCGTTCTGTCTCCTCTGCTATGGAATCCTCCATGAACAGGACTCTGCTTTCTCTGGAGAGGATGGATGATTGTGATGAGGTTATTGCCTATGCAGATAATGTGGCAAAAGCAGTTGGAGCTTCCGATTACAATAACTAGTTAATTTTGGCTTGATGCAACAATACATATTGCTGGATGTGGTATGTAATCATACGACTGGGTCAGAGAAATTTACTCCTTAGAAGTCGATCAGCTGGGATATCTACTCCCTAGTATACGAAAAGTTGAGTTATATACTCCTTAGCAGAGGATCTACTCGGTTATATACTGCTTAGTAGATGGCCAGTTGGAATCTCTACTATTCTTAGTAAATAGTCAGTTGGTTTAACTACAGTTTTGTGGACGCCCAGTTAAATAATCTACTTCTTAGTAGAGGACCAGTTGGGTTAACTACACATCCGTTGACGACAATTTGGGTTATCAATTCCATTGGGTTATCTATTCTTTAGTTCGGTATAGTAGACGGCCATTTGGGATAACTACTATGCTTAGCAAAATCTCGGTTAAATTATCTGCCCCTTCGTAGGCGGCTAGTTGAGTTATATATTCCTTAGTAGAGGGCCATCTAAGTTATCTACGCTATAGTTGACGACACATTGGTTTATCCTTAGAAGACGACTAGTTGGGTTATCTACTCCTTAGTAAACGACAAGTTCAGTTATCTACACCCTAGTAGAGGACAATTCGGTTATATACTTCTTAGTATAGGATCAGTTGGGTTATCTAATCCTTCGTAGGCATCCAGTTGAGTTATCTACTTCTAAGTAGAGGGCCGGTTGGGTTATCTAAATTGATGACATATTTACTTATCTACCCCCTTAAACGATGAGTAGGGTTATCTACTCCTTACTAGATGGCAAGTTGGGTTATCTACGCTTTAGTTGACGACACATTGGTTTATCTACTACTTAGTTGACAACCAGTTAGGTTATCTACTCCTTAGTAGAGGGTTATCTACGTCTCAGTTGTCAACAAATTGGGTTACCTATTCCTTAGTAGATATACAGTTGGGTTATCTACTCCTTAGTAGACAACCAGTTCGGTTATATACCTCTAAGGTCAATTGTGTTATCCACTCTTTCGCATGCGGCGAAGTTGATGATATCTTTGGTTATCTACCCCCTTAAACGATGAGTTGGGTTATATACTCATTAGTAGATGGCAAGTGAGGTTATCTACGCCTTAGTTGACGATAAATTGGGTTTTCTACTCCATAATTGACGACATATTGGGCTAAAAGATGTGTTGGATGATTTATTCGTTAACAGAGGACCAGTTTGGTTGATTTTGGAGTCTGTATAAAAGTTCACGAATCTCCTACATCCAGGGGTGCGCCCTTTCCATTCTGGGGTATCATTTTTTTTGTCTACGCCTTAGTTGACGATAGTTTCGATTATCTAATCCATAGTAGACGACCATACTCCATAGTATACGAGTAGCTGAGTTATATTCTTCTTAGTGAAGGATCAGTTGAAACCACTTTTCGAAGTTCAACGATTAAATAGTAAACATATATATAGGGTGATCCATTTCGAGGTTCCGTACTTTTTTAAAGAAAAAAACACAGAAAATTCAAATAGAATGGGGAATGTTTATTATCATTTGAAAGAACATTATTTGGCATTTATTTTTTGAAGATTATGTCTATCAAATGTTGGCCGCGGCTACGTCTCAGATGGTCCATCCGTTGAGTTCAATTTTCGATGACTCGTTCGAGCATTTCGACTGGAAACTGATGAATGACACGCTTGATGTTTTGCTCCAAGGCCTGAATCAAGGCGGGTTTGTCCGCATAAACTTTAGATTTTACATATCCCCACAGGAAAAAGTCTAACGGTGTGTTATAACACGATCTTGGTGGCCAATCGACCGGCCCAAAACGTGAAATTATCTGCTCACCGAAGTGTTCTCTCAATAAATCCATTGATTGATGCGATGTGTGGGAAGTGGCGCCGTCTTGTTGAAAACAAATGTCGCCGACATCACGAGCTTCAATTTCAGGCATCCAATAGTCGGTTATCATGGCACGATAACGGTCGCCATTGACGGTTACGTTCTCACCGGCATCATTTTCGAAGAAATATGGACCGATGATTCCGGTACGTCGGATCGGGAATCGATCAATGGCAAAAAGATAGCTCTTAACGAGAGCTAAAATATTGCTCATGGGTGTCAAGGTCGTGGGTCGACTGGAAAGTGTTTTTTTGGATTTAAAAAAAATGGACTTAGCGCAATTGGCGAACGATTATTTTGATAATAAAACTGAATAATTTGTAAACGTTGTTCAGGCGTAAGTCTTTCCATGATGAAATGCAAACAATACTTAACAAAAATAACATGACAGCATGATACGACTCACACGTGATCTGTCAAAAAAAGGCTATTTAAAAAAGTATCTCTAATTAGATCACCCTGTATATTTGGTTTCAAATGTGATTTGTACTCTCTGGTATTGAAGGTTCAGGTAATGTATGTACTTTTTTAGACCAGTACTTGAATATTTGACAAGGTGGCAATTCTCGTCCTCCAATGGCAAAGGAATCTTAATGTTACCGGTTGTTTTATTTATTTTATTGAAGACCCTCTCTATGTCTAAGAAAGCTACTACTTTATTTTCCTTAACAAAGAGAGATTCTTCAATAAAGCTGACTACATCGTACCTAGCGGGTTCAGAGGATTTACCCTGTAGCCATGCTGCTTGTTACACAATAGAATGTGATAATTTTTAGACTTAAGGTAACGAAGAATCTAATCCAAATGACTTAAAATGCCCCAAATCGTATTTTCTCTATCTTAGTTTTAAAATTTTTTATCGAAATAGACTTGGTCAGTTTATACAGTATACCTTCCATATATGTAACTATGAATATGGAGTCTTAAGTCAATCCTTTGATTTTTTACACTTTTGCTGTGCTGAACATTTCACTCTATCAAACCACATTGTATTACAAATTGTAACATTCATTGCACATATTGAAGGGAAGGAAATACGGTTAAATTTCCTTTTTCAGTAAATCACGAATGAAACTCAATGAAGTTTGCCTTACATTCATTCGACTGGGCCAAAAAGAATATATCGCGTCCCCAAACGGCAACTGGCTGCCGCTGGCTCCCATAGGCCATCTGGGAGAGGGGGCAAGTGTATGCAAAGGCCGGTCGCATGCAATCCGCAGTCAACTTTGCAAAAGGTTCTTGCGTTCATGGCCAACTAATCATCTGTTGTTGGTTACAGGAGCAGCAGCAGCAGCAACAACAACAACAACAGTGATTCTTGGATGTTGTTGGTAGTTAGAGTGGGGCAATAGCGTACGTTTGGGTAAATAGCGTATCTTTGTCGTTGAGAAGGTTTTAATGATTTTGTTTTCGTACTTTTCTCGATGTTTCGTTTAAGTCAACAATCAGCGATGTGCCGCCGTTGTTGTTGGCATTGCCAATGTTGTTGGCTGCCGGTGTTGTTCTTATTTTATTTGTTTTGTGCTTTGTTGCTTTGACCACAACCGTGAAAATAACGAAAAGGAAACGATAAAAATAGAATAGAAAAGCAAAGAAACGAAAAGTAACAACTTTGATATGGCCATAAGTCATAAGCCATGTACGAACGAGTATATCATAGTGGTTGTTGGGGTACGAGTGCCCCAAAAGAACCAAAACAAAAACAGCAGCATCGTCGCACAGTGGTGTCGGGGACAACAAATATTAACAAAGTACCACAATTTCAATTTGGAAAAACCAATTCTCCCGTAGAGAGAGGAAGATTTGTGAATTTGGGTGTTTTGTGTTCCGAATCTACCAGAACAGGTGAGAATATTTTACGGAAATACAGAATTTCAAAGCATTGAATTGGTTCGGCTGACAACATCAGAATTAGTTAACTATGTAATATGAGCTATTTTTCAACTTAAACTAAATATGGAGAAAATTTTATAGATACATTTTACACAATTTGACTTAGTCAGGATTCTGAGAATTGGACGTGAAAGTAGCCCCAGACACAAAGGAGATATTCAGTACGGCGTACCGAGATGTAACCGTGTTAAAATATAGAAAAAGTGCTAAAAATCCATCTTGAGCAAAAAAATTCGTATGGCCATTAAATTATTAATTAAGCCACAATGAATAAACGAATGATGCAGAAGACTTTTTGGGGCTAACATCACGTCCAATTCTCAGAATTGAGTCCCAAATCAATGAGATGAAAAATGCTGTACTGTATAAGTTAGGTTAGGTTGAAAGACAAGAGACTTTATAACGATCCATGTCCATGGACACTTAATACCGTGTATCGGCCTGGATCATTAACACCACAAAGCCTAAAGGTACTAACATTTTCACAGATAGCCAAATGGCGATTAAAGCAATAATTTCCAAAAGCTTCAAATCCAGAACTGTGGTGGACTGTAAAGGAACGATAACCTGCGTATATTTTGGGAAATGAACGGCCAAACAGCTTGGCCTCAAAGTGCAGATAACTTCAAGTACTAAACATAAGAAGACATATAGCGAAACATTGGAAGACAATGAAAATATATTATAAGCGTGACCCAAGTAAGAAGACAACTTGTAGTTTACTGAACAGATGATGAAAGTTCTAACATTATAAGTACACATACGTGGCATAGGACACGCAGATAACGATGAATGCAGGGCACGTAGGGCCAAGATTGCGCTCAGGCAAGATTCCAATACTTAGGGTCCGACACATTACCATATCTGATTTATCTCAGAGGATATGACTGGAAGATATTGAGGACATTTTTGTCTATGTCTATAGTCATGAGACGTTAAAACGTCTCATCCGTTCAGCCTAACTTAACCTAACTTACTAATCACTTTCTTGTATAGTATCACAATCATACTTGTGGCATCGAAAGGTTACGAATTTTCTAAGTTTACTGCTTGAAGTTCTGTGCTCTTTGAGGCCGCGTAGTTGACAATGTGCTGATTAGGGTTCGTTTTAACCAGTAGAGTCTGACTTCTACAAATGATTCACAGTTAGCTGCCTGCCATACTTCAGGAATATGGTCAGAGATTTCCGCAGTTTGAATCTGCCCTACTAGTGCTTCTTATATTTTATAATATAGCGTGATCCATTTTGAGGCTCCCTACTTTTTTAAAGAAAAAAAAAACACAGAAAATTCAAATTGAATGGGGAATGTTTATTAACATTTGAAAGAACATTCTTTGGTATTTATTTTTTGAAGATTATGTCTATCAAATGTTGGCCGCGGCTACGACTCAGATGGTCCATCCGTTGAGTCCAATTTTCGATGACTCGTTCGAGCATTTCGACTGGTAACTGGCGAATGACACGCGTGATGTTTTGCTCCAATGCCTGAATCGAAGCAGGTTTGTCCGCATAAACTTTAGACTTTACATATCCCCACAGGAAAAAGTCTAACGGTGTGTTATAACACGATCTTGGTGGCCAATCGACCGGCCCAAAACGTCAAATTATCCGCTCACCGAAGTGTTCTCTCAATAAATCCATTGATTGATGCGATGTGTGGGAAGTGGCGCCGTCTTGTTGAAAACAAATGTCGCCGACATCACGAGCTTCAATTTCAGGCATCAAATAGTCGGTTATCATGGCACGATAACGGTCGCCATGGACGGTTACGGCATCATTTTTGAAGAAATATGGACCGATGATTCCACCGGCCCACAAACCACACCAAACCGTTGTTTTTCTGGATGAAGTGGCAGCTCTTGAATCTCTTCAGGTAGCTCTTCGTCCCAAATGCGGCAATTGTGCTTGTTTACATACCCATTGTGCCAGAAATGGGCCTCATCGCTGAACAAAATTTGGCTCGAAAACGTCGGATCTTCTTGGAACTTTTCAAGAGCCCATAGAGCGAAGCGATGTCGCTTGGGAAGGTCGGGCGGCTTCAGTTCTTGCACAAGCTGTATTTTGTATGCTTTCAATTTAAGATCTCGACGTAAAATGCGCCAAGTCGTTCCACACGTCAGTCCGAGTTGCTGCGAACGGCGCCGAATCGACTCTCCACGGTCTTCGTGTACACTCTCAGCTACGGCCGCTACATTTTCGAATATTATCCAATAATGAATGCTGGGTCTGAAGATGGGTGATGGTGTTGCAAATAGTACGCTCTGTAGGCCAATTATGTTGACCATAAGTTGAGCGAAGTGCACGAAACACATTCCTCACAAAACGCGAATTTTCGTAATAAAGTTGAACGATTTGTAAACGTTGTTCAGGCGTAAGTCTTTCCATGATGAAATGCCAAACAATACTTAACAAAAATAACATGACAGCATGACACGACTCACACGTGGTCTGTCAAAAAAAGGCTATTGAAAAAAAGTATCTCTACTTGGATCAACCGTTAGTACGACTTATTATCGACTGGTCTCGATTTATCCATTCACTCATCACTTGCAGGCGACTTGCTGGAACATCTGAAGAATAGTCTATGATGTCCATGATGGCTGGGTTCTACTTCCCCGACTTATACCTAGACTGCTCATACGATGAATTTTGTGCTTTTTTTAGTGTGTATACATTTTGTCACTGAAGGAATCCTCTATGTGGTTTACTACTTCATGCAAAGCTGTTTCCACAGATATTTCCTTGACATACGAGTAGGCGTGTTTAAATGTCAGCCTTCCAGCTGGTAACTTACATTTGACAGTGTCGTGTAATATTCGTTCCATGGTTTTGAGCAGAAACGAAGTTAGGCTAACATGTTTATAAACCTTTAGGGTCGGATAGTTCGACTTGCCTGGCTTGGGTATGAATACCACCCTTGATTCCAGCCAATTTCTCGGGGTATATGATTTGTTAGGCATGCAGCGAATAATCCAGCCAGATGGGTTGACAAACTGATTCACGTAATTCTAAAGGGTTGCTGGACAGATTATGTTCGGACCTGCTGTCTTAAAAGAGGAGACGATTTTTATAGCTTCTTTCATCTACTAAACTCTTATGTGATAATAGATACTTGATTAATCATACTTTAGTTATTTTGCTGCTCTTTTTTAGGTCCAGCCTTTTCAGTCGGATAGTGTGAGTCTTATGGTATCCTTTATTGTTTCCATCCTTTTGCCCACATTATCCTCTAGTATTTCGGTTTGCATGTGAGTTTTTGAGAGGAACTTCTTTATTTATATACAGAAAAACTTCCAAGACCTAAGATGCTCTGTTCTAATCATCTTGTTGTATTCCCTGCGCCTTTTGTGATAATTGTATGATTAACAAATTATACGGCGAGTTCTGTGGACTCGTTGGCTAAATGACTCTGTGCATTTGCCAAGAAATAGAAGAGATGTTCTCATAACACACTAGAGAACGCATTTTTTAACAGGCCATGCAGAAATGTATGATTATTTAATTTACATCGCATTAAATCTACCCTATAGAAAATAGGAGACGTCGGTCCATGTTGTGATGCAGGGCTTATATAAAGGTATCTTCCGATCAGAAGTTCTTGTCGCTCTAGAAAAAGTGTTTTTGAACGAAACATGCTGAAATTAAGCAATTATAGTTTATTTTGCATTAAGTCGTCCCTAGTAAAAATGGAGCTGGCGGTCCGTGTGGCATAGAGGTCCGTCGAGCATAGAGGTCCCTAGTGATACCATGGCCCGGTTTCTCCTCATCGGAACCAAACAGTTTGTACACAAAGTTATCAATTATACGAGCAGTGGTGCCGATATTAAGCATATACATATACTTTATTTTGCATTACGTCGTCCTTAGTAAAAATGGAGCATATCGGTTCTAGTGTTAGGTAAGGCTGACAGCCGGAGTTACCAGCTTACATAGACCAATAGAATTCCCTAGTGATACCACGGATCCAGTTGCTCCTTGTAGGAAATCACTGTACACTATTCACTGTACATAATAGAATTATAAATTAGTTTAGTAGGCTTAGATTTATGAAAATAGTTTTAAGTTTGTCAAATGAAAATTGAAAAATAAATATGAGAATATTTTAGTCTTTTGAAATTATCGGTTGTGTTTTATATTCGCTCGCCGATAAATTGGTGACCCCGACGCTAAAATAATTTCTGCAAGCAAATTTGTTTTTCTACACAAACAATGCAGAACGAAACTGGAGAAGCAGCTGGCACTTCTGGACGAAATGGTGCAATATCTGTTCCAGTGCCGTCACACGCAATGAAAATTCCTCGATTTTGGAAGGAGAATCCATCTCTTTGGTTCGTGCAGGTGGAAGCTCAATTTGTTTTATATAGCATTGATTCTGAGCAGACGAAGTTCCACATAATCATCGCGGAATTAGATACAGAGTTGCTGACAAATGTAAGTGACATCGTTTTGAAGCCTCCGGCAGATGTGGATATACACGTTGAAGAAACGTCTCATCGAACATTTTTCCATATCGGAGGAAAAGCGTATTAAGCAACTCCTCAGTAATCTGGAAATTGGAGACAAAAAGCCAACCATATTGCTCCGGGAAATGCGAAGTCTTGCAAAGGGAGGTGTCACAGATGATTTTTTGCGCACAATGTGGATGCAACGGCTGCCGACACATACCCAAGCTATTTTATCGACATCATCGGAATCCCTTGATAATCTAGCGAAGATGGCAGATAAAATCGCGGACATATCTCCATCAATTTCCGTTTCAAGCTTGAATAGCCCTACATTTGATTTCTCGGAAATGCTAAGACAAATTGAAACATTGACTGCGGCTGTTCATCAATTGCAAAACAGATATTCCAGAAGCCGATCAAGGAGCAGAAGACGTGACAATTCCCAATCTGGTTTATGCTATTACCACCGACGTTTTGGAGACAACGCTAATAAATGCCGACAGCCATGTGTTTTCCAAAGTTCACAGAAATTGGGAAACCACCAAGCCGGTCACTAGAGGCGAATAGTGACTGGATTCAACCAGCAAATCGCCTATTTGTATACGATAAATTGGTAAGAAAACTTTTCTTAGTCGACACGGGAGCCGACATCTCCGTGTTACCCATGAATCACTTGAATAATGGCAGCTCTCGGCCCGAAAAGTATATTCTGTTTGCTGCTAATGGAACCTCAATAAATACGTACGGCGACGTACTTTTATCCCCAACACTCGGACTTAGACGATCATTTCCATGGAAATTTGTATACGCAGACGTCTCGCATCCAATTATTGGTGCCGATTTTTTGAAGCACTATGGATTACTAGTAGATATGAAACAAGGCAAACTCGTGGACTCTGAAACAGGAATTGACATCAAAGGAAAATTGAAGACGATTTCGGACTATTTGGAAATTAAAACATTGGTAAATAGCTCAAAATATCATGAATTACTTTCTCGATTTCCAGATATTACAAATATATCGCGAAATATAAAACGAGCTAAACATGGCGTTCAACATGTCATCGAAACCAAGGGTGCTCCTGTCTCAGCAAGACCCCGCAGACTACCCCCGGATAAACTTAATATTGCTAAACAAGAATTCCAGTTCATGATTGACCAAGGCCTCTGTCGACCATCAAAAAGTTGTTGGGCAAGTCCTCTGCATTTGGTTCCCAAAAAGAATGGTCAGTGGCGAGCATGTGGTGACTACCGTCTTCTGAATGCTCAAACGGTTCAAGATAAGTATCCACTACCTCACATCCACGACTTTTCGCATGGTCTAAAAGGAAAATCAGTTTTTTCAACGATTGACCTAGTACGAGCCTATAATCAAATACCAGTCGCTCCCGAGGATGTGCCGAAAACCGCAATCATAACTCCGTTTGGACTCTTTGAGTTTGAATATATGACATTCGGATTATGTAATGCAGGACAAACATTTCAACGATTTATGCACGAAGTTTTACATGGTCTGGATTTTTGTTTCCCATATCTTGACGACATTTTGGTAGCTTCGGAAAATGAACAACAACATTTACATCATTTGGAAACACTATTCAATCGACTTCAAGATTACGGCTTAATAGTCAACGTGGCAAAATGTAATTTTGGTAAAAGTTCAGTGTCATTCCTCGGACATCTCGTGCAGAAAGATGGTATTCTTCCTCTCCAGGAGAAAGTTGCAGCGATTACGGATTACCCTCAGCCAAAAACGGTGAAAGAACTCCGAAGATTTGTAGCTATGGTGAATTTCTACCGAAGGTTTATTCCCAGAGCAGCAGCCACGCAACTACCACTCATAGCATACCAGATAGGGAATAAGAAAAATGATAAGACTCCGATTGTCTGGACTGAAGACGCGAAATCAGCCTTCGAGAAATGTAAGTCTGACATTGCTAATGCTACAATTTTAGCTCATCCCTGCGACAGTGAGCCAGTTTGTGTGATGGTCGACGCTTCTGATGTTGCAATTGGTGGGGTGCTCCAACAACGAACAGCAGACGGTTGGATGCCTTTAAGTTTTTATTCAAAGAAACTTTCGGATACGCAGAAGAAATATAGCACATATGATCGCGAACTGCTTGCAACATATTCTGTCGTCAAATACTACCGCCACATGCTTGAGGGACGCAAATTTATTATTTTCACCGACCATAAACCGCTGACTTTTGCTTTCAAACAAAACTACGATAAGGCTACACCAAGACAGTTTCGCCAGCTTGATTTTTTGTCACAATTTTCTACTGACATTCGTCACATCAGTGGAGCTGATAATGTTGTTGCAGACGCAATGTCGAGGATCTCTACAATAGCAAGTCCGACAGCAATTGATTACGATAATTTGGCCGAGTCACAAAAATCTGATGAGGAATTAAAAACCTTTATAGAAAATCCTGGATCATCCGCAATGGTATTGAAGTTAATCCAGATATCTCCAGATTCTCAGCCTATTTACTGTGACATTTCAACAGATAATGCTCGTCCTTATGTGTCTTCAAACTTTCGAAAAAGCATATTCGACACTCTCCATAATCTGTCACACGGTGGTGTTAGTGCTTCAACGAAACTAATACAAACACGTTTCGTGTGGCCTAACATGAAAAAGGACATAAAACTATGGACGCAACAATGTTTAATGTGCCAGATACACATTCACACTCGCAGTGACATTGGCTCCTATTCATTAACACCAGAACGTTTTAATCACGTGAATATCGACATTGTTGGCCCACTGCCTTCATGTAAAGGATATAGCTATCTGCTAACCTGCATCGACCGATTCACACGATGGCCAGAGGCGATACCTATTGAAGATATTCGAGCGTCTACTGTTGCCGAGGCATTCTACCGCGGTTGGATTTCACGTTTTGGAGTTCCCGCCAGAATATCTACAGACCAAGGGCGGCAATTTAAGTCCCAACTTTTTAAAGAACTGACCAACATTCTCGGAGCCGTACGCATAAGAACCACAGCATATCATCCATGCGCTAATGGCATGATAGAACGATGGCATCGTTCTTTAAAAACTGCAATAATGTGCCACAATTCTGCAAATTGGATGGATGTTTTACCAACAGTAATGCTCGGACTAAGAGCAAGCATCCGTGAAGATAGCAATACATCTCCATTTGAACTTACATACGGAACATCGGTTAAACTACCGGGAGACATGCTGGCTGAATCAGAAAATCTAGCACCGACCGAGGATTTCGTAATATCTCTCAAAGCAAAAATGAATGCACTGAAACCTGTTCCAGCAGCTCACAAGACAAATTGGTCCTTTTTTTGTGTCAAGTCAACTTGAAAACTGCACTCACGTTTTTGTTCGTCGTGATGCAGTAAAGAAATCCTTACAACCACCATACGATGGACCCTTTCGTGTACTTCGTCGATCTGATAAACTCTTTACGTTAGACATTAATGGGAAAGAAAAAGTAACCTCTATCGATCGTGTAAAACCTGCCTTTATGTTTAACACTGATATCACGGAAGATCCCAGAATTGTAATAGTTCCTGCAAACAGACCTGCCTATCAGCATCAACCCAGCAAAATTCCGCGAAGAAGTACTCGCATACGAACTCGTACTGTTCGATTTCAATAGAGATCCTGATATACCAGTATCTCTAGGGGGAGTATATGTAGGAAATCACTGTACACAATTCACTGTACATAATAGAATTATAAATTAGTTTAGTAGGCTTAGATTTATGAAAATAGTTTTAAGTTTGTCAAATGAAAATTGAAAAATAAATATGAGAATATTTTAGTCTTTTGAAATTATCGGTTGTGTTTTATATTCGCTCGCCGATACTCCTCATCGGAACCAACCAGTTTGACACACAAAGTTATCAATTATACGAACATCAGTGGCAGCAATATCTGTTAGACTTCCTAGAAAGGTCGAACCAAGTACATATATACAGGGTTGCCCATATTCGACGGACCCACGGACTCGTTGGGCCCATTCCAATCGACGAGGCTTGTCCGCAGGCAACAACCTTTGCGTCAATTGAATTTTGTACGGGAACAAATGCAAATCAACGCGAATAATCCGTTGTAAAGTGGACCGAGCCGTGCCCAACTGCTGAGAACGGCGTTTTTGGGATGTTCTTGGGGACCTCTCAACACTGGCTCGTACGGCAGCGATATTCTCGGCCGATCGCCTTGGTCGACTTTTATTTGGCCTCTTCGGATTAGAAAGAGCCTCACCAGTCGAAAATTTTTCGTATAAACGCTTAATGGTGTTCTTAGAAGGCGCACTTCTCACATTTTTTAATATTTTAAAAGCACGTTGACTTGACTTCTTCTGTTGAATGTAAATTTCAACTATTTCAGAGCGCTCGCGTGGCGTGTATTGTTCCATGGTAAAAATCTGCTTGGACTGACGCTTCAAACGCGGTATGTCATTAAGCGATCTGACATCTCTGTCAAAAGTTATGGCGTTGCCAGATGGGTCCGTCGAATATGGGAGACCCTGTACACACGTCATTTATTCAATAAGGGTGGCAGCCGCAGTTATCAGCTCACATAGACCAATAGGGGTCCCTGGTGATACCACGGGCCCAGTTGCTCTTCATCGGAACCAATCAGTTTGATACACAAAGTTATCAATTGTACGAACTTGGGTGCCCGCAAGATCTGTTAGACTTCCCAGAAAGGAAGACCCCAGTATATCCACGCGTCGTTTACTCAATACAGGACAGTAACAAAGCAGGTGCTCAATGCTCTCCACTTCTTCCTCATCTCCAAGCTTCTGCAGAAGTCATTGGACTCAATTCCCGTCAGAACTGACTCTAACGTAGACAGTCATAGGTCGTATTTCGACCAGATTTGTTTAGCTACTCTGAATGCCCAGTGCTACTGGCATTCTAGCATTCTCGTCTACGGCTGCTTTGCCCTTCAATTCACTGTGTTGATATGTCCCACATATAAAGGTCCCCTATTCACATCATATTTCATAAAATCATTCCTAGTAAACATAGGTCATATCGGTTCAGATATTTATATAAATATATGAATATGAAGCTCCCTTCCGATTTGACTTATTGACGAAGTTATTAAAAACTGACTGAAATTAATTACTTAAATTTATTTTTATATATTTAAGTTAATTGATTTTTGCAGGAAAACAATTTTAAAGACCTAAAATTCTCCAAAATTTTAACAAATGTTATTAAAACGGGTTTTCCAATAGGGATGATATGACGTTTCGGCCATTTGTAATATGTCATGATCTGTCATTTGCTTTTCATTGTATTCAGTAGTGTTTGCAATTTCATCATGGAGAGATATACGCAAGAACAACGTTTGCAAATTATTCAGTTTTATTATCAAAATAATCATTCTCCAATGGCAACTTGTCGTACGCTAAGTCCATTCTTTTTTAAAATCCAAATATTTCAGCTCTCGTTAAGAGCTATCTTTTTGCCATTGACCGATTCCCGATCCGACGTACCGTTAAGGAGGTGGAGCAAAAATAAACTTTCCGTTCACATTTGAAAATGATGCTAAGTCCATTTTTTTTTAAATCCCAAAAAAACACTTTCCAGTCGACCTACGACCTTGACACCCATGAGCAATATTTTAGCTCTCATTAAGAGCTATCTTTTTGCCATTGACCGATTGTGTCTACGTACCACACATCAAATGAAACAATTGAATTGTTGCGAGAAAAGTTTGATTATTATATTTGATTCGATTATTTCAAGAAATTGTGATATTGATTGGCCTCCTTTCTTTCGAAATAAACCAGACTCCCTTCAAGCTTTACAAGTCAATATTAAATGTTCCATTTATGACATACGACTTGATTTAGTGTAAAAAGTGCTCGAAAATTGGGTTCATGGGACGCCATTTGAAAGAAATCATATCAGTCTTATTAGAAACCCCTATATTAGTCTAAAACTCTTCCTTCGAAGAATTGCAGACTCATATTTGAAATTTATTTCAAATGAAATAATATCCAATAAAGATACCTATTAAATAGTCAAAGTTCTAACAAATAGTTTGATGAATACACTGTGGCGCTGCCACACCAGGCACAGCAACGGCAAACTACTGATATGAGACTATTCACGAAGGTATGTAAGTACGAATGGATGTTCTTTACTTAGGACGGATGGTTGGATGGATGCCTTTACATTGCCACTTTCAGCAAATGCTGCAGCAGCATTTGAGGTCGACTCAGTTGTCTCCCGCCCCCACCAAATGTGCTTGCTTCTATCCATCTATCTTTGTTTGCAGTGATTGTTGCTGCCAAGCGTGACTTTTGTTGCTTCCAGTGGCTGGCGGCTGGCTGTTTGGTTGGGTCGGTCGTAGTTACATTACTTGCTTTGTTGTTGCTGTTATTGTTCGCCGGTTGTTTCTTGTAACGAACGACGTACGAGCATTGTTCTTTTGTGTGTTCTCTCATTGTTGTCCTACGAAAGCCGGCATTTTTGAGGTAAACGCTTTCGGGGCTTTTGTGTTAAAATGAAAACAAACACAACTCGCCAACGAATTGCCGAACCCGAGAGAAGACGATGTGCAGCACGTTTTACGTTGTGCTGTGCAGAAGTTGCCGCAGGTGAAATACGTCAAAAAATCCCAGAAGAACTCTACAGAGAGCTCTCTCGTTCTCTTTAAGAACTATACTCTCAACATACACCGAGAAAAACTAAAAGTTGTTTAAATATACAATGTAGATTGAATGATACGAATACAAATATTTAGTTTTTTTATTATGTTTATACAATGAAAACCTGTCTGGAATCTTCATATGAGCGTTATATAAAAACGTGAAACGATTACCAAAATATAAAAATTCCATCTCCAGAGCTTAAATCAGGGTCTATGTATATCAAAACACGGACTGATATTTCCCCATTTTCTTTAGGGACGATTTAAAATAAAATTTTATACAATAAATGCATAAATCTCAGTCAAATCGTTTGAAAAATTTTCTCTAAAGAAGTTTAATCGGAGGGAAGCTTTATATGTGGGCTATCAAAACATGGGTCGATGTGCCTCTTTTTCACTAAGGTCGTTTAATACAATATAAGTCATAAAACTCAATATCTTACCAAGATCAATTTAAAATGACTTACAAACTGGATTTGCCTGAAAGTTTGCAGTTATGTTTTATTTAAATAAAAGTTCAGCATGAAGCAGATTTATCATATTGGTCTACGTTTTGATATAGTCCTTAAATATATTTATCTCTTAAATATCTTTGGTTAAGCCAAAGATGTCTCATTTTCTGAAAAATGTCGCAGACATTTTCCAGCTTTGATTTTATTATAACCTCACTTTGTGTGACAAGTAATTATCTTCGGGGGAAATTCATTCCAGGACATTTAAGTCATTTAAGCAGTGTCCGTCCGTCTGTCTGTCTGGATGGTGCGCACATTAACTCTCGTTATGAGTTGACTTCAAATTGTTTGTCTATCTCAGGCTATGTTCCAAAATGGATCAAATCGATCCAATCATTCTGATAGACTGCTAACAATGGTTTCAAATTTAGTAAACATGTTTAATCACTAAAATCGTCAATACTACCTAACCGAATTTATCTGTCACTACCACCTCGTGAAAAATGGTTATAATTATCACAGCCGTTTGGGACACAAAGGCATGCAACTCTGTACAGTCCAATGTGTAGAAAGTATCTAATGTTTAGAGTAAAATAGGCGTATTTGTCAAGACCTAAACTATCTCGTAGGGAGATAGTAGAGATAAAGGCACGTTGTGTTTATATTAGGATACTATTCAAATATCCCACAACCATATTAGGATAATGTGATAGATTTGAACTCGTATTTGGTATAAAATGTATACCAAAAAAGTAAAAATATGGCTGGTGTGAAGTCAAATCATTATTTGGAAATTACTTCTAATGAGGGTCTAGGTTTAGGTTAGGGTGGCAGCCGTTTTTTACCAGCCCACATAGACCAGTTTAGGTCCCTAGTGTTACCACGGGCGGAAATGTCTGTTATCGAAACCAACTGTTTGATATACAAAGTTATCGATAGTAGTAATATCGGTACTGAAAACTACCTAGAAATGCCGCCCAGTATGTCCACACGCCGTTTACTCAAAGCGGGACAGTAGTATAGCAAGTGCTCAATGCTCTTCAATTCTTCCTCATCTCTACAACTTCTGCAGAAGTCGTTGGAGTCAATACCCATCTTTTCCAATCTTTTCCTCCCTTGTGGGAGGAGATACTTTGACCTTCCCAAAACATATCATGGCCAGATATGTTTTCTAGGTACTCTACAGATGCCGATTGCTGTCCATACTTCGTTGGACTGCCTGATTGCCTAAGCCAAAGCTTGCATTTGGATAGTGGTGCACCAACATATGCAAGAATTTGTAATTACGTCCCTTTCCTAGCAAGTCCATCGGCTTTGCAGTTCCCCGTGATATCCCTATGCCCAGGCCCCATATGAGGTGTATATTAAACTGCTCAGCCATCTCACAGAAAGATCTGCGGCAGTCGAGGACTGTTTGTGAATTTAGGGATGTGGTCTCCAGAGAATTTATGGCAGCCTGGCTGTCCGAGTAAATGACAACGCCAGTGTTGGTTACTATGCTGCGACTGAGCCACTTGGCGACTTCCCATATTGCCATTATTTCGGCTTGATAGACACTGCAGGTATCTGGTAGTCTGTGAGCTATATCCAAACTAAGTTCTTCACAGTGTACTCCGAAGCATACCTTGTCCTCAAGCTTCGAACCGTATAGAAGTGGAGACGGTTTCTATTACCAGGAATTCTGCCAACCCAATTTATCTCTGGCTGGTATCATATCGAGGTAGTTCCTCGCGAAGGTGTACACCGTTGGTATATAGTCCACTCGGTCGGTTACTATAGCACTGCACTTTGATATTATCACGTGGCCGTAGTTCTTATAGCTCCACATTGATATGCAGTTTAATCTTAATGCCGCTCTGGTTTCAACTTCTCTCACCACAATACTAATCGGCAGTAGATGGAGTAGTGATTGTAGAGACTCAGTCGCTGTAGTCCTTAAAGCTCTGCTTATGCATAGGCGGGCAGTTCTCTGAACCTTTGATAGTAGGTTGGTGATGGATAGTTTATCAGTTGCCGTCCACCACACACCAGTATTGGATGGACTACTGCTATATATATCCAATGGACTATTTTAGGAGCGAGTCCCCACGGCGACCTTACAATTTTCCTGCAGGAATATCAGGCGGATCTGGCTTTCCTTACACGTTCTTAAGTCTGAATAACAATTTTCTATTTAGAATTATTCCTAACAATTTTGCACTTTCAGAAAAGGCTAGATCTAGCAGAATTTCATTCAACGCTAGGTTCCATATTAGTGGAGAGTGTAGTCCTCCTTGTGGGATCCCCCTGTTTACAAACCTTGTTAGAGGTGTGGACCCAAGACTTGTTGTCATCTGGTGAGCAGGCTTTAAATTAGTTTAGTGCCTGCTTACTATTTTTTGTCAAGTTATTTGCCTCATCCTGCAAATAACGCACTGTACAGGGTGCAGTTGATAATATCTTACACAGCCTTGCGGCATCCGAAACATTTTCCACTTCTCAGCAGAAGGTGTGCCAAGAACGCCTTTGCGCTTTTCTATGCTTCTTCTTGTAGATTTTGAGTTGCTCTTTATAGGCATCCTAGTCATTGGCGACCCCAGTAGATTTGGCCTTGTTGGATAGCTTGTTGCAGGTCTTCTTCCTAGCCTTTAGCGCAGAAGTCCACCAATGTGGTTTAGTTTTACCCGTTCTACCTCGGTTTTGGACATGCATCTTTAAGGGAGCTGTTGAATGACATACTGATGTGATCGACTATGTTGTCCAGACCAACTCTGTCTTTCGGTTCGTACAGAAGTTTAGAGTTGAGGACTTTTATGAAATTCTTCTCATACAGGTGCCACTTAGTATGGGGCCATAATGGTCGATCGCACTTGGCTCAATTTGTACTCGGGGATGGTACCATTCTTACTACTTCTGTCTATAACAGCCATCATTAGACTCCGCCACTTCATTGAAGGGCTTGGTGAGTGTTATGTTGATTGCCCAGGTAGGTGACTCTTTTTTTCGGTAAGAGTCGTAAGCTACACGGCCTCCAACTTCGTCAAAACTCTGAGCGCTACCTGGTACTCATTGCACTTAAAAACATTAAAATTTTTTGTTATCCATGTAGTTCCTACGGTAGTAGGGGTACTGTGGCAAGAGCTGGGTGGCGAAACATATATATCTCGCTGAGAAGTCCGGGAATCTGCAGGATCCGTACAAATACATTCGATTAACCTGACTGCAAATCATACACCGATTGACACGAGGCCGCATTTCACCTCAGGGAAGTTTTTTAAGTAACACCACTACTTAGTGGAACATTAGGCGTTACCCAGGCTATACTACGTGGAAGCGATCTACTATTACATCCTTACAGCCAGGGTTACCATACGTCCTCCCTTTTAACCAGTATCCTCCCTCCTTTTTCAAAAATGATGGATTTGTCCTCCTTTTGTTCCAAATTAAAATTTTTCACAATCAGTAAACCTCCACATGAATTATACTCGCAACTATATACTTTTAGTACAAAGTTAGTACTACAATAATTGAGCTCGATGACTGAACTTTGGATGACTGAATCTTCTGTCTGATTTGACTTATTAACGCCATAGGGACTGCAAATTTCAACTGGACGAACTGAACTTGGTGATTTGGGAGTATGTATATCCAGAACCCTTCAGACGAACAATGGTCATCATAGGTCCATGTTTTGATATAGCCCCCACACAAAGGTACCTCATGATTTTACTTCTTTAAAGTCTGTCTGTCTATTTAAAATTGTTCCTTAAGTACAGGTCGCACTTTCATTCCGATCTTGCTGAAATTTGACAATACGGGCTATTTCATACCTGGGATGAAATAGGTCAAAGTCGGTTCAGATTTAGATATAGGCCCTATATAAATTTTCTTTCCGATATGGCCTTTTAGCGCCACAGAAGCTTTTTCATATCCAATCACTTTGAAATTAAGCAGGATGGAGTTTCTTGATCCAAGGGCCCACATTGTCTAATTTGGCGTAAATCTGCTCAGATTTAAATGTAGCACCCAAGAACAAACCTTGCCAAATTTGAAGAAAATTTGTTCAGATTTCGATATAGTCCTCCGATTTGGCATCTAAGCGCTACAAAATACAAATTGTTGTACAAAGCATTATCATAGGACATTGTATTACTTAAAGGTACTCCGAAAGATTCAAACTCTCTTTGTAAATGTTACGAATGTCCTCCTTTTCTGACACAAATGTCCTCCTTTCCGAAAAAAAATTATGGTAACCCTGCCTACAACATTAAATAAAATTTTCCACAGAATATTATTGTTTTAACGTATTGAAATTGTTGTGACCGTCCGCAACAGGCGAATTTAAATTTTTGGATGAACCAAGAAATGTTTATTTCTGATGAGAGCTATTTTAATATCCTTAAATATTCCTCTTTCTCGAATGTATTTCGATTTTTCTGATTACTATGTAAAATTAGCTAAAAAAGATACAAATTCACGTTAACCTCTAAACCTACTTCCATTTTTAGTAACGTCCGCAACGCGACTTTCGCCGCGAATATTGCATTCCTCAAAACTATTTAGGTACATATTTAAATGCCATTTCAAAGTACTCTAATTGTTGTTGCTGAAGGTTATATGAAAATATTGCATTCAGAACGCCAACGGTATTAAAATTAGTAAAAAATGCCTACGAATGTAACGTCCGCAACACAGGATTTAGCCAACATATTTTCTTATCTGCGTGTACAGTGGATTTGAATATCTTACTTTGGGCCAACCAAATATGCACACAAAATACTCTTTTCTCAGTGTCCCATCAACCCAAGACAAGAGTGACCCTCCTTTGTTTGTTAGCCTTCTAAGCATTCTTTGATTCTTCTTTGCGAAACGTGAGAGTGGCAGTGAGAACTACGCTGACTTTGTTGTATCAAACCACAGATACAAAAGCAACAAAAAGAGGCAACTACTCTAGCCAAGAATGAAACTTTGCAGACACAAGACATACATCTCAAACAACCATCCATCCATCCATACCATGAGCCGGCAACCACACAGCAGTGGATACTTCCAACCCATTCATTGAGCCAGCCCAGCCACACTCACAAAGTCAACAAAACTAATGTCAGTCAACAGTTTCTCAGATTCTCTGAAAGACTCCAACAGACAGACTAAGGATGGATGGACGGACGGACGGACGGACAATTCAACGAAGAGTGGATGATTGTATGTTCTCTGTTGTGTTGTGTGCCAGCCACACCATAAGACAGACGGACGGACAACGACACTAAATAAGCGCAGACAATTCCGGCGAGCGCTTCAGTCTATGACAAGATTTTATCGTGTGCGTACCTCTCTAACGTTATATCGAATCGAAACGAAACGAACAAGAACTTCTCGTATTCTCGTCCACATCCGTAGTACTCCATATATCCAGTCAGTCAGTCGGTAGTGTTATATTCGTCCACGTCCATGTGAGATTTTAATGCGATTGCGCAGTTATTTTGCATTCATACAACAAACGACGACCACCGACCGAACGATCCGTTCCCTAGCAAAGTGCAAGTGTTGTTTGTTTTTGTCTTTTTTGGTGGGTTTTTGAATACGATTTGTTGCATTTGAACAGTTTTTGGCGTGAGTGAGTGAGTGTGCGTGTGTGTGTGCATTTCAGAGTTTGTGTCAGTGTCCCTGTTCTCAGTTATGTGTTATCCGTTCAACGTCGACGTCACTCAGTTTAACGGCAACATTACAACGTGTTACACGTAACATTCGCAATACGCGCGTCGCCCGATACTCGTAGTCATTGCAAAAAGTGTTAACTTTTATTCGGTTGACATCGACGACATAGTCGTAATCGCAAAGTGGTCGAAGTCATCGTCGTCGTCGTACTCGTAGTACTGTAAATTGTTCTAGTTTCCCTCAGTGAAGTGAAGGAGAGAAGACTGTTTTTGTGATTTCGTTTGTGTAGTAGTAGTAGTATGAAAAGGATACAATTTACAACGTACAGCAATAACAACTAATGTAATGTGTTTAACATAATCAACCCAAACTCACGTAACATTAATATTGTCGGTTTTTGTTGTCTACTCGCAACACAACGCGACACAAAGAACAGGATTTCCAGAGTGTGACATTCAATAAGAAAGAAGTGTTAGAAGAGAAGGAGGTGGTGGTTGCGAAAGAAGATGAAGAAGCAACGGTGTTTAGATTATTGTGAGTGCGCGCCTTATTTTCGGGATTATCAATATTAGAGGGACGGACATCAACACACAAAGCAAGATTTGTTGCAATATTTTGCATATTATGTCTACAGTGGCCGGTCAACAGAAATATGGACATTATCTCTTTTAGTATTTAACTGCGAATTACTAGAATTTTAATAGTTAGATATGGACTGTGATTTTATTAAAACAGTATAGAAAAAAATATAGAAAATTACACTCTGAATGTGAATTCAATTATTCATCTTGAATGGTACAAGGCCAAATTATTAGATGTGAAAACGAAAAATTAGTGAAGTAGGTATGACTTGTGGGATCAGGTTCAGAAGTTCGGGTCTATCTACATACAAACAGAAAACTTTTCTTGGGTTAATATTCCCGATTTCAAAGTAAATTTGCACTATATATTTGCACAATATTTTATATATGATAGTTAATCGAATACCTAATAACACCAAAATGCCAAGTCGGTAGAAAATTGCATTTGTACTATTCAAAATTGCTTTGGAAAATTCGTATTTTTTGTTAAGTGAAAAAATTTGCAAGTTTGATTGGAATGAGAAAAATAAGTTGGTACAGATCCCTAAAATTTTATTCTCAAAAAACAATATATACATATACTATTATTTTTAAATAAAAAATGTAAAAACTTAACATAAAAGCGCAGAAACTTAAAAAAATATATGTTTTTTATGTCTAAAAACGTTATTTTCAAATATAATTTGTAGGGTTGTTCCAAAAACAGTCGCCAACGCTTAACGTGTAGACCAAACCAATATTTTTTGCGCCATATAGCTGACAGAGAATTCCTAAAAAATACAAAAATTCATACTTATAAATTATTGTTGAGAATTATATAAAAAAATCGCTTTTAATATGGCGCTTTTAAGCCGAAAAATCAAAAATATTAAATATTTTATGGCATCGGAAAAAAATTCCTGAAGATCCCTAATTTTTTTTTTAGCCAGATATTATTAATTATGTTCCCTCTATAAACATAAAATATAAAAGTTAAAATTATTCGCGCAAAAATTTCGAAAAAGTAATTTTGCTTTAGGTCCAAAAATGTTCTCCTTTATCTTGTAGAATAAACCCATTTTGTTGCGCCTGATATTTTACATAATTCTTAAAAATACAAAAAAAAATCATATTTATAAAATAGTTTTGAGAAACATATCAAAAAAATTCCTTTTAATATGGTGTTTTTATGTCGAAAAATAAAAAATCAATAATAAATTATGTCATGGGAAAAAATCGTAAAGATCTAATTTTTTTCGCAAACAAATTATAAATGACATGTCCTTTTTAAAAATAAAATATAAAAGTACCAATTATTCGTGCACAAAATTACGAAAAAGTTCTTTAGCTTAAGGTCATTTAAGGAAAAAGTAGCGCAACTAGGATAATAATTTGATGCGCTTCCAATGATATTATATGCCAGTAGTGTACGTAAAGTACTAATTCATGGACGCTATGCTATAGTTACTTAAATTTGCCAGTTGGTATATAAATATTGGCAATTTTTTATCTGAGGAAGCTAGTCACAAAATTATCGGATATTTTTAAGAATAATATATCAAGTATCCTTTAAACGAAGATAGATCTATGCGGTATTTTTGATGACATTTTTGACGAAGATGATAATATTATTTTAGAAGTCAACGAAGGAAACTCTTCTGACAAATATACATGCAATAAACTTTTAAAACGAAACAATACAGTACAATACTACGCAAAAACACTTTGGTCCACGTACCTGACGTTTGACATACAGAAATTTTCCCTATTGAGTCTTCGACTTTTTCTCACCGTATTTGTAATCTACGCAAAATTCCCTTTAATTTGATGGGTCGCACGATGGATAGACCAAAAACCCATTTTCAAGATCTTTTAGGCGGCTGTGTTGACGGATCTTGAAACAATTCCTCCCAAATTTGTGCACACATCTACTCAGAGCAAGCCTGTTACGCTTTACAAACTTTTTGTCGAAATCAAGCGCCACTCCTGAGCGTTCTTTGTATATTTATTTTAAGGCTTTGAAACCTTTGTGTGGGAGGTATAGTCTGGTGAATTTTTGAGATCTCGGAATAATTTGCATAGGGTTACGAGACCCGCGGTCCGATTGGATCCAAAGTTAAAATTTTTCTTAACTACGAATAAATACAGCTTGGTACCAAATTTCATAATTCTGCAATTACTCCTTCTATTTTTGTCACATCGATACGTGAAGACGGAGCACTGTGCGTAGCCACAATCGGTCAACGGCAAAAATATAGCTCTTAACGAGAGCTAAAATATTGCTAATGGGTGTCAAGGTCGTAGGTCGACTGGAAAGTGTTTTTTTGGATTTAAAAAAAAATTGACTTAGCATCATTTTCAAATGTGAACGGAAAGTTTATTTTTGCTCTAGCTCCTTAACGGTACGTCGGATCGGATAATGTTTTTGACAAGAACATATGCATATCGAAATATGCGAAAATTTGCCAATATTCGTATATTTTGATATACATATATGTATTTTTCACATTCAATTTTAATTTGCATACTGGAACACGAAAACAACATCGATATATTAAATATATATAGTATGTCAAGTACTTTTTGTTTTTATACCCTACACCACACTGTGGTACAGGGTATTATGACTTTGTGCATTTGTTTGTAACACCCAAAAGGAGAAGAGATGGATCCATTGTTTATTATACCGATCGACTTGTAATCATTTTCTGAGTCGATTTAGCTATGTCCGTCTGTCTGTCTGTCCGTCTGTCTGTAGATGTATTCTTGTAATCAAAGTACAGGTCGCAATTATGGCCCGATCTTGACGAAACTTTACACATCTCTTTTTTTTGGCCCAAGGACGATCCCTATTTAATTTGGTTAAAATCGGTTCAGATATAGCCCCCATATATATGTTAGCCCCGATTTGACATGTAAGCGCTGTAAAAACTTTATTTTATATCCGATCAGTATGAAATTCAGCAGAAAGAGGTCTCTTATTATGTGAATGAACACTGTTAAATTTGAAAGAAATCGGTTCAGATTTAGATATAGCCCCCATATATATGTAACCCCCGATTTGACATGTAAGCGCTGTAGAAACTGTATTTTATATCCGATCAGTATGAAGTTTGGCTAAAAGAGGTTTCCTATTATATGAATAAACATATTTAAATTTGGAAGAAATCGGTTCAGATTTAGCTATATCCCCCATATATATGTTACCCCCGATTTGACATGTAAGCGCTGTAAAAATGTTATTTTATATCCGATCAGTGCGAAATTCGGCAGAAAGATGTTTCTTATTACTCGAAGGAATACTGCCAAATTCGGAGAAAATCGGTTCAGATTTAGATATAGCCCCCATATATATGTTACCACCGATTTGACATGTAAGCGCTGTATAGCCTGTATTTTATATCCGATCAGTACGAAATTCTACAGAAAGAGGTCTTTTTACATGAATGAGTATTCAGCGAAAATCGGTCCAGATTTTTATATAACCTCCATATATATGTTCCTCCTGATTTGGTCTCAACGCGCTATAGAAGTTGTACTTTACTTCCGATCATTAATATTTTCCGGAACGATGTTTCTCAATTTAGGAACGAATATTGCTTAATTTAGCGATTATCGGCTCAGAATTAGATAATATGTTCCTGCCTACTTACCAATTATTCCAAATTATTATCGCAATGACCTTTATCGCATTGTTAGGGAGGTGTAGGGTATTATATAGTCGGCCCCGCCCGACTTTCTGCCTTTCCTTACTGGTTTAAATTCGTTGCATTTGTTTATTGGATCTTTCATAAAGAATGGCATTAACAATAATTTTTCAAATCTTAACTTAAATACATGAATCGGTTGCCAGTGCAATAAACCCTTTGAGAATTTGCAAAGTTTAAACAATAATGGATTTCATTGGAATTCATAAGAATTTATCAAATTTCTATACAAAGTATTCTACTATGTAAATATATATGTCATAATAAGTCCAGTGCATTTCTTCTTCTAATGCGAGTGTTTCTTTCATTGTTTAGAATTTGTCCGACCAGGGTATTTGGGCGATCGGATAGTTTTCCCACATATGTAGTTTCGAATTTCCTCAGCCAAGGTTGGAATGTTGAGGTCCTTATGGATATTTGTGTTTCATATATACCAAGGTGCACCTGTAACACTATGCAACAACATTTTTGTCGAAGGGCTGCGCATAACATTTCCCCTGTAATATGGAGTGCTAAACACAAAAAAAATATTAACAAAAAATTTAATAGTAATTTTTTTTAATAAATGTTTCTTTGAAATTCCGGACGGAATTTGGACTGGTGCTTTTAATATATGGACCATATTTGAAGTATACGCTCGATAATGCTGGCATACACGATAAATTAAAGGATATTATGACAAATGTCGTAATATAAGCTGTTCCACATGAAAGCTATTTTAACGACAGTTACTAAACTTCCATTTCTATAAGGAAGTTATTTTTCTAGCCCTCATAATTTTCTTTAATTTACATCTACCTCGGCATTAACGAGCGTTTACTTCAATAAATATGGTCCAAATACTAAAGGTAACTTCTATGAAAATTGGAATTTTACGGTGATTTCGTTTCTGCAGCATTCTCTCTAACATATTTCCGAAAACTGCTCTTTTCTAACACGAGGCACTAGATCATGTCGACCAAAAAGGTGTAAATATTTTCTAGTATTTCACGTCGACGGGGTAACATTTTTTCCAAAAACGAAATCGCCATTAGAAAAAAATGTAAAAAAAAACATTACAATAAATAAAATTTTTGTTTTGGTTTCATAAAATACGTAGTATGTATTCCTCAATCTATACAAAAAAAGTTTTTAGGTCCCGGACAATAATTTTTGTTGTTGCATAGTGTCTGCTGGCAGACTCTTAAAGCTAAATTTAGTTACTTCATGCATCTAAAATATATGTTTTTAAAACAAGTCACAAAAGAAAGACAGAAAGTCGGGCGTGCCGACTATGTTTAAAATTACCTACACCTCCGGGAATAATTGGTTTCATTTCAATTAAGAAAGTACTTAGCTCCAATATGAATATGTTTATCGTAAAAAAATATTGTTGGTTGGAAAATAGTTACAGCTAAAAAATTGTTTTTCATTCCTGTACAAAACGATAGGATTTAAAATAAAAT
The DNA here is from genome assembly GCA_963930755.1 of Eudasyphora cyanicolor. Classification (NCBI taxonomy): domain Eukaryota; kingdom Metazoa; phylum Arthropoda; class Insecta; order Diptera; family Muscidae; genus Eudasyphora; species Eudasyphora cyanicolor. The sequence continues at coordinate 194,849,097 of OZ005734.1, forward strand.
TTCTTTAGCATTTTCAATTTCAAAAATTTCGCCCATAACTTTTATAAATGTTGCATTCCCAAAATCCAATTTCTATTCTACCTATAGAAATTTTCATAAAATGCACACATCGATTATTTTCTTTGTCGGTATCAACTTATGAAAAATGGGCGATGTTACATATACGATAAATACTCAAAATTGTTACACATTGTAAAGTTTTTTATATTCCTACAGTACTATTAAAAATGGGAGTTATCACCACACCCGTTTTAGTACCTCCCACACAAAAATAGCCACGAAATACCAACATGAATTAGCTCATATTATTAGTACATATACCGGTGCATATTTACATTGCTCATAAAGTGAGTGTATACTTTAGTCTTAGGTTTTTAGGGTTCTTACTTGTTTTTAAATTAAAGTTCTTAGGAAAATATTTGGAAAAAAATGTAAAATATTTAAAAAAAATAATTCCAAAAATGCATTTTTCTCATTTTTTTAATATTAAATCCCCATAAAATTTTCGATTAGATGTTTTTCAAAAAATGTATGATAGTGGTGTCTTATTTTTTCACTTAGCGACTTTTTATGAAGTTTTTTTTGGTAAAAATCGGTTCAGACGGTCAAAGCAATTGAAATTTTCGTAAAACCCAAAAATTTTACTACAAAGAGTTTTTTTAAAAAATTATTGATAGCGGTGTCTTATTTTTCCATCTAGCAACTTTTTTTTTGTAAAAATCGGTTCAGACGGTCAAAAACAATTGAAAATTTCGTAAAACCCAAAAATGCATTTTTCTAATTTTTTTTTTAAATTTCAAATCCCCATAAAATTTTCTGCAAAATGTTTTTTTTTTCAAAAAATTAATGATGGCGGTGTCTTATTTTTCCATATAGAATTTTTTTATAGTTTTTAGGCAAAAATAATTTTTAATTTTCAAATCCCCATAAAATTTTAAATAATTTTTTTTTTAAAAAAAAAATTTGCAAGCCTTTCTCCTACCATTAAACGATTTATAAACGTTTTCTGCAAACAAAACTTTTTAGGTCGACATTAAAAATTTGTTTAGATGCATCTCGAAGATATACGAAGGACCATCCCGCCTTGACCTCTTGACGGTGAAAGTTAGTCTCCTACCATTAAACGATTTATAAACGTTTTCTGCAAACAAAACTTTTTAGGTCGATATTAAAAATTTGTTTAGATGCATCTCGATCATAATTGATATACGCTTAATTTTAGTTAATATACGAAGGACCATCCCGCCTTGACCTCTTGACGGTGAAAGTTAACTATTTGCGTTTAATTGATACCTGTTTCCGCGAAATTGTCATCATTCATTTACGTTTGCATATATTGACACCAAAAAAAGACCCTTGGTATCGTGAGGCTATATAAACCAGTAATTTCTGTCGATTGTTCGCAGTTTGGGTTTTATTTTCCCTATTTCTGATAAATTGGATTCATTGACGCCATAAAATAAAAAAAATATTATCACAGTTATTTTGCCAAAATCCAGTCACTAGTAAACATTTTTCTGTTGATATAGCTACAAATATCTTCACTTATTTTAATATTTGATATAATACTCGACCTGGCAGAACACAACGCCTTTTTGCTTGTTTTTAATTTAGATAGCATACATTTTTATACCCTCACTTTAGTGTGACGAGGGTATATATCATTTGCTACGGAAAAAAGTGTAACACGTCGAAGGAGTGACCTAAGACCCCAAGTATGTTCGGAGGAAATCCGTTTTGGGTCATTTTAAGTCGAATGAGCAATGTCCGTCCGTCTGTCTGTCTGTCTGTCTGTCTGTCTGTGTGTCTGCTGGCTGGTGCGCACGATAACTCTCGAAAGGAGTAACCGATTGACCTCAAATTTGGTATGTGGTAATATTTTTTTCTATCTCCGGCTAAGTTCGAAGATGGGCCATATTGGTCCACTCCTTCTAGTACCTCCCCCACAAAGGGTTAAAATGTTGTGAAATATTGATTCTTTAATAACTGCTATACTACTTATTCGAATCTTTTGAAATTCCACACATAGTATTAGCTTATTAGTCGTTATCAACTCGAGAAAAATGGGCGAAGTCGCCACGTCCCTTTTGGTACCTCCCACACAAATGCACCATTTTGCACCAAAAGTTAACAGCTTATAACATTGTATAAAAATACTTGAAATTTTGTACAGTGTAATGTTTTTATAGTGTCTATAGCCCTGTGAAAAATGGGCGTTATTGCCACGCCCCTCTTTGTACCTCCCACACAAAATGCCCAAATCATACCACAATTTAATGTCTCATAACGTTTATACCAGTGCACATAAATGCTTGTAAGTCGGCACAGTGCAATGAATTTAAAGTATCTAATGTTCAGCAAAAAAAAGGTGTATTTGATAAACCCCTTCTGGTACCTCCCACAGACAGAATAATTCGGTACCTCCCACAGACAGAATACCATTGACAGAATAATTCGAGTAATATTCAATATTACATTACTCACAAAGTGAGGGTATACCTTAGTCGGTTTACCCGACTGAAACTTTCTTACTTGTTTTGATATGATTAGACCATTCAGGAATAACTTTTACAAATCCATAGCAATGATCATCACACTTTCTGCAGATATATGATTGAAGTAACATTCTGCAAATCAATCCCTTCTTAGAACGATAAGACATAATATATTTTGTCTCTATGCTAGAAATATAATTGTTTGTCCGGCCACTGTAAAGCTTTGTGCAGTGACTCTAGATGATCTACGAACTACGGCTAGAAAGCTTCGAATAGACTATGGACATAGATAAAACAGTATTTTTCATCCTCATAACTTCTATGTCAATCCTTGTCCCCACCTCCCCGGTCAAGGCATGAAAGTGTAATATTAACAGTTATTGCCAATAGTGGCTGGTGCATGTGAAAATGTATGGCACCCACTGTCAATTTACGCTGTCATTTTGGGGTGAAAAGCAGCAAACGAATGGACATGAGTGTCAGTGAATGCGTGCGTGCGTGAGCAGTCTATGTGACATGACTAAAACGTGTAAACTTCATGTTTTTCACAAGGCAGTTATGAGGACAACACCATTAAGAAACACGTAATCTTCGTTAGAAGTATCATAGAAAAGAGCCTTGCGTTACCCACTTTACACACAACGACAATAACAGCAATGAACTGAGAGCGAAACAAAAATCGATATAAGTATGTTGGGATAGATCATTGGGGCAATCAGTGGAGGACTAACTGTGGACAAGTAGTGAATGTGCGCGAGAAAAAATATAAGCATTTTTCGAATTTCAATAAAGTCTTTACGTGTTCGTTGCGGCAAAAGAAAGTGCGCGCGCGTTCCCGATTTGTTTTCGCGTTACGCTTCGCTGTGGATTGCGGTGTTGTCGTCGAAGTGCTGCTAAGCGGCACAGTGGTTTTCAACGCAAAAAGTGACACTATTTTCATAAATTGTAGAAAATAAAAATAATGCCAGAAATTCTTAAAAAAAATTACACTGATAGAGTCGGCTATTGACGTCTTCTTTTATATTAGGGTGGATCAGTGATTTTTTTTCCAGAGCGGACCAATGCGGCCTTGCTGCTACTGAAATATTTTCTTTATAATATAGTGTGATCCATTTCGAGGTTCCCTACTTTTTTAAAGAAAAAAACACAGAAAATTCTAATTAAATGGGGGATGTTTATTATCATTTGAAAGAACATTCTTTGGCGTTTATTTTTTGAAGATTATGTCTATCAAATGTTGGCCGCGGCTACGTCTCAAATGGTCCATCCGTTGAGTCCAATTTTCGATAACTCGTTCGAGCATTTCGACTGGTAATTGGCGAATGACACGCGTGATGTTTTGCTCTAAGGCCTCAATCGAAGCGGGTTTGTCCGCATAAACCTAAGACTTTACATATTCCCACAGAAAAAAGTCTAACGGTGTGATATGACACGATCTTGGTGGCCAATCGACCGGCCCAAAACGTAAAATTATCTGCTCACCGAAGCGTTATCTCAATAAATCCATTTATTGATGCGATGTGTGGGAAGTGGCGCCGTCTTGTTGAAACCAAATGTCGCCGAGGTCACGAGGTTCAATTTCGGGCATCAAATAGTCGGTTATCATGGCCCGATAACGGTCGCCATTGACGGTTACGTTCTCACCGGCATCATTTTTGTAGAAATATGGACCGATGATTCCACCGGACCACAAACCACCCCAAACCGTTGTTTTTTCATGATGATGTGGCAGGTCTTGAATCTCTACAGGTTACTCTTCGTCCCAAATGCGGCAATTTTGCTTGTTTACAAAATTTGGCTCGAAAACGTCGGATCTACTTGGAACTTTTCAGGAGCGCATAGAGCGAAGCGATGTCGCTTGGGAAGGTCGGGCGGCTACAGTTCTTGCACAAGCTGTATTTTGTATGCATTCAATTTAAGATCTCGACGTAAAATGCGCCAAGTCGTTCCATACGTCAGTCCGAGTTGCTGCGAACGGCGCCGAATCGACTCTCCACGGTCTTCGTGTACACTCTCAGCTACGACCGCTACATTTTCCTCACTGCGTGGTGTACGTGGTCTATTCGGTCGAATATTATCCAATAATGAATGCTGGGTCTCAAATTGGGTGATGATGTTGCGAATAATATGCTCAGTAGGCCGATTATGTTGACCATAAGTTGAGCGAAGTGCACGAAACACATTCCTCACAGAACGTGATCTGTCAGAAAAGGCTATTGAAAAAAGTATCTCTACTTGGATCACCCGTTAGAATCATCTACTGGAGCCTTCTAATCGACAGCCGATCGCTGAAGTCTTTCTCTAGACTAGAGGTTTTCCTCTAAAGTAAAGTGGACCTTTATACTATATGTGACTTCTGAGACTTCTCTACTCTAGTTGACGTCTGAGGTCCTCTATACCAGAGTCCTGATGTCCTCTTATATTTAATAACGACTAGTGTCGACTTCTATTCTAGAGTCCACCACTGAGGTCTTCCTCTGTACTAGAGTCGAAAACTGTGTTCTTATTTGATACTAGAGTCGACCACAGGGGTGTTCCCCTAAATAAGAATCTCTGCGGCCTGGGGTCTTCCTCTTATCTAGAGTTGACTACTGGGATCATCCTCTAATATAAAGTCTTCTATACTAGAGTCGACATCTGAGGTATTCCTCTATACCAGAGTCGACCTCTGAGGACTTCCTCTATACTAGAATCGACCTCTGAGATCTACTTTTATACAAGAGTCGTCCTCTGAGGTCTTCCTCTATACTAGAGTCGACCTCTGAGGTCTTCCTCTATACTAGAGTCGACCTCTGAGGTCTTCCTCTATACTAGAGTCGACCTCTGAGGTCTTCCTCTATACTAGAGTCGACCTCTGAGGTCTTCCTCTATACTAGAGTCGACCGCTGAGGTCTTCCTCTAAACTAGAGTCGACTTTTGAGGTCTTCCTCTATAACGGAATCGACCTCTGAGGTCTTAATCTATACTAGACTCGACTCTAAGTTCTTTCTCTATATTAGACTCGACCTCTGAGGTCTTCATCTATATTAGACTCGACCTCTAAGGTCTTCATCTATATTAAACTCGACCTCTAAGGTCTTCATCTGTAGTAGAATCGACCACTGAGGTCTTCATCTGTAGTAAAATCGACCTCTGAGGTCTTCCTCTATACTAGAGCCGACCTCTGAGGTCTTCCTCTATACTAGAGTCGACCTCTGAGGTCTCCCTCTATACTAGAGTCGACCTCTGAGGTCTCCTCTACGCTAGAGCCGACCTCTGAGATCTTCCTCTATACTAGAGCCTACCTCTCAGGTCTTCCTTAGAGTCGACATCTGAGATCTTCCTCTATACTAGAGCCGACCTCTCAGATCTTCCTCTATACTAGAGTCGACCTCTGAGGTCTTCCTCTATACTAGAGTCGACCGCTGAGGTCTTCCTCTATACTAGAGTCGACTTTTGAGGTCTTCCTCTATAACAGAATTGACCTCTGAGGTCTTCATCTATACTAGACTCCACTCTAAGTTCTTTCTCTATACTAGACTCGACCTCTGAGGTCTTCATCTATATTAGACACGACCTCTAAGGTCTTCATATGTATCAGAGCCGACCTCTGAGGTCTTCCTCTATACTAGAGCCGACCTCTGAGGTCTTCCTCTATACTAGAGCCGACCACTGAGGTCTTCCCCTATAATAGAGTCGACCTCTGAGGTCTTCCTCTATACTAGAGTCGGCCTCTGAGATCTTCCTCTATACTAGTGTCGACTCAGGTCTTCCTCTATACTAGAGTCGACCTCAGAGGTCTTCCTCTATCCCAGAGTCGACCTCTGAGGGCTCCTCTATGCTAGATCCGACCTCTGAGATCTTCCTCTATACTAGAGCCTACCTCTCAGGTCTTCCTCTATATTAGAGTCGACCTCTGAGATCTTCCTCTATACTAGAGTAGACCTCTCAGATCTTCCTCTATGCTAGAGTCGACCTCTGAGGTCTTCCTCTATACTAGAGTTGACCGCTGAGGTCTTCCTCTATACTAGAGTCGACTTTTGAGGTCTTCATCTATACTAGACTTGACTCGAAGTTCTTTCTCTATACTAGACTCGACCTCTGACGTCTTCATCTATATTAGAGTTGACATCTAAGGTCTTCATCTGTATTAGAATCGACCACTGAGGTCTTCCTCTATACTAGAATCGACCTCTAAGGTCTTCTTCTATAATAGAGTCGACCTCTGAGGTCTTCCTCTATAATAGAGTCGACCTCTGAGGTCTTCCTCTATACTAGAGTAGACCTCTGAGGTCTTCCTCTATACTAGAGTAGACCTCTGAGGACTTCCTCTGTACTAGAGTCGACCTCTGAGGTCTTCCTCTATACTAGAGTCGACCTCTGAGATCTTCCTCTATACTAGAGTCGACCTCTGAGGTCTTCATCTATACTAGACTTAAAATCTGAGGTATTCCTCTATACTAGACTCGACCTCTGAGGTCTTCATCTATACTAGACTCGACCTCTGAGGTCTTCATCTATACTAGACTCAGTAATTTCTTGTTGTTAACCACTGTGTAAAACTGCAGAACGATTTTGCCATCGATCGGTGTCCCCAGGGGATTTTGCCTTTAATTGGAATTGTTAGCATCGTGTCGCGTGTGTGTTGAACTGTTATTGTTTTTTGTCTTTTCGTAATTTGAAGGAGTCCATCTGATTCTATTCTCCTCCTCATCCTCCAGCTCTTAACATACAGTAAGTGGCCGAGATCTTTGCCGCGGCTAAGAAAATCCTAAAGAAAACAAACAAAAACCCCAAACATATCTGAAACTACAACAAAAAAGGAGAAACAACAAAAGCGCTGAAAAAAAAACTGAACGACAAATTTGTACAAAATGCTGCTAATAAAATTAATTATAGTCAGGTAAGTTTAAACAGATGGAATTTTATGGTTCGGGAGAGTAAGTTAGTAAGTCGATAGATGTAAGAGTTGCCGTTGCCTCTTCAGGAGTGCTGGTGTGCCGCAGGTATTTTTTGGTCTCCTTCTTGCTCTTTCTCATTTTGCTGTGGATGCTTGAGATATTTTCTAGACATTTACTAAGCAATTTAGCCAGTCTGATCTGGCGTGGCCTTACTGGGTAGAATTGTGTCAAACGTGTATATCGGTTACATTAGAGGAATGTTCTTTGTTTTTTCCTCGATTCTTTGGCTTCTTCAACTTAATTTGAAGAAATGGAATCTGTGGCAATGTTAAGGGGCGGCTTCAGTTGAATTTTTTTCTCTTTTCAACGTAACACTGGACACCATGGACTGTTTTGGATTGAAATTGAAACAGGCATTACAGTACTTTGAGAATGCCAAAGAAGATGAAGCGGGAAAGTAGCCGCTTAGTATGCCGAAGTGACGGTAAATAACTATATATAGATTTGGATGGAGAGCAAAATAAGTAAAAGACCTATCTTTTTTGTCTAAATGCCCTTAATATAACCTTATAGTTATCAGCATACAACGTTCAGAAATTTAGAAAAAATTCCTTGAAGCTTTCAGATTATTAAATTTATGGGTACTGCTTTGTCGAAGAACATACGTGGAATACTTAAAGGAATAATTATACTCCATATACCCAGCTATAGGTATACCGAATCTCTAGCTGATTTAATATAGCGGGAAGGTGCAAGGTCGAAGCCATCTGAAATTACAATAGGCAGTGGTGACAATATAAGGGAGATTTGCCTATTTTAGTGGTATTTTGTATCAGAAATGATTTAAAGGTTAAATATATAGGGATTTTCTAAGCCAGCTGAACTATATGGAGTTTTGTATATTGTTAACTTTTAAGTACAATTCATTTATTTTATGCTCTATTATAAATAAATTCGTTCTTTGTATCATTCCTACAGTGTGGCACCGCAGATTTCTCACCACTTTTAAAATGTATATATCGATAGCAGGTTTTAAGGGATATTTAATTTTTAATTCTATTCGCATTATAAAGGAATTCCATACAAAATTCAAAAGTTTCGTCGTCTCTCCTGAAAAACAACCTGTTTCGACTTGAAATGGTGATATCGATATTTGACGTCAACGACTGACTGATTACCGCCCAGCTCAAACGGCTAAAGCTAGAGTCATACAATTTGGAGGGAGGTTAGTCCTATGAACGTAAACTCGTAAAAAGAAGGGATTTTTCGAAATTCGTACTTTTGTGCGTCAAAAGAGATAGAAAGGTACCACCAGCAGATAGAAACGGAATGAGTTAGAATCTTGAAGTTTCGTATTAGGGTAGCTCTTAGAAAGTCGACTCAGAAAAATAAGGTTTTTTTGAAATTCGTGAATTTACTAGCACAGTGGGATATAAAGGGATGAATATGGTACCACATCAGACTCCGAATAGCAAGATGGTAGCCCTTGGGACGTAGACTCGACACAGACTAAACTTTTAGGGACACAGTTGAACAAAAATGGGTAAATATGTTAGCATCGCCAAATTCAACGGCGAGAGATAGAATTGAATTGCGAAATTTGATGCCTGGGTTGGCCTTAGGGCATATGAAGGCTTTAGGGCATATGATGGAAATAGCAAGTTTTTAATTAGTACTTTTAGGGGCACACTGCTGGCAAAACGGGTTAGATATGCTACGTGAGGTAAACAGATTTAAAAACGTAAAGTGGGCCATAGAGGGTTAAATGTGATCCCAGAGTAATAGTGGCACTCTTGGCACAAAAATGGGTGTAGTACATTTACATGTGGCAAAAATATGGTCCCAGATAGCTCTTCCCAGCATAATTTTCCATTACCAAATAACCTGGCGGGTAAGCTAAATTCAAAAGTAGTAACTGCTTATAATTTGGCTCCCTTCGATTTTTTTCTACACATAGTTGTCATTGGAGGACATGTATGTAATTTGGAAGAAAAAAAGTTCGCGTTGTTCAAATCTTGTATGAACATTTGGTTTGTTTTAAGTACATTCGAAAAATATTTCGTTTCTCCGATTATTTGCTGTTTAAATAACCTATAAAAATCTGGTTTTCCCTTAAAAAAATTAAAAATTTTTATAACTTTTAGGAATTGACCACTGGACATTAAAAACTGGTCGATTATTTATATGGCGATGTGACTTCCTTTAAAAAATTATAATATAAAGTCTTTTTTTTTTCACAATTTTAGTGCATTTTTTAAAAAAATTGAAACAATTTCCACAATTTTGGTCCGATTTTCACGGCTTGTTATTAAAAAAGAAATTAACCCTTCCAAGTCCGTAAACTTTTTAATTGATCGTTGGTCCCAAATCGGTTAAAGCGAATAGATTGTAATAAAAATTATCCTACAAACATTATTTCAACCTCAAAATCTGAAATTTTCATGAAAATAGGCATTTTGTAAATTTTATTCGAAATATGTGCCCCAATGTAGACCAATTGACGAGAACCGTATTAATTGTACCTAAAAATTGCCGATGGTCTCCGATGTTGATGAAACCATGTTATATATGGTGCTCTGATATAAGACATACAATTTTGTTGAAACAAAACTATTAAACTATGGGAGATATGTATATTTAAACATTCGAAATTGGGCAAAAAATATTGAAAAGTACTTGCATTCGAATGGTCATAGCTTTTGTTCTACGAGAGATATCTAAATATTTTGTTTTAACCTAGATTCCTAAAGACTTCAGCTTTAGTAATATCGAGATGGATTTTGTTTGGAAGCTGCATGACATATTTATCCCCTCACCTTAGAGAGAAGGGTATATATCATTTTCTACGAGCCAAAAGTGTAACGCATCGAAGGAGTGACCTAAGACCCTAAGTATGTTCGGCGGATATCCGTTTTGGGTAATTTTAAGTTGTATGAGCAATGTCCGTCGTCCGTTTGTCGGTCTGTCTGTCTGCTGGCTGATGCGCACGATAACTCTCGAAAGGAGTAACCGATTGACTTCAAATTTGGTATGTAGTAATATTTTCTGCTATCTCCGGCTATGTTTGAAGATGGGCCACATTGGTCCACTCCTTGTAGTGCCTCCCCACAAAGTGTTACCATTTAGTGACATATTGATTCTTTAATAACTTCTATACGACTTGCTCGAATCTTCTGAAATTCCACACAAGTTTATTAGTCGCTAACACCTCAAGAAAAATGGTCGAAGTTGCCACGCCCCTTTTAATACCTTCCACGCCAACGGATTATTTGACACCAAAAGTTAACTGATTATAGCTTTAATATAAGTTCATACAATTACTTGAAATTTTGTACAGTGTAATGCTTTTATAGTACCTAGAGCCCCGAGAAAAGTGGGCATTATTGGCACCCCCCTTTTGGTACCTCCCACACAAATGGACCATTTTGTACCAAGAGTTAACAGCTTATAACTTTACTACCAGTGCACACAAAAACTTAAAATTGTACAGTATAATGCTTTTATAGTACCTACCGTCCAATTAAAAATGGGCGTCATTGGCACACCTCTTTTGGTACCTCTCACACAAATGGACTATTTTAAACCCAAAGCTAACAGCATATAACTTCAATACTAGTGCGTGCTTTAAAGTTATTAAATGCAATTTAAATTGATAATAATTTAATTAGAACAAATAAATAAAATAATTGAAGAATATTTTTTGGGACTGAAGGTGAGGGGATTTTTAAATCGGTTTACCCGACTGAACTTTCTTACTTGTTTAAATACACAAAGACAGCAAATTATTCGGTAATACACAAAGACAGCAAATTATTCGGTAATGTCGAAACACCCATATATGTAAAGGGTTTTCCAATAAGAGTGATATGATTTCTTTAAAAAAACACACTTATTGTTAAGGAAACTCACAAGTTTTTTATTTCATGTGAAGTACAATCGATATAATTAAATTCTACATAAATCGTCATTCAAATGGCCTCCACGACTTCTTCCGCAAGAACGCATTCGACGAACCCAATTTTCGAGCACTTTTTCCACTAAATCAAGTCGTATGTCATGAATGGCACGTTCAATATTGACTTGTAAAGCTTGAAGAGAGTCTGGTTTATTTCGAAAGACCAATGACTTCAAATAACCCCACAAGAAATAGCCTAATGGAGTTCAATCACAACTTCTTGGAGGCCATTCAATATCACAATTTCTTGAAATAATCGAATCTCCAAACTTTTCTAGCAACAATTCAATTGTTTCATTTGCTGTGTGGCACGTAGCCATTGTCGGTCGATGACAAAAAGATAGCTCTTAACGAGAGCTAAAATATTGCTCATGGGTGTCAAGGTCGTAGGTAGACTGGAAAGTGGTTTTTTGAATTAAAAAAAATGGACAGCATTATTTTCAAATGTGAACGGAAAGTTTATTTTGCTCTAGCTCCTTAACGGTACGTCGGATCGGGAATCGGTCAATGGCAAAAAGATAGGTCTTAACGAGAGCTAACATATTGATCATGGGTGTCAAGGTCGTAGATCGACCGGAAAGTGTTTTTTGGATTTTAAAAAAATGGACTTAGCGCACGAAAAGTTGCAATTGGAGAACGATTATTTCGATAATAAAAGTGAATAATTTGTAAACGTTGTTTTTGCGTATACGTAGTATGTTCAAAAAAATTTGCGAATTTTGTATTTTTTCAAAAACTATTTATTTATTCATGAATATCTATTTTGTCCCCTTCAAAGTAATTCCCCTAGGATATAATACACTTCTGCCAAAAATTTTTTCCAATCCTCGAAACACTTCGAATAATATTTTTTTGTGATCTTGTTCAGCTCCTCCTTCGATGCCGTCTTTATCTCCTCAATCGTGGCGTAGCGTCGTCCTTTCATGGGCATTTTCACCACCGATAAACGTTGCTTTGGTCCAAGGTAGCTTCACCATATGCCACAGTCAACTTTCGGAATGCGTCAGCGCACTTTATTTTGTTTTTCACACAAAATTTGATGCAAATTCGTTGAACCATTTTCTGAAATAGATAAAAATCGAAGACAAGTTAAAACACATCCAAGCACAACAGCTGTCAAAAATTAACTAAAAATTCAAAATGACCGACCTTGTCAGCATAAGTAAGGGACATGAGTACCAACATAACGCTACAAAAAAATAAAAAATCAAATACACGTAGCCCGCGAAAATTAAAAATTCCCGATATTTTTTGAACATACCTCGTATAAGTGCACTGTTTAGGGTTTTTTCGTGAAATTTGAATAGAGAGTTTTCTCAGCCATGGAATAACGCTATCGAAATGGTTCCAACTTTGTATAACCCTTCTATATAGGAATATTCCATTTTGTGATAAAACTTGACAATATTTCTTCCCATTCCGCTCTTACAGGAGGGTGTTGAGTATCATATAGTCGGCTTCGCCTGACATTAGCCTTTCTTTACTTGTTTACCACCCACCATAGGATGCACGTACACTAGCTTTGTCATTTCGTTTGCAAAAGCTTGAAACATTGATAATTATATAATGGGTGTATTTTTAAGAGCTTGAGAACTTAAAATGATAATACAGGGTGGCCCAAAAAGGGGTTTGAGTTCATTAAAACTTTTTATTGAAGACATAATTATAATTTTTTTAAATACAGTATAATAATGGAGAATATTTGTATCATAGTTATGAAAAATTATATCTCGCAAGTGGTGGCCATTTTCTGCCGCGCATATTCGTGCTCGATCAATTGATTATTGTTCCATTTTAAATTCCCCAAGACATTTTTACAAAATAATGAAAAGAAATAAAAAAAGATTATATTGAAAAGTTATAAGGAATTTAAACCCCTTTCAATTCAAACCCTTTCCATTTTAATTTCCTCAAGTCTTTTTTACAAAATACTGTAATTCAAACCCCTTCGGTAATTTTGGGCCACCCTGTACAAAACAGAAATATGGTCGATAATTTCATGGCATTTAATATACCCTACACCACACTGTGGTACAGGGTATTATAAGTTTGTTTCACGGCAGATGTTTGTAACACCTGAAAATAACACAGCTAGACCCACCTTAAAGTATACCGATCGACTCAGAATCACTAGCTGAGTCGATTTAAGCATGTCTGTCCGTCCGTCTGTCCATGTAAAGTTGTTCGTCGACTACAGGTCGCAATTTCACTCCGATCGTTCTGAAATTTTGCAGTTTAGAGTATTTCGCAGCTGTTAAGATCGCTATTGAATTTGGTTGAAATCGGTTCAGATTTAGATATAGCTCCCATATATATCTTTCGTCCGATTTGTACCTTCAGTCCTATAGAAGCTGTATTTTACATCCAATCGTTTTGAAATTTAGAATGGTAGAGTTTCTTGATCCATGAACCAACATTTCCGAATTTGAAGAAAATCGGTTAAGATTTAGCTAAAGCTCCCATATATATGTTTCGTCCGATTTTGCTCTTTAGTCCTGTAGAAGCTGCATTTTACATCCAATCATTTAGAAATTTAGACTACCGAATGTGAAGAAAATCAGTTAAGATTTAGCTATATCTCCCATATATATGTTTCGTCCGATTTGGGCCTTAAGTCTTATAAAAGCTGTATTTTACATCCAATCGTTTTGAAATTTAGAATGGTAGAGTTTCTTGATCCATGAACCAACATTGCCGAATTTGAAGAAAATCGGTTAAGATTTAGCTATAGCTCCCATATATATGTTTCGTACGATTTTGCTCTTTAGTCCTGTAGAAGCTGTATTTTACATCCAATCATTTTGAAATTTAGAATGGTAGAGTTTCTTGATCCATGAACCAACACTACCGAATTTGAAGAAAATCGGTTAAGATTTAGCTATAGCTCCCATATATATGTTTCGTCCGATTTTGCTCTTTAGTCTGTAGAAGCTGTATTTTACATCCAATCGTTTTGAAATTTAGAATGGTAGAGTTTCTTGATCCATGAACCAACACTGCCGAATTTGAAGAAAATCGGTAAATAATTAGCTATAGCTCCCATATATATGTTTCATCCGATTTGGCTCTTTAGATCCAATCGTTTTTATACCCTACACCACACTGTGGTACAGGGTATTATTTAAGTATAAAATGTCCCAAAAGTAAATTTATGTAAACAATTTATACATGAATTACAAAATTTATATATCAGAGTTATTCAATATTACGAGAGTGGTGTAGGGTATTATATAGTCGGCCCCGCCCGACTTTAGCCTTTCCTTACTGGTTTAAATATGATTTCCGGCATACATATGTCCGCCGCGACTACGAGTTACATGGTCTATTCGGTCAGTCCAATTTTTTACTACTGTTTCCAATAAATCTGGCCATATGACGTCAATGATGGCTGGAATATTGGCTTCCAATGCTTCAAGAGTAGCTGGTTTGTCGGCATAAACCAATGACTTAACATAGCCCCATTAAAAGAAATCCAGAAATCACACGAACTAGGCGGCCAGTTGAACAGGACCACTTTTGGAAATAAAGTTGTTAAAATTGGTATGCGCGCTGAATGGCAAGATGCGCCAACTTGTTGAAACCAAATGTCGTTGATGTTTAGCTGATTAATTTTTGAAAACAACAATTCAGTCAGCATGGCTCGATAGCGTGCGCCATTCACCGTAACGGCAACTCCTTCCTCATTTCGAAAGAAAGAAATAAATTTTAATGGATGTAATGGTGATTCGTTAACCGCTTGAGGATTGTCTTCGCTCTAAATATGGCAATTTTGATTATCGACGTAGTCATTTAAACAGAAATGAGCTTCATCACTAAACGCAAATCTTTGATTCGAACTTCGCGAAGAGATTTATTTTTTTCAAAGGAAGTTTCCACAATTTGGAGGCGTTGTCCTGGCGTTAAACGATTCATGTTTACTTGCCACGGTCAACAGAGTTTGAATTATCAGCAGTTAAACCATAGTTATCGATAAAGCTCCCATAAAGTGGTCGCTCTAATTTTTCTAAGCAATTTAGTTGAAAACTTGCAGTTTGTGTACTATTTAGGCTATGATTTACCACAAATCCAATCGGTTCATATTTTGTTATAGTCCCCATATAGGAGTCGCTTTAAAATAGTCTTATTGAAACCAGAAATATACAACATTTTCCAGATGATTCGCTGGATTTCTGGCAGATCATGTCATTTTGGCGAAATACGACCAATAAAACAATCTATTAAATAGCATTTAAAAAAGTATACATTTCGAAAATCTGTTATTCGTTAAATACTTGTAGTTCAAAATGAACGTCTTTACTATAAAAAGACTTTTTTCACAAAAAATATGTATGTTTCCAAATGCTAAGTCTATTCTTTGATTTTTGCTGGCGATGAGAAAGAACATAATTTTACCTTTTTGATCCCATAACGCATCTTATTTAAGCCCAAACCCAAACAAAATGCATGCAATTTACAATTTATTTCATGTTAAATCTCGAAAAACTCTAGGTGTTGTATATTTCATTAACATTTTATTTCATTCTAAAATTACCCTATACTTATGAAATTCGTACCTTAGAATCCTATAATAAGCCCCCAACCAAGCCATGCATACTTATCTTGTGATTAATGCCTCCTTTTGCTATTCTCTTTCTGCATCTCAGGCGTTTGGTATAATTACATTTCAATTATATCATCATTAATATTCAATTTATTTCAAAATGAATGCGCCAATAATGACATGTTGGGATACCACAAACGCCGCTAATAAATCCAACGAAACGCGAACCCGCAACAATTTTTGCATGAAAAGGGAGGATTAGTTTTGCGCTCATAATAAATATCTATCTATTCGTATCTGCTCTTATGTACACATGTCTGTATGTGAGTGCCTGTATTTGGATCTGAATTATCTGGAAACATTATTTATGGCATATTTACACGCAATTTGAAGATTCCTCACACAAAATGCCTCCAATGTCAGAATAAGTGGTCACGACTACTGCCTCGACATCGATGTCGAAACATACTACATACTCGTACTAAGTATTAGACTACTGCTTACTTACTCGTACTTCATAATAAAGTGGTAAACATCAAAATATCTTTAGTTGTCGGACATTTCTTCATAATTAACTGAGTAGCGAGAGTGGCAATGCAAGTAGTCAAACTACATTGGGTAAAGCAATAGAAATACTCCAGGAAAGTTGGCAAATATTTATACACGCTGAAAAATCATCGCTTCTGTAGAACATTGTTCCAAACATATTCTGCTGGAAACATACATATGTTTAGGGTACACTCCAAATATATAATATTTGACACTCACAAATATTATATGTTTGGGAGGATGTTGTTCTAAGCTAAATTATGTTTTCATCCTAATATTTTTTTTTGTAAATAATATTTCCAAATTAATGATTAATTTATATTTAAGGAAAGTTTTAAATTTTTTAGAAATTTTATATGTTTGAAAAAATTAAATCGTATAATTTTGGGTTACGACAAAAAGCATTGATGGATTAACAATTGGACTATTTATAAATTAAAAATGAGTTCTGTAAAACAAAAGAAAATGCTGTTTACGACATTTTTACCTATAAAGTATAACACAAAATCGAGGAAAAAATAAAATTAGAAATTGCCAAAGGCAACAAAGTTTTAACATTTTTTTTAAATATAATGTATTTGGATAAATTCTTAAACAATATCTTTGTTTGTTTGTAAGCACATATTTTATTTGTGGCAGTAAGTTCGCTAATATATTTTGTTGTAATATATTAATATATGCGTTCCAAACAAAATTTCTTGATTTTCAAATAAAATATATCTGTTCAAAAATATATAATATAGCTGAGCCCGGTGCGCTTCGCTGCCCATGTCAAAATTAGCGCTGTAGAAACTGTATTTTATATCCGATCAGTATGAAATTCGGCATAAAGAGGTTTGTTATTACATGAAGGAATACTGCCAAATTCGGAGAAAATCGGTTCAGATTTAGATATAGCCCCCATATATATGTTACCCCCGATTTGATATGTAAGCGCTGTAGAAACTGTATTTTATATCCGATCAGTACGAAATTCGGCATAAAGAGGTTTGTTATTACATGAAGGAATACTGCCAAATTCGGAGAAAATCGGTTCAGATTTAGATATAGCCCCCATATATATGTTACCCCCGATTTGACATGTAAGCGCTGTAGAAACTGTATTTTATATCCGATCAGTACGAAATTCCGCAGAAAGAGGTTTCTTATTACATGAAGGAATACCGCAAAATCGGAGAAAATCGGTTCAGATTTAGATATAGCCCCCATATATATGTTACCCCCAATTTGACATGTAAGCGTTGTAGAGACTGTGTTTTATATTCGATCAGTACGAAATTCGACAGAAACAGGTTTCTATTTTACATAAATGAGTATTCAAGGAAAATCGATTCAGATTTATATATAACCTCCATATATATGTTCCTCCAGATTTGGTTACAAAAGCGCTATAGAAGTTGTACTTTACTTCCGATCATTTCAAAGTTCTCCAGAAAAATTTTTCTCAATTTAGGAACGAAACTCTCGATAAAAAAATGTGGAAGATATGACTCTTAATTTCGAAATTTGGCTTATACTCGCATAGGCGGGACAACGACCATTGGTCTGATCCCGCCTATTTTTGGTCGAATCACGTAGACTGTCATCAGATACATATACCCAAAACTGCAGCGCTCACTTAAACAAATTGTGCAAGATATCTCAATTTAAAAATTAGGCTCCTATGGGCGGTGCCGCCCTTTTTTGTGTAATCACGTAGACTGCGTGAGATGCACAAAATCACAGCACTCTCGCTAACAAATTGTGCATGATATCTCAATTTCAAAATTTGGTTTATATGGGCGGGGCCAGGCCCATTGATCCGATCCCGCCACTTTTTAGAACATTCACGTAGGCTATCATCAGATACATATGCACAAAATTACAGAACTATCGCTAAACAATTGTGTAAGACATCTCAATTTCAAAATTTAGTTTATATGCGCAGGGCCACGGCCATTGATCCGACCCGACCCTTTTTGGACCAATAACGTAGACTACCACCAGACATCACTCTCGCTAAATATTGTGCAAGATATGTGTCTCAATTTCAAAATTTGGCTTATATAGGCGGGGCCACGTCCATTGGTCTGATCCCGCCAATTTTTGGGCGAATCGCGTAGACAGTAATCAGATACATATGTCCAAAACTGCAGCACTCTCGATAATAAATTGTGCAAGATATTTCAATTTCAAAATTTGGCTTATATGGACGTGGCCACGCCCATTGGTTCGATGCCGCTCCAGAAATATATACACGAAATTAAAGCACTCTCGGTAAAAAATTGTGTAATATATCTCAATTTCAAAATTTGGCTTATATGGGGGGGGGGGGGGGGGGTGGCACGCCCATTGTTCTGATCCCGCCCATTTTTGGACCAATCACGTAGACTGCCACCATATACATATACACAAAATTGCAGCACTCTCGCTATCAAATTGTGCAAAATATCTCAATTTCAAAATTTGGCTTATATGGGCGGGGCCACGCCTATTGGTCCGAACCCGCCCATTTTTGGAAAAATCACGTGGACTGCTACCAGATACATACGTACAACATTACAGCACTCTAGCTAACAAATTGTGCAAGATATCTCAATTAAAAAAATTGGCTTATATGGGCGGGGCCACGCCCATTGGTCCGATTCCGCCAATTTTTGTAGCAATTACGAAGACTGCCACCATATACATATGCACAAAATTGCAGCACTCTCGCTATAAAATTGTGCAAAATATCTCAATTTCAAAATTTGGCTTATAAGGGCGGGGCCACGCCTATTGGTCCGAACCCGCCCATTTTTGGACCAATCATGTATGTCGCCAACGGATATATATATATGTATATACAAAATTCCAGGTCTCTCGGTAACAAATGGTGCAAGATATCACATTTTTAAAATTTGGTTTATATGGGCGGTGCCACGCCCATTGGTCCGATCCCGCCCTTTTTTGGAAAAATCACGTGGACTGCTACCAGATACATATACACAAGATTGCAGCACTCTCGCTAGCAAATTGTGCAAGATATCGAAATTTCAAAATTTGCTCTATGTGGGCGGGGCCACGCCCATTGAGCCGATCCCGCCCATTTTTGAACCAATAACGTAGACTGTCACCAGATACATATACACAAACTTGCAGAACTCTCGCTAACAAATTGTGCAAAATATCTCAATTTCAAAATTTGGCTTATATGGGCGGGGCCACGCCCATTGGTCCGATTCCGCCCATTTTTTTAAAATTCACATAATCTGTCACTAAATGCATACACACAAAATTTCAGCACTCTAGCTAAAAAATTTTCTCAATACCAAAATTTGACCCATATGGGCGGGTCCACGCCCTCTTGATATATCGAAAATTCAAGTACCCTATTTTCAGCACCCCCTACACATGTACATTCTGTGAAAATTTCAAGATGATCGGTCAAGCCGTTTAGACGTCTATACGGAACAAACATACAAACAAACAAACAAACATATATAGATTTAAAAATTTTTGTTCCAATTATATTTTCTTTGAATTCAAACATATCAAAAATTACGATTTTCCTCCGTGTAGTGTTTATAAATACAGTACGCATTGCGCGGAAAGCTGCTAAAAATAAGGAAATAATCAAAATAAACAAAAATAAGAAAATAAATAAAGTAGTTACAACTTTTTAAATTGTCCATCGATTTTCTTCGTTATGGCCTTATTTTATTAATGACCGATAAGACTTTACGATAAAATATAAAAAATATACATGCTGCACAAAAATCGCTTCTGTAGTATATTGTCCCAAACATAGTCAACTTGAAACATATATATGTTAAGGGTACGCTCTAAACATATAATATTGAATACACACACACAAAAAGTATATATTTGGGAAAATGTTATTCTAAACAAATCTTTGTGTACATCCCAATATGTTTTTTTATTTGGGACTATAAATGCAGAAAATACATTAATTGTGTTAAATTTCTTTACTAACTCAAAGTTATTTTTTCATTTTTAATGTTCGGAAAAATTATAAAATAATAAGATCAAAATAAATTACTATGAAGATTGACAAGAAATAATGACTCAGAAATTTTAAATGATTGATTTAAACAGAAGTCAATGCTGCATATGGTATTGTAACTGGGAGGTACAATTCGAAACTAAGGAAACATGTAAACTGAAATTCTAAAAAGACAGCAAATGTCTTTAAATTTTTTTTAAAATAAAATATATTTGGATAAATTCCTAAACAATAATTCTATATTTGTATTTAAACAAACTTTTATTGAGAAACTTTGTTTGCAAATATATTTTGTTGTAATATATAAATTGTATATGCGTTCCAAATATATTTTATTGATTCTCAAATAAAATTTATTTGCTCAGAAATATATTATATATAAAAATTTGTGTTACAAATATATTTCCTTTCGATTCAAACATATCAAAAAAGGCGATTTTGCTCCGCGTAGTAACTGTGAATTTTTCGACTTTTTAAGGGGTTTTAATTGACAAATTAATTAAAAAATGTCTCAAAAATGGTATTTTCAACCGTTTTTGTCCCACTGTACGATATTTAACCCATTCTTCCCCACATACTTAACACCTATTTAGCTCCAATGTACCATATCCTCATCTGAAGTCCAAAATGACGTAACAACAAAAAAAATCAAAATTTATTTTATGATTGATTTTAGTCTATTAGGCTAAACTACACATTCCTACAAAGTTTTGGAGTTCAATACTAAACATTGACCATTTTATGTGTGCAATTCAAAATCACGTTACAGCAAACAAGGTCATTAAAAAAGCGGAAAGATTCATAAAATTTTATTGTATTCAATTCAGAATGTACGCCAAAACTAACTGCGCTAGATTTGTTATTTGATTTCGCCTTAATAGTCTAAAATTCATAAATTTGGTCAAAAGCTTAAAATTACTTTACTTAGTTTTTTGCTTCTCCTGAAAAATCATGAACATGTGGGTTACGATATTTTGGATTTCAGGTGACGAAACATGGCAACTCCGCAGTATAATATTTAATCCATTTTGGCCCACTATACGGCACTTAACACCTACTTGTGTCCCAGTGTACGATATTTAAACATTTTTAATTCAACGTACAATATTGTTTAATCGTTTGTGGCCTCTAAAAGTAAGAATTTCGAAAAACACTTCTTTTATCAAGTTAATGTTCCATATTTAACCGTTTAACTGTGCCATATTTAACCCATTCTTCCCCACATACTTAACACCTATTTAGCACCACTGTACAATATATAAGCATGTCAAACCCACTGTACACTATTTAACCCTTTTTGCCCCACTGTGCCCCTAAAAGTATGAAATTCGAAATAATATTACCATATCTAACCCTTTTCGCTCCACACTACAATATTTAACACCTTTTTGTCAAATTGAGCTCCTAAAAGTATTCGTACGAATTTCTAAAAACACTTCTTATATGAAGTTTATGTTCCGAGAGGTATCCTCGTGCCCTGGACCATAATTGCCCATTTTGATATGATTTTGAAGTCACGTTTCGGCCATTTGTAATATGACAGGATCTGTCATTTGTTTTTCATTGTATTCAGTAGTGTTTACAATTTCATCATAAAGAGAGATATACGCAAGAACAACGTTTACAAATTATTCAGTTTTATTATCGAAATAATCGTTCTCCAATTGCAACTTTTCGTGCGCTAAGACCATTTTTTTAAAATCCAAAATCAAAATTTCCAGTCGACCTACGACCTTGACAAACATGAGCAATATTTTAGCTCTCGTTAAGAGCTATCATTTTGCCATTGACCGATTGTGGCTACGTGCCACACAACAAATGAAACAATTGAAATGTTGCGAGAAAAGTTTGGAGATTCGATTATTTCAAGAAATTGTGATATTGAAGGGCCTCCAAGAAGTTGTGATTTAACACCATTAGACTATTTCTGGTAGGGTTATTTATGAATATTTATATCGTCGGTGCGCCGACAAAAACTCCTATGTGTAATTTTTCGAATTTTTTTTATTGTCGAATTAAAACGTCCTAGCGGTCAAACGACTACCCACCAAAGCATTTTGCGCTATCTTGACCGGTTCCGAAGTTACCAAAAACTCCTATGTGTATCCCTCTATAGCAATGCTCCGACAAAAACTCCTATGTGTTGTAGGCACAGCCTGTCGCAAGGGATAGAAGGTTGGATTAGATTCACACCAAAAAAAGTCTAATGAGGTTTTGTTCAGAATCATCTCCTCTATTCGACAATGAATAGATCAAAATTGGATCTGCTTCCATTCGTGAGTTATCGCGAAAACAGTACTTTTACTTAAAACAAACTTAATAGATTTGATTTGTAAAGAAAAACGCGGAAATTTAGAACTGTAACACAATTTCCTTTAAATATGATTATTTGTAAGACGCTTTGTAACGTCCGCGACATTTTCCATGTTTTTGTACTGCAAATTTTGTGTAATCCATAAAAACCACTTACACCGCCAAATTTTTCCAAAAATATTATACCGAATTTAATAAGATTAATATATTTGCATTCTATAATCTCTGAGGAATAGATTAATATCAGCATTTTCGCGAAAAATATCCCTAGTTCGGAAATATTTTACTATATAATGCTATTATCTCGCGAATGAACAGTTCTAGGGAAAAGTAGTCAAAGGAAGTTTGGGAGATAAGCGAAAGGCCTACAACTCATTCTTTAACAAACAAAATTTATAGTTATTTGGTAAGGATTTACAGTGTGTTAAAACTGTTGTATAATTTTCTCTTTTTCTGAGGCATATTTTGATTTGACACATTGTAAATCCCTACCAAATTATTATAATTTTTTTATTGAAAACAACTTGTAGTCGTTTTTAATATCTCCCAAACATTCTTTGACCACTTTTTCCTAGGACTGACCGTTCGCGTAATAATAGCATTATATAGATAAAAAATTCTGAACTTAATGTTTTTTGTTCGAAACGTATTCGTCGTGGGATGTTTATGGCGGAAATGCTAGTGCCATTCTATCCCTCAGAAATCATAGAATGTAAATATATTAATTTTACAAAATTCACAATAATATTTTTGTAAAAATTTTGCGGTGTAAGTCGAATTTTTGGATTACAAAAATTTTGCTATTGAATAATATAACAAATAACGCGGACATTACAAAGCGTCTTACAAATGTTCATATTTATGGGAAATTATGTTATAGTTTTAAATTTCCGCGATTCAATGTAATTAAGTTCGGTTTTTTGGTTAAAAATTGTTTTTATCGCGATAACTCGCAAAAGGAAGCCGATCAGATTTGGACTTCTTCTTATCAGAGTAGAGGGGATGATTATGTACAAAACCTCATTAGCCGTTTTTAGCCACAATCCAGGCCAACTTTCGTTTGCTTGAGGTACGCTGTGAACATTCAAATATCAAAACTCCTATGTGTAATTTTTTTGTTTTACAAATATTTAAAATGCTCCAAACAAAACATCCTATGTGTCGATTTTCATGAAAACCATTTACCACGTCATGGGCATTTCACATATACGATTTTTGTTATGATATAAAAATATCGCGATTTGACGAAATAGTAACGTTTTTTGTCTTTCCTGAAAAATAGTAAAAAAATACATAGGAGTTTTCGTCGGCGCACCGACGATATATTCAATCAAAAGGAAGAATATTTTTTGAAGAAAGAACGGGTTAAAGATATTTTCTGGTATTGTTGCAAAGCTTTTCCAAGTTACACCATTTTTTTATACAAATATACAAAAGTAAACCACTTTTTTCCAATCGCTAAAGCCAAAATAATAAAATCTGGTAAGGTGTTGCACGTTGAACTTCCAACGGAATTTGGATCCCGGCTTTTGGTAGATATAAGGGAAAATCTAAAAAAATAAATTTTTGGGGATTTTCAAAATTCTTTTGGAAACTGTGGGATTGGCATATACAAATAAAATGATTCGCGAATTACTATAAAATATTTCAGTGAAATAAGTTAATTTGTCTTTTTCTGTCTGCATTTGAAAATTTGTTTTTTAATTTTTTTTCCTGACCCTGTCCTAGCATATTCTTAATATCAATGCATGATATAAACTGAAAAACTGAAAATTCAGTTTTGGAGATTTTTGAATTTATTTTGGGATTTGTGGGATTTATTTTTACAAATACTTATATAATAATGTTAGAATTAGTCATGCTGGTCAAGACGTACAAATTATTTGAGATACATATATTAATTGTTAAAGATTTTATGGGCAAATAAAGTTTCCATCAACAATTGAAAAAATAATGTTGATTATATTTTGGTCGTTTGAAGTTATACTGTACAAAAAATATTTTAAATATATAAAAATATTTTAATATATAAATATTTAAAAATATATAAAGTTCTTGTATAACTTCAAATTGACATAAATTATGTCTCAGCGGCAACTTTCTATGCTGGCAAATGCAAATGCAGACACCGTCTAAAGGCCGAAAGACACAGTTTATAAATAAATTAAATGTATTAAGTTTAAACCCGAGATTGAATGCCTTAGCAGATAACACATTTTACCTGCTTGTTGCATAATTTTTGTATTAACAACTTTAAATACTGCCCTCGCAAATGGAAATTTATTTGATTTGCCTTTATAATCCAGTCGAATGAATACCGCTGAGCTATAAAACTCACTGGTGCTATCGATGGGTAATCAGAGCAAAAAATAGAGGGGCTACAAGCGTTGCGATGCCACGAATCGGCTTAAAATATTCTCTTGTTTCGCTTTTATTTCAAACAGATTATGTCAGATGACACGCTATCATTTCATCATTATGTTAATCCCAGAGTCCAAAAATAGAAGCAAATGAGGGATGGACGGATAGCTGTGGTGGGATGGATGGATGGGCGGAGAGATGGATGAATTGTTTGTTTGTTTTTGCTTCTCCTGGATTGTGCAACAGAACACCCGATGATGACGAAGGCACTCGCAGAAACCACATCTTCCACACCATTTCAGAACAGAGCATAGCTGAGCAACAAAAATGTATTAATAATGCAATAGTGCCACATATGTGTGGTCGACCCATCCATCCGTCCGGTGAACTGACTGTCTGTCCGTCCGCCCGTTCCGTCCATCAGACCGTCCTTCCAATCATCAATTTATCGAGCAACTTGTAACCCTCTGTGTACTCTATGGAGACAGCAGACGGGCACCCTTCTCCTTGTCAACCGACTAAATCAGAGCTGATGGCAGACGTGTTCATTGGCTTGCTTTCGGGGCTCTTCGTTGCATCCGTCGCTGCTGCTGCCACAGCTCTTGTCCTCATTGTTATCCTTTGTCTTCCTTTTATTATTAATTCTTAATGGTTTACGAAGTAAAGTTGCTGTATTTTGATGCGTGTTTTGTTTTCGCTGAATTTTTTGCACAATAACAATAACAATCAACGCCAAACCGAAAAGCACCCGAGAAAAGGGTGCATCATTATTTATTTTGTAATTTTTCATTAAACACAATCCTTGTGTCCGTCCGTTCGCTCGTCTGTCCATTCTGTCCTTAGGCCGGTTGACTCGTGCTGGCAACATCAAACTCAGCATCTCTGCATGGAAATCTCTTGCATGGCGCTGTAGGGTTGTTCTGGTCCCTTCTACTGGTAATCCACATAGATCTGAACTACTCGTACTACTCTCAGTAAGTGAACCCAAAACGGAACATATGTTCCTCAATAATATCTCTGCGAGCAAAAAATGCAATAAATGATTTAAAGGATTACGTGTTCTTGGCAACATTTTTAACAAAACATAAAAATAAATAAACATTTTCTGCTTTTGGCCTTGAGTTTGGCTAGTTAAAAATCTAAACAAAACTATCGATAGGGTAGAAAATAAGCCAATCAACAGACAACGCACGAAATTGTACAATGTTCAATGACCTGAAGTGGAATACAGTGTTTTGAAGCTATTTTATGTGAGCCCACAAAAATTGCGTGCCAGGGAAGAGGTATAAGGTATAAATAACTCTGTCCTACAGAAAAAAAAATAAAAACTGGAATCAATTAGGATATTAGAGTACCGTTTTTTTTGTTGAATCTGTAAACAAAATTGTATTAATTCCACTGTGCTCAAAATGGATCCTTTAAAAATGTAACACGAAGTATATCATATGAATAAATCAATTTCGACATTGCAGGAAATTAGAGCACTGTTTTTTTGTTGAACCTGTAAACAAAATTGTATTAATTACACTGTGCTCAAAATGGATCCTTTAAAAATTTAACACGAAGTATATCATATAAATAAATCTATTTGGACCATATTGAATTCAGTGCCTGAAGTCGTTTTTCTGGGTTATCTCTTAATTTCGAGATATTCGAGCACAAAGATAGCTGGGTCATCAGAAAAAGTAAGTTATCTCGGGAAAGAATTTGAAACGGAAGGCAATACATGCTTCGGTTCAGAAAATGAAATAAATAGAAGCCTTGGAGAATTATTGCCCCCAAAACGAGTGGACCACGCTTCAAATATTCGACATTTTCAATAGGTATGTTTGACACAAATATCTACGCTACCTAATGGTACCAAAACCTTCAGCGCAGAGAGGTTCTGTGTGTCGACTAGACGACAGATGGTATTATAGATTTATGTGAATTCCTGCCGTTAGACTTAAATCTCCATACACCGGATAAAAATAATGCGTCGGCCAACGCCCCCACAAAGAGTGCTTTTGGACACACTTCTTTTGATTAGGAGCGAAGCCAATCATAAACTCCTTACCTTTCTATGGGTCATTGTCAGAGTACGGAGCCGTCGAGCTGAGCCGCTTTTAGCTACCACTGACCTTTTTCATCTGCCGGGGCTGCAGCCGTTCTTTGCGCCTAAAATCGGCTGAAACGCAGCCGCCGTCCTATATCAAAATTCTAAAATATTGAGCGATAAAATTTACACTTTTGATAAGCAAATAACCATATAGCAGATATATGGAAAGTACTTTTCGATTTAATTATTTTTATTGTCTCAAGAGGGCGCTTAAAATTTACTAAAAATAAGAATTTTCATAGTAAAGAAAAATAATTATAAAAAAATTATTTTTAGAGGAAATAATGTGATTTTTTCTTTATTTTTATATTATTAATATAGAGCGAAAAAAAAATTGGAATAAGCAGCAAAAAAGGATTGAGAAAAATAAGAAGGAGGTACCAAAAAGGGGAGTGGCAACTTCGCCCATTTTTCTCGGGGTGATAGCGACTAATAAACTAGTACTATGTGTGGAATTTTGCAATGTGGAAGTGCAACGTAATACCTTTGCAAAAAATTCAACGTATGTGCTGTCTAGGCATAAGCGGGGCATTTAGAACTGCATCAACAAAATCGTTTGAGACTATACTGCACATCCAACAAATAGACATACGTATAAAGTATGAGGCTGCCCTCACAGCAAGACATCCACATGTGATGGGTGAATGGATAAATCGAGACCACAAGTCGTAGCATCAGAAGATTTTAGAATCTCTAGTTGGTTACACTCAAACGCCAGAAATTTCCGACCGCATTCCGACTTACAGCTACCTATGATTCGTTTGTGCCAGACAGACGCTCCTGGTAAAATGGAACTTTGGCACGTGTGCCAGTGGGAACTAGCTGCTCTGGGATGGGTCCAAGCGAGGAGGAAGGAAGGGTCTGGGACTTTTGATTGATGAACCAGAAGTCGAACTTCACTTCTGCCTCCCTGACCATAACACGGTATTTCAAGCAGAAGTTCGAGCAATCACGGAGTGTGTGAACTGGCTCAGTAACACCACAAAGCCTAAATATGCCAACATCTTCACAGATAGCCAAATGGCGATTAAAGCAATAACATCGGAAAGGGTCATATCCAGAACTGTGTTGGACTGTAAAAGAACGATAAATGATTACTCAGCCCATGGTCAATTGCGTATTTGCTGGGTACCAGGACACAACGGAGTGATTGGAAATGAACGGGCAAACAGCTTGGCTTCAAAGGGCAGAGAACTTCGAATAATAAACTTGAAAAATTGGAAACCTTTCGAAGCCACGAAGAATTAGTTGAAGCACTGGGCGGTGATGGCTCACAAAACTACGTAGAATAGCGCAACAGTACACTCAATAAAAAGTGAACCCTGGAGCAAGTTACAATGAACTAATTTGTAGGACTATTGAACTTCGTATGACGCTAAAGCTAGTTTTCCTTATACCAAGTTCCTACATTCCACCACAATTGTGAACTATTTTGAACTTAATTCTAGTTACGAGATAACTTCCTTTAAGTAACTAATGAAATTAAAATAGGGAAAATTAACTCAATACTAACAAATTCTGACTTGAAATTATGCAAATTCAGCATATTTTTGTCCTTATTGCAAGTAAATTCGTACTCAAATTTAAGTAAATTTATGCAAAAAGAAAAATTAAAATTTTTCTTGGACTTTTTTTAGTCTTTGACATTTTTTTTTGGCGATTTTTGATCACTTCCTCCATCACTCTCCTCCATTTATATATATGTTGGAATCTCTTACCACTTGCTCTTTGGATTAATCTCATTTTCTTGGTTTTAGGAATTGAAATCGATTATTACACACGAAATGTTCAATATTATATGTATAAAATTTTACCTCCGCTCCGAATGTGATTCGATCCCATAACCATCCGTTTTGTGAGCCACATGTCTACCAACTGAGCTACGTAGACACATACTTTTTTATGAAAAATTTGTTTTTAAATACAATTATATATCCCCAAATATTCGAAACATTGCATTTTTATGTACACTTGAATTTGATACTGCCGTATTCTGTATTTATAGGCGACGAAGAAATTTTATTATGAATGATATTTTCATACCCATTCCAAAAGAGTTTCGTAGCTCGATATATGTATAGTGTGTCTGGCTCACAATCATAAGGTTGTCGGTTCGACTCTCGTCCTGGGCGTAACATTTTTAATGTTTCGCCATAAATTTAAGTTTCTGAATGAAAAAGGATACACAAATTTTGCGTTTTTGGAACTGCAACATAGTCCGAAAATAGTTAATTTTTCCTTGATTTTAGTATGTTTTCCGAATTTTGAGTTCAAATTCATGGACTCCAAATGAGGATTCATGATTATTATACCCTCCACCATAGGATGGGGGGTATATTCATTTTGTCACTCCGTTTGTAACACCTCTAAATATTGATCGGGGACCCCATAAAGTATATATATTCTTAATCGTCGTAAAATTCTAAGACGACTTAGCCATGTCCATCCATCCGTCCGTCTGTGGTAATCACGCTACAGTCCGCAATAATAGAGCTAGGTTGATCAAATTTGGTACAAATACTTCTTATAGTTGCAGGTTGTTTGGGATTGCAAATGGGCCATATCGGTCCATATTTAGATATAGCTCCCATATATAGCATCTAACTTGTTGTGATTCCTACTGTTCTTATCTACTATATTTGTTGTGTTTTCGGTGTTATTATACCCTACACCACACTGTGGTACAGGGTATTATAAGTTTGTTTCTTGGCAGATGTTTGTAACACCTAAAAATAACAGCTAGACCCACCTTAAAGTATACCGATCGACTCAGAATCACTAGCTGAGTCGATTTAAGCATGTCTGCCCGTCCGTCCGTCCGTCTGCCCATGTAAAGTTGTTCGTCGACTACAGGTCGCAATTTCACTCCGATCGTTCTGAAATTTTGCAGTTTAAAGTATTTTGCAGCTGTTAAGATCGCTATTAAATTTGGTTGAAATCGGTTCAGATTTAGATATAGCTCCCATATATATCTTTCGTCCGATTTGGCCCTTTAGTCCTACAGAAGCTGTATTTTACATCCAATCATTTTGAAATGTAGAATGGTAGAGTTTCTTGATCCATGAACCAACACTACCGAATTTATAGAAAATCGGTTAAGATGTAGCTACAGCTCCCATATATATGTTTCGTCCGATTTGGCCCTTTAGTCCTATAAAAGCTGTATTTTACATCCAATCGTTTTGAAATTTAGAATGGTAGAATTTCTTGATCCATGAACCAACATTGCCAAATTTGAAGAAAATCGGTTAAGATTTAGCTATAGCTCCCATATATATGTTTCGTCCGATTTTGCTCTTTAGTCCTGAAGAAGCTGTATTTTACATCCAATCATTTTGAAATTTAGAATGGTAGAGTTTCTTGATCCATGAACCAACACTACCGAATTTGAAGAAAATCGGTTAAGATTTAGCTATAGCTCCCATATATATGTTTCGTCCGATTTGGCCCTTTAGTTCTATAGAAGCTGTATTTTACATCCAATCGTTTTGATATTTAGAATGGTAGAGTTTCTTGATCCATGAACCAACATTGCCGAATTTGAAGAAAATCGGTTAAGATTTAACTATAGCTCCCATATATATGTTTCGTCCGATTTTGCTCTTTAGTCCTGTAGAAGCTGTATTTTACATCCAATCATTTTGAAATTTAGAATGGTAGAGTTTCTTGATCCATGAACCAACACTACCGAATTTGAAGAAAATCGGTTAAGATTTAGCTATAGCTCCCATATATATGTTTCGTCCGATTTGGCACTTTAGTTCTATAGAAGCTATATTTTACATCCAATCGTTTTGAAATTTAGAATGGTAGAGTTTCTTGATCCATGAACCAACATTGCGGAATTTGAAGAAAATCGGTAAAGATTTAGCTATAGCTCCCATATATATGTTTCATCCGATTTGGCTCTTTAGATCCAATCGTTTTTATACCCTACACCACACTGTGGTACAAGGTATTATTTAAGTATAAAATGTCCCAAAAGTAAATTTATGTAAACAATTTATACATGAATTACAAAATTTATATATCAGAGTTATTCAATATTACGAGAGTGGTGTAGGGTATTATATAGTCGGCCCCGCCCGACTTTAGCCTTTCCTTACTGGTTTTCTTTAGGTTTGAGTTATTTTGTGAGGTCACATGCTATCCATGGTGGAGGGTATATAAGATTTGGCATGGCCGAACTTAACGCTTTTACTTGTTTTTGGTTCAAATTTCCTAAAACTCATGCTTTTCATTTTCAGTTCATAATTTCCTTATGTCTATGTTGGGTGTTCACCGCATATGTCTAAATTTGATAAATTTGTGAATATTCGAACTATTTTCAAGAAATATTATTTTAGTTAAATATGTCCTCATTTTTAGTTAATGAACTATTATGCATATCCCCCAAAATAATAAAATTTAGTAGTACCAAGTAAAATTTCCCAGTTTTAAGAAACAATTATCTCAATATGAATAAAAACATTGAACTAAATTGGAGTATGGATTTTACTAAAACTTAGGAAATACATTTTTTTGAGTGTAGAGTTGCCGAGTGTAAATTTAATGACTTATCATAATTTGGAAATCGATTTTTTCCACTTCATGCTAACCGTATCTCCACAATTTCTTACAATTGAATTGAAAACATTCATTATTTAAGAACAAGTAGCAGAGCTTAACTTTTCAACCATTATTTATCCCGAAGTTAATATTCATGTGCATGAAGGTATTTTTATACGAACACTTCGTAAAATGCAAAAATGACTATCATATGTAGAGCCGTCAAGTGTCAATCTAGCCGCCAGCGACCCATAATTTTCAATGGCAGCCGCCGCCGTCAATTTCGCCTTGGTTTCATTCTCTGGGTATGACACCCGGTTGATTTTCGACTCTACATTTGAGACTATTTTCTTCCAGCGATTTATGTTTAAACCACAGCCACCACAATGCCCACCGAAGGGACCACACCAACAGTCAGGCTGGAATCGAAGTTCCAGGGGCTCCTGACCACAGGAGTACCTGGTTATAGACAGACCGCGTAGCCGAAGATACTATAAGTTACACCCCAAAAAGTCTAGGACTGGTGACCCATCTGGGATCACTGTCCAGTCCCTATCCATTTCCACTTAAGTGTTTATGTTAACTAACAAAACCATCAACCCGGGGAGGTGCTTATTTGACCCATATAATTTTTTTAAACTTTTCGTGGAAACAGAAATAAATTTTTTCATTCTAAAAAAATTTTAGGCAATTCAATTATGACATTACTTTTGTTGCACTCTGTATATAGTCTCGTGCTTAGGAGGGTGAAAAAGTTGAAATTTGTTATTCAGTGTTATATTTAAATTGTAGACTTATTTTCGGATGAAGGGCATCCGCCCAATGTGAAATCATCATCTTTTTTCGCATTTTGTATTTATTTATTTTTTATACATAATCCACAGCATGTATTTCCATCTGCCACTGAATGTCCCACACAGATTTTATACAATATTAACATGTTCCAAATGTCCTAAATCCTCAGAGTACAGAAAATGTGGTACACTCGGTTTTTGTACTGTCTAAGTTTCTTCCGTTTTAATAATGTTGCAGGACTTAATATTTTGTTGCCATTTTTCCAGAACTTTGGTTAGAACTCTGTGGCAGACTATGACCACCATGTCCAGTCCAGTCCGGTGCAGTTGAGTTGATTTCAGTCCAACTTTCCAACTACACATTTAAGTTAATAAAATACAGTTCCTCGATTGTGTGTTCGTGTGTCCGTCCATACATATGTTGCAAAATTTATTGGACTTAATTTTGTTGCAAGGTTTTGCGGCAGAGTGAAATACTGCCCAGCGGCTTTTCAGTGTACAATAGCCAGCCAGCCATCCACTTTATGGACAGTTTTCTGAGAACGCCCTTTTCGAAAACCCAGAAGAAGAATGTTCGTGGTCTATGAAGTGTGGGGGCGAATGAGTTTCCTTTGGGTTTTAGTTAATACACAGAAGAATAATCAATAAAAAAATATTATTTTATTCTGTTCTTTTACTATTTAACGTATAGTCGTCATCCTCCCGCTTCTGCCTTCGCCACATGGTTGATTGCAGCCACTGGTTCGTTCACAACTTTATAAATTATTCTGGGAAGCAGCAGTTTTCGAAATGCTAAACACGTCTCATAAAATGCGGCATTTTTTATGCAGCGCACCACAAAATACAGCCACGGCCTCAGCCATGGTCGGACACCACTAACTATGCACACAGTACGTGGACAAGTTGCATGGAAAGGATTTTTCTTTTGCACATTTTGTTCGTTTTTTATGTATTCCTATTCGTATTCATTTAATTTAATGCAATTTTTAGTTTATTCAAGAAAATATGGGATATTCTTGCAGAAAATTCAAGTAAAAAGTGGGCCTTAACAGCAGATCTTCTGCTAAAAATTTATGGAAAGGACGTTTTGGTATATTTTTTGTTTTATGTATTTCTTCATATTTGTTTTTAATTAATTTAATACCATTTTTAGATTACTCGTATTCAAGAAATTATGGGAAATTCCTGAAGAAATTTAAAAATTTACTTTAACTGCAGATTTCCTGCTGAAGTTGTAGGGATGTGATTTTTAGAAACATTTTTTTCCTTTTTATGTGTATTTTATATGTTTATATAATACAAAATATGAACATATTCTGGTATTCCAATTTCAAAAAAAAAATATTCAAAATTGGCTATAACAACAGATTTTCTGCTGAAGATGCATGGAAATAATTTTTAGCTGAATTTTGTTCGTTTTCACTGTATTCCAATTCGGATTCGCAATTTTTAGAATGTTCTATCCATATAACTTCAGATTTTCTGCTGACAAACATATTCTGGTACTCCAATTTGTAAAAAATACAAAATCGGTGGTAAGAACAGATTTTCTGCGTAAGATGCATGTAAAGAATTTTTACCTGCATTTTGTTCCTTATACCCTACACCACACTGTGGTACAGGGTATTATAAGTTTGTTTCACGGCAGATGTTTGTAACACCTGAAAATAACACAGCTAGACCCACCTTAAAGTATACCGATCGACTTAGAATCACTAGCTGAGTCGATTTAACGATGTCTGTCTGTCCGTCCTTCTGTCTGTCCATGTAAAGTTGTTCGTCGACTACAGGTCGCAATTTCACTCCGATCGTTCTGAAATTTTGCAGTTTAGAGTATTTCGCGGCTGTTAAGATCGCTATTGAATTTGGTTGAAATCGGTTCAGATTTAGATATAGCTCCCATATATATCTTTCGTCCGATTTGGCCCTTTAGTCCTATAGAAGCTGTATTTTACATCCAATCGTTTTGAAATTTAGAATGCTAGAGTTTCTTGAGCCATGAACCAACATTGCCGAATTTGAAGAAAATCGGTTATGATTTAGCTATAGCTCCCATATATATGTTTCGTCCGATTTGGCCCTTTAGTCTTATAGAAGCTGTATTTTACATCCGATCGTTTTGAAATTTAGAATGGTAGAGTTTCTTGATCCATGAACCAACATTGCCGAATTTGAAGAAAATCGGTTAAGATTTAGCTATAGCTCCCATATATATGTTTCGTCTGATTTGGCCATTTAGTCCTATAAAAGCTGTATTTTACATCCAATCGTTTTGAAATTTAGAGTGGTAGAGTTTCCTGATCCATGAACCAACACTACCGAATCTGAAGAAAATCGGTTAAGATTTAGCTATAGCTCCCATATATATGTTTCGTCCGATTTGGCCCTTTAGTTCTATAGAAGCTATATTTTACATCCAATCGTCTTGAAATTTAGAATGGTAGAGTTTCTTGACCCATGAACCAACATTGCCGAATTTGAAGAAAATCGGTAAAGATTTAGTTATAGCTCCCATATATATGTTTCATCCGATTTGGCTCTTTAGATCCAATCGTTTTTATACCCTACACCACACTGTGGTACAGGGTATTATTTAAGTATAAAATGTCCCAAAAGTAAATTTATGTAAACAATTTATACATGAATTACAAAATGTATATATCAGAGTTATTCAATATTACGAGAGTGGTAGGGTATTATATAGTCGGCACCGCCCGACTTTGGTCTTTCCTTACTGGTTTTCGATATATTCTTATTTTATTTTCGCAGTTTTGGAAATATTCCATAACATACGAGTATTGAAGATTCTTAAGCAGATTTTCTGCTGAAGATGTATGGAAATAATATTTAGGTATATTTTTCATTTTCGATTCATTCAAATCCGTTTGCATTTTCTTTAATGTTATTTTTAGTTTATTCAATAAAAATATAGGAGATTCTTGAACAGAATTAAAGAATTCTGCTTTAACAGCAGATTTTCTGTTGAAGATTTTTGAATGTATTCATTTAATTTAATACAATTTTTAAATTATTCTTGCAGAGATTGGAGATTCTTGATGAAAGCAAAGTCCGAAATAGTAACAGCAGGCATTCTGACGAAAATGCATGCATTATTTTTAAGCACATTTTCGTAATTCTATATGTATTTCAAGTCGGATTCATTTAATTTAATACGATTTTTAAATTATTGATGCAGAGATTGGAGATTCTTAATGAAATAGTAAAGTCTGATTAAACAGCAGACTTTCTGCTGAAAACGCAAACAGGTATTTTTAGGCAGATTTTCGTAATTGTTTATGTATTCCAAGTCGGAGTCATTTAATTTAATAAAAATGTTTTGATTATTCAACAATATATGAAATAAATGTATATCAACCTACTGAAAATGTATGACTTTTTGGAACATTTTGTTCGCTTTACGAGTATATGTATTTCAATTCGTTTTCATAAAATAATAATATATATATTTTAGATTTCTGGAAGTATCTTCAAAAACAAAATAAAAAAATAGATTTAGTAGCAGATTTTCGGCCGAAGATTTTGGAAATGATATATATATCATTATATATATTTACTTAATTTAGCAACATTTTTATATTCTTCATGAAAATGTATGACATTCTTATGGAATTTAAAGTCAGATATAACAGCTGATTTTCTGCAAAAAGGCATGCTGGTATTTTTAGGTACATAAATGCTCATCATGTTTTTTCTGTTTCAATTGCCACTAAAACATCACCTACTTTTGAATAAAATAAAGTTTGCTGTAACGACATATTTTGTGTACATATTGTTACTTTTTTAAGTATTTCAATTCGTATTTATTTCATTATATCAAATTTTCAAATTACCTGAGAATGATGGGAATTCTTAAATAAAAAATCTGCTTTAGCAACAGATTTTCTGCTGAAAATGATTTTGTTCATTTTTCATGTATTCCTATTAATTTACTTTACTGAGATCATTCAATAAAATATGATAAATTCTGGAAACAAATTAAAGTCGGTTTTCGAAGAAAATATGGAAGAATCATAATTTATACCAAGTTGCTGTAACGGCAGAATTAATGCTAAAGTTACTAGGAAAGGAGTTTTATGACCATTTCTTATTTATTGTTATTCAGTTAATTTAAAGCAATTTTTAAATTTTTCAAGAAACTATCATTGGTACTTGAGAAAAATAAAAGTCTACTTTAGCAGCAGATTATCTGCTGGTAATGCATATAAAGGACCTTTAGGACAATTTACTTCGTTTTTGGGGTATTACAATGGGTTTTTATTTAATTTAATTTTTAATGAAAATATTGAAGATCTTAGGTCTGCTTTAACGGCAGATTTTCTGGTGAAATTCTCGTCATGTTTTATGTATTTCAATTCGGAGTCTTCATATTAATAACATTTTGAGAATATTCAAGAAACGATGAGCTTGTCTTGGAGAAAAATTCAAATGAATATTTCAATAAAATATGGAAGATTCTGGAAAAAAAAACTTAAAAGACTTCTTTAGCTGTGGATTTCCTGCTGAAGATGCATGCAAATAAGGTTTATGTCAATAGATTTTTTTTATTTATTGCCAACAAAGAATATGGGAAAATCTTGAAGAATATAAAAAAGAGCCTGTTTTATCACCAGATCAACCCCCAGTTTTTGTAAAACGTTTTCGTTCGTCTACGACGAATCATCCAAAATCAGTCAATTGATACGCGAAATATATAACCCACAGGAGTCTAAAATTCGTCATGTACTATAGAACAGCCCTCGACTGCCGCAGATCTCTTAACGAGATGGCTGAGCAGTTTAACATACACCTCATATGGGTGCCTGGGCATAGGGATATCCCGGGGAACTGCAAAGCCGATGAACTTGCTAGGAAAGGGACGACATTACAAATTCTCGAAGAATTTGCATATATTGGTGCGCCACTATCCACGTGCAAGCTTTGGCTTAGGCAAGAGGCAATCAGGCAGTCCAACGAAAGATGGACAGAAATCGGCACCTGCAGAGTAGCTAGACAAATCTGGCCAAGGTATGACCTGAGAAGATCAAAATATCTCCTCGCACTAGAGAGGCAAATATTGTCTACGTTGGTATCAGTTCTGATGGGACACTGCTTGATCGGCGAACACGCCAAAAGATTGGGTATTGACTCTAATGACTTCTGCAGAAGCTGTGGAGATGAGGAAGAAGTGGAGAGCATTGAGCACTTGCTATGCGACTGTCCCGCTCTGAGTAAACGACGACTGGACATACTGGGGTCGGCTTTTCTATTTTCTATGTGAGCTTGTATAAAAAAATACGGCTGCCACCCTAACCTAACCTAACCTAGGAAAGCTGGGAAATAATTCGTAACGAAAATATTTCATGCCTGTATTTTATAGATTTCGAGTTATAGTTAATTGAAATATGACGTTTCATCGTAAACAAACGAAAACGTTTTATAAAAACAGAAGGTAAATGCTGGTTATGCACAGAAATGCAATATTCATTGCACTTAAAGCAATTTTGATATTATCCAACAAAAAAACAAGTAAGAACGTTCAGTCGGGTAAGCCGACTTAAGAATCCCCTCACCTAGAGTGCCAAAAATATAAATTGGTATTAAAGTTACAATTTTTTACATTTGGTACAAAATGGTCCATTTGTGTGGGAGGTAATAAAAGGGGCGTACCAATAACGGTCACTTTTCTCTGGACTGTAGAAACTACAAAAGCATTACTCTGTATGAAATTTCAAGTATTTGTATGCACTGGTATTAAAGTTATAAGCAGTTAACATTTGATGCAAAATGGTCCATTCGTGTTGGAGGTACCAAAAAGAGAGTGACCACTTCGCCCATTTTTCTTGACGTGTTAGCGACTAACAAACTATTCCTATGTGTGAAATTTCATAAGATTCGAGTAAGTAGTATAGAAGGTATTAAAGAATCAATATTTCACAACATTTTAACCCTTTGTGGGGGAGGTACTAGAAGGAGTGGACCAATATGACCCATCTTCGAACTTAGCCGGAGATAGAACACTAAAAGTTAACCCCTTGTGGGGGAGGAACTAGAAGGAGTGGACTAATATTGTCCATCTTCGAACTTAGCCGGAGATAGAAAAAAATATATTACCGCATACCAAATTTGAAGTCAATCGGTTACTCCTTTCGAGAGTTATCGTGCGCACCAGCCAGCAGACAGACTGACAGACGGACGGACGGACATTTCTCATTCGACCTTAGGGTCTTAGATCACTCCTTTGATGTGTTACACTTTTGGCCGTAGCAAATGATAGATACCCTCGTATCACTAAAGTGAGGGAGGGTATAAATATGGAAAAAACCTTATTAAAAAAAAACGAGTCTGCTATAGCAGCAGATTATCTGCTGGAGATGCACAGAAATGACTTATAGGCAAATTTCGTTCGTACAAGCTTGCATAGTTACATGTTAGTCATGTTTTATGTATTTTAATTCAGAGTCTTTATATTAATAAAATTTTTAGAATACTTAAGAAACGATAGACTAGTCTGGAAGAAAAATGAAAAAATTCGCTGTTATGTCATATTTCCTGCTGTGGATATATTACGAGAATTTTCAGGGCAATTTTTTCATTTCATTTCATTTATTTCATACAAACTTGTAATTCAAAGCCGTCTGGCCAATTAAACATAAATTACAATATGTATATAACTAAGCTTTTTAACCAAGGGTAAAAAACTACTCATTTTTTATCCGTTTTCCACGTACTAGTATTTAGTGCTAGTATTTAGTGCAGTTTTAGATTATTCAATAATACATATATAAGGGTCCGCCAAATAACTTTTTTGTTTTGAAAATGCTATAAAAAAAACTACTGAATATTTTCTCAATTTTTTTTTTATTTGAAAGGACAATCCTTCCCGTTAATAATGGAAAATAATTTCGTTCAAATGGCTGCCTCGGCTGGCCATGCAGTAGCCTACACGATCGGTCCAATTTTTAAGCACATTATCGATTGTGTGCAGCTGTATTTCACCAATGGCTTCACGAATATTGTCCTTTAAAGCGTCAATTGTCTCTGGCTTGTCGGCGTAACACTTATCTTTGGGGGCACCCCACAAATAATAGTCCAACGGTGTCAAATCGCAGCTCCAAGGTGGCCAAAAGACATCAGCTCTGCGGCTGATAATGCGATCTTCAAAAACAGGGCGCAAAACATCGAGTGTAGCTTCGGCTGTGTGGCACGTAGCGCCGTCCTGTTGAAACCAAATGTTGCCAATATCCTCCTCTTCGATTTTTGTGAACAAAAATTCGTTCAACATGGCCCGACTGTAACGGCCACTCCTTGCTCATTTTCGAAGAAAAATGGCCCAATTATGCCTCTGGACCAAAATCCGCACCAAACAGTGACTCGCTTTGGGTGTATCGGCTTTTCAATGTATGCGTGCGGGTTTTCTGTGCCCCAAATGCGACAATTTTGCTTGTTTTCATACCCGCCAAGATCAAAATGAGCTTCATCTGAAAAGATGATTTTTTTTGGCAAAATCGGCATCTTCTGTAAGTCGATCGCAGGCCCACTTAGCGAAGCGAAGTGGGCCACATTCGTTCAGCGGAAGGATAAAACTAATTATCTTTCAAATCAGACATGAGATAAGTGTTACCATTCACGAAATAAGCACTAGTTGAAAAACAAAAACGTTAGATGGCGGACCCTTTATTTATTCTTAAAAAAAAGTCTGCTATAACTGCAGATTAAAAAGTTCGCTGTTACGGCATATTTCCTGCTGAATATACATTTAAAAGCCAATTTTTGTTCGATTTACTACAATTTTAGATTATTCAATAAAATATATTCCATATTTGTCAGCTATATCTGTAGATTTTTTGCTAAAGTTACATGCAATGGATTTTAGATACCCTTTGTTCGTTTTTATATGTATTCCAAATTGTATTCAATTAATTTAGCGTAATTCTTTTATTCCTTAATAAAATGTGTGATATTCTTGAAATAAAGTTATACAAAATTACTGAAGAGGCAGATTTTTTGCTCAAAATCATTTATAGGTATTCCAACTTCTTAATAAAGAAAAAATAAATAACGGATTGCAGATATGAATTTATAAGATTTTTATACCCTACACCACACTGTGGTACAGGGTATTATGACTTTGTGCCTTTGTTTGTAACACCCAAGAGGAGAAGAGATAGACCCATTGTTTATTATATAGACCCATTGTTTATTATGTAATCACTTTCTGAGTCGATTTAGCTATGTCCGTCTGTCTGTCTGTCTGTAGATGTATTCTTGTAATCAAAGTACAGGTCGCAATTATGGTCCGATCTCAACGAAACTTTGCAAATATCTTTCTTTAGGCCCAAGGATCCCTATTGAATTTGGTTAAAATCGGTTCAGATTTACATATATCTCCCATATACGAGTATATGTACCCCCGATTTGGCATATACGCACTTATAAGCCACATTTTTGAACCGATTTGTACAAAAATTGACAGAGTCTCGTGATACACTTAGAGAAAATACAAAATTTGGGGAAAATCGGTTCAGATTTAGATTTAGCCCCCATATATATTTTACCCCCCATTTGACATGTAAGCGCTGTAGAAACCGTATTTTATATCCGATCAGTACGAAATTCGACAGAAAGAGGTTTCTTATTATATGAAGGAATACTGCTTAATTCGGAGAAAATCGGTTCAGATTTAGATATAGCCCCTATATATATGTTATCCCCGATTTGAAATTCAAGCGCTGTAGAAACTGTATTTTATATCCGATCACATGAATGAATACTGCCAAATTCGGAGAAATCGGTTCAGATTTAGATATAGCCCCCATATATATGTTAGCCTCGATTTGACATCTAAGCGCGGTAGACACTGTATTTTATATCCGGTCAGTAGGAAATTCGACAGAAAGACGTTTCTATTTTACTTGAATGAGTATTCAGGGAAAATCGATTCAGATTTATATGTAACCTCCACATATATGTTCCTCCTGATTTGGTTACAAAGCTCTATAGAAGTTGTACTTTACTTCCGATCATTACAAAATTCTCCAGAAAGATGTTTCTCAATTTAGGAACGAATATTGCTTAATTTAGCGATTAGTATCGGTTCAGAATTAGATATATCCACAAATATACGTTCTTATCAATGACCCTTATCGCATTGTAAGGGAGGTATAGGGTATTATATAGTCGGCCCCGTCCGACTTTCTGCCTTTCCTTACTGGTTTCAATTGATGTAGGGAAGTTTTAGCGCATTTTTTTCGTTTTATATGTATTCTAATTTTTATTCAACTAATGTAATGTAATTCTGAGAGATTCTGAAAAAAACTGCAAAAGTTTGCTCTAACTGCAGATTTTCTATTACAATTATTTCTATAAATTCGTATTCATTCGATTTAACGCAATTTTCAGTTTGTTCAATAAGACATAGGCAATTGTTGATGAAAATTCCTCTTGAATCTTTTGCAATTGATTTTCTGCTGAAGATAAAAATTTTTTCTTGTTCGGTTCAACCGTTCAAGAGCTATTGAAATTTCCGTAAAACCCAAAAACGCATTTTTATATTTTTTTCCAAAATTTTTCCAAAAAATTTTTGGATTTTTTTAAAAAAAATTAATGATGGCAAAATCTTATGTTACCATTTAGCAACTTTTTAAAAACTTTTTACGCAAAACTGAACTTCATAGGTCGATATTAGAAATTCTGACCCAAATGTAATTTTTTGTATGTTTGTTATTATTGGAATTTTAAAGAAAATATTAAAAAATAAAATAAATTTGTACACAAAGTGACATTTAATTGAATGCTTTTTTTATAATATTCAAGAAAATTTTGAATTTTTTCCAATTAAATGTGTATGCTGTAACGGCAGATTTTCTGCAGGTGGAAATGAAAAGTTTTGTTATAAAAAATCAAGATTTGTATGACATCGAATAAGTTGGTATAGGGAAATAAAATGCTCCTGTATGAAATATATTAGAAAACATGATCCATTTAATCCCCAACTTCGACATATTTGTTGCGAAATATACACAACTATTTTTTATATATGGAAATCTGTCCACCAAAGGCTATGACAAATAAATGTCAATTAGTTTCTCCAATTCCCTTGAATTATATTTTAAAGTCCCATTGACTAACCTCCAACATTTAAGTGTGACATCAATTTGGGTCACTATACTTTCCATTCAAATTATCTCATATTCCCTTTGATATGAAATGCCCCATATGATCAGTGCTTCTCTTCCAAATGAAACTTTTTGTGCTACATGCTACTGTCGAACGTGCCTTCGTACTAAGTACATTCTTTTGAAAATCTCCATTAATCGGTCGGTTGAATAAATGAATCGAAGTGCAGAAGAATTGCAAAATGGTTTTTTAGTTAAAATATTGACATTAAGTAGAAATATTGTTTTGCTAGAGAACACCAAAGAACAACCGAGAATCACATAGAACATAAAACGTCGACTTCGAGTTCAGCATTAAGTTTTGCCTGACCGCAGCTTTTAAGCCCTATGCGATGCACAGTGGGGGATTTTTGATACAAGGTGATGATCTGAGAGAAATAGTTTTGTTGAAGAAATCGCATAAAAGTATCATCAATAACTTTTTTCTGACCTGACCTCATCTTTAAAAGGAAAATTGTACCCTTTGATAACAAGGCAGAAATATTTGTTATAGAAGATATCGCATAAAAGTTTTATTGATATTTGTTTATGGTTAGGCTTTCAAATCCATTTGCCTTTAAAATTGTCCCCGAAATATCTAACATTTTGTACCGAGAAATGTAATCTGTCCTAGGGAGTGATGATGCAACTTCTCTCTATGTGACCAATGGTTGTGGTCAGGGCTAAATTCGTCTGTAAAAGTACTAATATACAGAAAAACGAGGTTATAAGCTTCTCATTATTCCCTTCAAATATTATTTCAAAATATATATGTATGTAATTCAAATGCAGATCATATTATTCAGCTTATTCACTACTTCTCCGTCTTCAAATGTTTCACTGCAATTACATGGTGTCCCGAGATTATGCTCATTATATTACATTTCTGATGCCATAGAAAATTGTCTTAAATTGTCGCAAATTGTTTGAAAATAAAATCAAAAACTCTTTCCATCCCATTGTAAAGGATATACACATAAAAAAAGAAAAAACGAACACAATGTAATCATCATCTTAGGCGGTCAATAGTTTGAAAAAGAATATGTGCATCCATTCAGCAATTCATACATGCATTTCTACATACATTTTTCCGTATTTTTTCACATAATATTTCATCGAATCGCTAATATTGTAAATGCCACCACCACTAACAGTAGAGCGCAATAAAAGAGCAGCGCTTTTTGTAATTTGTATAGCATTAAAAGCCGTAGGGACTACAACTAAACAGAAATAACACTAGTTTATAAAAATGTTGTCGAAGGGCTGTGCATAACATTTTCTGGTGCAATATGGTGTCCTAAAAACGAAAAATATTAAAAAAAAAGTTTGAATAGCAAAGATGGGAAAACAGGGCCGCTTGACAAAAATGTAAAAATTTGTTGAAATTTTGTGCCGTAACTACTATCCAAT
Source organism: Eudasyphora cyanicolor (assembly GCA_963930755.1). Taxonomy (NCBI): domain Eukaryota; kingdom Metazoa; phylum Arthropoda; class Insecta; order Diptera; family Muscidae; genus Eudasyphora; species Eudasyphora cyanicolor. The sequence goes on from OZ005734.1 coordinate 194,893,179, forward strand.
AGGACTATACTTGGCGCAAGATTCATCCCGATCAGAAGACATCATATATAGATCAAGGCTTCCCAACTTACAATTAGATGGCTCCCCACAACAATGAAAAAATCTCCATTCCCCTTTCCACCCAAAAAAATATCAGACATTATATTTCGTTTTAAAACATTTCTTTTTTTTAAATAAATAAAATTTCGTTGAATCGTAATTTTCGTGAAATTGCATTTTTCTACAAAATTTTGTTGTAATAACATTATTCGACAACATTCTTTGAAATAGTATTTTTATACCCTCACTTTAGTGTGACGAGGGTATATATCATTTGCTACGGAAAAAAGTGTAACACATCGAAGGAGTGACCTAAGACCCCAAGTATGTTCGGCGGAAATCCGTTTTGGGTCATTTTAAGTCGAATGAGCAATGTCCGTCCGTCTGTCTGTCTGTCTGTCTGTCTGTCTGTCTGTCTGTCTGCTGGCTGGTGCGCACGATAACTCTCGAAAGGAGTAACCGATTGACTTCAAATTTCGTATGTGGTAATATTTTTTTCTATCTCCGGCTAAGTTCGAAGATGGGCCATATTGGTCCACTCCTTCTGGTACCTCCCCCACAAAGGGTTAAAATGTTGTGAAATATTGATTCTTTAATAACTGATATTATACGTATTCGAATCTTCTGAAATTCCACACATAGTATTAGTTTGTTAGTCGCTATCAACTCGAGGAAAATGGGCGAAATTGCCACGCCCCTTTTGGTACCTCCCACAAAAATGCACCATTTTGCACTAAAAGTTAAAAGCTTATAACAATAATACCAGTATTTAGAAATACTTGAAATTTTGTACAGTGTAATGCTTTTATAGTGCCTACAGTCCAGTGAAAAATGGGCGTTATTGCCGCGCCCCTTTTGGTACCTCCCACACAAATGCATCATTTTGCACCAAAAGTTAACAGCTTATAACATTAATACCAGTGTATAAAAATACTTGAAATTTTGTACAGCGTAATGTTTTTATAGTGCCTACAGTCCATTGAAAAATGGGCGTTATTGTCACACCCCTTTTGGTACCTCTCCCACAAAGGTACCATTTTGCACCAAAAGTTAACAGTTTATAACATTAATATCAATGTATACAATTACTTGAAATTTTGTACAGTGTAATGCTTTTATAATGCCTATAGTCCAGTGAAAAAAAGAGCGTTATCACCACGCCCCTTTTTGTACCTCCCACACAAAATGGCCAAATTATACCACAATTTAATATCTCAACGTTAATATACCAGTCCATATAAACGGTTACAATTCGGCACAGTGCAATGTATTTAAAGTATCTACTGTTCAGCGATATATATGTATTTTTCTTAAACCCCTTCTGGTACCTCCCACAAAAATTGACAGAATAATTTGTGTAATATTCAATATTACATTACTCACAAAGTGAGGGTATACCTTAGTCGGTTTACCCGACTGAAACTTTCTTACTTGTTTTAGAAAATTTTGATGAAATTGCATTTTATTAGAAAATTTGGTTGAAATTTCATTTTATTCGAAAATTGCATTGAAATTGCTGTTCTCTAAAAAATTACGTTGTAATTTATTTTTTCTACAAAATTGCATTGAAACAAAATATTTGTAGAACATTTTATGAAATAGAAAAATTCGTTGAAATTAAAATTTTCTGGAGCGCCCTAGTAGGTGAGTTGGTAGCGTGCTCGCCTATGAGTTTGGGGGTGTTGGGTTCGATTCCCACCAGAGGCTCTGGTCTGTCGCTGCAAAATCTAGCCACATGGTCTTTGTAACCCGGCTTCCCTGTACCTTAAAATTAGAATATAAACTTAGTTTGTATTGTAATTCATATAAATAAAGAAATAATACAATTTTCCATAAAATTTAGGTGAATGATATATTCTGAAATATATATTTTTTTAGATAATTTCGTTGAAATTTATTTTTTCAAAAAAATTTCTTGAAATTACGTTTTCCAGCAATATTTTGTTGAAATGGTATTTTTCTTGAAAATATCCTTGAAATTGCATTTGTCTTGAAAATGTCGTCGAATAGAAATTTTTTAGTAAATTTCCGGTTTACACCATTCAATCCGGTACCATACCATGGATCAAAGGACATTAGCCGGACTAGAACTCGACGAGCGGTCCACTAACCAGATTAAGGGCCACTGGGTTAAATAAAGGTTGATGACTGGTTTAAAGGATGAATAACATTTTCGAAAAAAAATGCCATGAAATTTCAAAGAAAAATGCAAATTTGAAGAAACTTTCAACAATAATACATTATCGAAAAAATTTCTAGAAATAATATTTTCTACACCATTTTCAATTGTAATTCGAAAAAAGTCATTTGAAATTCGAAGATTCCATTTTGAAATTCGAAGAATATCAATTGAAATTCGGATATTCCATTCCATTTCCAGAAATTCGAAAAACATTAATTGAAATCCGAAAAACGTCAATTGAAATACGAAACACATCACTTGATATTCGAAGAACATCAATTGAAATTCGAAATACATCAATTGAAATTCGAAATACATCAATTGAAATTCGAAATACATCATTTGAAATTCGAATTTTTCCATTTGAAATTCGGAATACGTCAATTGAAATTCGAATTTTTCCATTTCAAATTCGTAATACAAATTCGAAAAATGTAAACAAAATCAATGCTTTATTATTAAATGGGGTAGCATTTAAGTGTTACAATTTGTCTGTGTTAAACCTTTAATATTGAAATATTTAAATATGCTTTGTTTCAACTAATTTTGAATAAATATTCATAAAAGATAAGATCATCTATATTTTTTCTGTTCATCACATTATATGTTAAGATTTAGTCAGCAAATGTGTTTAATTAATTCTACCCAATCTAATGTACAGATTTGTTTACATTTTCGAATTTCAGTTCATGTATTTCGAATAGCAATTGATGTTTTTCGAATTTCAATTGGTGTATTACGAATTTCAAATGGAAAAATTCGAATTTCAATTGATGTATTTTGAACTTCAATTGATGTATTTCGAATTTCAATTAATGTATTTCGAATTTCAATTGATGTGTTTCGAATTTCAATTCATGTTTTTCGAATTTCAATTGATGTGTTTCGAAATTCAATTGATGTGTTTCGAATTTCAATTGATGTATTTCGAAATTCAAATGGAATCTTCGAATTTCAATTGACCTTTTTCGAATTTCAAATGGAATCTTCGAATTTCAATTGATCTTATTCGAAATTGAATTGATTTTTTCGAATTATAGTTGAAAATGGTGTAGATAAATAGAATTTTGAACTATGTTTGACTAATGGTGATTTCGTTTGTTCAAAAAAATGTAAAATTTTTTCTACATTTTACACTGAAATAGCATTTTTAGGTTCGTTTGTAAAAATAGTGCAGCCGTATGAACGGGTTTTGATTTCGTTTGTAAAATTATTACACTCCGCAAATGCGAAAATATCGTATGTTCCACACTCAGCCCAGTCCGGTGTGGACCGCCAAAAAGCAAACTTCAGAACCAAACCTAATTAAAAGCGTACATTCTTAATGCACTATCAAATGGTTGCGCCATAATGTAGGTATGGGTTTTACTCACCGCACGATTTTTGTTCGATTGTTCGCATGCAAAATGCGAAATAAGCAGTGGATGCAGAATTTTTAAAATGTCGCAACATGATGTGGTGATTTTATTTTTCAGAAACGAAATCACCATAAATTTTCAATAAAAATGTATTTGGATCAGAATATTTAATATAGACCTATGTAGTTTATTTTTGGCTAAAATGTTTATAAGCAGTTACAAATAGGTAAAATAAGATATTGCTAAATTTTTATTTTTTAATTTTTTTGAAAAAAATGTATGAGCATTTTTATTTTTGAAAAAAATTAAAAAAAATAGTTTTTGTGTTTTACGAAATTTTTAATTGCTCTCGAACGGCTGAACCGATTTTTGCAAAGTTTACAATAGTACAACTTTTGTACTATTGGGTATATCGAACCAATTTTTTTTCGTCATATAGAAAATTTTGTTGCCTATCCAGACATGTTGATATAAAATTTTATAAATCGGAAGAGAAACGTGAGTTACACTCGCTTGAACATTTTCTTCAACCGATGTGACCAACTTTGAGGCCCTCTAGCTCCGCCCCTGTCTGACATAGGGGGCGCAAATATAAAACTTAACTTCTCTACCATCTCTTCATATACCACGCCAAGTTTGGTCGCAATCGGTTGTTTGGTTAAGAAACGGTCGAATTATTTCCCCTTATTGAGTTCGTACTACTGTGCAGTGCTTTGCAAAATCAGACGAAAATTGTCAGACTAGTCTTGGTATTTCGTCGATAACTTTAACAAATATTGAGTCTCCCAAAAATTGTTTACTCTTCTGGATTTGTGAGAGTGCGACGAATATTCTGTGAAAATTTGAAGAAAATCGAGGTGGTAGCAATTTTTTCTACAAAGATTTTTTCTAAAAAACTTTCGTAAAAAATTTCCAAAAGAAAAATTGTACAAAAAATGGCACATTGTGCCCCCTTAAAAACAAAGTAAACTTTGCAATAATCGGTTCAGCCGCTTGAGAGCAATTACAAATTTCGTAAAACGCAAAAACTCATTTTTTAAAAATTTTCAAAAATTAAATTGCCCTTACAAATTATAGCGAGATCTTATTTTACCTATGTGTAACTCCTTATAAGCATTTTAGCCAAAAATAAACTACATAGGTCGATATTAAATATTCTGATCCATTTTTGACAAAATTTTCCAAAAAATCCAATTTTTTAGAAAAATGCATATTTGAAGAAATTTTTAACAATAATGATTTTTCGAAGAAATTTCTACAAATAATATTTTATAGAAAAATGGAATTTTGACCTACTTTTCTAGAAACTTTTCAATAAACATGTATTTTTGACATTTTCAAAAAAATTCAATTTCCACAACATCTTTTAGAAAAATTCGGGTTTGAAGAAATTTTATAGAAAAATTCAATATTTCAAGTCGGTCGAAATATCGGGAAAATAACAATTTTAAAAATAAAACAATAAATTCATAATTAATTTGTTTTATTAATGATCTCAAGCCAACAAAAACAAACATATAATCAATTATAAAGGTCAACTATACACATTAAAAATAAAAATTCAATTTTTAACGATCTTTTCAGAAAGGTGTAGTTATGAGGACTTTTATTAAATTTTCAGCGAAATAAATTTTCTAAAAAATTAAATTTTTCTGAATTTTTCTGAATTTTTCTATTAATATTTCTACTAAATTTACAGTATTAAATCTACTAAATTACAAGCACTTAGTCCAAGCACTTAGTCCAAAAATGTAACAGAAAGGAGGTCCTATGTATATATAAGCCTATTTCGTCATTGATGAATCCAGTGGTGCTAGCCGTTTTTCTAGCTTAGCTTTGTTTTCGCGATATTCGACAACACAGTTTATAAGGAAATAAAAGAGGTTAGTTCCCTCGGAGGTGATTTTGAAGTGGAGGTCTTCGGAATTTACCATTCAGTCCAACTAAAAAAATAAAGGGAACTCTTGCAGCATTATTTTTCTCAAAACAGTCGTAGGAGCTTCTCACCCCCTTATTCCTAAAAAAATGCAATCATATCTTATCATATATATCGTACAAATCGTACAAATTTTCGACATTTTAGTTGTTGTCTTTGAGAAAAATATTTTTTGGGAAAAAATACTATGGGTCCCTCTTCAATGCTTTTATGAGAAATAAGCAGATTTAGAATTAATACCTAATTTGTGTAATTTCCTAGTCAAAGCAGAAAATATTAATTGATATAAGTTTTTATATTGGTACCGGAAAGATCTGTTTAACTGCCTAGAAAAGCCGACTCCAGCATGCCCAGTCGTCGTTTACTCAAAGCGGGACAGTCGCATAGCAAGTGCTCAATGCCCACCACTTCAACCTCATCTCTTCCTCAGCTTCTGCAGAATTCATTGGAGTCAATACCCAATCTCTAGTGCGCGGAGATATTTTGATCTTCTCAGGTCATAGCTTGGCCAGATACGTCTAGCTACCCTGCAGGTGCCGATTTCTGTCCATCTTTCGTTGGACAGCCTGATTGCCCTTGCCTAAGCCAAAGCTTGTACGTGGATAGTGGCGCACCAATATATGCAAATTCTTCGAGAATTTGTAAAGTCGTCCCTTTCTTAGCAAGTTCATCGGCTTTGCAGTTCCCCGGGATATCCCTAAGCCCAGGCACCCGTATGAGGTGTATGTATATTAAACTGCTCAGCCATCTCGTTAAGAGATCTGCGGCAGTCGACGGCTGTTTGTGAATTTAGGGATGTTGCCTCCAGAGAATTGATGGCAGCCTGGCTGTTCGAGTAAATGACAACGCCAGTGTTGGATACTATGTTGCGAATCAGGTACTTGGCGACTTCCCATATTGCCATTATTTCGGCTTGATAAACACTGCAGGTATCTGGTAGTCTGTGAGCTATATCCAAACTAAGTTCTTCACAGTGTACTCCGAAGTCAAACTTTTCATCAAGCTTCGAACCATCCGTGTAAAAGTGGAGATGGTTTATATTACCTGGTATTCTGCCAACCCATTTATCTCTGGCGGGAATCATAGTGATGTAGTTCCTCTCAAAGGTGCGCACCGTTAATATATATAGTCCACTCGGTCGGTTACCATAGCACTACACTTTGATATCCTAATGTGACCGTAGTTCTTGTACCTCCACATTGATAGGCAGTTTAATCTTAGTGCCGCTTTGGTTGCAACTTCTCTCGCCACAACAATAATCGGCAGTATATGGAGAAGGACTTGTAGAGACTCAGTCGCTGTAGTCCTTAACGCTCCGCTTATGCACAGGGAAGCAGTTCTCTGAACCTTTGATAGCAGGTTTGTGGTGGTTAGTTTGTCTGTTGCCTTCCACCATATCACAATGCCGTGTAACAGTACTGGACGAACTACTGCTATATATATCCAATGGACTATTTTAGGAGAGAGACCCCGCCGCGACCGTACAGCCTTCCTGCAGGAATATAGGGCGACGTTGGCCTTCTTCACACGTTACAGTACGTTAAGTCTGAATGACAGTTTCCTATCTAAAATTATTCCTAAATGTTGCACTTTCAGAAAAGACTAGATCTGTTCCATTTATCCGAGGGGGAGGGTCCACATGTGGGACATTATTCATCCTAGTAAAGAGAACCAATTCTGTCTTATTTGGGTTAACACCCAAACCGCTGCTTCTGGCCCATCTAGACAACTTGTTCAGAGCTACCTGTAGAATATCTCGGAAGATGTTTTCGAATTTGCCACTCACTGCGATTGCCAGGTCGTCCGCATATGCCACGACCTTGCAGCCACAACGTTCTAGATCTAGCAGCATTTCATTCACCGCTAGGTTCCAAATTAGTAGAGACAGTACTCCTCCTTGTGGGGTCCCTCTGTTTACAAACCTTGTTAGAGTTGTGGACCCTAGACATGCTGTTATGCGTCTTCTGTTGAGTAGTTTTTGAATTAGTCTAACCAAGCTAGAGTTCACCATTAGATGTGACAATGCCGCGATTACCGCATCTAGGTGTATGTTGTTAAAAGCCCCTTCTATGTCAAGAAACGCCACCATGGTGAATTCCTTGAAATGTAGGGACGATTCGATAGTGCTCACAAGTTCGTGAAGGGCTGATTCTGTAGACTTTCCCTTATTGTAAGCATGTTGGTTCCCCGACAGGAGTTTTGTATCCAGGTTTTGCCTAATGAAATAATCTAAAAGTCCTTCCAGATTTTTCAATAGGAAAAGGGATAGGCTAATTGGTCTGAAGTCTTTTGGCCTAGTGTGCGATATCTTCCCCGCTTTGGGTATGAATACCACTTTGGTATCCCTCCATCGATTCGGGATGTATGAAAGCCTAATACAGCCTACATTAATTTTCTCCAGCCAGGGGATAATGTACTTTAACATTTTCTGCATTTCTGCTGGAGTGATGCCGTCTGGTCCAGGTGACTTGAAGGGCTCAAAGCTGTTTATAGCCCAGCTTATTTTGGATCTCTCAGTCAACAAGCTGGCGACGCTCGCAGTCCACTCGCACTATTGTTGGTCCTGTTGATCCTCGGGCTCTGTTGATGAGTTCCCCGGGAAATATGTGTCGAGCAATACATTTAACGATTGTTCGCTGTTTGTTTGCCTCATCCTGCAAATACCCTACTGTACAAGGTGAAGTGGATAGTATCGTCTTCGGCCTAGCGGCGTCGGATACCTTTTCTACTTTGCCACAGAAGGAATAACAAGAGCGTCTTTGCGCCTTTCTAAGCTCATTCTAACTTACAAACCTTAGTCCTTCATTATCCTTTAAAAACCACGGTAGCAAATTTTGAAAAAATATATATTGCTGATCTTACTGTTCTCCTATTCATAGCCAAATTTTAGCATTCTACGTGGATTAGTTTCTTTTTTATACTATTTTTGTATGTTATATTATTTTTAATGTTGGGAATGTAAAGTGTTATTAATTACAAAAAGATATATGCAATAAATAATGAAAACTCCGTACCATCCATATCATCCAGCTGTGCTATTGTATTGATCACGTGTGTCCGTCGGTTTGTTCATGTAACTCATTTGTTCAATAACCCATGTAGAAGTACCCTTCCCCAGCCCTAGTCCCATGTCGCAGTGGCAGTCGCACAGTCAGTCAGTGCAGCACAACACCGCACAGAACGTGCCTTTCCATCAAACAAAGATAAGACGACCGACGAACGGATGGCCGGACGGACGCACATAGGACAGAATTTGTTTTCCATTTAACACATTTTTCTCTTCATATTCTTTAGTGGCTCTAACTCGTACTCGAACTTCTCCACACTTCTTATTCGCAACAATAGCTTTAAACTATTAACTCTGTGCGAGCGAGGACTGAGGGACTATGGCTGAACCAGGGATTGGTTACCACCCATATGAACTGAGTTGGGGAGTGGAGGGAGTATGAAGTTCTATGTCTTGCCTACTAAATACTACTTCTCGGGCGATGGCGGTACATGTCACTGAGGGCCCATGAAGACTAGAAGTCTGAAAAAAACCAAGAAAAACGTTTAAAGCAAAAATGATTTATTTCAATTCTTTTGAAATGTTTACATTTCATTGGACTTGGGGACAACGGCGACTGTTCAATATTATTGTTTGGGTGTTGTTGGATTTCTGCGACTGTTTGTTGTACTGTGTATTGACTGACTGACCGACGACCACCAACCACTCTCTGCTGGAACAATTGTTTAGGAATTGTTGCCTGCCGCTCTTTTGTGGGGGTTGGAAGATTTATTTTTGTTTTGTATTCATTTCAATGCATTTAGTCTTCCTTTGTTATAATATTAAATTTCATTAAATAAATAAATATCGTATCTACTTGATATTTATTTCAAACACTTCCACAGCTCATTCTGCACTATTAAATCCGAAACAAAGTGTTATTGTATATTAGTGCAATCGAACTACATTGCACTATAACTACTCGTATACTGTGTTTCTGAACTGAAAAATCTAAATGACCACATTTTCAGCTGTAATTCAAGAAACGAAAATAAAAATTATACATTTAATTACAAAAATTCTAACCAAATTAATTAAAAATATAAATTTGAATTACGAAAAAATCTATTTGAAATTCACACAATTTCATACGTCATTCCAAAAGTAAACAACATCCAAAGATATGAAGATCTGTAATCTGTAATATGAAGATCTGTAACGTCCTTCTCTGAGGACGAAAGCTCTACTTATGACTCAGAGGGGCTGAGGGGAGTCTCCGGACACTTTGACGCATCTGGCGGGGACATGCTTCTCGATGATACGGACAAAGAGTTCGATAACACCCTTGTCGGGGTGGATGTTAATCTTTCAATTACCAATGATGGTAAGAATTCTACAGATTAACCTCCATCACGCTAAAGCAGCATCAGCGGCTCTATTGCTGCGCCTGTCCACAGGTGCAGTAGACATCGTCCTGATACTGGAGCCCTACGCAGTGGGAGGAAGGGTGTGCAGTATCAGGACACCCAACTTTAAACTGCTTGTGGCCAACTGTGAAGGCACTCCAAGAGCCAGCATTTTGGCCAGGAAAGATCTAAGTATCTTTCTCCTGCCTAATTTAAGTGGTAAAGACCAAACATCTGCTAGTCTGGAGATCGGTAATCGCATATATTGGGTGGTCTCCAGTTACTTGTCTTATGGGGTTGTAGTACCGACTGCTCTTTTCAGGGAAGTAGTAGAAGAAGCAACGTCTGACGAGCTCGAGCGGATTATTGGCGCAGACACGAACGCTCATCATACTATCTGGGGTAGTACGGATATAAACAATAGGGGTGATTCGCTTCTTGACTTTATTCTAACTACCAACCTAAGTATTTGTAACATAGGTAATAAACCGACCTTTACAATTAAAGACAGACAAGAAGTACTCGGCGTAACGGTTGCTACTGACCGGCTGTCAGACAAAATTTTTGGGTGGAATGTACTGGACGACCACTCATTCTCAGATCACCATTATATTGAGTTCAAACTCGCTGAAAAAGCGCCTGAACCTGCCGTCCACAGAAATGTGAGGAAGACAAAGTGGCATCTGTATGAGAAGAATTTCAAGAAAGTCCTCCACTCCAAACTTCTGTACGAACCGAATGACAAAGCCGGTCTGGATAGATCCCTTGAAGAAGCCTTCCAAAAACAAGGTACAAGGGTAAAACTAAACCCCAATGGTGGACTTCTGAGCTAACGGCTGTGAAAAAAGACCTGCAACAAGCTATTCAATAAGGCTAAATCTACTGGGGTCGCTAATGATTGGGATGCCTATAAAGAGCAACTCAAGATCTATAAGAAGGAGCTTAGAAAGGCGCTCTTGGTATACCTTCTGTGGTGAAGTGGAAAAGGTCTCCGACGCCGCTAGGCTGAGGAAAATACTATCAGCTTCACCCTTTACAGTGGGTTACTTGCAGGATGAAGCAAATAACTGGACAAAAAACAACGAGCAGTCGCTGAACATACTGCTCGACACACATTTCCCGGGGAACTCACCAACGGAACCCGAAGATCAACAAGACCAACAATAATGCGAGTGGACTGCGAGCGTTGCTAGCTTGTTGACTGAGAGATCCAGAATAAGCTGGGCTATTAACAGCTTTGAGCCGTTCAAGTCACCTGGACCAGACGGCATCACTCCAGCAGAAAGGCAGAAACTGCTGAAGTACATTATCCCCTGGCTGGAGAAAATTTATGTAGGCTGTATCAGGCTTTCATACATCCAGAATCGATGGAGGGATACCAAAGTGGTATTCACACCTAAACGGGGAAAACCTGGATACAAAACTCCTATCGGTGAACCAACATGCTTACAATAAGGGGAAGTCTACAGAATCAGCCCTGCACGAACTTGTGAGCACTATCAAATCGTCCCTGCATTTCAAGGAATTCACCATGGTGGCATTTCTTGACATAGATGGGGCTTTTAACAACATTCACTCAGATGCGGTAATTGCGGCACTGTCACATCTAAAAGTAAACTCTAGTTTCATTAGACTAATTCAAAGTCTGTCCAACAGAAGACGCATAACAGCATGTCTGGGGTCCACAACTCTAACAAGGTTTGTAAACTGAGGGACCCCACAAGGAGGAGTACTATCTCCACTAATCTGGAACCTAGCTGTGAATGAAATCCTGCTAGATCTAGAACGTTGTGGCTGCAAGGTCCTGGCATATGCGTACGACGTGGCAATCGCAGTGAGTGGCAAATTCGTAAACGTCCTCAGAGACATCCTACAGGTGGCTCTGAACAAATTGCCTAGATGGGCCAAAAGCAGCTGTTTGGGCATAAACCCAAACAAGACAGAATTGGTTCTCTTTACTAGGATGAATAATATCGCACATGTAGACCCTCCATCTCGGATAAATGGAACAGATCTAGTCTTTTCTGAAAGTGCAAAATTTTTAGGAATAATTCTAGATAGAAAACTGTTATTTAGACCTATCGCATTGGAACTGGTAAGGAAGGCCAACGTCGCCTTATGTTCCTGCAAAAAGGCTGTAGGGTCGCGGTGGGGCCTCTCTCCTAAAATCGTCCACTGGATATATATAGCAGTAGTTCGTCCAATGCTGTTATACCGCATTGTGGTATGGTGGACGGCAACTGACAAAACTAACCATCACTAACCTACTAACAAAGGTTCAGAGAACTCCCTGCCTGTGCATAAGCGGAGCCTTAAGGACTACAGCGACCGAGTCTCTACAAGCCCTACTCTATATACTGCCAACATTGTGGCGAGAGAAGTTGCAACCAAAGCGACAATAAGATTAAACTGCCTATCAATGTGGAGGTACAAGAACTACGGTCACATGAGGATATCAAAGTGTAGTGCTATGGTAAACGACAGAGTATATAGTCATATACAACTGTGTACACCTTCGAGAGAAATTACATCACTGTGATTCCAGCCAGAGATGAATGGGTTGGCAGAATACCAAGTAATAGAAACCATCTCCACTTTTACACGGATGTTTCGAAGCTTAATGATAAGGTTGGCTTCGGAGTACACTGTGCAGAGCTTAGATTGGATAAAGCTCACAGACTACCAGATACCTTCAAGCCGAATTAATGGCAATATAGGAACTAGCCAAGTGGCTGAGTCGCAACATAGTAACCAACACTGCCGTTGTCATTTACTCGGACAGCCAGGCTTCCATCAATTCTCTGGAGGCAACATCCCTAAATTCACAAACAGCCCTCGACTGCCGCAGATCTCTTAACGAGATGGCTGAGCAGTTTAACATACACCACATATTAATACCTCCATTCTAAACTATGCTAAGTGCAAGAAGGTAGTTTTTCAGGAGAGGCGATCAAAGTTTAATGATTTTTTTTTAATTTTTGTGGAATTCCTTTATAATGCAAATCGAATGGCCTGTACTGTTTTGTGAATAACTTTTGATTGGGTTGGCCGATAGACACCAAATTTTGACTGAATATAATTTGGAATGTTTAGAAGTAAAAATTGCAATCTCCCTAAAAACATGCTAAGTCGACTAAGCAAGCTTTGGCTTAGGCAAGAGGAATACGAATACGACTTAAGAAGTTCAAATATCTCCAATGTCAGTTCTGATGGGACATTGTCTGATCGGCGAACACGCCAGGGGATTGGGAATTCAGTCCAACGACTTCTGCAGAAGCTGTGGCTATGAGGAGCAAGTGGAGAGCATTGAACACCTGCTTTGTTATTGCCCGGCATTGAGTAAACGACATATGGGCATACTGGGGCCGGCCTTTCTATGTACGAGGGCGGTTCGGAAACTTCTTAGCCTAGCACAAAAAGCGCGGTATAAACAGAAAAAAGTTAAGTGTTTTGTAAACTTCCATCTCTGCTATGAACACATGTTAAATTTTGTTTCGATCTGGCAACTCCTTCATATAGAAACAGGTGTTCACAAAAGACGCATCCGCGATTTTTTTACAATGGAAAAATTAGAAATGCGTGGTGTCATTAAATATTTACATAATGTGTTAGGTGAAAGTGCTCCTTCATATGCAACAGTAAAAAATTGGGTTGCTGAATTTAAACGTGGTCGTACAAGCATTGAAGATGAACCACGTAGTGGACGTCCAAAACAGCAACAACAACAGAAATTGTAGCCAAAGTCCATGATATGGTATTAAATGATCGACGAATAAAAGTGCGTGAAATAGCTAATATCATGGGCATCTCAAATGATCGAGTCCATTTAATTTTGCATGAAGAACTACAGATGAAAAAGCTTTCTGCAAGATGGGTGCCGCACTAGTTAACAGTCGACCAAAAACGCATAAGAATGAACATTTCTCAAGCTTGTTTGGATCGTTTTAAGCGAAATAAAATGGATTTTAAGCGTCATTTCATAACTGTTGATGAGACATGGATCCACCACTATACTCCAGAGACAAAAGAACAATCCAAACAATAGACTGAAGCTGGAGGAAGTGCCCCAAAGAAGGCAAAAACAATTCAATCGGCTGGTAAGGTTATGGCAACGGTTTTTTGGGACTTCAAAGGTATTTTATTGATTGACTATCTGCAAAAGGGTAAAACAATAAATTCAGAGTACTATTGCAACCTTTTGGATTAATTAAATGTACAAATTCGAGAATAACGTCCTGGCTTACAACACAAAAAAATAATGTTTCATCAAGACAACGCACCAGCGCACAAGAGTGTTTTAACAATGGCTAAAATCAACGAATTAAAGTAAGAGTTGCTTGACCACCCACCTTATTCTCCTGATTTAGCTCCCAGTGACTTTTACCTGTTCCCAAATCTAAAAAAAATCCTTGCTGGCAAGCGTTTTACCTCAAATGAAGATGCAATTACAGTTGTAAACCACTATTTTGAAGACCTTGAGGAAAACTATTTTAATCAAGGGATAGAATTGCTAGATAAGCGTTGGACTAAGTGTATTGAAGTTTCAGGAGATTATATTGAAAAATAAAAATATTTCTGAAAAACTAACTATTCTCTTTCATTGATAGGCTAAGAAGTTTCCGAACCGCCCTCTTTACAGATCTTTCCAGTACCGATGTTCGTATAACTGATAAATTTGTGTATCAAACAGGTTGGATCCGATGAGGTACCACTAGGGACCTCTATTGGTCTGCCACCCAAACCTAACCTAACCTACCTCTGAATATTGATACAATATATTATTTTGGTATATGATCAGTACGATGTTAACATATATAAAACTCTTGACAACAAAACCCATCTTAAAATTCAGATAAAAAAATCGCAACGAAAAAAATTTTCTCTATGGATTGACATGTTAGACAACTACACAACGAAAAATATTTTGCTCAAACTAAAATGATCGGAAGCATACATTTGTCTACAATTTCGTTTTTGTGGAAAGATTTATTTCTTTGAGTGTGGTTAAGAACACAGTGGCAGGCAGATTTTTTTACCTCCAGCTTCCTTCGTTTAGGGAATTTCAACATGGAAGTTTTGCTGTTATTTCTTAATCTGAGTTTTTCATTGGAATATCCTTTAGCTGAAGAAGCTTACATCACATAAAAACTCTAGTACTCGTATACCTATATAACCAATTTGTATAAAGGTTCGTACTTCACACGAAGAAATTCTTTATGATAATTCTCGTACTGGTAGGTTCTCTAGTGCAATTCGTAATTGTGTTTGGCAGGCGGAGTGTGGTCACAAAAGTGGTCTAAACGCAAAGATCGAAATATTTCTCTGATGGTGAGTGTGCAATTCAGACGATTCCCTCGGTTTCAACTTTCTTGCTTGTTTATTGTTATTACTCCTAATTGGAACACTGTGTCACATTCGTTGGAGTACTGTGTGTATTATGAATGGGGTCTGGCTAATACCTGGCCTTTGTTCGTTGTCTACAAAGTATCCAAAGTAACCAAAACAATCCATTGTTACAGTGTTGGGGCTGATGTTGCCGGTAGTGTTGGTGTTGTTGGTGTTGTTGTTGTTGCTATTGCTGTCGTTGTCTTCGATGATAATGTAATGTTATGGTCCACTCAAGGTGTTCCATTTTCACGCTTAGCCTAACATTGTAGAGTGTTCCAAAACCTGCATAGGTACTTACAGACAGACGGATGGACAGATAGACACAACACACCAACCGACACATATCCGGACATAATAGCGAGTTATGTTTATGAATAGTCAGTCCATCTGAAGTAGATGGCCATACATGATATGATTATACGCTTGAAGCGCTCTCGTTTTTTTCCACCTTTTTTTGCATCGAGTACTATTTTTGTATTGTTTCTGTTCTTCTAGTGGCGATTTTTTTTCTCTGCAAAAGACAATTCATTGTTTTTCTTCATAACATATTTTTTTCGTACAAAACTAACGGGAAATAGAGCTCAAAGCTACATAAATATGTGTATGTTGTTTTGCAAAGTTTCTAAATTGGACCACAACAATTGTGTTATTCGCCCCCTCCACTAATATGCAGAATTCTGGGCGACTAATTTATTATTTCAATTGGAATTCTTTGGAATTTCTAGCGAAATGTGGCAGGAAGGAAATATAGTGAAACTATTTGAGAACGTCAAAAAAATGTTGTTGTTTATCATACCCACGCCCTACAGGCTTACTTCAGAATATTGGAGAAATGACCTAAAACTTTTCATATGTTTGGGGGAAATTCACTTCAGTATATTTAAAGTAACATTTGAGTTATGTCCGTCCGTCTGTCTTAAAATCATTCCTGTCCATATTAAATTTTTCTACAAACATATTTTAAGTTCAAAATTTAGCACGTTCTATGTTCATGTCCAGCCCTACTGCTATCTTTCCACAAAATTCAGTAAAATCCACACAGAAAAATGATAAACTGAATTAAATTACGAAATTTGTGCAAACAATTTCAAATTTTTGAATTTGTTTGAATTACGAACTAAAAACTAAATTTTATTTACGAAATTTGAGCAGACTAAAATCTAAATTTTATTCAACTGACTTCTTCATTATATATGTGGGAGGTACATTAAAACATCTGTACACTAGTTCGAATTTGGTCAAATTAATTGTGTTAAAATTTAGTCAAATATTATAGAAATACTTAAAATACGAGTAAAACCAAAACTGCCAAATTTCAACCCAATCTGTGGAAATTATTGATTTCTACAGCGTCAATCTTTCAAGTAGGGTTTGACCTTTGTGTGGTGTCTATAACGAAACGTAATCGAGAGATTACAATCTTTGGTGGAGAATTAAACAAAAATGTCCGAGTTTCGGTCCAGAAATCGTGGGTGGAAATTTGAAAGAAATATTGCTTCAACAAGTAAGAAAGTTTCAGTCGGGTAAACCGACTAAGGTATACCCTCACTTTGTGAGTAATGTAATATTGAATATTCCACGAATTATTCTGTTAGATTGTATGGTAGGTACCAGAACGGGTTTAACAAATACACCTATTTTTCGCTGAATAGTAGATACTTTAAATACATTGCACTGCGCCGAATTATAAGCGTTTATTTGCACTGGTTTATTAACGTTATGAGATATTAAATTTTGGTATGATTTGGACATTTTGTGTGGGAGGTACAAAAAGGGGCGTGGTGATAACGGCCATTTTTTACAGGGCTATAGACACTTCAAAAGCGTTACACTGTGCAAAATGTTGTGGCATTTACGTGCATTGGTACTCATGTTGTGAGCTCTTAACTTTTTGTGCAAAATTGTACCTTTGTGTGGGAGGTACAAAAAGGGGCGTGGCAATAGCGTCCATTTTTCACAGGGCTATAGACACTATAAAAGCATTACACTGTAGAAAATTTCAAGTATTTTTATACACTGGTATTAATGTTATAAGCTGTTAACTTTTGGTGCAAAATGTTACCTTTGTGTGGGAGCTACCAAAAGGGGCGTGAATATAACACCCATTTTTAACTGGACTGTAGGCACTATAAAAGCATTACACTGTACAAAATTTCAAGTATTTTTATACACTGGTATTAATGTTATAAGCTGATAACTTTTGCTGCAAAATGGTGCATTTGTGTGGGAGGTACCAAAAGGGGCGTAGCAATTTGGCCCATTTTTCTCGAGTTGATAGCGACTAATAAACTAATGCTATGTGTGGAATTTCAGAAGATTCGAATAAGTAGTATAGCAGTTATTAAAGATTCAATATTTTACAACATTTTAACACTTTGTGGGGGAGGTACTAGAAGGAGTGGACCAATATGGCCCATCTTCGAACTTAGCCGGAGATAGAAAAAAATATTACCACATACCAAATTTGATGTCAATCGGTTACTCCTTTCGAGAGTTATCGTGCGCACCAGCCAGCAGACACACAGACAGACAGACAGACGGACGGACATTGCTCATTCGTCTTAAAATGACCCAAAACGAATATCCGCCGAACATACTTAGGGTCTTAGGTCACTCCTTCGATGTGTTACACTTTTTTTCGTAGCAAATGATATATACCCTCGTCACACTAAAGTGAGGGTATAAATATTAGCACACACCAAATTTGAGGCCAATCGGTTACTCCTTTCGAGAGTTATCATGCGCACCAGCCAGCAGACAGACAGACAGACGGGCGGACAGTGCCCATTTGACATAAAATGACCCAAAACAGATATCCGACGAACACATTATGCTTTTATATTGCCTACAGTCCAGGGAAAAATTGGTGTTGTTGCACCAAAAGTTAACAGCTTATAACATTAAAACCAGTGTATAAAAATACTTGAAATTTTTTACAGTGTAATTTTTTTATAGTGTCTATAGCCCTGTGAAAAAGGGGCGTTATTGCCACGCCCTTTTTTGTACCTCCCACACAAAATTCCCAAATCATACCACAATTTAATGTCTCATAACGTTTATACCAGTGCACATAAATGTTTATAAGTCGGCACAGTGCAATGAATTTAAAGTATCTAATGTTCAGCGAAAAAAAAGGTGTATTATATAAACCCCTTCTGGTAACTCCCACACAAATTGACAGAATAATTCGAGTAATATTCAATATTACATTACTCACAAAGTGAGGGTATACCTTAGTCGGTTTACCCGACTGAAACTTTCTTACTTGTTTTATCTATCTCCGGCTAGGTTCGAAGATGGGCCATAATGGTTCACTCCTTCTAGTACTTCCTCCATAAAGGGTTAATATTTAATGAATTATCAATTATTCAATAACATACGTAGTATGTTCAAAAAAAATTGCGAATTTTGTATTTTTTCAAAAAGTATTTATTTATTCCCCTTCAAAGTAATTCCCCTCGGATATAATACACTTCTGCCAAAAGTTTTTTCCAATCCTCGAAGCACTTCAAATAATAATTGTTTGTGACCTTGTTCAGCTCCTCCTTCGATGCCGTCTTTAACTCCTCAATCGTGGCGTAGCGTCGTCCTTTCATGGGCCTTTTCAGTTTTGGGAACAAAAAATAGTCACAGGGGGCTAGGTCAGGGGAATACGGTGGCTGCGGCACCATTACTGTGTTGTTTTTGGCCAAATATTCGCGCACAAGCAACGATGTGTGTGCAGGGGCGCCAGTTTTTGTTCTTCCACAAATCCGGGCGTTTTTGGCGGATTGCTTCGCGCAATTTTCGCATAACTTGCAGGTAATATTCTTTATTGACCGTACTACCCTGGGGCAAGAACTCATAATGCACCACGCCCCTGCAATCAAAGAAAACTGTGAGCTCGGGCGTCCGGCACGCTGTTCGTCCTTAGCATCTTCTCGTCCCTCTAAAAACATTTTGTACCACCGATAAACGTTGCTTTGGTCCAAGGTAGCTTCACCATATGCCACAGTCAACATTCGGAATGCGTCAGCGCACTTTATTTTGTTTTTCACACAAAATTTGATGCAGATTCTTTGATCCATTTTCTGAAATAGATAAAAAGACAAGTTAAAACACATCCAAGCACAACAGCTGTCAAAAATTAACTAAACATTCAAAATGGCCGACCTTGTCAGCATATGTAAGTGACATGAGTACCAACATAACGCTACAAAAATATCAAAAATCAAATACACGTAGCCCGCGGAAATTAAAAATTCGGGATATTTTTTTAAACATACCTCGTATCTTTAGCTCCTAAGCGCCATCCAAAAAATAACATTTGCTTTAATTTCTAAACATTTTTGCTCCAGTATACAGAAAACTAGTGACATTGTGTCCTGACAATCCCATGTTAAATTCATTGGTTTTATTTGGTAAAAATTGTATTTATTACACAATTTTGAACATCTTCCCGATCATAAGATTGGGATTTTTATCACTTCTTTGGTGGTAATATAAGTTAGGTCATATTAAAAATGCCATCCCTATCAGTTGCAATTTGTTTTTTCTATGGCGTTAATAGACCCCACAAAGAAGAGTAGTGTCTCCACTAATTTGGAATCTAGCGGTGAATTGAATCGATCTAGAACTGAATCGATTGTGGCTGCAAAGTCGAGGCATATGCGCCCGACTTTGCAATCGCGGTAACTGGCAAATTCACCAACGTCCTTAGAGACCTAGGACAGAAGCAGTGGTTTAGGAGCTTAAGATCAGACCTTATGTATTGCCAACGTCGTTTTATATTCCTGCAGGAACGCTGTAGGAACACGTAGCAGACTCTCTCCTAAAGTCGTCCACAGGTTACACTTCGTAATACTTGCGCGGTATTGTAGTGTAATGGACGGTGACTGCTAAGCGATCCAACATCAGGCAACTGATACAGGTTCAGAGAAATACCTGCCATCAGCGAAGCTTTAAGGACTACAGCAACAAATGTACTATAATTCATATTCTATCTACTGCCGATTGATATTGTGGCTAGAGAAGATTCAACCAGAACTGCATTAAGATTAAATTGTCCATCATTGTGGAGGTACCAGAACTACAGCCACATGAGGATATCGCAGTGTAGTACAATGGTAACAGATCGAGTGGACTATATACCAAAAGTGTACACCTTCGAGATGAGCTTTGCCACTAAGATACTTGGCAGGGAGAACACCAGGAATTTGGGACTATCACCACTTCTATATAGTTGGTTTGAAACTTGATGAGAAGGTTGCCTTCGGTTAACAATGTAAATAACTTGGTCTTGACATAGTATTTCATAGACTTTCAGATACTTGCAGTGTCTATCAATTAAAAATAATGGCAATGAGGGAAATCGTCAAGTTCATGAGTCGCAAAATGGTAACCAACACTGGCGTCTCCATTTACTCGGACAGCCAGGTTGCCATTAAAAGTTCTGCAGGCTACATCCCTAAATTTACAATCTTAACGAGATAGCTGAGCACTTCCTGGGCTTAGAAATAACTCGGAGAACTGCCAGGCGATAACTTGCTACAAAAAGGGACGACATAACAAATTCTCGAAGAATTTACATAAATTCGTGAGACACTGTCCACATGCAATCTTTGAATCAGGCAATAGGTGGTTTGGCTGTTCAATGAAAGATGGACAGAAACTAGACAAATCTGGCCAAGATATGACCTGAGAAGTAAAATAGAGGAAAAGACTATCTACGATAGTGTCAGTTCTGACGAGACACTGCCTGATCGGGGACACACGCCGGAAGGTTAGATATTGGGTCCAATGTCTTCTGCATGAGTTTTGGTGATGAGTTATTGTTCCGTAACACTGTGCTAGTCCAAAAATGTAACAGAAAGCAGACCCTATGGATATACATATTTCAACATTGCTGACTCAAGTGGTTCTAGACATTTTTCTATGTTAGCTCTTATTTTCGCGATATTCGACCACGAAGATTGAAAGGAAACCAGAGAGGTTACTTATCTCGGAGGTGATTTTGAATTGGAAGACTTCGGAATACAGGCTTCAGTCCAAAGAAAGAAATAAAGGGAACCCTTGGAGAATTAGTTCTATCAAAACAGTCGTCACCGCTTCTCACCCCTTATCCCTAAAAATTACAATAAAATCGTATCATATCATAGACCAATAAGTTATTTGATAAGTCCCAAGGTGGCAGTTCAGCGCCTCCAATGACAAAGGCATGTTTAAGTTACCTGTGGACCGATCTCTGTACCGGTGCATTTTTCCGTGGGTTAATTATACCCTAAACCAGGGTCTCCAAACCTTGATAAAAATCTTCATTTCCTCTTCTCAAAAAAAATTTTAATAGTTCAATAATACTACTTCCATTAAATTTTCAACGTCCATAGGTATTTCAGCTGATTTAAGTTATAGATATACATTATTGCAATTGAATTCTGAAGATGATATACTAGAGATGTCTATCGAAACTGTAGTCAATTCAACCAAGCAATTACAACTCTCTACCAATTTTTGTATTTGTTTCTATTACATTTTTGCAATGGACAGAAAGTAATTGAAACATATGGTCTTAAACCGAATTAATTCTGACTGAATAACAAAAGCACAGACCAACAATAAACAACAACAACACAATTTTATAAATTAAAATTTCGTTTAATCGTATTTTTTTTTTAAATTTCCTCGAAATTGACTATTTTTTTAAAATTTTGTTCAAATTGCATTTTGTTGTAGAAAAATTCGTTGAAATTGCATTTCTCTAAAATATTACATTGGAGTTTAATTTTTCTAAAAAATTTAGAAAAAGATGCAATATCCTACAAAAATTTAAAATTTTAGAAAATTCCTTCAAATACACATATTTCTAGAAAATTCCTACAAATTTGCATTTTTCTAGAAATTTCCTTCAAATGTTCATTTTACTTAAAATAAGTTGTTGATATCTAATTTTTCTATAAAATTTTGTTGAAATTGCATTTTTCTTGAAAATCTTGTTCAAGAAAAATCGTTGAATTACATTTCTCTAAAAAAAATGTTTAAAATTGCATTTATCTACAAGACTTCTTGAAAAAAAGTGGTTTCTAAAAAATTAATTTTAAATTCAATTTTTTCTTGAAAATTTTCGTCCAAATTTAATTTTTTTAGACTATTTCCCGTTAAAAGATTTTAATCCGTTAAGTAGCCATTAGTCGATCTTTAATTCGGTCAGTGGCCAATAATCCTGCCATTGACAATTAATTCTGTCATCGAGCTTTAATTCGCTATCTTTACCCGGTCGATGACCGGATTAAAGGCCGCTGACCGGATTTGTGATTAAAGGTCGATGAGTGGATAAAGAGGCCACTAAACGACTGACTCGTTTAACGAACGACGATGATTAGTGGTCATTGCCAGTATCGTTGTCTTTATTTCTATTAAAAGTCTATGAAGAACATTTATTGACAAAAATTCAATTTCGGAGAAATTTTAAAAAATAGTGTAATTATTATAAACGATATATAAAAAATAAATTTGGAAGAAATTTTCAAGAAATATACAATTTTAAAAATTTAATTCATAATTTAAAAAAAAAAATAAAACATTTTTATTAAAAAGTTATTTTTGACAAAATTATTAAAAAATGTAATTTTGACTAAATTTTCTAGAAAAATTTTATTTTGAAAAATTAAATTTTTAATTGAATTTTGACATAATTTTCAAGAAAAAAAATAAAATTTTTTAGATAAATTTATTTCCGGAAAAATTTTTACAAAAAGTTATCTTTAACAAATTTTCTAGAAAAATGTAAATTTAGAAGAAATTTTCTAGAAATATGCAATTCAACGAAGTTTACAAGAAAAGCTTAATTTTGACATCATTTTCCAAAAAAACTGCATTTTTAGTAAAAATTTATTTTTGACAAAATTTAGGAAAAATTGTTTTATGACTATATTTTATAGAATTGAATATATTTTGAAAAAAAATATTTTTAATTGAATTTTGACATAAACTTCTAGAAAAAACAACGAAATTTTTTAAAAATATAATTTTGACTAAATTTAAGAAAAAAATAATTTGAAAAATTACATTTTTAATAGATTTTTAACGTAATTTACTAGAAAAAAAATAAATTTTTTAATAAAAATTTATTGTCGACAAAAAAACCTACAAAAGTTTTAAAAAAAAATTCTAGAAAATGTAAATTTTAAATAATAGTATAACATCAACAAAATTTTCCAGAAAAAATTAATTTCGAAGAAATGTTGTAGAAATATGCAATTCAGCTAAGTTTACTAGAAAAATTTAATTAAAAAAAAAAATTTAATAAAAATTCATTTTGGACAAAATTTAAAAAAATTTAACTTGACTATATTTGTTGAAAAGTTTAATTTTAATAATTTTCAATTGAAGTTTGACATAATTTTCTAAACAAAAAAATTTATGTTCGACAGCATTTAAAAAAAAAAATTGACTAAATTTTTTAGAAAACCGTAATGTTGAAAAACAAAATTTTCAAAGATATTTTTGATTTCTTTTAAATTTTTTATAAATTTTAAATTTTGCTAAAATTATCTATAGAAAATGCAATTTCCACTAAATTTTCAATAAATTTATAATTTTGATGAGATTTGCAAGATATAAATTTATAGATTTAGGCAAGAATTTCGACAAAAATTTAATTGGTAAATTTTCAAGGACATAATTATAAAGTGTCAACAAAAACAAAAGATATAAATTTATAGATTTAGGCCAGAATTTCGACAAAAATGTAATTGGTAAATTTTCAAGGACATAATTATAAAGTGTCAACAAAAAAATGCAATCAAATTAAATAGGGAAGGGAAAATAAAGAACTTAAAGGTATTCTGCAATGGACTTCCATTGAATATATTTGCTTTGAAATTTAAAAAGAAATAGTGTATATGAGAATAAATTAAAGAATATTTCAAGAAAAGTTTAAAAGTTATGCCTTAAAATAATCTCTTATATTGTATAAAAATTTCACAAATGTCATTAAATTCGATTAATTCATTACTTTTTCGTAAGTCATTCTCAAGTAATGTTTAAACATTTTCAAAAGTCAAAATTCCCAAAAGCATGCCAATTACAATATTTTAAAAATAACATTCATAAAAAATTAGAAAATTTTTATTAAATGTACTCACGCTTCCCTGGGGAGATCGCAATGACCCATGGGCAGCCGAGGCTTCCCGCTTTAAAAGGCCTGCCCTACTAAACCCTTCACACCAAGGAAGATCGTAGCAGATCGAAAAATTTACTAAAAATATTTTTGCGACTTTTTAATTTTTTTAAAAAATACTGAAGAAAAAGCTATAAAGAACACATTGGGCAAAATTTTCAAAATACAATAGGTAATTAGTTATACTCTTATGGATGGGAAAAAGGGCCGTTTGACCAAACTGTCAAAATTCAACACCATCCAACTTGGACAGTCATTAGCCGATTTCGTTGACATTTTGTGCCATAACTACTATCCAATAGGACTAAACTAGATACAAGTTCCATCCCAATCAGAAGACTTTATTTTTTAAAAATTCACTCACTTGTCATGAAATCTCCCTAAATAATTTTTCATTGAAAATCGTCACTTTGGCCCACGTTTTTATGAGGACCTCCGACTAACATCTTGTTGCAATAGGAACCACTGCTTTTCAACAGTGTGGCTGAAATTAAGCAATTTATTTTCATGTTACCAACTTCTTACAACTTTGACTCCTTTCTTTGCCTCCGTAAAATCCAAAAATTTTAACACAATTATTTTTCCGAAATTCATTCACCAATAAAAGTGTTTCTGTTGGTTCACTTCTTCACTCTTCCCATATAAGAAATTCCCTTAATTGAATGTTTTATATATACAATTTCCAATTTTCTTAATTATTCTGTGGAATGCGATCCATGTAGGACTGCGTATAAGATACGGCCCGGTGGATTCTAAAGCTGTTTTTACATATTTTATTTAACTCATGTAGCCTAAAGGGCTGCTAGTTGTCTAAAATGTAATTCCTACGCAAAGAGCTTTTCTCCCATCGTCTACGTAAACATAACATGTAAACATATAATGCAAAGGGAATCTCTCCGCTCATATCCCTACCTTGTTAACGTATTTTTTCCACATGGTCACTTCCTTTAATTAACCTAAAACAGCAATTTCCGTAATGCAAACACTTGTTCTACAATATATATAATTCTGCACACAAAGTAACGGACAAAGAAAACTCTTCAATTACACAATGATATCAAATAGACCACACTTTAGAGCCATCATTAAAGTGATTGAATACATAGAGCAAAACAGAACATAACATTAAACAAATTACAAATCCTTTTTATTCCACTTATTCGTTTTTGTTTTCATCCTTTCTTTTTCGTTCTCTTTCATTGCAGTGCACTCTGCCTTTTGAGCTTCACGTCCAATGTCGAAGGTGAAAAGACACAATTAGCGAAAACAGCAGCGGAAGGAAGCAATCGAAAGGATTCGCCATCGGATATACCATTAAAAACATCGACATCGACGACACAGTCGAACATTTACCGAATTAAAAGATTGAATCTGTCAAAGGATAAACCTAAATTACGCAAACAACAGCGAATAGAAGGACATCAGGTGGAGCATCACCAGCTGCAGCAGCAACAACAACACCACCAGCAGCACCAACAGCAACATACATCACTAATAGAACAGGACACCAATAGCCATTATGCAGATGAATCAAAGGGATTCCTGGACAAAGACACGACGAGAGATACTCGTTTATCCAACAAGGCAAAATCAAAGAAAGTGAAAAGTCTGGGAAAAAATTCTCATGGCTTAAATAAGAAGTTATTAAAGTAAGTACACAAAGGAATTAAATTGCATGATTATCTTTCCGCAAAATACCGATCATATTTTTATATCGTGACCTAAGAGTGAAAAGGCGCAAAGTCCACTTTTTGCCTAAATGTATTTTTTCAATACGAAACGCAAGATAAGATGATAATACAACGATTTGGAAACAAAAAGCCTCAAAAATTATATGTATCTGAATCGCAAAAGCTTCAAGTTCACATTCCAGACATAAAAACATATATGTACATTTTTCACATTCCAGACATATTGTACATGTAAATTTTTAAATATTGGACATAGCGTCTTTACATTCTTAGGCCGCGATATACTATAGAATACTCAGAGGAATTTGATTCCAATAGGAATTTGATTCAATAGGAATTTGATTCCAACGAGTGAGGTATTTTGCGGATTTTCAAACCGATTTCCCGAATTTTTTCTAATTGTTAAAATTAAAAAAATAATATTAATCGACAAGAGCAAAAAAGTTCAAGAAATGTTCGCGGAAAACTGTTTTTTCGTTTCGTTTTGTTTTTGACGATTTGTCCGGAAGGAATGTCTTCTTATTCTACTTATCTTTGGCTGAATCTAAGGACTCACCGTCAAACGAGCATGGTTTTACTTAGGGATTTCAAGAGAGAATTCAAAAAAGTCGCACGGACAAGTTGCAACGTGTAAATTAGATTTAACTATGTTTCTCATCTAAAAAGATTTCTACGGGAATTTGGACCGGTACACAACCAAACGCATGATAGGTCTACTGAAAACAGGGATCGGTTCACAGATCGCCCCTTTTATATGAAAACAACCGGTAGCTTTAACATGGCTTTGTCATTGGAGGTGGTTAATTGAAACCTTGCGACATATGCAAGTACTTGTCTAACAGAATACTATAGCGTGATCCATTTCGAGGTTCCCTACTTTTTTAAAGAAAAAAACATAAAATTCAAATTAAATGGGGAATGTTTATCATCATTTGAAAGAACATTCTTTGGCATTTATTTTTTGAAGATTATGTCTATCAAATGTTGGCCGCAGCTACGTCTCAGATGGTCCATCCGTTGAGTCCAATTTTCGATGACTCGTGGCCAATCGACCGGCCCAAAATGTGAAATTATCTGCTCACCGAAGTGTTCTCTCAATAAATGCATTGATTGATGCGATGTGCGGGAACTGGCACCGTCTTGTTGAAACCAAATGTCGCCGAGATCACGAGCTTCAATTTCAGGCATCAAATAGTCGGTTATCATGGCACGATAATGGTCGCCATTGACGGTTACGTTCTCACCGGCATCATTTTTGAAGAAATATGGACCGATGATTCCACCGGCCCAAAAACCACAGCAAACCGTTGTTTTTTCTGGATGAAGTGGCAGCTCTTGAATCTCTTCAGGTTGCTCTTCGTCCCAAATGCGGCAATTTTGCTTGTTTACATACCCATTGAGCCAGAAATGGGCCTCATCGCTGAACAAAATTTGGCTCGAAAACGTCGAATCTTCTTGGAACATTTCAAGAGCCCATAGAGCGAAGCGATGTCGCTTGGGAAGGTGTGCGGCTTCAGTTCTTGCACAAGCTGTTTTTTGTATGCTTCAATTTAAGATCTCGACGTAAAATGCGCCTAGTCGTTCCATACGTCAGGCCGAGTTGCTGCGAACGGCAGCAACTCGGATCTCTTAGTAGATTACCAGTTGAGTAATCTTAAAGCCCAACTGAACACCTACTTAGTAGTGATAAACCAATTATTTATCTTTTGGTCGTCTATTAAGATTTAGACAACCCAATTCTTCGCCTTTTAAGATGTAGATAACCTAACAGGCCGCCAATTAAGGAGTAGATAACCCAACTAGTCACCTACTAATGAGTAGAAAACGCAACTGAACCCCTACTAAAGAGTAGATAACCCAATATATATATATATGTATTTATTCCCGTTGATCCAATGTGGAGCATAGCGCCATAGATAACCCAATTGGTCGTCTATTAAGATTTAGATAACCCAATTCGTCGTCTATTCTGATGTAGATAACCTAACTGGCTGCCGACTAAGGAGTAGATAGCCCAAGTAGTCACCTACTAAGGAGTAGAAAACGCAACTGAACGCCTACTAAGGGGTAGATAACCCAATTGGTCGTCTATCAAGATTCGATAACTCAATTAGTTGTCTATTAAGATGTAGATAACCCAACTTGCCGCCTACTAAGTAAAAGATAATCCATATGGTAACCTACTAAAAGGTAAAAAGCCCATCTGAACGCCTACTTAGCAGTAGATAATCCAATTGGTCGTCTATTAACCCATTTTCGGCCGCTGTTCGATTAGTCGAACAGCATGTTTCTATATTTCAGTGCGATGTTTTTTCGTTAAGATGAACAAATTGTTTATATATAGAAAATTTTGTTGGCTTTCAAGAAAAATTAATTGCAATAATCCTCCATCGTCTACTTGGAATTTCAAAGGGGGTCCAAAAATACCTTACCTATTTTCTATATGACGTATACATAAGGCATGTTTTCTAAGTGTTCAATTAAACATAATTATAAATATGTATTATCAAATAATACTTTATTCCTTAATATAAATGTCCATTGTAATAAGTAAATGAGTTTTACATAAATATGTATATATTGCCTCTTCAATAGTAGAACGTCTCCCCTTGCTAAACTATAACAGTTAGATAGTTTTTGTCACCGGATTCGAAATTTGTGGGTCATATTTATCCTAGAAAAATACATTTAAATTATTGGTTCGTCAATTTTTGCAAGCCGGCCGAAAATGGGTTAAGACTTCGATAACCCAATTCGTCGTCTATATAGATGTAGATAACCAAATTGGTCGTATATTAAGATGTAGATAACCCAACTGGCCGCCTACTAAGAAGTAGATAACCAAACTGGTCGTCTACTAGAGAGAGCTAACCCAACTAGTCATCTACTAAGGAGATGTAGACAACCCAACTGGCCGCCCACTAAAGAGTAGATAACCCAACAGGCCATTTATTAAGAAGTAACAAACCCAACTGAATGCCTACATAGCGTCCATTCCTTATCAAAACGAACACCTTTTTTGGGTCACCATTCCCGATTTCAAAATAAATTTGCATATCGATTCTCTGGTCAAAATAAAACATTTTATAGTTGGCAAACAAAATACAAAGATTTTTTTCCTGATTTTGTTTAGGACAAATTGGGCTACATGCCTATAAAGAAATTTAAGTTGGTGTCATTAATGTGCAGGATGCAAAATAAAGTTGCATATGCAACTGATGCCTTTAAAAACTTTAAAGTAACCATCATTAATATATGTACTTGAAAGTACAGTTTACGACCTTACAAACGAGACTTCATTTACAAAATTCCGTCCACGCATTTGATTATACTTAACTTCCAAAATAAAGCTTTTCAATATTTTCCCAAAATTTTCAGATGCTTATAACAGCTGAAAAAAATTTTGTTTTTTTCTCACAAACTACAAAATGATTCATTTCCATAGTAAAACGCATACTCGTACACCAATTTTCTAGACAATCGGGAATGGAAATCGACCAGATTTATTTTGGAAAAATCGGACGTTACTATATAGTACCAAACTAGTAATATAATAAAGAAGTAAAAAACCTAACTGAATACCTACTTAGGAGTAGATAATCCAATTGGTCGTCAACTAAGGAATAGATAGCCTAACTGGAACTCTAAGCAGTAGGTAAACCAACTAGTATTTTATTACGTATTATTATTAGTTTTATTAGTAGATAGCCCAACCTGTCATGTATTATAGAATATATAACCGAATTTGTCATTTATTAAGGATAGATACCCTAAAAAGCAGTACATTTCTGAAATAGTCGTATGGTGACACACCACATTCAGCACTCTAGTTTGGTATATTTAAACCTAACTAACACAGTACAACATTTTTCAGCTCATTGATTTGGGACTCAATTCTGAGAATTGGACGTAAAAGTAGTCCCAATAATACGAACTTCTGCCTCATTCGTTTAGTCAAGTTGGCTCAATTAATAATTTAATGGCTATACGAATTTTTTTGCTCAAGGTGGGTTTTTAGCACTTTTTCGATATTTTTTCTCGGTAACGTACTGAAGCAAAGTTGTAGATATCGAATAGGAGAAAAAAATGCGGAACAAAAATCCCAAAAAGTTAACTGATTATAGCCTTAATGTCAGTTCAGCCAAATACTTGAAATTTTGTTCAGTGTAATGCTTTTATAGTACATAGAGTCCAGTGAAAAGTGGGCGTTATTGGCACACCCCAATAAGATAACAGGTTATAACTTAATACTAGTGCATACAAATTCTTGAAATTTTGTACAGTGTAATGTTTTTAAATATACTATTATATATATATTTTCCCGTGTTTTCTAAGAGGAACATAGGTCTGTTCGGTTTCATTAATCGTGTGGAGTTTAAGGCAGGCGGGTTATTAGTCCACTGCGTCCGATTCTGGTGCCAGTAGTGCTGGCTAAGTTTACAGAGATACGTTTAGTAAACTATTCTGCTAAGCTGATATTGTGATTATACCGCCCATGGTCGGTCGACAGAGGCTCGCTTGGGGAAACAGGGAATAACAAGTCTATTCCCTCTATAATGCCTATATTTCTTATTCGAATCTTTTGTAGTTCCACACATAATAATAGTTTATCTGCGCCTGTAAGGAATTACCTAAAACATTTTATGTCAGAGCCTACAAGTCCTACCCCTTCTAGTGTTTATTGATATTACGGCTAGAGAAGTTACTAACAGAGCGGCATTAAGAATAAATTTCCTATAAATGTGGAGGTACAAAAACTACGACCAAATGAGGATATCACATTGTACTGTACTGGTAACCGACCGAGTGGACTGTAAACCAACGGTGTACTCCTTCGAGAGGAACCTTAGAACTAAGATACCTGACAGAGAGGAATGGGTTGGCAGAAGACCATAAAATAAAAACTATTTGCTCTTCTATATACATGGTTCAACGCTTGATGAGAAGGTTGACTTCGGACTACACTGCAAAGAAACTAGTATTGATATATAGACTATCAGGTACTTGCAGTGTCTATCAAGTGGAAATAATGACAATAAGAGAAGTCAGAAAAAAAACTCGGTCTGCCAGACTGCCACTTAATCTCCGGAGACGACATCCCCAAATTTACAAACAGCCCTCGACTACCGCAGATTTCTTGACGAGATGGCAGAGCAGTTAAACATGTACCTACTATGGGTTCCTGAGCATACAGATATTCCGGGGACCTGAACATGCTAGGAAAGGCACGACATTACAAATTAAAGTAGAATTTGCATACTCGTATACATTCAAGTTTTGGCTTACGCAAAGTTTGCTCAAAGACAGTTGGACAGAAATCAACACCTTTCGGGTACTTAGACAAGTGTGGCTAAGATACGACCTAAAAAGGTGAAAATATATCCTCGTACTATAGAGGACAAGACTGTCTGCATTAGCGTCAGTTCTGGCGGGACACTGCCGGTTAGGCAAAAACGTCAGCAGGTTGGGAATTTAGTCCAATGACTTCTGCAGAAGTGGATAGCTTTGAGCATCTGCTTTACTACTATCCCGCATTGAGTAAACAACGTCTGGGTATAATGGGGTCGGCCTTTTTAGCAAGTTTGACAGATCTTGCCGGTGCCGATATTCATATTATTGATAACTTTGCCCATCAAGCTGGTAGATTTCAATGAGGAACATTTAAACCCGGTAGTACTAGGAACCTTAATATGTCTATGAGACACACAATGATACCTTTTTATACAAAAACTAAATTGCTGATAACTTTAAATACTAGAAATTTTGTGCAGTGTACTGTTTATGCAGTACCTAAGTGAAAATTGTGCGATATTGCCACTCCACTGTTGGTACCTGCCACACAAACTAGACATATTTGTCGGTCCCACACAACTTGATAGATTTATTAGAACACAACTTTCCCATAACTGCTGCAGCAAACTGTCTTCGACTGTTGCAGATCTCTTAACGAGATTACTGAACGGTTTAATATTCATCTAATTTGGATGCAGATCACATAGTTGCAAACTGCAAAGCAGTTGAACTTGCAAGACTAGGAACTTCATTACATCTTCCATGGGAGTTGGAATAATAGGACATATCTCTAGCGGCCTACAAGTTCTTCTTGTGAGTAGCACCCTCAAGGCAATACAAGACAGGTGGTTACTAGTCAGGAACTGTGTACATTCCAGGCTGATTTTACCAAAAAAAACTCAAAACGTACCAACGCCCTGTTATCGTTATCGGACGTCTCATTTATTGTGTATGTCATGAGGGACCATTGTCTTATTGGATCGCTTGCAGAGAATAGCATTGATAATTTAAATTTGCAGAAGCTACGATGACGAAGAGGAGTAGGAATCAATAGAGCACCGTCGGGTTGTTATAAGTTTGTTTGAGGCAGACGCTATACATCCACTGAGAGGTCCTGTAACTTCCCCCTGTATAGTAAAGAGGATCCCAAATTTTTACCTTTATTACAATCTAATAACTGTTCTACAAGCATGACAAAGCTTTGTCGCAATCGGTAGTCTGGTTAAGAAGCAACGGAATTATTTCCTTCTTTAATTCTTCTTCCCGATGCGGCACAGGCAGGGTATTTCCATTATAAATCAGTATAAAACTTCAATTAATACATCGCTATTTATTGTTGAACATTATTCAATCACAAATAATTTACTGTCATTTTACAATACGTATTATTCAAACATATTGAAATCAATTAGTAAATGTCTATTATTGAAATGATAAAGCCAATTGTTTTACAAAGAACATTGGCTTCTTCTGTTGCTACATTCCCATGCAATCATAATTTCGGTTCAGGCCTCTGGTGAACTCAAATTGTTTTTGTGAGATACCAGACTAAAATATTCATTAATCATTCCATAGTTTTTTCTAAATCAGCAATGTTCACATCCACTAATGTGTCGTGTTACCCTTAAAGCAAAATACTCGTACTTCAGTCAGTCAAGAGTGGCATCATTAAGAATTCCCATAACAAACAGTAATTTAGATGAGCTTTTGGTGTTTCATAACAATTAATTATGTTGTTCTTCTTTGACTGTTTAAAGTATTTCAGAAATATTATTTTCTTTGGGAATGATTCTAAAGTATGTGAATTCATTGTTATGAATTATAGAATTTCTTAAAGAGGAGTTTTGATGAGTTATCTATACTCGAATACTCGTGTATAAAAACAAGTAAGAACATTTTAGTAGTGAACCCTCACTTTGTGCGTCATGGAATATGTGGGAGCCAGAAAGGTGGAAACATTTTGCTTATTCTTTGTCAGTCTGTAGTCATTGCCAAACATGACTAAAATACAGAATATGAAAACATTTAGATGATTGCCACTGAAGTTTTGGGGAAGTTGTGTTCGAATGAATCTGTCAATTTGTATGAGGGGGTATCTGAAGGGGCTTGAAAGACATTGCTCTGTACCTAATTGTAATTGTTTATGACACTGGTATTAAAGTTATGAGTCTTTTAATTTTGGTATGATGCGGCCATTTTGTGTGGGAGGTACCAAAAGTGGCGTGGAAATGATGTACCTTTTTACCAGACTGTAGCTACTATAAAAGCATTGCACTCCACAAAGTTTCAAGTATTTATATGTGCTAATAGTATTAAAGTTATAAGCAGTTAACATTTTATACAAAATGGTCCTTTTGTGTGGGAGGTAACAAAAGGCGCGGGGCAAATTCGCCCATTTTCTAGTGATAGCGTGGGATAAATTATTACTATATGTTAAATGACAGATGATTCGCATAGTATGAAAGTTATTAGAGAATCAATATTGCCATCAAGTACAGTTATAGGTCCGCATATTGTCTCTTTTATATGAAAACAAACAGTAATTTTATTATGTCTTGTCAGTGGAGGTGATGAATTGTCACCCTGTGATTAATCATATTATAGGTCTGAAAGAAAACCTACAGCATCTTCAACCAGCATCATACGTCACTTATGAAATCTTTTACATTCTTAATACTAAATCGTCAATCTTCGAAAACTGGTACTACATTTAGGTTAGAGTGACAGTCGGAGTTATCAGCTCACATAGACCAATTGAAGTCCCTAGTGCTACCACAAACCCAGTTGTCCCTCATCGGAACCAGCCTGTTTGATACACAAATTATCTGTTAGAAGTCCTAGAAAGGCAGACCCCAGTACATCCAGACGTCGTTTACTCAATGCGGAATAGTAACAAATGCTCTCCACTTCCTCTTCATCACCATAGCTTCTGCAGAAGTCATTGGACTCAATTCTCAACTTCCTGGCGTGTTCTCCAATCAGACATTGTCCCGTTATAACAGACACTAACGTAGACAGTTATTTCCTCTATAGTGTAGTTTGACCTTCTTATATTGCATCTTGGTCAGATTTTCTTCGCTACCCTTCAGATGTTAATTACTATCAGGACCAGGATATGTTTAAGTTGGAGTGTTTTTTTCCAGCGAATATCGGTACCGGCTGGATCTATCAGACTTTCTAGAAAAGCAGACCCCAGTATATCCCGACATCGTTTACTCAATGCGGGACAGTCAATAAGAAGGTGCTCAATGCTCTTCTCTTTTTCCTCATCATTACAGCTTCTGCAGAAGCCATTGAACTCAATTCCCAACCTTCTGACGTGTTCGCCGATCATGCAATGTCCCGTCAGAACCGGCACTAACGTAGACAGTTTTTTCCTCTCTACTTGTCTGATACTTGACTCAGACTTGTCTAGCTATCCAACATGTGTCGATTTCTGTCTAATCTCTCATTCGATTGTCTGACTACCTCTTGCCTAAGCAAAAGTCGGGTAGTTTTGTTCCGCATTTTTTCTCCTATTCAATATGTACATGTTTGCTTAAGACACAAAATAAATATTCCGTACGGTATACCGAGATATAACCGTGTTAAAATATGGAAAAATGGCTAAAAGTCCACCTTGAGCAAAAAAAATCGTATGGCCATTAAATTATTAAGTGAGTGAACTTGACTAAACGAATTATGCAGAAGTTCTTATACTTTCACATCCATTTCTCAGAATTGAGTCCCAAAATCATGTGTTGTACTGTGTATTTTAAACTGTTCAGCCATCTCGTTAAGAGGTATGCAGCAGTCGAGGTCTATTTGTGAATTTAGGGATCTGGCCTCTAGAGAATTGATGGCAGCCGGACTATCCGAGTAAATGACAACGCCAGTGTTGGTCATTATGTATGTTGTGACTCGGGCACTTCGCGACTTCCCTTACTGCTCGATAGACACACCAATTAGCTGGTAGTCTGTGAGCTATATCAAGACTAAGTTCTTTGAAGGGTAATCCGAAGCCAACCTTCTTACCAAGCTTCGAAACATCAATATAGAAGTGTAGATTGTTTATATTTCCCGGTATTCTGCCAACCCATTCCATTGTTGGGGGTATCTTAATGGCAAAATTCCTCTTGAGGGTGTACACCGCTGATATCTGGTCTACTCAGACGGTTTCCATTGCACTACAATGTTATGTCCTCATGGGACCGCAGTTCTTGCACCTCCACATTGATAGACAATTTAAACTTAAAGATGCTCTGGTTGCAAATTCTCTGACCTCAGAGAATAGAACTTGTAGAGACCCTGTCGATGTAGTTCATAAAGATCCGCAAAAGCTTGCGCAGGCAGTAGTTCCCTTAACCTTCATTAGGTGCCTGGTGATAAATCGCATATAAGTCGCCGTCCACCACACAACAATGTCATACAATAAATTGTATTGTCGAACTATTGCGAAGTATATCCATTAAACGATTTAGTAGTAGAGATCGCCCAGAGAAATAAGGCGACGTTGAACTGTCCTACCATTTCCAATACATTAAGTCTGAAGGAAAATTTCCTATAAAGGAATATACCTAGAAATGTTGCACTTTCAGAAAATCGTCCAGTGGGAGATTTAGCAGTAGAGATCTCCCAACGAGTACCTACAGATTTTCTACAGGAATATAAGGCGACGTTGAGTTTTTCTTCCATTTCCTATGCATTAAGTGGTGTCAGTAATTGGGTAAAGTTAAGGATGGGCGGCTGACTGGTTCTCCGCAACCGTATTCCGGTGCTAGGGTTGCCAGCTGAGCTTCTGAACCGACATTTAGCAAAGGGTTTTATATGGTGGCGTCACAAATTCGCCACATTGCCACAGGGATCACGGGCATCCCAGAATTTGGTGAGACAGTGGTGCAAATGACTGCTCTCTGAGTCTCTTCTCCTGCAGCCCGTCGCTAACATTAGCTACAGCTTTTCAGCGGCATCCATGAGGTACCACGAGGAGGCCACAGCGTATACCGTGGGTCAGCGGACTGACCTGTGAGTCGGCTTGAAATGTCTGACTAAGGATTGCTGGTGTGAGTTGGCTTATGCATTCCCTTGCCCACCAAGATCATTTTACTTCCTATTAAAGAGAACCAATTCTGTCTTCCCATCTAGAAAATTTAATGATAACCACTTGTAGAATGTCTCTTAGGACGTTAGGGGATTTCTCAAGTACTGCGATAGCAACGTCGTCCGCTTAAGGTACGATCTTACAGCCACAACGTTCTACATCGAACACGATTTCATTCACCACTAGATTCCAAATTAGTGGAGATAGTACCTCCTCCCTGTGGAGTCCATCTGTTTACATACGTTGTTAGAGTTGTGGCCCCGCCTTTTGCTGTTATGCGTCTTTTGGCAAGCAAAATCTGAGTTAGTCTAATAAAGCTTTAGTCCACCCTTAGATGTGACTGCGCTGCAATTACCGCATCTGAGTAAATTTTGTTGAATACCCCTTCAATATCAAGAATGACTACCATAGTGAATTCCTTAAAATGTAGGGACGATTCGATTCGAGCTCTCCACTTAATGCAGGGCCGATTCTTTAGACTTACCACTGCTGTAAGCATGTTGGTTTCCCGTCAAGAGTTTTGTGTACAGGTTTTCTCTAATGAAAGAACCTAAAAGCCATTCCAGACCTTTCAATAGAAAGAAGGATAGGCTAATTGGTCTGAAGTCGTTTGGCCGGGTGTGTGATATATTTCCTGCTTTGGGTATGAATACCACTTTGGGATCCCTACCAAGGTTGGGGATATACGAGTGCTTAATGCAGCCTTCATATATCTTCTCCAGCCTGGGGATGATTCGATAGGATCACAGCTGTTAATCGTCCAACTTAGCCGTTTGTATTCCTCACGCTTTCTTGTTGGTACTGCTCTTTCTCGAGTTCTGCCGGTGTTTCAGATACTGCTCATGTTTTTGTCAAGTTGCTGACCTCATCCTGCAGGACCACTACACATAGTTTAGCAGATGGACTAGGTGATTCGATAGGATCACAAATGTTAATCGCCCAACTTAGGCCGGATTTATCGTTTAACAATTTAGCGACGTTTGTATTCCTCTCGCTTTCTTGTTGGTACTGCTGTTTCTTGAGTTCTGTCGGGTTTACCCGGTAAATATTTGTCGAGCAGTACTTTGAGCGACTGCTCGCTGTTTTTCTCCAGTTGTTATCCTCGTCCTGCAGATAACCCAAAGTACATGGTGTTGTGGATTGTACCTTCCCATATTACCTTCCCATATTCACTTCTCCACAGATTTTTCCCACTTCCCAAGAATGTCTTTGTGCTTTCCTAAGCACCATATTATAGATTTTGATTTGATCTTTGCAGTCATCCTAGTCTATAGTGACCACAGTAGATTTGACTTTGTGGAATAGCTTGTTGCTGGTTTCTTTCCTAGCCTTAAGCTCAAAAGTCCACATTTGGGTTTGGCTTTTCCCTTCCACCTTGGTTTTGGACAAGCTTATTTAAGGAAAGTATTGAAGGATGTGGTCGACTAGATTATCCAGATGGACTTTGTTATACGGTTCAAATAAAAGTTTTGAATTGAGTCGGTTTACTAGACTGAGAGCTTCTTACTTGTTCCCATAGTTCATATACTGTATACATATTTTAATTAAATATTTTTAATTAAATTTTGTTTAGTATAAAGCCAAACTAACTAAACTCAATAACAATTGATCAATTTGTGGAAACACAAAACTTTTGAAAAATATTTTTAATTAAGCTAATGAAAACCTTCTCATTGAATCGTGTCATATTTCACTACACGATCGATCGATGGTCATTGCAAGTAAATTTTAATAAAGTCATGGTCAGTCGTGAGCGTTTAGATGAAAAACATGTTTGCATAATAAATTAGACAGATGGGAAAGAAGAACCCTCTATTCCCTGGCCAAGTGTGACTACTCTATGAAGATATTCATGATCGTGTGCAAGACTTGATCATGATCAAAATTTAGTCATCTTCCTAGAGAATGAAAAATATACATAAAGGTTCATTGGCAGCAGAACATGTTAATTTTAATATTGGTTTATTAAATTCAATATCACTGCAGAAGAAAAATCACTCGGCAGCAAAATCATGATTCATGTTTAGTATGAAGTCGTTCATCCTTAGTATGTAAATGGAAGAAACCTTTACGAACCTGCACTCACTAATCACGTTTCTTTATATTCGTTAATAGAAAAATTTGCAAATTTTTCAATTTTCTCATTTGTTTCATATTGTGTGTGTGTCTGTCTCTCTGTCTGTCTTTCAGCAAATTGGGCTTCACAAAAGTCAAGGCACCCAACAGTCATAACCGGAAACGCTTGGCCATTGAATCACGACGTCATGCCTCACCCGATGACTCACACATGTTCATTATAAAATTACCG
This sequence comes from Eudasyphora cyanicolor, assembly GCA_963930755.1. NCBI lineage: Eukaryota > Metazoa > Arthropoda > Insecta > Diptera > Muscidae > Eudasyphora > Eudasyphora cyanicolor. Next base: position 194,932,002 of record OZ005734.1, read on the forward strand.
CCAAATATGTACTATTACACAAATCCCAAGCCCTCGTCTGGCAGTGGATCTCCCAATGCCATAACATCCGCCGCATCCTCCTCGTCGTTCTCCTCCATGTCGGATGTGAAGAGCAGCTCCTCGAAACTACAACAGGAACAGTCGCAGTTACAAATGCAACACTTACTAAAGGATGATTCAACAAAGGACGCTAACGGAAAAAAGGTAAACGAGTTTCTATTTTCTATTCTATAATTATACATTCCTTATAAGAAAGATTTTTTGCTCGTTCCAACGGAAAAGTAGAAAGATAAACCGAAAAGCAGTAAAACTCCTAAAAAACTGTTCGGTGTTGTCCGTTTGAGAATTTTTCAACTGAGCAGCTAAGCAATTAACCCATTAAGGGTGTCGTTGTCTTTATAAGGGAAATAACATTGGGTATTATTAACTGAACTGGGACAATCACCTGGTTCAGGACCTTTGGCAGACAGACGAATTACAATGACAGATCACTTATGTTTGTATATATACATTTTTCTTAACTCCAACGTAAGATGAGGGAACACTAAATTTCTTCGGCTTCTACAAATATAATTTCTCAAAACTGTATATCTCTCTGCGTGCCGTTAAATAAGAGGGTGACCTGTCATGATAAAAGGTTCAGAGAACTGCCTGCCTATGCATAAGCGGAGCATTGAGGACTATAGCGACTGATTCTCTACAAGCCCTACCCATAGACGGTCCATTGATATTGCGGCGAGAGATGTTGCTACCAGAGCGGTATGTCCAGTTAACTGTCTCTCAATGTGATGTTACACGAACTACGGCCACATGAGGATATTGCAATGCAGTGCTATGGTAACCGACCGATTGGACTATATACCAGCAGTGTAAACCTCCGGGAAGAACTTTACCACTAAGATGTTTGTCAGAGAGGAATGGCTTAGCAGAACACCAGGAGACAGAAAACATCTCCAGTTCTACACAGATGGCTCGAAGCTTGTTGATAAGATTAGCTTAGGAGTGCACAGTAAAGAGCTCAGTCTTGATATAGGTCATAGACTGAATACCAGATACCTGTAGTTTCTATTAAGCCGAAATAATGGCAAATAAGGGTCGCCAAGTGGCAGAGTCGAAATGTAGTGACCAACACTGACGTTGTCATTTACTCGGACAGTCAGGCTACCACATACCTAACTATAAAAACAGTCTTCGACTGCTGCAGATAGCTTAACGAGATGGTTGAACAGTTTAACATACACCTCATATTGGTGCCTGGGCATAGGGATATCCCGGGAACTGCAAAGCCGATGAACTTGCTAGGAAAGAATTTGCATACATTGGTGCGCCACTATCCACGTACAAGCTTTGGCTTCGGCAAGAGACAATCAGGCAGTCCAACGAAAGATGGACATAAATCGGTACAAAATAAATAAATAATAATTACAAATTCTCGAAGAATTTGCATATATTTGTGCGCCACTATCCACGTGCAAGCTTTGGCTTAGGCAAGAGGCAATCAGGCAGTCCAACGAAAGATGGACATAAATCGGTACAAAATAAATAAATATCTCCTCGCACTAGAGAGGCAAATATTGTTTACGTTAGTATCAGTTCTCACGGGACACTGCTTGATCGGCGAACACGCCAAAAGTTGGGTATTGACTCCAATGACTTCTGCAGAAGCTGTGGAGATGAGGAAGAAGTTGAGAGCATTGAGCACTTGCTATGCGACTGCCCCGCTTTGAGTAAACGACGACTGGACATACTGGGGTCGGCCTTTCTAGGCAGCCTAACAGATCTTTCCAGTACCGATATTCGTACTATCGAGAAATTTGTATATCAAAACAGATTGGTTTCGATGAGGGACATTTCAGCCCGTGGTAACCTAGGGACCTAAACTGGTCTATGTGAGCTTGTAAAAAAATACGGCTGCCACCCTAACCTAAACCTTGATGATAAGGTTGGCTTCGGAGTGCACTGTAAAGAACTCCGTCTTTATATAGCTCATATACTACCAGATACCTGCAGTGTCTATCAGTCAGGCTGCCATGAATTCTATGGAGACCACATCCCTAAATTCACAAACATAGGTACCTGTATATAGGGATAGACCGAGAACTGCAAAGATGATGAATATGCTAGGGGAGGGATGACATTACAAATTCTCGAAGAATCTGCATATATTGGTGCGCCATTGTTCATATTCAACCTTTGGCTTAGTCAAGGGACAATCAGACCGTCCAATGAAAGATGGATATAAATCGGCATCTGTAGGGTAGCTAGGAAAATCTAGCCAAGATATGAACTGAGAAGTTCAAAATGTCTCCCCGCACTTGAGAGGAAAATACTGTCTATGTCTGTGTCAGTTCAGACGGGACACTGTCTGATCTGCGAACACGCCAGAGGGTTAGGTATTGAGTATAATGGCTTCTGTATGACATGTGTCGATGAGGAAGATGCGGAGAGCATTGAGCACCTGCTTTCCTACTGTCTCTCATTAAATAAACGACGTCTGGGTATATTGGGGTCATCCATTCTAGGATGTCTAACAGATATTTCCGATACCGATATTCGTACTGTTTATGAAACAGGCTGGCTTCGATGATCTGTGCCCGTGGTATCACTAGGGACCTACATACATTGGTCTATGTGACCTGACAAAGCTGGCGGCCACCGTAACCGAAAAATAAACGCTAGTGTATTAGATTGACGGCAGAGTTCACGCTACATGCGATCCTTTAATATTGCCCTAAAAAGTGCTTGTGTTTTCTTATACTATCGCTCCAAACATGTCAGAGTAGAGCGAAACTTGAAGCGATGAAGCAGGTTGTGAAATGATTTGTATTGTATTTCACTGCTGCGAGAACTCTACCGTCACCTCTTACATTTATCTACACTACTTGCAGCAGCATATGTTATTGGAGTATGTTGTTGACCGATCGAGCTGTATTTGGTCCAGCAAATCGTTCGCACCTGTCGATGTCGTCTACCTTAAATTTGGCTTCCCTAACTCATTAGAAGAGTTCTGATCTTGTTTGCGTACCGCGACAGAACCTTTTCACAGATTGCCAAGAGTAAGGCTAAGCTGTTTTTTGTTGACTCTTTGATGATTGTCCACCCGTTCATGGGAGCATCGGAGTTCTGTACTTTTAGCTACTGTAAAACCAGTTACGCTGGCGTTAATTTATTTCGAGGACCCAAATTCTGGCGCTGAATCTCCGAGAATACCTGGTTGGGGTTAGTATCAGACTAATCCTTGTAAAACATTTGTTCAGAAATTTCTTAGAGAATCCGTCCATTCGAACATACTAAATTCATGACATGTCACTGGAATTGTAGCATGGTATCGTATAGTCTCTATTAGAGTCTTCCGTCAATAGCACTGCGAATTTAAGTGTGTGGCACACCACTCCAATGAAAAGGGTAAAAGCTTGCCCCTTTTTTGTTTTATACCTATCTAAAAGAACACTTTATACGTAGAAGAAGATGGTTACAGAGTGTTGACCTTTTTCCGCTTTGTGGGGTTTAACATTCTCTACCTGAGATCTTGAGCGACTCTGAGTGAGGTGGATCTGATTTATAGGCTTCCACTTCTCGTATCCCTACGACCTACTGGTATTTCACTCGGTCTTCCTCGTTCTGCCCGTGAGCAGTACCGCTGGCTGTTTTTTTAAATATTTTCCCAAGTGATGTACTGGTTCAGCATTTGTGTTTTGAAAATCTGAATGTTAGCTGCACTATTCACATTCGCGACTGTTATTGCGACTGTTTGGGTATCGGATTACTGTGACCAGGGTCCACAATGCTAACGAGTGAGGATTTCCGTTTTTTGACTGGGCGCGAGAACCTCTACTTCCGAAGAATTGCCCGACAATTCAAGTCTTTATTGGTTCCATGAGTGTGTTGTAAGGGGATGACCCATCGTACGCAGGAATGGCTTATATAGACTATACAGGGTCTCCCATATTCGACGGACCCATCTGGCAACGCCATAACTTTTGACAGAGATGTCAGATCGCTTAATGACATACCGCGTTTGAAGCGTCAGTCCAAGCAGATTTTTACCATGGAACAATACACGCCACGCGAGCGCTCTGAAATAGTTGAAATTTACATTCAACAGAAGAAGTCAAGTCAACGTGCTTTTAAAATATTAAAAAATGTGAGAAGTGCGCCTTCTAAGAACACCATTATGCGTTTATACGAAAAATTTTCGACTGGTGAGGCTCTTTCTAATCCGAAGAGGCCAAATAAAAGTCGACCAAGGCGATCGCCCGAGAATATCGCTGCCGTTCGAGCCAGTGTTGAGAGGTCCCCAAGAACATCCCAAAAACGCCGTTCTCAGCAGTTGGGCATGGCTCGGTCCACTTTACAACGGATTATTCGCGTTGATTTGCATTTGTTCCCGTACAAAATTCAATTGACGCAAAGATTGTTGCCTGCGGACAAGCCTCGTCGATTGGAATGGGCCCAACGAGTCCGTGGGTCCGTCGAATATGGGCAACCCTGTACTAAACAAAGTCATTGGTTAGCCCCGAAGAGTTACAAAAGACGAAACGAAAAACAGCGTATATTTGTGTCACGCAGCTTTGTAATATGTTTACAGGATCTCATTCCGCATTGGCGTCGAATGGGAATCTTTGTACAATTACTTATTGAACAATTAATCCACGAGAGGTGGCTTAATGTTGCTAAACATGATTTGCTGAGCTGTAATAATGTAAGTCCTGCAGTATACATTTGAAAGAAAAATTATTCTCAAATTTCTCCTAGACTTTACGATCAATTCGAAACTCGCCGATGTATTTCACTTCAAATTTAAAGCCATTTATTTATAAGCCGTCAGAAATCATATTGGGTTATGTTAGATTAATAGATTTCTGACTGGTAAGCACCTGGCATTTGTTATCATAAGGGCACTATCTCTTAAGAAGAGCTTGGCATTTCCCCTTATTCCAGTTCGCCGTGAAGCATGAAAGGTAGTTCCCAGCCATGTAAGCTCATTTGCTCTACAGTTCACTGGAAAGTTCCCGGCACCCACTACAAGTAGATTGTGAACTACTCAAATATCTCGTTAAAAGATCTGCGGCAAGAATACAGTAATACAAAATAAAGGATCCAGGGATTTATTCCAACTGAATATGTATTTATTCCAACCTTTGCCAGAACGTTTTATCTCAGCCATCCTGCTAACTGCAGTGACCAGGAAGACTCCGAGACTGACTCATACAGAGTGCACCCTTGAGAACACGTTGCTAGGAAAGTTTCGACAATACAAATTCTTGAAGAATTTGCATATATCGATGCGCTACAAGCAAGCTGGAGCTTAGGCAACGGATAGTCAAGGTATCCAATGAGAGATGAAGATCTATAGGATATTTCGACAAATCTGGCCACGATACGACTTGAGAAGGCAAAATATTTCCTGGCACTAGAGCGGAAAACTATCATCGTCTGGGTATACTGAGTCTGCATTTCTAGGAAGTCTGTCAGATCTGACAGGTAGCGATATTCGTATAATTGATATCTTTGTGTATACAACGGATTGGCTCCGATGAGGGACAACTTGGCGGTGGCATTAGGGACCGCAGTTGGTCTATGGTAACTCTGGCTGGCACTCTACTGTAAGATGCTCAGTAAATTACAGTAGGTGGACTTTTCGAATGCCGTTTACCAAACAATGTGTATGGCTTTAAAATGATGTCACTGAGAGTACTTTAGTTTTTATTGTTCCCTAACAGGTACTTTCACATCGTCTGCAGATGCGACAACCTTCTCCAACGAAAACAGAATACTGTTCATGGCGAGTTTCAAAAGTAGTAGATAGAATATAACCTCGCCGATGGGTTACTCTACAAAGGAATCATTTGACCCGAGTCTAGCCGAGAGAGCTTTGTAAGAGTGTGCAACTTATCATCTAACTTCCACTTTCCCGTGATTTGTGTCTAAACCAGACAAATTGTCGCCCAGACAGTAGGTTAGGTTGAAAAGGAGGAGACGCTTCAACGTCTTATATCCATGGTCGTACAATTAATCCAGTAATTCGGTCTGTTGGGCGTGCCTTATTTATGATCTTCTTAAAACGCCACGAGTAATTGAAAATCGATAATGGTTACGAATTCCCACAGTATCTTCCAGTCATGCCCACCGAGATGAGTCAGATCTGTTAATGTGTCGGAGCCGAACTATCGGCATCTCGCATTTGCGAAAGTTGAACATTGGCACATATAGTGATCCATCGTTTAGAGGCCTTCCCTGCATGCCCTGCATTCGTCGCTATCTGCTTGTCCTATGTAGAGCAGAGGTGCTTGTAAGCTTAAGTGTCCTGTTAGAACACTCATCAACATACTAGTTTCAGTAGATTTTTTGTTTTATTCTTATTTGGGTCCCGCCACAGAATATTCGTAGATTCTCCCACAGTTTCGCTATACCACATCAATTCGTGAGCCATCACTGCCCAGTGTATCAACTCAACCTTCGTGGCCTCGAAAGGTTTCGAGTATTCTAAGTTTACTACTCGAAGTTCTCCTGCTCGTTTCCAATAACTCCGATGTGACCAAAAGTTACGCAGCCGTCCATGAGAACACGGTTCTGCACGTAACCTTTTTGGATAAAATTGCTTTGATTGTCATTTGGCTATCTGAACATATTAACATTTTTATTCTTTGTGGAGTTGCTAAGCCAATTCAAACAATCAGTGATTGCTCGAACTTCCGCTTTAAATACAGTATTAGTTCTGGGAGGCGGAAGTAAAGTTGGACTCCTGGTTCCTCAATAAAACGTTCCAGACCCGTCCCTCCTCCCAGCTTCGATCCATCAGTGTAGCAGCTGGTCCCCACTGGCACATGAGCTAGTGTTCCGTTCTCCCAGGAGGTTCTGCCTGGCACAAAAGACTCACAGGTACCTACAAATCGTACTTCAGGAAAGCGGTCGGAAATTTCCGTTGATTGAATGTGACCAACTAGAGATTCTAAAATCTTCTGATGTTACGACTTGTGGTCTCGATTAACTCATTCACCCATCACTTGTAGACGTCTTGCTGTGAGGGCTGCCTTTATACGGATGTCGATTGGTTGGATGTTCTGTATAGTCTCAGCATATACGGTGACCTTTTTGCAGATTGTAAGTAGCCTCCGGTATACATTCATTCTGCGATAACTGTAGATCAATCGCTCCAAAGTCTTGGATGAGGGTGGATGACAATGGTCTGTGGTCCTTCGGTCCCATTTAGGAAGACTTCGCTGATCTAAGTAGAAAGACTTAGCCTCGCTCCTCTTTGGGGATAGAATTTCCCCGGCAATGCCTGTCGGCTCAACTTCAACAGCAAATCCTGTTGATGGCTCAGTCATTGAATTACCAGGAATTTTTACCTTCACATGTGTATTCTTAACCTAGAGGCTTCAGAAGTTTCTTTCACATTACTGATAAAGTCAATCCAGGATTAGTTTTAAGTCTTTCCCACTAAACCCTTAGTATTCTCTGAGTTCTGCTTAATAGTAGTTCCTGTTCTGTTGTGCTGTTGTAGACTTTTCCCTGCTAAGAAGCTTCCTACAGCACTTCCTAAGATTAACTAACTCTAAAGAGCAACAGGGACGTAGCTGTGTGCTCTTAATTAACTAAAAGATCCTACAACGAAACGTTGATGATTCGAGAATATTTATTTACCTATGGCACCTACAGGTTATTTATTTCCTCCCCAAAATAAGTGTTTACGCCATCGACGTTATTCCATGGAAGTCGTTGGAAATGGGTTAATCTACATATTTGCCCCATCCTGTTAGATTTCCCAAAACTAAGACGCATTTCATTCCGTTTGTTGACGTTTGTTTGTTTGTGTGGCTTTGTGTCTGCGCATCAAGTTCACAGATAAACATCAAGAAGACCAGTTCAATGCCAGTCAGTCAGGAACAACTTGGAGAGGAAACAGCCGCTGCAAACATCGGCCATCATCAGCAAGTAAACTGCCGAGAAAAGTGTGCTGGCACTCGCAACTCGAACAAATTGCAAACACACGTTTCTGGTGTTGTTTTGCAAATGTTGCCAATACTATTGTATACGATCCCATCCCATCGCTACTCATCTCGTACCGTGTCCCCCATCACTTCTCCTAAATATCAAGCACATTCACAGCGTCCAACTTCTACGACATTCATTGTCTACAACTACTCTATCTTAGATCCGAGTGATGGTAAGTAACACTATTTTGCGCAGTCGCTCTAAGATTTCCAAGATCGTATTTTGGTGTTTTTAAGTTGAATGTAAACTCGTGAGAATTTCTGAATTGCTTGGGTCTGGACTGCTCTGGATGATGGGTATTGTCAGTCTGTCCGTCCGTTCGTCCATCTAGCCGGTTGGCTGATGTGGCTGCTGCTGACACATATAATCTTTTTTGTGTTTCCACGGTCGTTGGTTGTATCGTTCTGTATTCAATTGTCTTTGGAGTTGGAGTACACGGCGGCGAACGTTCGTTCACACTTCAGTTTGGGAGGGTATCCAGTTGGAAACTGCGAATTAAATACGGCAGTTGGTAGTAGTGCGAGTATCACTGGAGATGCCACAGATATAATGATGACGATCCAATGTGAAATGTTACACGGCTGTTTAACGTAAATATGACAATGCCGCCATAGTGTTTGGTGCAGTGCAACGGGTGTCTCTTTCGATGATAATTGGAAAACGTTTAGAAAGATCTGCCAATGATACGAGTAGTTGGTTAATAAAATGCCATTTCTTTTCGTGTAAATTATCTTAGATTTTATGTGCTGCGTGATACAAATTCCTATCATATTTTGGAGTTATGATACAGCATTAGATAATCATGTAAATGATCAGCATGGACAATGTAGATAGGTATCAGAAGTTAGCCTTTAGCAGATTAGTATTCGAGACAGTGCAGAAATGGTTAAAAATTGTTTTAAATTCAAAATATTGCATTTTCTCGGACACTATTTGGGGTTGATATTAACTTACAATAAAGGTGTGCTCAGTTGGCCCTTAGGAAGAATAATTGCATAGCATCTAAAAAATATTCCTCTACAAGGTTAGTAGTATTCGAGACAGGACAGAAATGATGATAGCCTTTTGGTATGAAGTATTGTATTTTGTGGGATATATTTTGGGAAATTCTAGCTGATGCTAATTGAAAATGCATAGACATACCTTTAGTATTCGGTTAGTATTCGAGACTTCGTTTCGTCATATATCCGTTTATCCTGGAAACCTTATGTTATTTTTCATCATATTCAATGTTGTCCAGATGTTAGTTTTCATTTTTCTACTAGTCGTAGGGAATGGATATTATTTGAGTTTACCGTTACTATTCTCCATTAGAAACGCTGCATTACTATTAATAGATCGTCGTTCGTGTTATGTCTACTTTTCTATTTCTTCTTGCCTTAAGCATTCAGATGTTATTGTAGTGTTTAGTGCGTCCGGATGATGAGTTTGTTTAACTCGAATTTATGATGAAAATATTAAATGTTGATGTTAATTTGTTTTCCAGTCCTATGACTGGGAATCGAACCCAGCACCTTTGGAATCCATGTGTAGCGCACTATCAACTGCACCACGAAGACCACGTCCTACCAGGAGGCATATGCGAGTATCTTAAATGAATTGTATCTACACGGAGGAAAATCGTAATTTTTGATATGTTTGAATTGAAAGAAAATATATTTGGAAACGATTTTTTTAAATATTATGTATTTGTTAACAAATACATATTATTTGAAAATCAAAAAATGTAGTTTGGAACGCATATATTGATATATTAGAACAAAATATATTTGCGAACTGACTTTCACAAATAAAATATGTGTTTACACACAAACAAAGTTTTTGTTTAAGATGTTTTCCAAATATATTTTATTTAAAAAGATTTTTAAAACTTTGCTGACTTATTCGAATTTTAGTTAGTTTTTCCTAGTTTTCTTGTTAATCTTTATAGCTAAAAATGGCTTAATTTATAAATATTCCAATTCATCACCTTTTGTCAATCCACCAATGCAATTTATATTTACAAACATATACATAAATTTTACAAACATATAAAATTTATAAAAAAAATTGCTCTTTGAACATCTGAAAAACAGAAAACTTGGCTTTATGTTAAGTCATTCATACATTGCAAAAAAAAAATATATATACAAATTAATCTTTGTTTCGGAAATACTAGTTCCATATAAAAAAATATTTGAATGGGAGCATATTTTTGTTTAAAACATTATCCTCCCAAACATATAATATTTGTGTGTGTCAAATATTATATATCTGGAGTGTACCCTAAACATATGTATATTTCAAGCCGAATATGTTTGGGGCAATATACTACAGAAGCGATTTTTTTTTCAGCGTGTAGAGAAACACCTCAGGAAGCTGTACTCTCTTCTTACTTTGGAACCTAGCCATGAACAGTATTCTGCTATATTTGGCGAGATAGATGAAGAGGGTGGAGGAAAATGGACTTGGAGAAAGTACAAGCAAACCCGACTTGATTTTCTTCAGCAGCAAGTACAAAACAGCACCAGGTGTACAAACCTTATCTTTAAGGGGATCATACAGTAGTCTGTGTGCGGAAGTCCCATTCGTGGGACAAACCAGCCTACTATGCAGTATCCGGTTTGGATTCCTGTTCCTTGCCTCTTTTCTTATTAATAGTCGTCTGCACAGCTCTTGTAATTCGACAGTTTTTTTATTTATTGACTCCTTGACCTTATTTCCATATCATTCGTAGTTCGATAAATGGTGTGTGTACGATTAGGGTTTCTTGTGCGTTCAGTCTTTTTGAACTCATGCCCAGGTACGTCGATGTGACTCCATAACATATCGATTTTATTATTTTTGAGTTTAAGGGGGCGCTATGTCTCCTCTGTTATGTAATATCTCCATGAATAAGATTCTGCTTTCTCTGAAGAATATGAGTGTTACTGTTAGTGTCTAAGTTTTAAAGTACTCTTAGAGACATCTTACAGTAGGTCCTTCATACCAGCGCAAGATGGGCGTCTGATTATGCTATTGGTGTGAACTAGTTACATTCTGTATGATACATAAGGGGTATTGGAATTCCCTTCTCTAAAAATATAAAATAATTTGGTATTTTAATAGACAGGAAGTCGAACTTCAAACCAAACATTCAAAAAAGCCCACTGCCGCTACTAGGGCGGTCCCAAAACTAGAAGACCTGACGGTGGCGGTGGTGATTTGAAAAATAATTACTTTCGTGAAAAGTCCCAAAATAAAAAGACATGAATATAAATGGCGATAGTTGTTTAAAAAAATACTTTCGTGGAAAGTGGCAACCTTCTAAAAAATATGTTTCAAGTTACAAGGCTTCAAGATGTTTAGTTTTTTTTGAGCACTCAAAAATTTAACTATCTCAGTGAATTTGTTAACATAGAAAAAATTTGTCACCGATATGTAAAATATTGGGCGGCAGATTTTAAACGGGGCTGTACGAGCTGCCAATACGAACACAGTAGTGATGGACCAATTGACGTGTCCACGCCACAAATGGTTAAAAATCCACAAAATTGTATTAGATGCCCGTCGGATGAAGGTTGATGAAAAGTTGATGATGAGAAATCTGTGCGCAAGATGGGTGCCACGTTTGCTCACAATCAAGACAATGCACCAGTTTACACATCCACTATTGCGATGGCCAAAATCAATGAATTTAAGTTCGAATTGTTTCAGCACGCACCTTCACGGAGGGAGTAAAAAACAGGAAACAAAATATGTTTGGGATCGAAATTTAAATAAAATATACTTTGGTGCACATATTTTATATTTACATACCGGAAAAAAAGTTTGAATATCTCTCTTATCAATGTTCTTTTTTTCGGAGTTTTGGTGCAAATTATCTTTAAAAACGGGAAATATTTAAATCGGCTACAGAATTTGTTTTCCTACCTATAGGAAAAAAGTAATTTTTCCCAAATATAATATGTTTCTAGAAAATATACTACAGAAGCGATTTTTTTTCTTAGGGTTGTTCGTCAGATTTAACTCCCTCGGATTATTTTTGTTTCCAAACTTGAAAAAATGGATCGGCGGAAAAATATTTGGCAGCAATGAAGAGATGGAGATTCAGGCTATTTTCAGGAACTAGACAGTTCATACTATAAACAGGGTATCGGAGCTATTGAAAATCATTGGCAAAAGTGTATTGAGCTAAAAGGGGATTATTTTGAGAAATAAAGAAAAAAATTCCCCAATTTCTTGTGTTTTCTTTGTTAGGTCAAAGGCAGAGAACTTCGAGACATAAACTTGGAAAATTGGAAACCTTTCGAAACCACGAAGGATGAGTTGAAACACTGTGCAGTGATGGCTCACGGAACTGTGTGGAATAGCGCAATAGTAGGAGCAACTGCAAAGATACTGTGGGGTGACCCAAATGAAAAGAAAAAAAGAAGTTTTCTGAAACTACCCAAGATCGAGATTAGTAAGATGGTAACGGGACACTCAAGCTTAAAAGCACATTTCCACCGCATAGGACTAGCAGAAAACGACGAATGCAAGGCATGCAGGGAAAACATCGAAACGATGGAACATTTTCTGCGTCACTGTCCGGCTTTCAAACATACAAAATCCCAATATTTCGGGTCCGACATATTACCAGACTTGACTCATCTCAGAACACATGACTGGAAGATACTGAGAAAATTCGTGTCTAGTACAGATTTTTTGTAACTCGTGAGATATAAAACAAGTAAGAAAGTTTCAGTCGGGTAAACCGACTAAGGTATACCCTCACTTTGTGAGTAATGTAATATTGAATATTACACAAATTATTCTGTAAATTTTTGTGGGAGGTACCAGAAGGGGTTTAAGAAATACACCTATATTTCTCTGAACAGTAGAGACATTAAATACATTGCACTGTGCCGAATTGTAACCGTTTATATGGACTGGTATATTAACGTTGAGATATTAAATTGTGGTATAATTTCGCCATTTTGTGTGGGAGGTACAAAAAGGAGCGTGGTGATAACGCTCATTTTTCACTGGACTATAGGCATTATAAAAGCATTACACTGTACAAAATTTCAAGTAATTGTATACACTGATATTAATCTTATAAACTGTTAACTTTTGGTGCAAAATGGTACCTTTGTGGGAGAGGTACCAAAAGGGGCGTGACAATAACGCCCATTTTTCAATGGACTGTAGGCACTATAAAAACATTACGCTGTACAAAATTTCAAGTATTTTTATACACTGGAATTAATGTTATAAACTGTTAACTTTTGGTGCAAAATGGTGCATTTGTGTGGGAGGTGCCAAAAGGGGCGCGGCAATAACGCCCACTTTTCACTGGACTGTAGGCACTATAAAAACATTACACTGTACAACATTTCAAGTATGTCTAAACACTGGTATTAATGTTATAAGCTTTTGACTTTTAGTGCAAAATGGTGCATTTCTGTGGGACGTACCAATAGGGGCGTGGCAATTTCGCCCATTTTCCTCGAGTTGATAGCGACTAACAAACTAATACTATGTGTGGAATTTCAGAAGATTCGAATACGTATAATAGCAGTTATTAAAGAATCAATATTTCACAACATTTTAACCCTTTGTGGGGGAGGTACCAGAAGGAGTGGAGCAATATGGCCCATCTTAGCCGGAGATAGAACAAAATATTACCACATACGAAATTTGAAGTCAATCGGTTACTCCTTTCGACAGTTATCGTGCGCACCAGCCAGCAGACAGACAGACAGACAGACAGACGGACGGACATTGCTCATTCGACTTAAAATGACCAAAAACGAATTTCCGCCGAACATACATGGGGTCTTAGGTCACTCCTTCGATGTGTTACACTTTTTTCCGTAGCAAATGATATATACCCTCGTCACACTAAAGTGAGGGTATAAAGATCAAAAATAAGGAGCGCACAACAGGCCGAACCACTCACTTAAGTGTATGTCCATGGATATGAGACGTTTAAACGTCTCCTCTCTTCAACCTTACCTAACCTAACCTTGTTAGGTCGGCTAATTTGAGACAGCCCTCGTATATATCTGTAAAAGGGACAATAGGAAAACGCTGGGCCTGAAAACGCGTATAGTTTATTGGTGGTATTATGCAGTTGTCAGACCGATAATAAGTTTAGGTTAGGTTGGCGGCCAGCTCTGCCAGCTCACATAGATCAATGCAGGTCCCTAGTGATACCACGAGCACAGATGCCCCTCATCAAAACCAACCTATTTGATAAACAAAGTTAATGTACGAATATCGGTACCGGACGTCGTTTACTTAATGAGAGATAGTAGCAAAGCAGATGTTCAATGTTATCCACTTCTTCGTCATCACCACAGCTCCTATAGAAGTCATTGCACATTTTAACCTTCTCATTTAGTAGCTACCTACAGGTTGCTCTAGCTACGCTACAGGGGCCGATTTCTGTCCATCTTTCATTAGACTGATTGCATCTGCCTAAGCCAAAGCTTGCATGTGGGACGGTGGCGCTCCAATATATGCAAATTTTGTTGGTCACTACGTTACGACTCAGCCACTTACCGATTCCCTTATTACCATTATTTCAGCATGATAGATACTACAGGTAATATTGTACGGCGTTGTTCTATAATACTGTATGATACTGTCCTTTGGTGGACTGCTCTAAAGAAATCCATACGCAGTCCACATAGATTTAGATTTTTAAGGATGGTAGGTTCCCTTCAAAAATCTTGTCTACTGCTGTATATTCATATGGCGTGGATTTCTTCCTGAAAAGCCGTTCAATATATTGATAGATTAAAAATTTCATAATACTTTGATTTACTCTCCTAAAAAACTATCTGTTTCGATTTAGCTTCTTTTGGAATGGAAGTATTGTGATTTCATCCTCTGTGATGGCAGAGCCTGCCGGCCCTTCCTCTCTACTGGGTACACGTATCTTGAAGGTTTTAGTCTGGTTCATTCTTGGTGCTATATAGTCTGAGACTTTTTTATCCATCTCTAAGTATCTAGCGATTTCAAGATGGATCTGTTGCCGTGCATGTTGTTCTTCAATAAGTCAGGTTCCCTGAGCCAGAGAACAAATTTAGCTGCGCAGTTCCTAAAGTAGTCCATCTATGGGTTGGACATTGAACATCGCTCCCAGTCCATCCTGGGTGGTCAAATTTATTGCTTCTGAAAAAATACTGATGTCTACTCTTACTATTCTGATGTCTACTATTCTCATGTATATTCCTTTAATTTGAATTCAAGTGGATGCAATTAATGTGTCGTTTTGAAAATCATAATCTATGATGAACATCTTTGAAGATAATCATATCTAAGCATTTTATCACATCAGAATGACTTCCACCATAGTACAATGGCTCTGAGTGCAGTTTAAGAAAATAAGTCAAAAATTACACGTTCTATGCTCATTTGCAAATAGCCAACAATTTTATTTTATGATACTGAGTCAAGCAACAATCATTGTAATAATGTCTAATTGATATGGAGGCAATAAAACAACATTTTTATGATCATAATTATGATCGTTGGAATGAGTATATGTGTCCCCACCTGCTGGGCCCTGCAGGACCATCAATGAAAACAATTTCAAAGGTAGTAAACATTTTAAATAAGTACAATACTTAAAATGCAAAAAATAATAATATTTAGTAAACAATCTTGCAATTAATTAAATTATTTAAAGCTTGACTGGGAAATGTACAAATATTGAATTTAAATTGTCTCTGACTCGAAATCAACTCCGCCGTCTTTAATATTTTTTGAGTGTACGAACTCTGTGAAATTAGATTTTTTTCATGTTCACCCATCTTTCTATCCGTTACTGTTTCTAGCCTTTTTAATTCTACTTTAAGAAACATTTGCATACCTAACTGCCTGCTATTTTGAACATTAGATCGAAGTAATAAATCAAATTTAATTGAAATATTAATTAAATTCAAATCATAATTAAATTTGAAATATGATTTATTGCACCGTCTAACCGGCTCTTTGCACTTAGTTAACAATCTAATAAAAATATCGTAATAGAAAAAATCCTGTTGAGACTTGTGAAAAATCCAATTATAAACCATAGATAGTAACATCAAATACGTATATATATATCTGCCACCGAAAGCTTTTGGGTTATTTCGAACCCACGGTGGCAGTAGGTATTTGTTTGTTGCCTGCGTCCCTGAACTAAGAGAGAACTCACATAAGTTTTACGAACGTTTCTATTTTTAGATATCAGTTTTCTAAAAACTACCATAAATAATACCCCTGGAACTCATTTGAAAACTACAACAGCTCCTTATCCAGTGAGCTGGGCAGTGTAAAGTGCAGCAAAAAGTGAAAAAAAATACAGAGCGACAACAGCTCCAGCTCCAACTCCATGATCCACAAGATTGTAGCCACCAACAAACAACTCTTCTGTGGAAGTGTCATGGTGTTGAGCAGTCAGTCGTCGTCTCCCAGTCACTCCAATGGTTGTTGGGGAGCATGCGTGCGTGCGTGCGTGCCCAGTCGTTGTGCATTTAAAATATGTTTCCTTATCCACTAAAGTCCAAGTCTATAACATCCAGCACCAGCACCAGAACCACCACCACCATAATCAACAAGTCTTCGTCTGAAATGAATCCAGCAAACGTAGAACATCCACCGACTCCAACATTTATGGCCAGATAGCGATAATTGAATCCATGAAAAATAAAAATAAAACAAAAATATTAATATTCAAGGCTACTGCCATTTCATGATCTGCCATTTTTCTTTTTCATTAACGATCAAGTTCCATCTGTGGCTGATACGTACTGGGATACTTGGAGTTTGTTTGCGCTCCAACCAACCGCCGCCCTACAAATCATTTGGTCAAATGAAGTGGCAAGATCTGAAAATCACCAGATCATTAATGCTAAAGGGGTCGAGGGCTGGGAGGTGATACCAGCATATAGTGCATAGAGTCCATAGTAGTGTTGTGTGTGTGTACCTTAGAAAACAGTACTCCGTCAGGAAATTAGGACAAACAGAAACAAACATTCTCCTACTTTAAAATATTCAGCACCAAAAATGTCATAAACCTTAAAAGAATGACATTTCGTACTTAAAATTACCAAAACGCCCTTGTTAAGTAATAGGACAATTTCCTTAATATTAAGTATATTGTCTTAATTTTATGTACTAGGACAATGTTCTTAATATTAGTTCAATTTACTTCATTTTAAGTACTAACTGACCTTATTGTACACCCAGGAAAATAATTGGTTGGAATTCGATTGTAACAATAAAAAAATAGTACTAGCAACAAAAAGTATTTTGCCTGCACCGTCTGTCGGTTGTATTTATAAATAAATAGTTGAAACAACAATAATAACATGGATACGATCAAATGAAAATGCTTGCAACTAAATCGATGGCTGTATCAATCGAATTAAGATTGTTTTTTCATTGACATTCGGTTAATTGTGGTAACCAACTTTAAATTTTCGTTATAGTACCATATGATCGATTTTTGGTTGCGACAACCAATGTTTTATTCTTGACAACAGAAATTGTATCAATAGACCAAAGATTATTATTGCAACGAATAATTGGTTACTACAACAGAAAAAATATTAATAATATTAATAATCGTTTATTGGTTATCCGAACCATTTCCCAAAAGCACAAGTGAAAGCACAAGTTAAGCTATATTTGCATAAAAGTTTTGTGTTTCTTTTTCGTGTCCTAAAATGTATGTCAAATATTTCCACATCTCATAATAGTGATGAATTTGTAATATGGGATTTTTAATTTTGTTATGAATTGTTTTGGTTTTTGTTCAATAAATAAAATAAAAATTAATGAAAACTGTTTTTAATTAATTGTCGGTAGTATATGACTGACAAACTGTCAGAACAACCAATTTTTTAAAACAGTTGGTTGTGGGAACTACAACAGATAATTGTAGCCACCATTTTCGTAGTTAGCGCAACCAAATGGGATTGTTGTGAACATGGAAGCAGAAGTATTACACAACCAAAATATTGGTTGTCCTGATGGAATCGCATGATAGTAGACAGAACTACCAAAATACGGTTGGCAAATAATTCGGTTGAGGCAACCAAACTGTATTCTGTGTGTAATAATTAGGACGTCTTTGGTGCCAAATCTTTAACAATATTTTTTTCTGTACATCAACTTTTCGAGCATATACCTTGGACATTATCTATATCAGGACTTCCCAACCCTTTCAATCTCACGGATCCCCACAACCGTGAAAAAACCTTCATTTTCCATACACAAAAATTACACAATACAACACATGATTTTGGGACTCAATTCTGGGAATTGGACGTGAAAGTAGCCCCAAAAATAAGAACTTCTGTCGTTCGTTTAGTCAAGTTGGCTCGATAAATAATAAAATGGCCATACAAATTTTTTTTCTCAAGTAGGATTTTTACCGCTTTTTCTATATTTTAACACGGTTATATCTCTGAAGCTTATGTCTAAAGCAAAGGTGTAGATATTTAATACGAGTAGGAGAAAAAAATGCGGAACAAACCAACTCGAAAATAGTGCATCCAGTGCCTCAAAAACGCAAAGTGCCAATTTTTCACCATTTCTTCCCCATTTTTCAACATTTGCTGATTCCACAAATATTCTGTTTTTTTCGCTAAAGTTCCGATTCATATAACAGTCATTCTTAGACGGAATAAATTTTGTTTCTATGCTGGAAACAAAATTTAGAACATATCCATCCTCGTTGAAGTTGATGCTTGGGGTTTAACGCGTTCGTTGGCACTTGTTGAATGACAAAAATCAATCAATGAAAACCTATAAATACTACGTATTTTAAATATATTACTGGCAGGTACTTATCGTCCTTTATGACTTTGTTTAATACAATAAAATTTCGTTTAAATGGTATTTTTTTTTTTAAATTGTAATTGATTTGCATTATTCTGCAAATTTTCGATAAAATTGCATTCTTTTAGAAAATTTCATTGAAATTACATTTCTCTAAAAAATTTCAATTTTATAAAAAATCTTGACATTCCATTTTTTACAAAAAGGTCAGAATTTGTAATATTAACCTATTTTATTTTTGCCTAAAAACTTTATAAAATGTTGCTAAATGGAAAAACAAAATAACGGTATTTTTTCAAAAAAAAAATTTTCAAAGGTTTTTTGGGGATTGAAATTTTTTAAAACTTGAGAAATAAGCATTTTTGGGTTTTACAAAATTTGTAAATAATAACGGGCTATTTTTATCGACTTATTTTAATAATAATCGATTTTTTTCAAATCTACACAGAATATGCACCAGACTCTCACAAATTCCAAACAGTAATTGGATATTTGAGGACTCAATATTTGTAAAAGTTATGAACGAAATACTGCTCTGTTTCTTCACATATGAATTTTAATATCCCCTTATATAAAAGTTTTAAATTAAAGATTTTAACAAAAAATTCGAAAAAAAAATTTACTACTTGAAAAAAATACGTTACGTTATGATACGGTCCGTTATGATCTCTTTCAAACGATGCAACTTTATGATCTCTTACCATTTAGCAACTTTTTATAAACCTTTTACGCAAAAATAAAATAGTTTAATATTAAAAATTCTGACTCATATGACTAATAAAATTAAATTTCGTTTAGTTTATATAGTATTTTTGTCTTGAAAATTTTGTCGAAATTTCATTAAAAACTCTTAGAAATTCATTTTTCTAGAAAATTTAATGAAAATTGCAATTTTGTAGAATATTTCAAAATAACTTAAATTTTCTAAAAAAAATTCTTGACATTGTACTTTTTTTGAAAATCCCTTCAAATTTCCATTTTTTTAGAAAATTTCTTCAAATTTCTTGTTTTCTATTAAATTTTTCGTAGAGACCTAAAATGCATTTTTCTCAATGTTTTTAATATTTGAAATCCCCATAAAATTTTGGATTTTTTTCAAAAAATAAATGATAGCTATATGTTATTTTGCCATTTAGCAACTTTTTATAAACCTTTTAGGCAAAAAAATGGTTTAATATTAAAAATTCTGACTCATATGACTAATAAAATTAAATTTCGTTTAGTTTATATTGTATTTTTGTCTTGAAAATTTTGTCGAAATTTCATTTTTCTGCAAAATTCTGTTGATTTTGCTTTCTTTTAGAAATGCATTTTTCTAGAAAATTTAATAAAAATTGCAATTTTATAGAATATTTCAAAATAACTAATATTTTCTAAAAAAAATTCTTGACATTACATTTTTTTTGAAAATCCCTTCAAATTTCCATTTTTTTAAAAAAATTCTTCAAATTTCTTGTTTTCTAAAAATTTGTTGAAATCAAAAATTTTCTAGAAAACTTAATGAAAATTGCAATTTTGTAGAATATTTCAAAATGACTTAAATTTTCTAAAAAAAAATCTTGACATTGCAGTTTTTTGGAAAATACCTTCAAATTTTAATTTTTCTAGAAAATTTTTTTAAATATCTATTTTCCTAAAAATGTTGTTAAAATCAAATTTTTATAAAATTTTTTTTATTCGTAATTATTTAAAGCTTTAATTTAACAAAAAATTTTCCCCATTGATTTTTACAGATTTATAAATTTTCACAGAATAAGTGACAGCGTCTCACAAGTCCAAACCAGTATTTGAATTTTTGGGGACTCAATATTTGTAAAAGTTATGGACCATAAAATTTTGGAAAATAAAATTTCACAGAATAAATGAACGATATCTTATTTTACCATTTATCAACCTTTAAAGCAAAAATAAGATATATATAGATTAATATTAAAAACCCATATGACAAATAAAATAAAATTTCGTTTAAATTGTATTTTTTCGTGAAAATGTCATCTAAATTGAAATTTTCTGCAAAATTTTGTTGAAAATGCATTCTTTTGGGAAATGTCATTAAAATGCATTTCTCTAAAAACTTACAATGGAATTACATTTTCTACAAAATTTTATGAAAATTATGAATTTGCATTTCTCTAAAAACTTACGATGGAATTACATTTTCTACAATTTCATTGATTTCAGCAACATTTTCTAGAAAATTTTATGGAAATTGCAATTTTATAAAAAATTTCATCTTAATTAAATTTTCTACAAAAATGTTCGAAATGTTTTTTTTAGAAAATTCCTTGAAATTTGCATTTTTCTAGAAAATTTCTTTTGTATATTTCTAAAAATTTTGTTAATACCAAACTTACTACAAAATTTCGTTAAAATTAAATTTTTTAGAAAAATTTTCGAAAGCTCATTTTTCTTCAAAATTTTGTTAAAATTGCATTTCTCTACAAAATTTCTTGAAATATTTTTTTTTATATTTTTTTAAAGTTTTGTTGAAATTTCAATTGTCGATGAACTGATTAGTGGCCGCTGCCCGGATAAAGTTCGTTGACTTCCATTTCTAAGGAATTGTTTATAAAAATGCAACTTCCACTAAATTTACAATAAAAATGCAATTTTGATGAAATTTTCAATAAATCAATTGAAATAATTTTTTTTTAAATTTTTTTGAAAGTTTTGTTGGAATTTCAATTGTCGATGAACAGATTAAGGGCCTCCTGATTATTGGCCGCTGTCCGGATAAAGTTCGTTGACTTTATTAAAGGCCGATGGAGGAAATTTTCTTTAAAAATTCCATTTCGAAGGAATTGTTTATAAAAATGTAACTTCTACTAAATTTGCAATAAAAATGAAATTTTTATGAAATTTTCATAAGAATATGTATACATAATAATTAATATTAGGGAAGACTTTCTAGAAAAATACAATTTTTAAACGTGCAATTGGATGCAAGTTCTATGAAATTTTACAAACTTTTTAAGTGAAAATAAAATTCGTAGGATATTAAAAATTCTAACCTTGACTTAAAAAATAAAATTTCGTTCAAATTGTATGTTTTCTTTAACACTTCATCGAAATTGATATGTTCTGCAAAATTTTGTTTGAAATTGCATTTGTCTAAAAAATTACGTTGGAATTCCATGTTTCTACAAAATTTTGTTGAAATTACATTTTTCTAGAAAATCAAATGAAAAGTGCATTTTTATATAATTTTTTTTTTATAATTATATTTTTCTACAAATTTAGGTTTTTTTAAGAAATTCCTTAAAATTAGTATTATTGTCAAAAATTCCTTTAAATTTATATTTTTAAAAATGTTGTTGACATCAAATTTTTCTAAGGAATTTCGTTAAAATTATCTTTTTTGAAAATTTGGTAAAAATTGGGGTTTTTTTGCAAAATTTTGTCAAAGTTAAATTTTTCAAATTTACAATTCCATACATTTTCGGTTATTTTCTCTTTCAAACTACGTAAGCTTTGTACATAAATATCGGTTCAGCCGTTCAAGTGCAAAAATTTTGTAAAAACCAAAAATTGCATTTCTCTAGAAATTTTAATGAAAATTACAATTTTATAGAAAATTTCATCATAATTAATTTTTTCTACAAAAATGCTTAAAATTGTATTTATATTTAGAAAATTCTTTCAAATTAACATTTTTGTAAAAAACGCCTTCAAATTTGTATTTTTCTAAAATTTTTGTTGATATATAAATAAAATTTCTTTTAAATTGCATTTTTGAAAATATCGTCGATATTGCCTTATTCTGCAAAATTTTGTTGAAATTGCATTGTTCTGCAAAGTTTTGTTAAAATTGCATTTCCCTACAAAATTTCTGGAAATTAAATATTTTCTAGAAAATTTTCTTGAAATTTCCAAACTTGATGAGCAGGTTAAAGTCTCCTGAACGGATTTAAGATCAATGAGTTGTTTAAAAGACGATGACTCCTGATTAGTGGCCACTGCCCGGAGAATGTTCAAACTAGTCAAATTAGATAGGGTCAGAATTTTTAATATTAGCCTATGAAATTTATTTTTGCCTAAAAACTTTATAAAAAGTTGCTAAATGGAAAAATAAAACATCGCTGTCATTTTTCTTTTGAAAAAATTGTTTACAAAATTTTATGGCGATTTAAAATTGAAAAAAAAAAACAAAAATGCATTTTTGGTTTTTATGAAATTTGTAATTGCTATTGAACGGCTGAACCGATTTTTACAAAGTTTACGTCGTTTGAAAGAGAACATAGCAGAGCATTTTTTTTTAAATCTCATTTTCAAATCTTAGCGTTATCTTATTTTACCATTTAGCTACTTTTTATAAAGTTTTTAGGCAAAAATAAATTTCATAGGCTAATATTAAAAATTCTGACCCCCATCTAATTTGATTACTTTGTCTCGGATTTTGCAGGGTTAAGTCCCGCTCTAGAAAAGTTTGACGAAATATGATTTTATTGAAAATAAAATTGCAATTGATTGATAGGTTAATATTTAAAATTCTTACTTATGACTAATGAAATAAAATTTCGTTCAAATTGTATTTAGTTAGAAATTTTATTCTTTTCGAAAATGTCATTTAAATTATATTTTCTTTCAAACGACACTTTGTAAAAGTCGATTCAGCCAAAGAGAAATATAATATAAGAAGACATTCCTTAAGGCCGAAACGTCAGAATCTATCAGTTACGAACGAATATGAATGAATTGTAACCCGCGAACATAGCTTGAACTTTTTTTGCACTTCTTGATTAATATTAATTTTTTAATTGTGAGTGTTACAAAAAATTCATGAAAATTGGTCTGGAAATCCGCGAAAAACCTCACTCGTTGAAATCAATTTCCTATTCGTTCGTAACTGACAATTACTCGCTACAGGAAGAAATGTCTTCTTAAATTATATTGTTTTTGTATTCAGCCATTCAAAAGCAATTTCCAAAAATGAAATTTTCTATAAAACCTAATTAAAATTGGAATTTTATAGAAAATTTCATCATCCGATTTGACTTTTTGAGCAATTTCAACGATATCCTACAAAATATGGCAAAAAAATCCTTTTTTTTTTGGAGAAAATATTAATAATTTTTAAATAGGAGCTTCATAAAAACATCCGAACATTGTTATATTTTTATGATTTTATTGTAGTCTGATCGGTCATGAATAAAATTCCGAAGAAAATCGATGCATATTTTAAAACGTATTTGCTAATTTAGCAAGGTTTTATCTACAAAAATGTATTATCGATGTAAAACAAACAAAAGCAAACTTTAGAATTTAAGATTGGATATTTTGGCGTTTTTTGGTGTCTACCATCAGAAAATTTGCATTAAAACAGAAGCCAAAGAAAAAAATTTTGTTTTTGTCGAACGGTGCTATTGATTTTAGTCTGATCACTTATTGATTTATTGTGTTTCGGTTCGTTTCTAAGTTAGGTAAGAGTTGCAGCTGGAATTAGGAACTGACATAGAAGAATTGAGCTCCATAGTGCTACCACGGGTCTGATGCCCCATATCGGAACCATCCTGTTTGATATACATAGTTATGAATAATAAGAATATCGGTACAGTTCAGATTTGTCAGACTTTCTAGGAAGACCGACTCCAGAATATCAATAAGTCGTTTACTCAAAGCAGTTGTTCAATGCTCTCCACTTCATCCTTATCCCCACAGATTGTGTAAATTTATATCTATCTCTCATTTGCCTGACTGCCTTTTGCCTAAAACAATTTAATTTAATGAATTTAGGGATGTAGCGTGGAAAGACTTGATGGCAGAATTTAAAGTTTCGAACGATCTGTATAGAAGTGCACATAGTTACTATTTCCAGTGTGGTATCCTCATGTGACCGTAATTCTTGTAGCTTCATATTGATAGACAGGTAAATCTTAATGAAGCTCTGGTTGCAACGTCTCTAGCCGCAAAATCAATCGGCCGTAGATAGTGGGGCTTAGAAACTCTATCGCTGTAGTCCTTAAAGGTACGCTGATGCTCAGCAAGGCAGTTCTGTGAGCCTTCATTAGTTGGCTCGTTGGTTGGTATTAGTTAATTGGTTGGGAACGGATCGTTAACAGTCGCCGTTCACCACATTACAATGCCGATTTTAGGAGAGAGTTTCCAACGTGCCCCTACAAGGCAACGTCCTAAGAGACATTTCCTACCCGTTCCAATACATTGTCTGAAAGATAATTTCCTCCCTAGGATTATACCTAGAATTTTTGTTCTTTCAGAAAATACTAGCTGGTTCAATTTTGGCAAGGAGGGTCCACATGTGAATCCTATACTTTCTAGTAAGAGATACAATTACGTCTTGTTTGGATTAACGCACATCCCCCTGCTACTGGACAATCTAGCCAATTGTTCAGAGCCCCCCTGTAGAATGTCTCTGAGGACGTTGAATAATTTCCCAATTATGATAAGCATGTTATTTTCCCGACAAGAGTTTTGTATCCAGGTTTTCACTATTGAAATAATCTAAAAGTCTTTCCAGACATTTCAGCATGAATGAGGAGAATAGACTAATTGGCTTGAAGTCATTTGACCTAGTGTGTGATACGATTTATCTTTTAGAGACTTATGTAGTCCATTCGCTTTCTTGTTGGCCCTGTTGTTCCTCGAGTTCTGCCAGGGAGTAATTTGTTCTTTTCTTGTCCACTTTGTATACACTTCCTGCCGATAACTTACTGAGAAGGGTGTTGTCGATTTTGTCATTAGGTTTGTAGAGAAGTTTTAAATTTTTTATTTAATTTGAAGTTAAAAATGTCATTTTTATTTGACCTAATGTTTTACTCGTTATATAGTAACTCTATATTTAATAAGAGCCCACCCATTTATAGCCATACATAATTAAATAAGTGGAGTAACTCTATATTTAATAAGAGCCCTCCCATTTATAGCCATATATAATTAAATAAGTGGGTGTCCTAAGTGCTATGCCGGACACCGTGTATCCGTATGTTACTTTGTAGTCTGTTGTCAAAGGCCGTTTCTTGGGCCCATTGCTGCAGTTGCAGTTGTGTTTAACAAGTTTCGTTTTCATTTCCTTTTTGTCCGTCACTTCAGTAGACAATTAAAAGAGTAATTTGTAAGACAAACGGATAGACGGACGAATGGACGGACCAATGGACGGACTTCCATGTTAAGGTTTGCTAATATGTAAGAATATTGCTACTTCTGCTTACAAAGCGCACAGTGTTGCGATTTCAAACTAGTTTGTTTTTTGTTCAAAATAAAAACGAAAAGAGTTGATATTGATTAATGTTATTTGTTGTAGGTATTGACAAAATGCAATTGATTAAAATATTATAAAACAGATACTGAAAAAATAGAAATATAAACAACATAAATGTACTGACTTCGATATGGGAAAAGTACAGTTTTGTTCCATTCAAAATATTAATAAAAAATTATAGTTATTCTTAATACAATTTAGTTCTAATTTTAAAATCGGTCCAGTATAGTTTAATTTCTATACACATGGAGGAAAATCCGAGTTCTTCATACTCACATATTCGAATTGAAATAAAATATATTTGGGAGCAACATTTTTTTAATTTTATAGATTTTGGTCCTTTTTTTGTAAATTTGGTCCCTTTTTTATTGTTTGAAAATCAATCACATTTATTAGGATTGCATAAATTTTAATAAAATAAAAAAATATTTTACTGAAATAAAATAATATTTTACTGAAATAAAACATTTGTGTACACACAAACAAAATAATTAGTGGAAAATATTAAGATGGCAACGAAGATTTGTTTAGGACAACGTCTTTCCAAGAATATAATATTTGTTTGTGTTAAATATCATATGTTTGGAATGTACCCTAAACATATGTATGCTTCTTAAGAATATGTCGTCATCAGGAGCAAAAAAAGACGAATAAATCAAAAAAAAAAATCAATTATAAGTTATTATTATTTTATTATATTTTTATTATTATTATATTATCTCATTATGTTTCCCGACACATTTTTAGAGCCCTACAATCAAAAATGGCGAATTTATTAAAATTTATTTTTTCTTAGTTAAAAATGCTTACACAATTTTAAAAAACAGGTTATACGAGGGCGGTCCCAAAATTAGACTACCTAACAAAGAAAACACAAAAAAATTAGGCAAATTTTTCATCATTTCTCAACATAATCAAAGCTAGATCGATACACTTTTTTCCGCGATTTTCAATAGCTTCAATACCCTGTTTTTAGTAAGAACTGTCTAGCTCCAGAAAACAGCCGTCAACAGCAACCTCCACCTCTTTATTGCTGGCAAATCCTTTTCCACCGAGCCATATTTTCATTTAAATCCCTTTAATCGGGCGAATAAGGTGCTTGCTGGAGCAGTTCGAACTTATTAATTTTTTTTTAATTAAAGTATTAATTTTTGTGGTATGTGTATGTGAACTGCTGCATTGTCTAGATGAGCAAACGCGGCACCCATCTTGCAAACAGCTTTCTCATCATCAAATTTTTCGTCAATATGCGATGTATAGCACTTTTTGATAAGCTACCTCCCGAACCTTTAACCGACTGTCTTCCAATACCATTGTGTGGACCATTTCTGGCTTGGACAACTCAATTGGTCGACCACTACAGTATTCGTCTTAGCAGTTCGAATGGTCCCATTTAAAATCTGCCACCCAATATTTCATAGTTGTAAAACAAGGAGCAGACTCCCCCCAAAGTAGAATCTAGCTCGGTTTTAATATTGGTTGGACTGAGACTTTTCAAATTAAAGAATTGTATAACACATCGGTGACCAATTTTTTTTTCATTTTTACAATTTCATTGAGATCGTTTACTTTTGAATGCTCAAAAAAACTAAACAACGTGGCGCCTTGATACTAAAAACATATGTTTTAGAAGGTTGCCACTTTTTACGCAAGCAACTTTTTCCAAACTACTACCGCCATCTATATTTCAGGTCGGCTAATTTTGGGACCGCCCTGATAAATTATGTTTGTGTCAATTAATATATCGATGGCTTAATATAAAAAGAGCGTATGTTGATTTTTGTCATAATTGCGTTTTCTGTTTATTCTGGTCGAAAATTTCAAATGCACCTTGTTGTAAAAACCCCATAAGTCTAGTCATAGAACTTATTTGGTTTTATACGGCATTCCGCGGCAGTAGTCACACCGATAGGTTAGGTTAGATTAGGTTAAGGACGCGCGGCACACAACCATTACTGGCGTGCACCACTTCTCTCGGAGACCATTTGGTCCATTGTGTTCGTCCTGAGAAGATGTGTAAAAGAAGAGGGAGAGGTCGAAGAAGATGAAGGAGGTGATGTATCTATACATCAGGAGATGTATAGATACATCACCAGGAGAGGAGATATAGCTTTTTAGGAGAGGTTTGATGTCAAACCATACATCTCAAGCAACCTATGAAACCCATGATTTTATCGATATTGTGGGGTGATAGTGATTCCAGACTTTGTATCGTGTAATCACCTAGGTAGCGATGTCTTCGTCTTGATAGAGTAGAACATTGACAGAAAAGGTGTTCGATTGTTTCTAGTTCCTCCTCATCCTCACAGAGTCGACAGTAGTCGGCAGAATCACTCTGGCGTTTTGATGTGAAAGATCTAACATTACAGTGGCCAGTCAGCGTGGCTATCATTAAACGATGTCGCATCTTTGGTCCTAGATTTCCATATGGCTGGCCATAGACATTTAGTGATTTCACAATCAGATGAGCTCGACCATTTCAGGTTTGCCAGGTCTTAGTAGAAACACTCTATGTTACTGAAAAATTGGCATAAGGGGGGATATAGTGATGGCTCAACCCTTGCAGCGTCCATCGCTGATCCAATTCGAGCGAGTTCGTCAGCCTTCTCGTTCCCCGCGATATCACAGTGTCCGGGGACCCAGCACAGTCTGATTATGTCTGCCAATTGCAGTAGTTCCAAACGGCTCTCATTAACCACCTTTGACTTAATAGTGGTTGACTTCAGAGCAGCCTGACTATCAACATAGACTGTTATGTCTATGATCTTGCCCGAGTTTTCGTCGATTTATTAAGCTGAGGGCTTGCAGTAAAACAAAGATCTCCGCCTGTCGTCTAACCTGTAGGACGTACTTATGCCAAGAGATTCGCTGAAGTCAGTCACACCGATAATGTTGTATGCCATTGTATGCATGGTGGATGGCTCTGCAGAAATCCATCTTCTGCGCTATATTAAATGAAGTTCAGCAAATGTCTGCTATTTGTATCACTGGTGTTTTGAGAACGACACCAAATGAGATACGACTACTGCTATGAGACTCTGGTCAGGATAAAGTTATGGACATAAAGTCATTCTAGACACAATGCCTAACCTTCCAGGCGGTGTTGATTAACTGTGTCGGAGCCAGTTCCTAACTCAACAAGCAAATGGGCTTTGGTGTCTTCTCTAAGAAACTTGAGATATACATTGCAAAAAGTCTGCCTGATCTCTGTTGTGGTTTATCAAGCAGAAATCTCAGCTATTACAGTGGTAGTAGAATAACTAACAATTAATGTTCGGGCTAAATTCGGCATAAATACTTTCTGTGGCTGTCAGGCTACTATAAAGTCCCGGGATACTGTGTTCGCGAATTCAAAAACTTGACTTGACCTTCACTGTCCCACATCTTAACGAGAAGTCTGAACAGTTCAATATTCAGCTGATTTGAGTGCTGGGCCACAGGGTTATACCAGGGAACTGTAAAGCAGATGGACTTGCAAGACTAGGAACAGGCTGAAACGCTCCAGGAAAATGGATTATTTGAGCATGCCATTAGCAACCTGCAAGCTCTTCATGAGAGATAGTACTCTTACGGCAACAAATGACAGGTGGTCACTTGTCAGGAACTGCATACATTCCAGTCTGATGTGGGCCTGCCTAAACACCAAACACACCAACGCCCTGCTGTCGTTAACAAAACCGGGCGACTGATTTATCGTGTCTGTCATGACGGTTCAGTGCTTTACGACACGCAAAGATATTATAGGTCTTGTAAAATTACCTTTGCAGAAGCTGCTAAGACGAAGAAGAGGAGAAATCAATAGAACATCTTCTGTTTCTGTGTCCCACTCTCTCCAGAAGTCGGGATGGAACCTTAGGCTCTCATTTCTTGGGGGGGTTAGCAAACTTGACTGATGTTGGAATCCATCAAATTTTGGCAGAAGTCGGGAAAATTTGGGCAGAAGTCGGGATGGAACCTTAGGCTCTCATTTCTTGGGGGGGTTAGCAAACATGGCTGATGTTGGAATCCATCAACTGTTGAGCTTTTTAAAGCAATCAATTTAATTCAACGGGATTTGCTTGGGATAACTTATATTTTCCCTTACGTCCCAGTGGTAACACTATGTTAGTCTGTTGTATAGGCTGCTCTTAACCTAGCCTATCTCGAAAACGATAAAACATAACACACAGGAGTGTCTTTGACTTGACCATAACTAGAAATGGATTTGAACAGATTTTATACTCGAAATGGCCTACTTTCAGGACCTATGGGTATAAAACATCAAAATTTCTACAGGGTGGCCCAAAATGACAGAAGGGGTTTAAGTTATTATAACTTTTTGTTTAAGACATAATTATTATTAATTTTTTTCAAACTCCTTTGGTCAATTTTGGCCACCCTCTGTAAGTACAAAAAGTTTCACACACTGAAAAAAAATTTGTCATACAATTAAAGAATTGCTCCAAAGACGTCCTTAGTCTTAAAAATAAGTAAATTTTGTACTTAAAATTAAGAAAATGTACTTAAAATTAAGAAAATCACTTAATATTATTACAATTATCTATATTTTAAGTACAAAATGTATTTATTTTAAAAGCGTATGACGTCTTTGGAGCAATTCTTTAATTTTATGACAAATTTTTTTTTTCAGTGGAGCGAAGAGTATTGTACTGAATGCTTAAGAAGCCAAAGATTCATTTCCAGTTGGTAGGATCTAACTCATTACACTGTAAGCCTTTACTCCTCCATCACACTGTATTAGGAAATCTAAAATGGGATCGTTTGTCTCCCGGGATATTTGCCTGCAAAGAAATATGGCCTTTCAGCACTGAAATGGACGAATAGTTATCAGAAAACTTTATGAGTGCATTAAAGCCATCCTATGTATGTCCTATGTGGTGGCATTGTTCTCACTTTAGAGATGGAGTTTATTTGCGGAAAATAAATAAATCCTCCTTTTCAGTTTTCCTCGAAACCCATTTGCTGCGATAAATGCCCACCATAAGAATGATGTTGATGATGACGACTGTCTGCAGCTGCACTGGATTTGCATCCAATCCCTGCTATATTTTTCGTCTTCCTCTATCCTCATCTCGTCATTTTGAATTTATGAGGCACCAATTAATTTTTCAATTTTTTGTCTTCAGCTCTGAGTCGTGGTATTGCTTGTCAGGTCATAAACATCGTTTAAGCTTTAAAATGGACTTTATCATATTCAAAGTTGCAATCGTCGTTGTTGTCATTAAATGAAGACCATTTGAGTGGAGTTTAAGCAAATTTTGCCACAAATTACATGGTGCATTCTCATTCCCGAGAAGGCAAAATTCATACGACTCTGAAAATAAGACACAGCTGTGCAATGGCTCCTAATGTGCATGGTGGCCATAAAACACGTTGGCATTGTCTTATCAATCATTTGTCCGTTTCTGATTCTTTTTATGACTGGAAAATTATTGTCTTTTAATGGTTGACTGGAAATGGTTGGTCTTCGTCAGCTGAATATCTGTCCTTCAGCCTATCTGTTTTATGGTTTAATTAACAAATATTGTGTGACGACAAATTTAGCAGAGATTGTATCTGATGTTGATTACACCGCGCAGATGTGATGGATTAAGATAAGAGGCCTTCTGGAATATATAAGTACATACCATTGAAATGAGCAAGGGAATATCATTTCAAGTAGTAATGTTTCTTGTTTGCGAATAACTGCTGGAAGGATGTTATTTTTCTGATCTCTTTTTATTGCACAATTTTATACTGATGTTTATATACTAAACCCCTAAACCTAAGCTACGAGTATTTCAGCTTTCAATAAGTGGTTGACGAGTTCAAACGATATCAGAAATTACTTTTCGAAAAAATATAGTATCTGCCCAAGACAGGTTGCGAATGCTCATAAAATGGAAAACCTTATCGAACAAAATACAGATTCGAAGTCAGTACTTAAATTCGGCCGGTCCGATGCTCTCTCAGAAGTTTGGGTAGCCGAGATGAAATTCAGAGCTATCATCAACGCAGCTGCCACTCACTTTATCCCTCCTGGTCGAATATCCAAGGTTCAAATTTTCCAGCAGAAGCAGCAGGACTCGCAGATGACCGTTGGCCCTAGAAGCAGTGAACTGAATATAGAGATTATTAGAATTGCCGACGAATCTACTATGTCGATCCAATGACTGGGTTATTTCAGTTAGGTTAGGTTAAAAGATGCTCATTTAACCGCTCCCGTTGAAGCAATTTGATAGCCTAGGTTAGGATGCCGCCTTCTAGAGAGAGCTGGACAGAGACGGAGAAGGTGTTCTATTGATTCCTCCTCCTCCTCGTCCCTGTAACTTCTGTAAAAGTCATTTCGCAAAACCTTCACACTCTCTGCGTACCATGTGTGACGCCCGGTCATGAAAAACAGCAGGGCGTTTGGCGCGTTCAGAGTTTAGGCAGTGTCACATCTACCAGGAATGTAGGCTGTTTCTGACGAATGGCAACCTGTCATTTGTTTACATATGTAAGTACACTATCTCTCAAGAAAAGCTTGCAGGTCATCCACATATGTATGTCCACATATTCCAGTTCCACTAGAGAATGTTAGGTACTAGTTTGAAGTCTTACAAGGTCATCTGCTTTACGGTTCCCTAGAATGTCCCTGCACGCAAATCAGATGAATGTTGAACAGTTCTGCCAACTCGTTAAGAGATCTGAGACAGTCGAGGGCAGTTTTTGATGTAATCAATACAGTTCCCAGCTGTCTGACTATCAGAGAAAATATTGATACCAACATTAGTCAGATTGTTTTTAGGTTTAGGTTCGGCAGGCAGCACGCTTTGTCAGCTAACATAAAATTTTAGAAACAGTTTAGATTTGTTCGAATTGGCCACCTTTGGCACGAATTATGGCCGACAAAGCCATCACACGCTGCACGAAAGTGGCTCTGTGGTATTTTGGCCCATTCCCGGCGAAGCGCCGTCTTGAGATGATCGATACTTTGGTATTTTTTAGTGCGAACCTTGCTCTCTAAAATGCCCCAGGCGCAAAAGTCCAACGGATAGAGATCCGGAGATCTTGGTGGTCATTGTGCGGTAGAAATGAAGCGAGGAACCTCCTTTTTAAGCCATTCTTGGTTGACGCGTGCTGGCTCTTTCCAGTCTAACCTTTTTTTTGTGCATCGGTGAGCTCTTGCACTTTTTGGAACTTCAATGGCTTTAGTCCAAGCTCATTTATTAATATGTGTTGTATCCGTTCTCGGGATATGTTCACCTCACGAGCAATTTTTCTACCACTGCGGCGTGGATTTCGATCAAATCTGGCCTTCACTTTTCGGATCATTTCTGGTGTTGTTACCGTTTTTTTTCCTCCACTTTTTGGACGCGATGCAACACTGCCAGTATCACGGTAACGAGCAATGGTACGAGAAACAAAAGATTTATTCACATTTAAATGCTGGAGGGCTCTAACGATAGCCACTTGTGTTTTTCCACCCAAATATTAAGCAATCACACTATCACGCTTGAATTCCATCACGAATAACTTTTTTTCTGAATGCAATAGATGAAAATGCTTTTGTAAGCTTGTAAACAATAAAATGAACTGTCACTGAAATAAATCTGTCAGCTATCTGACTAGCGGTTTAGAAATAATAGCAACCTGAAGTTGGTTGCAATACATATCAGCCACCCTGTATGTAAATTCTTCGGAAATTTTTAATGTCGTCTCTTTCCATATGAGGTACGTATATGTTAAGTGCTCAACCATCTCGTCTACAAATCTGGGGCATTTGAGGGCTGTTTGTAAATTTAGGGTTGTAGCCTCCAGAGATTTAATGATAGGTTGGTTGTAAGAGTAAATGACGATGCCATTGATGGTTGGTGATAGACACTACAAGTATCCCGTTGTCTGTGGGCTACATCAAGACTAACTTCTTTACAGTGTTAACCGAAACCGACCTTTTCATCTTTGTAGAAGTGGAGATAGTTTATATTTCCTGGTATTCCGCCAACTCAGTCCTCTCTTGCAGGTATCTTAGTGGCAAAGTTCCTTTCGAAGGTCTACAACATTGGAATATAGCCCACTCCAGTCAGTTGATAGACAGTTTAATCTCAATGCCGCTCTGGTTTAATCTTCTCTAGCCACAATATCAATCGGCAGTAGATGCAGTAGGACTTGAAGAGACTCTATGTATCTATCGCCGGATCCTGCGATTGCAACGTCGTCCGCATATGCGACGGTTTTGCAGCCACATCGTTATGGATCTAACACGATTCCATTCACCGCTAAATTCCAAATTTGTGGGGATAGTACACCTGCCTGTGGAGTCCCCCTGTTTACAAATCTAGCTAAAGTTTTGGCCCCGAGACTTACTGTTATGCGTCTTCTGGTAAACCCTGAATTAGTCTTATCGAGAAATAGTTCACCCTTAGAAGCGACAGCTCCGCAATTACTGTATCTCAACAAATCTTGTTAAATGCACCTTCAATATCAAGAAAGACCGATTCTGTAGACTTGCCCTTATTGTAATCATGTTGGGTTCCCGACAAGATTTTTGTGTTCAGAGTTTCTCTGAAGAAAGAGTCTAACAGTCTTTCAAGACCTCTATAACAGGAAAGAGGACAGACTAATGAACCTGAAGTTCTTATGCCTAAGGTGCAATATCTTTCCCGCTTTCGGTATGAATAGCACTTTGGTGTACCTCTATCGATTGAGGATATACAAGAGCTTAATGCAGCCCTCGTATATCTTCTCCAGGCAGGGCATGATGTAGTTCAACATTTTCTGCATTTCTATTGGATAAATGGCATCTGGTCCAGGTGATTTGAACAGCTCAAAGCTATTAATCGCTCAGCTTAGTCTGGGTTTATCGGTCAACAATTTAGAGACGTTTGTCGTCTACTCGTTTTCTTGTTGGTCCTGATGTTCCTCGAGTTCTGTCAGGGTGTTCCACGAGAAATGTGGGTCGGGAACTGCCAGCAATGACAGCTCACTATTTTTAGTCCAGTTGGTATACTCATCCTACAGATAACCTACTGTGCAGGGTGTTGTAGATAGTATTTTTCTCAGCCTCGCGGCATCTGATACCTTTTCCACTTCTCCACAGATGGTGTGCCGATGTTGCGCTTTCCTAAGTTCCTTCTCAGAAGTCCACCATTGTGGTTTCGTTTTTCCCTCGTACCTTGGTTTTGGACAACCTTCTTCAGGGGAATTATTGAAAGATGTAGTGATGTGATCGACCAGATTATCCAGCCCGACTTTGTCATTCGGTTCGTATCGGTTACTCCTTTCGAGAGTTAGTCCCGTTTTACACGAGGCAGCTATTGCCAAAACAATTGTGTGTATCACAGGAGAGAGAGGCAAGTGGAATAGAAAGGGGAGATCCTCCCTTGTCTCTATCTCCTATGATAGGCAGAATTGCTTTGGCAAAAATTGCCTCGTGTAAAGCGGGACATATCGTGCGCACAGACGGACGAACGAGCATTACTCAAATAACGTAAAACGTCCTAAAACGGATTTCCTCCGAACACATAGGCCACTTCTTTGATGTGTTACACTTTAAGCCCGTAGCAAATTATATATACCCTCCTCCACTATAGTGAGAGTATAAAAAACATAAAAATTGACAAAATTATACCATTTTTAATTGGTAACAATTCCAGCACCGGCCCCTGCATATAGCCGGCTCCGCCAAACGTTAGTTTTTCATTACTTGTTTTCTGTTCGAAAAGACCTCGTTTATCCTTTGAAAGACTCTATCAAATTTATTGTCTGTTTGTTTTTACCCAGCATTTTATCACTGATATTTAATTAATATTGGGAACATTTTCATATCTATGTATGAATAGGACAATTTGTTAGCTTTTTTCTAATATCTTTGTAAATAAATTGTAATACTGTCAAACATGATACAAATTCACTTCGTTTAGGAGTATTCACAGAGTTTGTTGTTTGAAAACAAGGCGGTGCGTATAGAATGTATGCGATTCCTATGATGTGGTTGGTCGTCGTTGTCGTCTCCACTTGCTCCTGGGTTGGTGTCCCCATAAATTTAAATGAACACAAATTGATGGTTATCGTTGGACAGCTTTAATTAAAAATTGTAACACCATTGCGTCAATACAAAATTGAAAAGCAGCTTTTATTCCGGCCATTCATTCATGGATGCCAGAGACAGCCGGAGATGGAGGAGCGACGATGAGCTTCTGATTGCCGCAAGTGTGTGCGTGTGTGTGGCACAGCATCCCATCCATATGGTGATTGCGAAGCAGTTGCAAGTGTTTAGGCAATGTGCATCAACATCATCATCGGCGTGGAGAACGGGACAGAAACATGACACTAATTAGCATTTTGAACCCAAACAACATAAATTTTGAAAAACGACAGAAGACTCCCTTCATGGCATTCCTCCAGCTGCATTCCATGCTGGGCGAGAGTTTGGGAGCAGTACACATGTTTTTTTCTTTTGTTCGGTTACTTTCGGGAAGAAGGAAAAAATTACTTGAATTCAAATGCAGGCACATTTAACATGACTTCCTTCCTTTTTTCAAATCTTTGGCTACTTTGTACTAATATCCCTTGATTTTTGTCTTCTTTTCTCTCTTTTAAGGTCTCATTTCCATTTAACTCAAACGGCAAACCAGGACGTATCTACCATTGGAATTTGCCGGTCATTAAGAAAATGCTCGAGGATAAACAGCAGCGCTTCCCCAGCGTGGCCAATGTGGAGCCACACAAAGTGCAGCAGCTGATCGACATCCACAACATACCCACATGGTCGAAGCCGTGGGAGAATGAGTCCATCGAAAAATCCTATCACCACGACTCCATGATGAGCTATAAAAAATCGCTGAAACGCAAATCGCCCTCGTATTATGCCCCCGCAAATACCGTCAATAAGAATAGTTTCAATAAATACTTCTCGGGCAATGGTAAACCTAAAGGATTTTATGTCATCAAAGAGAATCAAAAGAAGCCTTCGTACTATAAAAATATTGTGGCGTAAGAAGTTGGAGCAGCAGCAGGAGTAGGAGAAGTAGAAGCCGCTTAAGAAAAAAGGAGGAATCTACTCTTACGAGTACATCTAAAGTCTAATCCTAAGCCTAAGGAAACCGCAACAGAAACATGAGTACTTTAAGGGGGACACGTGGGGTAGGGGAATATTGGTGGAGGAAGTTTCGGGGGATAGCTAACAGCGAGCAGCAACAGCAGAGAACAGGTAGAATTGATGATAATTGTAATATGTGGATACATTTTAAAAGCCATAAAGTTTAAAGGGTGTTCTGCCAAGTTTGGTGTGATACAATTTGAGAAAATTTTAAAAAATATGTTGTTTCTTCATCTCCGAGGACCATTTTAAATTAGTTTTATGTACACAGATCTACCAATTGAAATAGCAAAAATTTAACCTGTTGACTAAATTAAATTAAAGCTACCTTATTATACCATACGCCACACTTAGGTACGGGATATTATATGTTTATTTTATACATATATATATAATAACCCATTTTAAAATATGCCGATTCTGAGTCCATCACTACCCCATTTTTTATTGTAATTCGAAAAATCAATTGAAATTTGAAGATTCCATTTGAAATTCGAAAAACATCAACTGTAGTTCGAATATTCCATTTGAAATTCGAAAAAGGCCAACTGAAATTCGTAAAACGTCAATTGAAATTCGAAAAACATCGATTGAAATTCGAAACATATCACTTGATATTGGAAACACATTAATTGAAATTCGAAACACATCAATTGAAATTCAAAACACGATCAATTGAAATTCGAAAAACATCAATTAAAATTCGAAACACACCAATTGAAATTCGAAACACATCATTTAAAATTTGAAAAACATCAATTGAAATTCGAATTTTTCCAATTGAAATTCGAATAACATTAATAAAAATTCGAAAAATATTTCATTCATACAACCCGAGTTTCAAGAAAAAGTCATCCAAAAAAAGTATATTGACCATATGTCCACCACAGCGCCATCTACCGGCTTGAATCAAATATACAAACTATTATCAAGACAAACACACATTGATTTTAAATTTCAGTCAAATCGCTCTAGAAATGCGAATTTTGCAAAAAACTTAGCCACTCCTAAAACACAAATGACCCCAAACTGAATATATTGTTCAATTTTCAGCCCATTCGCATTTAAGGTTTCTGAGATCATGAGTTACGAGTACTAACAAACGTAGAAAGGATTATATATAAAGATATATTTAGTAGATGACAAATTCTTAAACCAAAAACAAATCTTTTCCAAATTTAAAGAAAATCGGTTCAGATTTAGATGCAGCTCCATAAGCGCTATAAAATAAAATATTAGTCGGATCATTATAGTTCGAAAAACAAAATATATAAAACTTGATATGTACATAGTCATATTCTGCTCTGATAGGTTGGTGTAGATCATCACATAGTGGCTCAGTTCGATTTTAGGCTTTCTTAACTGTTTTTTATTTCAGGGACCGATGCCCCATTTTCACTAGGGAAGATTTAATGCAACATAAAGTATAAATGCTTAAAGTTCAGCTTAACCGATTTAAATATGCTTTATCTAAAGCTTTAGAAGTCTAATCGGAAGTCACCTTTATATATATATCAAAACATGGATCGATGTGTCCCACCCAATTTTCGTATAGTATAAATCCTTATACTTCAGCCAATCTGTTAAAAATATGTTCCCTAGAGCATCAACAAGTCTGATCGAAAGGGAACTTTATATGGAACAAAATATGGACCGATTTGGACCATTTTCGCTAGAGTCGATTTAATGCAGTATAAATTATAAATACTTAAATTTCAGTAGAGCGTCTAGGAATAACATCAGAACGGATATTTACATGGGGATACATCAAACCATTGTATACTCTACTACACACTATGGTCCAGGGTAATATGCGGATAATTTGTTTATAAAACCCAAAAAGAGAAGGGTTTGACCCATCTTTTATTATACCGATTAACATATAATCACTTCCTGATTCGATTTAACCATGTCCGTCCATCTGTAGATGTATTCTTGCAACACCGTACAACACGATATCGGCGTGTATCGGCGTTTTGAACAATCACAACGGAATTTTATTTTAGGGCGGGTGGTTAAAGTTTCCCTCCTTGCCTGTTCGTGCAGCAAACGTTATATGAAACTATGTGTTCTTTACATCTTAGGTATAGGGTATTTTCAGGAACTTTGTAGCAAATATTAAGGCCAATATTTTTGTGGAACATATTAAACCATAGCAATAATTTTTGGCTCTATTTTAACAAATCTGAAGTTGGGGTTACATTTCAATCATCTAATTTTTCGATCTTTTTTAATAAATCGTATAAAACACACGTAAAAATGGGCAGGTCGGATATGAAATGTTCTACAAAAATTGTTGCCATAAAATTTTACTATATGTGTCAGATTACAGCAAAGCCTAAAACTTAACACAAACACCAAAAACAGTCGAATTCCAGCAAAAATCCTCTTAGGCCTGTACGAGACACTAAGTTGAATGATTTACATTACTTATACGACAAGGTGTTTAAAGCAATAACGATAGCAGTAAAGAGGAGTTTGACAAAATGTTATTGTTTTTTGGTGTTTGTGTTAAATTTTGGGCATTGGTGTGTTCTGACATACATGGTAAAATGTTATGGCCAGCATTTTTGTAGAACATTTCATCCCCGCCCTCCCCATTTTTAGGGGTGTTTTTTACGATTTGTTAAAATAGAGCCAAAAATTACCCTTATATATGGGAACTAGAGGGTTTAAATGTTCCAAGAAAAATGTTCCTCGTAAACTTTTAAGTAATTTTGCTGAACATATCCTATACTCGTACACAAAATGTTAGGATCACAAGGTTTCCTATCCCGAACTCTGCCAAATTTGGGAAAAATCGATTCAGATTTAGATATAACCTACATACGAGTATATATATTTGGCATCAAAGCACTAAAGAAGTGGTTATTTACTTCCGATCATTGCAAAATTGGCAAAAGTTGTTTCTTCATTTAGAAACGAATACTACTAAATTTTGGGGAAAGTCGGTTCAGATTTAGATATATATGTTACTCCCGGTTTGATATGTAAACTCTTTAGAATCTGTATTTGATACAGTACGGATTTGGCAGAAAAAGTTTTTTTTATCATAAGAATGAACACTGCCAAATTTGGGGAAAATCGGTTCAGATTTAGACATTACGGGACATTATTTGTTGAATTCAGTATTTCAGATAGGTAGATTTAATCCATTTAATAATAGCAACACTATTATCGAAGGTACACATACATTTTTTACTTTTTATCCGAGTTATGCGAAATTTTTAAAATATATCCTCCAGGGTAATGACGGAGGAGTATTATATCTGAGGATCCTTGATCTTATGACATATTTGGATAGAACACCTCAAAATAAGAAGACAAATTAACGCGCAATTTATCGATAACTTGCTTAGTTATCGAGTTATAGGACGATAACATTTGAAAATATCGACAAAAATTTAATTTTTTGATAAAATGAGGTCAATAATAGGGAAAAAATTCTATATTACACTACTTACTGTAATATCCAAAAAAAAACGGAAAAATCTACAAATTTTCTAGATAACTACCTTAGTTATCGAAATTTAAACAATCTTTTTTATTATTATTATTTTGAATTCATTTGAATGGAAAAAGCCAAAAAGTCGGGTTTAATTTTTTGATCACTTTTATCGTTCCAATGGGTACAATATCCAAAAATGGATCAGAAAAATTTCGATAACTTTTTAGTTATCGATATATGCCTCCAGGTTAATGACGGGTAGAGTATGATATGCTTATTCCATAGATATGTCTATATATCTGGAAAGGTCATATAATAATATGAAGAAACACTAAAGAGGGTGTTATCGATATCTTGCTCAGTTATCGAGTTATCGGACGATTAAGTCCGACATTTTTTCGTTCCAATGGGCACAACATCGAAAATTAGAAAAAAAATCGATAACTTTTTAATTATCGATATCTGCATCCGTAATCGATAACTTCGATTCCAAGCTATGTCACCGAGTAGCAGTCTTTGGTCACACCCCAGATGAGAAAATCTTTAACGACTGCGAAGGCTGGCCACGCTGCAGTACTTTTGTCCGCGTAGCCTTCTTTGGACATAACTCTCGAAGTCGTCTTGGGACATAACTTTCGAGTTATCGAAAGCTTTTACCCGACTTTTTGGCTTTTC
Organism: Eudasyphora cyanicolor; assembly: GCA_963930755.1. Taxonomy (NCBI): domain Eukaryota; kingdom Metazoa; phylum Arthropoda; class Insecta; order Diptera; family Muscidae; genus Eudasyphora; species Eudasyphora cyanicolor. Next base: position 194,973,180 of record OZ005734.1, read on the forward strand.
CCATTCAAATGAATTCAAAATAACAAAAAGTAAAAAAAATGTTTTTCAATTTCGATAACTAATGTAGTTATCGAAAAATTGAATTGATTTTTCTGTTTTTTTTTATATTACTGTAACTATGGTAGTCATAAAAAATATTGTTCACGGAAAAAAATTTTGATTGAAAAATTCTTTGTTTTTTTTCCTATTTTTTCAAATTGTATCATTCGATGTTTCCGAAACTAAGCAAGTTATCGATAAATTGCCAGTCAATTGTTCTTCTTATTTTGAGGTGTTCTATCCAAATATGTCATAAGATCGAGTATCCTGGTGGTCGCCCTTTATAGTTCCCTTTTTAATCATCATTCCCCTGGCGTACTTTGACAGGGGAATGACGATTGACTGCAAATGTTTCCATAATTTCTGTTTTAATACCTGCATTTCAAAAATTTACATGGATCGGAACTTGGTTTTCAGAATGAAGTTAAAAAGCAGAAAAAAGTTATAAAAAGTATTGAACTTTAATGTTTTGAACTTTAAGGTTTGTTTTCGAACAAATTGATTGATTTTTTCGGGTTTTTTCTTCATTTATCGGTAAATAGGGCAGTTCACCAAAAATATTATTGTTTTTTTAACCTATTTTTACCAGAAAGAATCATTTTTTGTCGATTTTTTCAAAGTTTATTGTCCGATAACTCGATAACTAAACAAGTTATCAATAAATTTCCCGTTCATTTTTCTTCTTATTTTGGTGTGTTATATCCAAATATGTCATAAGATCGAGTATCCTGAGTTCCTTTGTTAATCGTCATTCCCCTGTCATTTTTTTTTGACAGGGGACTGATGATTGACTACAAATGTTTCCATAATCTCTGTTTTAATACTTGCATTTCAAAAATTTCCATGGATCGGAACTTGGTTTTCAGAATGAAGTTAAAAAGCACAAAAAAGCTATAAAAAGTATTGAACTTTAAAAATAAAAGCAGCACAGGGGAATGACGCACGTGAGTGTGAAAGCTCATTTCTGAAGACAAAGCGCAACTTACATCATTTTATTAATATTGTTGGTGAAAATCCAACCACAAGTATATATAGTAAATTTAATACTCTTTATAATTTGAATTATTGGAAATCCTGAATGGTTTGGAAATTTGAATTTTACGGAATTTAAGATTTGAAAGGGGAATAACGCATATCATTTAGGGACAAAAAAGAATCATCCATAAAAATAGTAATTGATACAAAATTATAAACAATAATAGAAAACCTAATTCATAAAATACTATATTTTTCATTGAACCAATTTTATTAAATAAATATTAACTATTTTTGTCAAAAATTTTGAACAAATTAAGTGAAAGTAGAGTTAGGGACAGCCAGGGGAATGACGTTTGAGCACTTTGGTAGACAATTTTGTTCATAAAATTTTTTTTTCAAGGGTATATTTTAGTGACCGCGTAGGACATATAAAGCTTTATTATAAAGTAAATTTCAAAGTGGTATATATTTTATTTTTCCTTATTTAAATACACAAGGACAGCAAATTATCCGATAATGTCGAAATCACCCATATATGTTCCTCCTGATATGGTATCAAAGCGCTATAGAAGTTGTTCATTACTTCCGATCATTAAAAAATTTTGCAGAACGAAGTTTCTTAAATTAGGAACAAATACTACTAAGTTTGGGGAAAATTGGGTCAGACTTAGATATAGCCCCCATATATATGTTCCTGCCATTTAGTATTTAAGCTCTATTGAAACTGTAATTTACTTCCGATTTTTATATAATTTGCAAAAATGTGGTTTTTAATCCAATTTCATGAAAATATGTTAGATTGTGTATAGTCCCAAATACACATTTGTTCCTTCCGATTCTAGATCTATGAAAAAATACTGCGCGATTAAGGTTATCGTTTCATTTTTAAAAAATAGTAGTAGGCTATTATATGGGCGTCCCGACTTCCTGTATTTCCTTACTGGTTCAATAATCACAATATATTTTTTTCTGTATCCACTAACATTAATTGTAAATTGAAGAGTTATTAGGAAAAATTATTATTTTTTATTAAAAGTGCAAATATAAACTGAAATCATCATCGACAAAAAAAATTCTATCACACCAAACATCCGACGAATACCCTTTACAATAATCTCTAAAATCGTGTAGGTTAACAAACACACAAGACTTCAAATGAAAGAAAAAATCATAAAAAACGAAACACTTGAAAACGTATCCTAGATTTTTTTTATACCGCATATTAAATTTTTCTATAAACTAATCAAGAAAACATACAAAAAATATAAAACTGAAACTAAATTTACAACTTTAGGCGATTCGAAGCAAACTCAAGGCTAAAACTAACTTTAATGCGACTTTAAGCGATAACCGAGATAAAATGCTAGTTTTGTATTTTTATAGCCAACCCAAGACACACGAAAGTAAAAACAACAAATATCAAAAAACCAGCCAACAAATCACAATCTATCATATTGCCGTACTCTAGAAATAATGGAAAAACTAACTATATAAGATTTTTGTACTGATCACGCGCCAACTCCGAGTGCAACTGGTGATGAACTCGTTTTGGCCAATTTAAAAGAAAAAGAAACCCCTCCAAAAAATAAGCCAGAAGGGGTCCAATCGAAATTGATATACATAAACACATACGTAGTCGTATTCAACTGATAAAACTGATACAATAATAAATACATATTTACCACTTAAGATGGCGTTTTCCACTCGAAACTAAGGACCAAGTTTACACACAGCCTAACCAATACTATTTTTTGCGAAAGTGAAAATGGTCCTATGTAAACTTGTTTCTTACTTTTGTTTGTTTGAAAACCCAAAAACTCTAGAATTTAATGATGAATGAACACAAAACAATTATATTTGTAGAAACTTTTATAGGTTTAAATTTATTTAATATACTTACTTACGAGTTTCTGTTTGTTTAGCTTTTAAGGTTGATTGATATATAACATTTCAATGTTTTTTTTTAATTTTGATTTACACTTATTTTTTTACGTTGACAAATTTTATTTTTTAAGAAAATGTGAGACGAAGTGATGCAAATCAATTGGAGAGTATTTAAAAGTCAATAAATACAATAAATAAACATTTTTATACAAACATATTCCGACTGGTTGTTTTATTTAATACTAGCTAAAGGCTAAACTAAAAACTGAAGACCCGCTGCCAAATAATGTAAGTTTTATCCCAAAGAGGGAAATTTCACATCTTTAAAATAAGAATTCCATAAAAACCAATCCTTACTTCAAGTTTATGTTTCAAGAGCTACCCAACCCTATATATTATAACCTACACCACACTTAACACCTAGAAATTCTACAGCTAGACCCACCTTAACCATGCCCGTCCAACTGTCCATCTTAAGGTCGTTAAGTACAGCTCTCAATTTCACTCCGATATTGCTGAGATTTGGCAATAAGGACTTCACATCCGGGAAGAACCCTACTGAAATTGGTTTAAATCGGTTCATATTTATATATAGCTCCCAATACTTATATGTGTTCCCTCCGATTTAGCCTTTTAGCGCTATAGAACCTGTATTTCAAATTCAATAATTTTGAAATTTAGCAGGGTGGAGTTTCTTGATAAAGGGATCCCAATTGCCGAGGTTGAACGGTTCAGATTTACGTTCCTTCTAATTTGACTTTTTGCCGCTACAGAAGTTGTAGTAGAGCTTAATTATCCAAGGTCTACTGTGTTTAAAAAAATCAAGAATTTTAATGAATCCCCCTTCATCCCGTGTCTGTGCCCTAAGGATTCGCGATTCTTACTCTAGTTATTATCTTTTGGCGTTTGTACCATATCTGTGTCTGTGTCGTAATTCTGGCCTCAGCCGTTTGGCCAGGAAAATGATATGTCAGCCAGTCAGGTACGCACTATATATGCATAATATTCTTGAGTGACTGGCTGACTGATCACAGCCCAGTCAAAACGGCTGAAGCTTGAGTTATGAAATTTGGGTGGATGGAAGTTTTTGGAACGCGTAATAAGACGGGATGTTTCATGCTTTTGGGCGTTGAGAATATAAATTAGATATAAGTATCTTTTTACAAATTGCGTACTTTAGAGGCAAAGTGGAATATATATTGTTACAGTATGGCAGCAAGCGTCTAAGATGGTGCGTAAGGGCAAAAAAGGGTAAATATGGCTTAAATATTGTACGTAGGGTTAAAAAGGTTTAAACATGGTACAGAAAATGGACTAAAAGGGTTAAATATGGCGCACTGCGTGAAGACAGCTCTTGGAATATAAACTATGTATTTTACTAAATGCATTAGGTTTATGTTTAGGTTAGGGTGGCAGCCGTATTTTTTTCTTACAAGCTCACATAGACCAGTTTAGGTCCCTAGTGTACGGGCTGAAATGCCCCACATCGAAACCAACCTGTTTGATATACATATAAATTTATCGATAGTACGAATATCAGTACTGGAAAGATCTGTTAGGCTGCCTAAAAAGGCTGACCCCAGTATGTCCAGTCGACGTTTACTCAAAGCGGGACATTCGCAAAGCAAGTGCTCAATGCTCTCCACTTCTACCTCATCTCTACAACTTCGGCAGAAGTCATTAGAGTCAATACCCAATCTTTTGGCGTGTTCACCGATCAAACAGTGTCCCGCCAGAACTGATACTAACGTAGACAATCTTTGCCTCTCTAGTGCGAGGAGATATTTTGATCTTCTCAGGCCATACCTTGGCCAGATTTGTCTAGCTAACCTGCAGGTGCCGATTTCTGTACATCTTTCGTTGGATTGCCTGATTGCCTCTTACCTAAGCCAAAGCTTGCACGTGGATAGTGGCGCACCAATATGTGCAAATTCTTCGAGAATTTGTAATGTCGTCATCAGGGACGTATCCAGGATTTTGGTTCGGGGGGGGCCCAACCTTTTTTTCCATAACAAAGATAAACAATTAAAAAATTGCGTTTATTGTGTAGGTAATGGAAGTTAAGTTCCTTAGTTTTGTATTCGAATTTTATTCCTAAATATAAATGTGTACTTTAGTACGAGATCAGTTAAACTTTTTATAATAAAATACGTAAGAGTTAAAAATGTAATCTTCGATTTTTTGAAAGAAATATATCAATTATTTCATCTATTTTGACTTCATCTTTGTATATAGCCATCAAAGCGAGATAAGATAGCCTTTCTCCTTCCATTCTGTTCCGGAGATAAGTTTTTATTCTTCTTAACGTCGAGAAACTTCGCTCAGTAGATGCCGTTGTCACAGGTATTGTGGTCAGTATCTGCAAAAGGGTCAAAACGCTTGGGAACATGTCCTCATCACAAACTGAAATAGCATCTAATGCATTTGATGGCTTATCATTCTTCTGCTTCCAATAATCAATCCATATACTTATTTCAGCTAAAACAGATTTTGCTGAATTTTTTAAATCGTTTTTGTAAAAAAGTGTGACTTCTTCGAAATCTTCCTTTATTAGATTTACAACTCGTATCGGAACGACATTAAACAGACTTGTAATTATAGCTTCATGTTCGGAAAATCTATTATTTAAATGTGATATTACTTCGTCCAGATATGGTATGAACAATGTTGTCCTAAAATACGCCTTGGCATCTGAACCAGGAATATTAGCCCTATACTTTTGAGTGCCTACTCTTCTAGGTAGTGCAGCTTCTATTCCAAAACATCTTGCAAGTTGTGTGGATTCTTCAAACAGTTTATCAAACTCCGCGTCTGAATTTCTACGCATGTCACGTAATTTAGTCGTTGCCAATTTTATGATTTCGTAAGCCTTTATTATATCTAGGTTAATCGTTTGCAAATACGGTGATAAGTTCTGTGTAATGGCCAAAACCGTACTACTTATTACCACACCCAATATAAAGTCAAATTAAATACACGGCTGTGCAAACTCATTCCATCACTGCAACCTACAAAAGGTAGATAGATAAGAAATCATAAATGTAATTTTAACTTAATTTTCGCCATATTTGGTTATCATAAATTTAAAGCAAACCAATAATTACACCGGTCGACAAAAACAACATTTTTTTTTGGGTTTCTGTTTTAATGAATAGATTCTGATTCTAGACGTCAAAATCTCCAATCTTAGCTTTTAAAGTTTGTTTTTGTAAATTTTACATCGATACAAAAGTTTTAAAGTTAAAACCTTACTAAATTAGCTATAACTTTTAAAATAATGCATCGATTTGCTTCGGAATGGGCTCGTTTAATTCATGACCGAACAGTACGGTAAAATCATAAAAATATAACATTTGTTAATTTTTAAATTGTTTTATGGGAGTTTTATTTTAAAAATATTAAAATTTTATCAAAAAATCACATTTTTTTGCAATATTTTGTAATACTCGTATATCGTCGAAACCGCTGAACGGATGGAAAATGGTATTATATGAAGTTGAACGCTACTTAATATTTAATTCTTTAAAACTTTCCTCAACCAAATCGGATAAATGGTTCTCGAGTTATGCCACTATATGTGGTTCAACCACTAATTTCTTTCCATATCACAGCTTATCGCGAGAATTTAAAGAGACAACCCTTTAGGCTAAGAAGAAAGAGAGGTTGAACCACATATTATGACATAACTAGAGAACCATTCATCCGAATTGGTTCAGGTAAGCTTTACAAACTTCAGAATTAAGTAGCCTTCAACTTCGCACAATACAATTTTCCATCCGTTCAGCGGTTTCGACGATATCTTACAAAGTATTGCAAAAAATTATATTTTTTGAGAAAATTTTAATAATTTTTAAATAAAAGCCTCATAAAAACATCTATAAACGCATAATTGTCATATTTTTGTGATTTGATCGTAAACTCTGAAAGGTTATGAATAAATTAAGACCATTCCGAAGAAAATCGATGCATAATTTAAATATTTTTAGCGAGGAAACCATGCCCTTTTCTTATTTTTAGTTGTTATTACTTTTACTGTTACCATTTTTTACGCTTTTGTATTGTTTTTTTTAACGGCCTTCCAAATATTTGTCGTATTTTTTTTTAGTGATTTTGAAAGTTGTAAACAGTTTATGCCTATGTTTAAAACATTTCGGGCGGGGGCCCGGGCCCCCGCCCCCCCCCCCCCCCTCTGTATACGTCCCTGGTCGTCATATGAGGTGTATATTAAACTTCATCTCGTTAAGAGACCTGCGGCAGTCGAGGGCTGTTTGTGAATTTAGGGATGTTGCTTCCAGAGAATTGATGGCAGCCTGGCTGTCCGAGTAAATGACAACGCCAGTGTTGGTTACTATGTTGCGACCCAGCCAATTGGCTACTTCCCATATTGCCATTATTTCGGCTTGATAGACACTGCAGGTATCTGGTAGTCTGTGAGCTATATCCAAACTAAGCTCTGCACAGTGTACTCCGAAGCCAACCTTTTCATCAAGCTTCGAATCATACGTGTAAAAGTTGAGATGGTTTCTATTACCTGGTATTCTTCCAACCCATTCATCTCTGGCGGGAATCATAGTGATGTAATTTCTCTCGAAGGTGTACACAGTTGGTATATAGTCCACTCGGTCGGTTACTATAGCACTACACTTTGATATCCTCATGTGACCGTAGTTTTTGTACCTCCACATTGATAGGCAGTTTAATCTTATTGCCGCTTTGGTTGCAACTTCTCTCGCTACAATATTAATCAGCAGTATATGGAGTAGGGCTTGTAGAGACTCGGTCGCTGTAGTCCTTAAGGCTCCGCTTATGCTCAGGCAGGCTGTTCTCTGTACCTTTGTTGGTAGGTTGGTGATGGTTAGTGTGTCAGTTGCCGTCCACCATACCACAATGCCTTATAACAGTATAGGACGAACTACTGCTATATATATCCAGTGGACGATTTTAGGAGAGAGGCCCCACCGCGACCCTACAGCCTTTTTGCAGGAATATAAGGCGACGGTGGCCTTCCTTACACGTTCTAATACGTTAAGTCTAAATAACAGTATTCTATCTAGAATTATTCCTCAAAATTTTGCACTTTCAGAAAAGACTAGATCTGTTCCATTTATCCGAGATGGAGGGTCCACATGTTGGACTTTATTCATCCTAGTAAAGAGAACCATCTAGCCAATTTGTTCAGAGCCACCTGTAGAATGTCTCGGAGGACGTTTTCGAATATGCCACTCACAGCGATTGCCACGTCGTCCGCATATGCCACGACCTTGCAGCCACAACGTTCTAGATCTAGAAGGATTTCATTCACCGCTAGGTTCCAAATTAGTGGAGACAGTACTCCTCCTTGTGGGGTCCCTCTGTTTACAAACCTTGTTAGAGTTGTGGACCCAAGACATGCTGTTATGCGTCTTCTGTTGGGGGCACGGTGATGAAAAACGATTAAATATTGTTTTGTGGGGCAAAAAGGTACAATATGGCACAGTGGAGCGAATACGATTAAATATGGTCTCATACGGCAATTGTAGGTCGTGCAACATAAACTACACTGAAAATAATATTGTCAAATTTTTAACGATTTCGTACCAAAGACTTATTAATCTTAAAAATAAAGACATTTAGTACTTACAATTAACAAAACTAACTTACATTAAGGACTGTTCAATAAACATGCTCTGTGCCGGCTTTTTAAGTGGCACCAAGTATTTACTTAGACACTACAGAATGATCGTATTTTAGTGGCTTATAATGTGGTTGTGTTAAAGAGATAGTTTTGAGTAGTGATAAGACAGCACATAACACTATGCAACAAATGAACACTTGCAACAATGAGTCTACTTTACTAGTACATAACCCTATACTCGGTTTGCCGAAATTGGTGAACAATTTTTTTTATGGGCCTCAAAAGTTTCTGATAATCAGTGGTCCCCTCGAAAAAGGTGTCATCCGCTTTTGTCCAATAACTAATTCAATTATACGAATTCTCAAACGAGGAGTACCTTACAGATACTCAAAGGGGAGAGTATGAAATATTTGCACACACAGTAAAGGTCGTCTTTCTTTCCTTTACAAGAACATTTTCCCCATTTTAAGTACAAAATATCGTCTTTGTAAAGAATAGGACGTCGTTGGCGATGGCGACTACCGTTGGCGAAATTATGTATCGATTTTCTTCGGTATAGTCTCTTTTTATTCATGACCGATCAAACTTTACGAAAATATAATACAAATATAATGACTGTTCATTTGTCCATGCTTTTACGAAGCTTTTATTTGAAAATTACTAAAATGTTGTGGAAAAATAGGATTTTTTTCGCAAAATATTGTAAGATACTCGCATATTCGAAACCGCTGAAGTGATGAAAAATGTTATTAGAAGAAGTTAAAAGCTTCTTAACATAAATGGTTTTCGAGTTATGCTAAAATATGTTTTTTAACATCTCACCTCTCTTTTTTGTACATAACGGTTGTGGGCACAATAACTTTGCAGCAAAGTACTGCCGCCATCTATACGTCATATCAACTAATTTTTGGACCGCCCCCTTGTTGATTGAATTCGCCTACCAGGTTCTTTAATTCTGATGGCAATGTTGGGAAGTCTAAGGGTAGAGTGGCAATCTATATGTTAGGCTCACATAGACTAAGTAGTCTATTGTGGGAACAAAGCGGCGTAAGGACAAACATACATCATCTATACGTCATGCCAGCTAGTTTTGGGACCGCCTTCGTAGTTAGCATCCCCATCAGTTAGTATGTACATCATTACCTAGCTGATTGGCCTACCAGGTGCTTTAATTATGGCTATTTCTTTTCTGCAACAAACTGCAACATTTTCGTTTCCCTTTTCCCGAAAACTAGACTTTTATACCACATTTTGGAGTTCTGAAATCGGAACAATGTTTAATTCGAGGGATTACCCTAAAAAGCTTAAATATTTTTCAGAACATCAGGTCAACGGGGCAACATTTTTTCAGAAACGAAATCACCATTAGACTATGTAGTCCAATGTGCAACCATAAGAGCGTAACGAGAAACAATTTCATTGTTTAATAAAAGACAGGAGTTGGCTTACCATCAGCCTTCTGAAGAAGGTGGTACGCAACCACAGAATGTGTTCGTTATATTCCTCCTCAGCTTCGTCTGCGCAACTTCTGCAAAAGTAATTTCGCAGGACCTACAATGTCTCTACGTACCTTCCAATTAGGCAGTGACCCGGTCTCAATAAAAACAGCAGGGAGTTGGTGCATTTGGAGTTTAGGTAGGGCCTTATCAGCATGGAATGTTTGCAGTTAATGACTACTGACCACCTGTCATTTGTTGCCATAAGGGTACTATCTCTCAATAAGAGCTTGCAGGTCGCTCGAGGCATGTCCACACAATCTTGCAATTTCATATGATTTTTAGTTCCCAGGTATGTCCCCGTAGCCCGGTACCCAAATCAAGAGAATATTCAAATTTTCAGATATCTCGTTAAGAGATCTGCGACAGCCGAGGGAAGTATATGAACTCGGAACAACTGTATCCAGGGACTTTATGGCAGGAAGCATATCGGAGAAAATATTGATACCGAAATAACACCTTGGTTGTTGAGTTTGGAACTTTATGTATAGAAGAACGAGAATCCTGGGATGCGAACATTACATTCCATGTCAAAAATTGGTTCAGATATAGTGTATTCAACAATCAGACATGTGTCTGGAATGACATAATGTGCGTAGGCATTTAGTGGCAGATCCCTACGTCTAATATCAATAGCTGCGGCATATTGCTCTGGTATAATTATACCCTACACAACACTATGGTACAGGGTATTATAAGTTTTTTTCACGGCAGATGTTTTGTAACACCTGAAAATAACACAGCTAGACCCACCTTAAAGTATACCGATCGACTCAGAATCACTAGCTGAGTCGATTTAACCATGTCTGTCCGTCCGTCCGTCCGTCTGTCCATGTAAAGTTGTTCGTCGACTACAGGTCGCAATTTCACTCCGATCGTTCTGAAATTTTGCAGTTTAGGGTATTTCGCAGCTGTTAAGATCGCTATTGAATTTGGTTGAAATCGGTTCAGATTTAGATATAGCTCCCATATATATCTTTCGTCCGATTTGGCCCTTTAGTCCTATAGAAGCTGTATTTTACATCCAATCGTTTTGAAATTTAGACTGGTAGAGTTTCTTGATCCGTGAACCAACACTACCGAATTTGAAGAAAATCGGTTAAGATTTAGCTATAGCTCCCATATATATGTTTCGTCCGATTTGGCCCTTTAGTTTTATAGAAGCTGTATTTTACATCCAATCGTTTTGAAATTTAGAATGGTAGAGTTTCTTGATCCATGAACCAACACTACTGAATTAGGAGAAAATCGGTTAAGATTTAGCTATAGCTCCCATATATATGTTTGGTCCGATTTTGCTCTTTAGTCCTGTAGAAGTTGTATTTTACATCCAATCATTTTGAAATTTAGAATGGTAGAGTTTCTTGATCCATGAACTAACACTACCGAATTTGAAGAAAATCGGTTAAGATTTAGCTATAGCTCCCATATATATGTTTCGTCCGATTTGGCCCTTTAGTTCTATAGAAGCTATATTTTACATCCAATCGTTTTGAAATCTAGAATGGTAGAGTTTCTTGATCCATGAACCAACATTGCCGAATTTGAAGAAAATCGGTAAAGATTTAGCTATAGCTCCCATATATATGTTTCATCCGATTTGGCTCTTTAGATCCAATCGTGTTTATACCCTACACCACACTGTGGTACAGGGTATTATTTAATTATAAAATGTCCCAAAAGTAAATTTATGTAAACAATTTCCCAAGAAGACAGGTATAACAGTTATTACACGTCCTTGAATCTCCTGCTGATCTCTGGAGTTCAGTTGACCCGAAGCTAGGCGAACTGCTTCTCAAAAGTTTATGAAAAACTTCGTATATTATTATCAACCTTCAGGTTTGTCAGTGTCGTAACTATTGTGGCTAAATTAAAAAAGCAACTTCAATATCTATAACATGCAATATGGTTTCAGCGAATTTTCACTTGGATTGTATCGTTTGATCAATTGTAGTCCTATCGATTAATTTCTCTAAGATTTTTAGGAGAAATGATCGGCTAGAAATCCTAAGCGTATGGGACGACTTTACCGGTTTTGTAATGAAGACATCCTTGGTTTCTCTCCATGTTGATAGTATGTAGGCCGGCTACAACAAGTATAAAGGTCAATGAACCGGGGAGCCTGTAGCTCTGCCAGCGATAAGATATCTGACCTGGCGACTTCAAAGGTTTAAAGCTTTTTAGAGCTCAACTAATTAAAGAGTCGGTTACAATCTTGCCGACGATCTCCCACTGGATTATTAAACCTTTTTCAGAGTTGCCCGAGAAGGAGTATAGTTAGATTTTTCCGAAATATATGAAGACGAGGAGTTGTTTTCCTTCTTGGGTGCTTTCGTTCTATTCTACGGAAGATATGACCATTTTCTTCCTAGAGTGACACATTGATTCTTAGAAGCAGTTTCGTCGGGGAATTATTCAATTTATTTACAATATTTACATTATCGTTTGATGATTCAGAGTCGGAGTCCCCCACCTGCTTTCGATGGCTGAGATTGCTAAGATTTTCTGAATTATTTGTATAAAATTGTCAGAGTCTCTACAAATTTCCTGGCTTTATGACTCCAACTCCTGTTTTGGTGAAACATCGGGCAATTCTCCCATCTTATTCACATTTTCCTTAAGTTTAGTAAACTTTTAGATTGTCCCAAAGGGTGACCGATTGTCTGCTGTTCTTTTCAGAAGAACTTTTTCGAGTGTATATCTGTCTCGCCGAATCTGTGGCAATATGAATTCCTTCACATTATTCATCGCTCACAAAGGAATCACAAACTTTAAATCATGTGCTTTGTTTGGTTCTCTCCCGCTTCTTCATCGTTATCATCATCATTGTAATATTCGAGTAGATATTGACATGCCTGGAATGATGCAGAGAGACAGCCAGATAGAAGACGGACGAATCACAACATACTCCAGACTGAAGGACCGACAGACAGACAGAACCCAAAAATAAACTTATGCACCAAACGTTTGGTCGAGTGGAAAAAAATTGTTGGGGTGGGGATCCAACTGCACCCAAGAGTATTTACGGGTATTTATGTACATACCTCCAGGTATGTCATCATCGTCATCGACATCATCACTGTATCGCTATTCCGCATCAGGATATTGCTTCCATGTCGATGTTGTCCCGTCTGCGGAATGTGGACTCGCTCCTTTGTGGTCTTCACAACCTCATTGCCGTTGTGAGTTTTTTGTTTACTTTTTCGCCGTAGTCGTTTCATTTTTTCGGTTTCCTACACTTCCTTTCGAATGTTTATAAATCAAAAATATACTCGTATATATGGGAGCAACGTCTTTCTTTTGGTTTTTCTTCCTAAAAATAATGTTTTTTGTTACGGTTGAATAAACCTTGAAGACATCGTTGCGCTTGGCTTTGACTCTTCTTTGAAATGAAAGTGAAAAAATAACGTCTCATAATAATCGTGAAATGATTCACAGCAACTCATACAAAAAAAAGGAGCAGAAAAAAAGAAGGAAGGAAGGACAACGCAAAAAAACATAAGACGATATTGCCAAAGACTTGAATGTTTATGCAGTCAGTAATCGCTTCAAGCGGCCGCATACCACAATACTGTGCGCGCTCCATTGTCGAAGATGCCACAGTCCCACCATCCGACTCCCCCGTCCGTCCATACATCTCTGGTCTTTGTGAGGCTGGAACATATTGTTGAACTTGGTTGCAAAGTGGAAATGAATTCGTTGCGGATTTAAATAATTACTGCCGCATATTTTACGATTTTTTTTTCTCGCTTTGCTGAGATTGATCTTCCATGTAAGAGACTCTAAGTGTTCAATAAATAAGGAAAAACTATTTCGTTTTTTAGGCGATGCAAATGGACGAGCTTCTTTAAATTGTTATCAGTGAGATTGCAGGAATACATAATTGGTTAGAGAGTATGAAAGAATTTAAAGAAAGGGGCAAATTAACACTAAAATCGAATGAAAACTTGAGTAGTCATAGTAGTTTCAGAAGATAGCAATAAAATCTGTGCCTTTATCATGATGATGATGTATTTACGTAGGCTACTACATAGATATGGAGGATCTCCGATATGTGACCTGAGTATAAACCCACCGAAGAACCGTATCTGCGGTTATAGGGAGAATGTGAACTGAACTTCAGTCTGATCTGTCATGGTTTAGGTTTAGAGTGGTTTAGGGGTTCTGCAAGAATTGTAGGTATAATTTTATAAATATTTTCTGCAGATCTGTATGAAATGGATCCTTTTCCAATTGAATTTCGTAGCAAAATTAAATATCGAGGCCCAACAAATGAAGGCCTTATAAAATGTCTGATCATACAATACCAATCATCTGCGAATTTTTTCGACAATATGTCCTTATAGAAAACCTACTTTTCCCTTTTAATAGTTTTTGTGATCATTCCAACATCCCTTCCTCAAAAAAACCTGTATGAAAGCCTTCAATGGTAAGGGAATTAAGTTTACAGAAAGTAATTTTAATAGTAGCGCATCTGTCTCTGGACACGAATATCGCAACGTAGCCCGGAAGGCCTATAACAATCTACCTATAGTCAAATCTCCCGAAGAACATCGCGTGTGAATGCGATGAAGAAGAAAAAGGGCACGCCGTCCGTGAGCGGTAAACCGGATCCGGTTACGTAGGCGGTAAAGTCAAATCGGGAGATGTTATATGTGAGGGCTGTATCAGAAAAATGACTAGTGGCGACCATTGTTGTTGTGAAGTGTTCTGGGTATAAGTAGAACCATATTATCAATTTTCATTTCATTTCATTTATTTATTTTATTTTTATAATCCATAAGCCTAATATGGCCAAATTGATTACATAGATATACAAATGAGACATTTAATACTATAATTCATTAATTGTTCTTAAAACTAAAAAAATTAAACTTAATGTTATATTTTTAACACGACTATGGATGATGTACATCTTAGCATATTCCTTCATTGAACACAGTTGAGAGATATACTAAAATCATTAACAGGCACATTTAAGTAAGCTTAGAGATAAATGATATCTAATTCTGCAAATTGCTTACAGGACATCGAGAGATGTCAAATGTCAATTTTACTGCTCTGACTTGAAAGGACCTTTGCACTATTAATGTCTGAAATCGAGGCAGTATTAGAGAATGAGTCCTTTCTGAAGTACCGAATTCCAATTTCGTGGATATGTAGGGAGGATTTCCATACTTCATAACCCTATATAACAACGAGATTACCCTTAAATTTATAAAGCTTTCAAAACTACATCCTAAGAACAGAATTGTGCATGGCGTAACATGATCACCATATCTAAGTCTATACACATATCGAACAATGCGGTTGACACATATTTTTAAACGATTTAAACTGCCTACATATGTTCCGGAAAATATTTCAAGGCCATAATTAACATGAGGTAGAATCATTGATTGTCCAATTCGTTTGCGCACACTGAAAGAAAGGAAAGACCCAGTACCTTAAAACTTTTCGCAAGAGAAAGGTTATCCTGGATATTACATTATTAATATGATCTGTAAATTTTAGCTGATCATCTATAAAAAATCCTAAGATTTTTAGCCATCTTACTTTTTTGATAGTGGAAGCATTGATCATGAAGTTCAACGAAACATGGGGACTGGAATTGAATACAATTGCCTTAGATTTAGTTGGATTAAGAACTATAGATAGTTTTCATTGCACCAATTATTAATTTTAGCCAGTTCAGTATTAACATTATCCATCAAGCATAATTCCGAACCTTCTCTCCCATTAGCAACGAGCTGAAGATCATCTGCATAGAGGAGACCTTTCATAAAAGTTATGTTGTCAAATATATCATTTATATATATTGAAAATAGTAGAGGGCCCATAATAGAGCCTTGTGGCACTCCACGAAATATGGAGCGTATTGTAGATATCTGCATATTATTGTATACATATTGAGATCTTTCCGACAGAAAAGATTTCATCGAACGACAGGCACATAATGAGAAACCATATTTTATAAATAATTTATTCAACAAAATTTCATGACTAATTGAATCGAAGGCCCGGCTGAAGTCCAGGCTAATCAAAGTAGTGACTCTTTTCTCATCCACATGTTTCCTGATGTCGATAAGTTCAATCATTAGTGACTATATAAGGTCAATTATTAGTACTATATCCCTTTCGAAAACCTGATTGTCTTTCGGAGAGCAATACATTATCCGACATATGTATAACTGAATATTTCATACACTTTAGTTAACATTTTTGGTTTCTATAGCTTTAAGAAGTCAAATCGGAAGGGACCTTTGTATGGGAGCTATAGCAGAACATAAACAAATCGCGGCCGTTGTTTGCGTGAATGGTTTCTGGTACAAATAAACTCATATTACCAAATTTAAGCCCAATTCAATGAATTTTGAGTTACAATCCTAAGTAAAATCCGGAGGGACCTTCGTATGGGAGCTATATTATAAAACACATTTCCCGGGAAACTCTGAAGACGCATTGAATACTTCAATTGGGGATTCCTTTGAAGTGCAGCCATCAGAGGTATCCAGCGAGATTGTAACCGACTCTAGAATCCATAAGTCTATCATCATTTCTCCTAAAAAATCTGGAGAGATTAATGCTTAGAAGTTTAGAAAAGAATGGAAGTATTCGAGTACTCTTAGAGACATCCTTAAGCTTTTTTTTCATCAGAAGAAATAAGGTACTAACAGTTACAAATGTCTACTTGGGGGTATTGAAGTTCCCTTCCCTGAAAGCACAAAATATTTCACTAGACAGGAAGAAACACTTTAAATCCAACATTCTGGAAAGAGCAATAGGAAAACGCTGGGGTCTGAACCCGCGTATAGTTTATTGGTTGTAAACTGCTGTATTCAGACCAATAATGTTGAACGGCATTGTTTTTTTGTTGGACAGCTCTGCAGAAATCCACCTTCTGCCCGATGCTAAATAAGGTTCAGCCAATGGCTACTATTTGTATCACTGGTGCGCTATGAGCGACTTCAGATGAGGCACTAAATGTTCAACTACATTTAATGCCGCTAGACATTATAGCAGTGCAATATGCCGCATGTACTGCGATTAGATAGAGTTAATGACAGTTCACTATGGCCAGGAAATGGCTATGGGCACAGTGCAATTCTAGACAGAATGCCTGACCATCCGGGCACTGTTGATTACACTATGCCTGACCACTTTTGGCAATAAGTATCTCACTCTTATATCTAAAGGCTCACAATGGAATGGTCGTAGCCCAGGACATAGGAGATTCGTTAACTTCTATACAGACAGGTTCCAAACTCAACAACCAAGTGGGCTTTAGTGTCTTTTCTGAGAAACTTGAGCTATAAATTGCAAAAAAATGCTGTCTGATCACCGTAGTGTTTACCAGACCGAAATCTTAGCTATCAAAGAGGTAGCGGAAGGGCTGACATTAACATTCTGAGCAAATTCGGTATCAATATTTTCTCTGATAGTCAGGCTGCTATCAAGTCCCTGAAAACTATGTATACTCCTGACCCACAGGGACATATCAGGAAACTGCAATGGCAGATGAACTTTCAAGGCTAGGAGCTACATTACACATTCCAGGGGAACTGGAATATGTGGGCATGCCTCTAGCGGTTTGCAAGCTCTTCTTAAGAGACGTACCCTTACGGCAACGAATGACAGACGGTCACTGATGTGGTTCATCCTAAACACACAACACACGAACGCTCTTCTGTCATTGTCGAGACCGAACGTCTTACTTATCGTGTCTGTCATGTCGGGTCACTGCCTTATTGGACGGCAAGCAGAGAGACTGAAGGTCTTGCATAGTGACTTTTGCAAAAGCTGTAGAGGCGAAGAGGAGGAGGAATCAATAGAACACCTTGTGTATGTGCCCTCTCTCTAGAAGACGGCATGCAACGTTAGGCTCAAATTTTTTGGAGAATTACCTGATGTTGGAATCCGCCAACTTTTGAACTTTTTATACCCTCACTTTAGTGTAACGACGGTATATATCATTTGCTACAGGCGAAAAGTGTAACATATCGAAGGAGTGACCTAAGACCTCAAATATTTTCGGCGGAAATCTGTTTTAGGATATTTTAAGTAATTTCAGCAATGCCCGTCCGTCTGTCTGACTGGAACGCACGATAACTCTCACAAGGAGTAACGGATTGACTTCAAATGTGGAACGTGATAATATTTTTTCTGCATCAGGCTAGAAATTGTAACCCTTTCTACCTCGCAAAGGGTTACAATTTAGCGAAATATAGGTTCTCCAATAACTTCTATACTACTTATCCGAATCATCTGTAATTTCTCATATAGTAATAGTTTATCCGTCGCTATCACCTTGAGAATTATCGCTACCCCTTTTGGTACCTCCCACACAAAGGTACAATTTTTGTACAAAAATTTATATAAAATCTTGAAATTTTGTCAGGTGTAATCGTTTTATAGTACCTAGAGTCCAATGAAAAGCGGACGTTATTGGCATGCCTTTTGGTACCTCCCACACAAATGTACCATTTTGCCCCAAAAGTTAACTGCTTATAACTTCAATACCAGTGCACACAAATGCCTGCAATTTGGCACAGTGTAATGGTTTAATAGTAACTATAGTTCAGTTAAAAGTGAGCGGTTTTGGCTCCCCCCTTTGGTACGTCCCACACAAATGTACCATTTTTGCCCCAAAAGTTAATTGCTTATAACTTTAATACCATCATATACTTTAAAGTTATTAAATTTAATTCAGATTGATAATAATTTAATTGAAACAAAAAAAATAAATACATTTACGACCAGTAAGGAAAAGCAGAAAGTCGGGCGGGGCCGACTTAATAATACCCTACACCTCCCTAACAATGCGATAAGGATCATTGCGATAATAATTTGGAATAATTGGTAAATGGGTAAGATCATATATATGTGGATATATCTAATTCTGAACCGATAATCGCTATATTACGCAATATTCGTTCCTAAATTGAGAAACATTTTTCTGGAAAATTTTGTAATGATCGGAAGTAAAGTACAACTTCTATAGCGCATTGTAACCAAATCAGGAGGAACATATATATGGAGGTTATATATAAATCTGAATCGATTTTCCCTGAATACTCATTCACGTAAAATAGAAACCTCTTTCTGTCGAATTTCGTACTGATCGGATATAAAATACAGTTTCTACAGCGCTTAGATGTGGGATATTTCTAAATATGAACCGATTTTCTCCGAATTTGGCAGTATTCCTTCATGTAATAAGAAACCTCTTTCTGCAGAATTTCGCTGTGATCGGATATAAACTACAGTTTCTACAGCGCTTGAATTTCAAATCGGGGGTAACATATATATGGGGGCTATATCTAAATCTGAACCGATTTTCCCCAAATTTTGTATTGTCTCTAAGTGTATCATAAGACTACTCTCTGTCAATTGTTGTACAAATCGGTTCAAAAATGTTGCTTATACAATGCATATATACCAAATCGCAGGTACATATATATGGGAGCCATATATAAATCTGAACCGATTTTAACCAAATTCAATAGGGATCGTCCTTGGGCCTAAAGAAAAATATGTGCAAAGTTTCGTTGAGATCCGACCATAATTGCGACCTGTACTTTGATTACAATAATACATCTACAGACAGACAGACGGACATAGCTAAATCGACTCAGAAAGTGATTACAAGTCGATCGGTATAATAAACAATGGGTCTATGTCTTATCCTTTTGGGTGTTACAAACATATGCACAAAGTCATAATACCCTGTACCACAGTGTGGTGTAGGGTATACATATTTTCGGGGACTGAAGGTGAGGGGATTCGTAAGTCGGTTTACCCGACTGAACTTTCTTACTTGTTGACATACAAATATATTTGGTTAAAACCGCTGTATGGTTTATCCTTCTTTTGTAAAAAAATTGTTTTCCCAAAATTGTTTTAGTGAAAATTTTCTATCACATAAATGGTACATTTATTACAACTCATCTCGGAGTCAACCATAATTTTTCGACTCCGGACTCCGACTCCGGGTAAATTTCCCCGACTCCAAAGCCCTTGTTCATTGTGTTCTGGACTGCCTACTACCTCTGGTATCCTTCTGATAGTACGCATAGACTCTGACACCAAGATTATTCTTGTCAATATGTTCTGAAACCTCTTTTTCATAATTAAGCCCAAATACATCAGATGGTACTGAAACGACAAACATAGGTGGTGAGCAGAAGGAGGCGGTGAGACACTACCAAAAATGTATGAAGGAGTGGTCGATAAAATCGCCAAAATAGCGATAACATCGCCAATTTAGAAGGAAGTTCCAAGAGGAAGAGACAAAAAACCAGTCCCTACCTCCGAGGGCCCCATCACGAGTCTGGTTTTGTACCCACACTCGTTGCCCATTGGGTAGTGTTATTGAGTATTATATCGTCTACTCTGACATATATATGACTACCCTAAGTTGATTTAACATATAAGTTCAATGAAAATGGCAAGTGGATATTTTTTTCATTATAATTTTAAAATCTGCGTTAAAATAGTTTTTGGTACTATTACATTTCTTCGAAAATAAACACTATCCTTTATGTATGCGATATTTCCATATCAGAAACATTTTACTGCAGTGACAATGCCACCAACCAGGCAACAACATCATTACCTTCTCAATCTTCCATTGTCCACAAAGCACTCCACTAAAAGTATGCATCTTTTTCAGCGAATATTCAATATTGTGACACTTTAATGCAAATTTATGTTCCATGTCCTGCGTCCCACCGGAGTAGAAGAGCTATGCTTTTGGTTTCGTTGTTTTAATGGTCGTCCGGCGGACAATTAAGAAACCATAAATGTGTTTCTTACCAACTTTACATTTATCGGCAAAATCTGTTGATGACTTGTTTAAGACGTATGACTACACTCTTGTTGTGGTAAACGTTCGTGGAGCGCGCCTTTGGCTGCACTTGCACATGAAGTGAACAGACTAAACGCCATGGGAAGATGGCTGGACGGATACTGGACTATGATAAGCGACCCGGCTGAAATGCTGAAAAATGATATTTCAATAATTTTATCTTTTCGCTAAAATGTTGAGTCACGTTCTGCCGTTCATGACGAGGGCAAATGGAAAATGACCATAAAAACTATCTGTTCTGTTTGCATAAGTTTAAGGTAATAGAGCCACAACGACGATAGACTGATAGAAAGGAACGTATTCGCACTGTTTGACATTGGACAGGAGAATGTTAAGTTACAAGTACGAGTCAGTATATTATCTTTGCACTCAAGAGACCTTTAAGTAAGCCAAAAGGAAACCTACATAATGTTAGAGCACAGTGGCACCAAACAGACACATGTTGGTGGTAATTTAGAAGCTTGGAAATGGATTGGCATTCTAAAAGCGGGAAAAAGAAATCATATTGCTGTTTAAATAACAAAACACTTTAAAAGTGTGAAAAGTGGAACCTCGACGAATAAACCGTGGTAAAAAATCAAAGTTCTAAGAGGATGGGATCGCAATATTCATTAGCGACAAATCAACCGGGATCCCCAGAGGTATTCGAACCACCTTTCCCACAATTTATTGAACACCCGGAGATAGTTACGTCGGAAAGAAGCATTCTAAAGATGGCCGTCAGCTTTTAGACACGAGAAGGTTGCAGAGTTCAGAGTCGAGTACATGTCAAACCCCTCAATCTGTCAATGAGAATGGAAAATGGGAAGGTTGGTTCATGTACCCAATAAAAGTCGTCTAAGAATATTATCGTCAGCGCAGTTAGGCGAGCAGGTGTATCTCTGACTTCCGATCACCTTTCCTTAAGCGTAGCGATCTACCAAATGAACAACTTCATCCTCAGTGAACGTAGCACATACAAAAATTAGGAAATAGAAAATTAGTCCCAATTCAGATACTTCACCGACAGCAAATTAGTATACCAACAATACCCTTCTAATATAAGCAGCCCAGAGAAAGATTTCTGCAACATCGCCACCGCATTAGCTACACCTTTTATCTTCGGGGATCGAATACCACTTCTCATACCGACTATGCCGGAAAAGGAAGCAAAACTCGTAGTTGAGCGAAACGCAAATCGCCCGTCCAATTCCAGTGATCCCAGGATCAGTCAGCTCAATAATGAATTCAGCACGATCCCAGCTATACCCTTCCAATACACGCAGCGCACAGAAGGAACTCCGCACCATTGTCAACGAATAAGCTAATCGCTTTATCCTCACTGATCGAATACCGGTTGTCACACCGAATATGTCGGAGGAGGCAGAAGACTCGTAGTTAAGCGAAACGCAAATCTCGTCACCAAATCCAGAGATCCCAGGATCAGTTGGCCCAATAGGGAAATCAACATGATGCAAATCTCATTAAAACCGTGGTACAATCATCATGAACCCACGATGTAATCCCGAAATGTGGAAAATAGGTGGCTGGTACGTATGCTCAAGCCAGGACATCTTGCGAATACGGAAGTCTTTCAGCCTAATTTTCCTGCTATCACCAGTTCAAAAGACACGTGAAGTACATGCGTCATTCGTGGAGTTTAGAAATAGGAGACCCAAACCGCATAGGGTTAAACAAGGAGTCCTATGGAGTATAGGTGGAAAAGGATCTCCCCGATCCTTTTCCACCTATACTTACCTAAAGTCCTTCTTCCAACCAACAGGTGTGGAGATAATTTCATAAGCTGATGATTGCTCCCTCTTAATGCGGGGCCACGGAATTGATGACCTCTGTAAATATCTAAGCTCCTTGACAAACTTCTTCCTTAGTAAAAAGCGAAGCTGGCCCCTGCACTTTTCGGCCACACTCTTCAAAGGAAGATTCCCATGAACTGCCTGTCGAAGTCGATAAGCAAAGAATACGAGAAGTAAGTCACCACAAAATTCTTGGGATGATTATATACAGCCATTTCTCGCCCTGAGCGCATGCCACCATTATTTTCAATAAAGTACGTCCGCGGAATAAGGTCCTCAAGCTGCTAACCGGCAGCACTTGGGGTGTGAGTAAAGAGACCTTCCTCACCACACACGTGTCAATTGGCCTACCGGTGATGAATTATACAGCGTTAGTATGAGCAAGACACAGTGGGACCATCTTCAGGCCTGCGAGCACGCAGCACTTCAAATAATAACCGTCTACCTCTTCAGCTGACCATCAAGAACCTAAAATCCAAGCAGTGAGATCATCATGGATCACTAAAATTTCCAATTCACTGAGTTAGAAACCATCCCGAGACATATCGGGAGGGACGTATGGACACATAGAGACGAGAAGCAGAGTAGTTGTGGCGCAGCTCAAATAAGGTTGGTGATGTCGTCTAAACTCGTATCGCTCAAGAATCGACGAGACTATCCCCGATCTTAGTCCAGTGTGTGACATCAGCGCCTACAACACCAACCACTTATTCAACTGCCGCGTTAAGCCTACGAATCTGACTACAGTATCCAGAAATATCTAACGGATCTTTTTACCGAAACCACAGGCAGGATTGAGTAATAACCATTAGGATAGCGTTACATCAGCTACACGACAAACTTCGTTATTGGCGGACATCCTCCACCTATTGCAGATATTAAGCAGAGCTTGCTCAGTAGAACCAGAGTCGTTCTGGCGCAGCACCGGGTAAGTTGGTGCAGTCACCTGAACTCATATCGCTCGAGACTCAACGAGACTAGCCCTTTGTCATGCGTGTGGCTCAAGACTCCACAACACCATCCACTAATTCAACAGTCCCGTTAAGCCGACGAATCTTACTACAGTCTCCTTATGTTCTGGCCCAGAAGAGGCGGCCCGTTTCCTGGAACTGAATACAGAGGAATCGATTGAAGGCAAACACTAGGACCTAACACTAAGCATTTTTACTTACAGCGATCGTATCTACAACAACACATGAGGCTATATTCTTTCCTAGATTGACGAGACAAATGCCAGAACATCATCATGGGTTCCGAAAGATGCACAGTACCAACATAAGCACTTACGGCCATTATCACACATATATGCTGCGTCAGCTCTCATAGACTAATTTATGTCCCTAGTGATACCACGGGCTCAGATGTCCGTCATTGAAACCAACCAGTTTGATAAACAAAGTTATCAATCAATTATACCAGTACCAGAAGATTCTGTCAGACTTCCTAGAATGGCGACCCCAGTATGTATATCCAGACGTCGTTTATTTAATGAGGGACAATAGCAAAGCAGGTGTTCAAGGCTCTGCACTTCTTACTCAACACCAGAGCTCCTGTAAAAGTCATTGGACATAATACTTAACCTTCTGGAGAGTTCGCTGATCAGGCAGTATCCCGTCAGAACTGACACGATAGTTGGCAGTTTTTTTCATCTCTATTGCGAGGAGACATTTTGACCTTCTTAGTTCGTATATTGGCCAGATTTGTCTAGCTACCCTACAGATTCCTATTTCTGTTTATATTTCGTTGTACTGTGGATCGTGGTCTTGATATAGCTCACAGAATACCAGATATCTGCAGGGTATATCAAGCCGAAACCGAAAAAGTGGCTGAGTCGCAACATAGTAACCAACACTGGCGTTTTTATTTACTCGGACAGCCAGGCTGCCATCAATTCTCTGGAGGCCACATCCCTAAATTCACAAAAAGCCCTCGACTGCCGCAGATCTCTTAACGAGATTGCTGAGCAGTTTAATATAACCTCATATGGATACCTGGGCATACGGATATCCCGGCAAAATGCAAAGCCGATGTACTTGCCAGGAAAGGGACGACATTACAAATTCTCTTAGAATTTTCATATATTGCAGCGCCACTATCCACGTGCAAGCTTTGGCTTAGGCAAGAGGCATTTAGGCAGTCCAACGAAAGATGGACAGAAATCGGCACTTTCAGGGTAGCTAGACAAATCTGGCCATGGTATGACCTGAGAAGGTCAAAATATCTCCTCGTACTGGAGAGGAAAATATTGTCTACGTTAGTATCAGTTCTGACGGAACACTTTTTGATCGGCGAACACGCCAGAAGATTGGGTATTGACTCCAATGACTTCTGCAGAAGCTGTGGGGATGAGGAAAAAGTGGAGAGCATTGAGCACTTGCTATGCGATTGTCCCGCTTTGAGTAAACGACGACTGGACATACTGGGGTCGGTAACGATATTCGTACTATCGATAAATTTGTATATAAAACAGATTGGTTTCGATAGAGGGCATTTCAGCTGGTGGTAACACTAGAGACCTAAACCGGTCTATGTCTATGCAAATTAGGTTAAAAGGTGTGCCATATTGACTTAACCTTTCTGATAGCTCACCTACAAATGGTTTTCATTCAATGAACTATCTGTTTTCTTTAATGAATAGGATCTGCTGATATTTCACAGAAAGTAATAGTTTCATTGTCACCATCAAACCGATGGAAATGGGCATGTTTAAAGTCTCCTACTTGTATCTCTAACATAAAAGAGTAGTTTGTGTCAAAAATGAGCAGCTCATAACTTTAACTCTAGAACATATGAACGCTTGAAATTCGGTACAGTGTAATGATTCTACAATGCCCATAGTTCAGTGAAATACAGACATTTCTGTCAAGCTCCTGCTGATGTATCACATAAATTGAAAAATCCTTAAGAAATTCAATTCGCCACAACTTCTACACAAAGCATATTAATTTTTGAAACTTCGTATTTAAAACTGGCATAGTATTCCCATCCTTTTTATAAACTCCCATAGAAAATACAAATGTTCATACATTCTTTTTTCTAGAGAGAAGGTATAATACCCCAGTCTCTTTTTAGTTTAGTTCACTGCAAATTTATTCAGTAATTTTTTTATTATAGATTTCCAGACCACTGTGTCCAGTGTCCAGTGTCTGACTAACTGACTGACTATCTCTTTCTAAGATTGAAATGCATATGAACAAGATTCCCCTTTTTACGACGATAAGTTAGGTAAACGGAGACGATGTTAAGCCAAGACGATGGATGATCTTCTAGAAGAATGTTTCCAAGTTTCTTCGCGAATTTCATCTGTCTGTCCATCTGTCCGTCTCTCATTCTTGCGCTTGCGTAAAGTTGCGCATCCATGCGTAAAGGTATACGCGCCAGTGCGCCACCAAATCCAGATAAGAATGTTTTTGAATTGTTATGAATCATCGTTCCTCTTCCGCTGCTTCATTTTGCACTTCTGCTAACGACTTACAAATGGTACCCGACAAACCCGACCACTCAACATTATTGGTGAAAAGTTTTCAAAGTATTTTAAACACCCCGAGAAGTCTTGATGGAGAGACTTGGGAATACATAGGTGCGTGCATCCGTACATGTGTAAAAAGAACCGTTAATAATGAACACCAAACACCTTTTTGCTAAAATATTATGACAACATTACAGTGGTTCGTAAAAGAAAATGTACAAATTTAACAAATTACCTGCAAATTTTACTAAATACTACATTTACTGCGAATGCCATGTCGTCCACATATGCTACGACCTTGCAGCCACAACGTTCTAGATCTAGCAGCATTTCATTCGCCGCTAGGTTCCAAATTAGTGGAGACAATAGTCCTCCTTCCGGGGTCCCTCTGTTTACAAACCTTGTTAGAGCTGTGGACTCAGGACTTGCTGTTATAGATCTTCTGTTGAGCAGGCTTTGAATTAGTCAAGTTAGAGTTCACCTTTAGATGTGACTGGGCCGCATCTGAGTGAATGTGGTTAAAATCCTCTTCAAAGTCAAGAAATGCCACCATAGTGAGTTCCTTGAATTGTTGAGACGATTCGATAGTGCTCACAAGTTTGTACATGGCTGATTCTGTAGACTTTACCTTATTGTAAGCATTTTGGTTCCCCGACAGGAGTTTTGCATCCATGTTTTCCTAATTAAATAATCTAAAAGTCTTTCCAGACTTTTCAATAGGATGGAGGATAGGCTAATTGGTCTGAAGTCTTTTGACATTGTGTGCGATATCTTTCCTGCTTTGGGTATGAATACCACTTTGGTATACCTCCATCGATTCGGGATGTTTGAAAGAATAATACTTTCACATTTTCTGCATTTCTGCTGTAGTGATGGCATCTGTTCCAGGTGACTTGCAGGGCTCAAAGCTGTTTATAGCCCAGCTTATTCTGAATCTCTCAGTCAAGAAGCTAGCGACGCTTGCAGTCCACTCGCACTCTTGTTGGTAGCAGGTCGAACCACTGGCTTAAGTTTATGCCCATGGACATGAGACGTTTAAACGTCTCCTCTCATTAACCTTCAACCATGTTGGCACTGCTAATCCTCGGGTTCTGTTGGTGACTTCCCCGGGAAATGTATGTCGAACAGTATATTTTGCGACTGGTCTCTGTTCTTATCTCCTCTCATTAGAAAGGAGAAACTATCAACGTTGGTCTCAGTCCAATATCCGATCGGTGAATACACCAGAAGGTTTAGATTTGAATTCAAGGACTTCTGTGGAAGCTGTTGGGAAGAGAAAGATGTGGAGCATTGAATGCCTGCGTTGGTCTCAGTCCAATACCTGATCGGTGGATCAGAAGCAGTTGGGAAGCATCGAATGCCTGCTTAGTTCCTGTTTCGCAATGAGTAAACGACGTCTGGATATGCAGGGGTTGGCCGTCTGGATATACAGGGGTCGGCCTTACTACAAAGTCTGTCATATATGTGAGGTCGCACTTTTTATAAATACTACTTTGGAATTTTGGTTGCTTAAAAATTTTATTTGATCAAAATAGATTTGAAATTTTAGGTTTGTAAGAATTTTCAAAATTTTATTTTGTCATTCATAGATTTGAAATCGAACGATACAGAATAGAAATACGGGAACGAAATTGTTGAATTGTATATTTCTTTTTGAATTCGTCGTTTGTGAGACAACGGGAAGCTGTTACCAACAGAGAAGGAGCTACAATTGTACCAGATTTATATTGAGATTGTTTGTTGTTATGTGAGGACCGAGAATTTTACGGAAAGACACTAATTTCTGCGTGCCTTCTCGGGAGGAGGAAAGATTCTTGGGAGGTCACACTCCATTTCATTTATATCCATTCTCAACATTGGTACATCCTGCTCCTTGAAGACCCCGATACAGATTACTGTCGTGTTTTGAAATAACAGAATTCTGGATTCTTGAGATCGCAACTGAAATTTCCGAAAAATTAATTCACCACGAGTTCAATTCATACTCCCGGAGTTTGGAATATTACGTGGCTTGGAAGAGTGGTCTTCCGCCACTTTCAATAGATGGAACGAGAGGACTGTCGAGAATTTGATCAATTGGCTAGAATATGGAGGAAATAAGACTATCAATCACGCTATTTATTCAGGACATATGTTTCGGCAGGGCTGAGCCCGCTGAATTTTAGGACATCTAAGACACTAAATCGTTTTATCAACTCCAAAGTAGATTTTCGCCAGACTTTTGACCAATAGGAACCATTGTCGTCATCAATCGAATATATCATACTGTTAAGACCTAAGATGATAATGGAGACCTTTGCATCATCACATCAGTTCCAACTAAAATAGAAGCATTCACATTCTTATATTTTTTTCAAAAGACGCGGAATATTTTATCTCAACTTAAATGTAATTCTATAAATTCATCCTACACTCTCACATCTCATTGTTCACCAATACACACATATGAAAGCATAAAACATTCATTTCTTATACACTAAGTAATATAAGATCCGATACAATTTTGGAAATTTGATATCAAGTTGGTTCCTCGTAATTATGTTACCAGAATTTCAAGACTACAGGCCTGGAGTCATCGAGGGATTATGGTAATGGTGAGTTTAATTTATTTTTTTTATTATGGAATATCTTTCTACACCTCAAATTCTCTTGGGAATCTATTAGAATGGTCGTAAAGGTGATGGAAATGATGAATATATTGTATTAGAAGATAATGTTATTCTATATTTTTTTTTTGTTTGTGATTATTTGTTGAATTTGTTTATATATGTTGCCCTTTGCCCATTGGACAAAGTATTTCCACCGATTATCATTATCTTGTAATATATATATTCCAATAATAGATCTCCATTACGACTATAAGAAATGACCGTTTTATGTAACACTGTACATATAAAACATAATTAGAATATTAATTTTACATTACAAATTAATTCCTTAAATTTAATTTCACATATTTAAACATATTTAGACCATTATTTTCTTATCATATTAGGCTAATGATTATTTTTATGAAATAAATTTTTGGAATAACATGGGAGTTTAGATTTGAATTGATGGTCTCGCGAAACATTTAGGTATTGATGGTTATGTTTTTTTTTTGGCTATCTCTTCGAATTTCAACAGGATGGCGTTGGTTAGGGAGGGTACAGACAGGAAGAGGGCATTGACATCACACTCCTCTTCCGACTATGACATGGATTCATTCTACTTCTTTTGACTTTTTCTTATTACTCTATTTTGGCAAACGGGTCATAGGGGTCTTGCTACCTAATTTTTAAATTGTATGTTAACGACCTTAACTCATTCTCGAAGAGGACAACAACCCCCCCATTATCCATGAGCACGGCCGGAGTTATAGGTAGCATCGTCTTCTGAGAGATGGGGCCGGATGGTCGGAATCGTTACATAGATTTAATGGCGCCCAACGTGGGGCCTACACTATAATAGCAATCGGATCCACGGAAGAAAAATCAGGGGCACAGCAGTACAGATAGGTCATTTGAATGTTAGATTCTTCTTTCGTTTTGATGGTAGGATATGTCACTTTGTTCATCATAGCTGTGCCTCTGATTTTTCTTCCGTGGATCCGATTGCTATTATAGTGTTTATATACTTTAATTACTGGTCCTTTTCTGACATTAGGGATATAAGATCCTTGGGTTTTGGGATTTTCTCCGACTGTTTGGAAGGACATCTTCTTTTCTTGTATGGCAATAGTTTTGTTTGAGATTTTGATGCTTGGATAATACTGAGATCAACTCATGAAATCTTGTCCATCGTTACACATTAGGCTAACTTTCGGAATTATATGTTTCATGTTGATTATGATGGCGACTTTATGACTGCCGTTTCTGCGATCATAAACCCACTTGGTAAACATGGGATGCTGCTTTCTATTCTTCCTTTGTTAGGAATTTTTGAGTTTAAGAATTTCGGTACATTCGATTTATTTTGTACTGTTACTTGATTCATATTTTCCTCTCTTCCCCTTTTATTTTCTTTTCTTTTCTTTTATTGGAATGAGTTCGGTTATTTGGTATTGAACTAACCACGATTTCTTTATGGAGTAGCGAGACGTCTTACATATTTATACTAGAACAGTTTTATTTTTGGCAATTAGGAAGGATAAAGGATTTGGTGAAATGGTACTTACTAGAAGTCAGGAAAATTTAATGAATTTGGAGGAACCGGCTAATGTGAGTTTCACCATTGATATGGAGCCGGTGACCACGGCTTCAGGAGGTCAAGGAAGGAGAACAGGTAGAAGAGCACCTTTAACCAACCAGGATGGATCTAGGAATTCTGGGGGAAATGTTGCGCGAAATGGTTCACAGGGTGATGATAACCGATTGAAGCAAATTGTGTCAGACTCGCTTATATCATTCCGCGGTGAGATGCAGGATTTTATTTCTAACGAATTTCGTTCATTGATGCGGGATATGGCTGTCGCTTCCGACAGGAATCATGTCAATAGTGGCACTTCCAACGCAAATGGAATAACTAATGACCGGAATGATATGTCTGGTAACCGATCACGTGATGATAACAGGATGCTAGGATCAATGTCGGCGGAGAAAGTTTTGAATATTGTTCGTAACTGGCGACTGAAATTTAACGGATACGATAATCCTATGACAGTAGACGAGTTCATCTATAGAGTTAACATCCTCACTACTAAGAACTTGGATGGGAATTTCGACCTTATCTGTGACTATGCCCATAGTCTGTTTGAAGGGAAGGCCCTAGAATGGTACTGGCGGTATCATCGCGAACATGACAGCATTGAGTGGACATCATTTACTAATGCTCTCAAGGATAAATACAAGGTTGATTATAACGATTTCGATATTATGGATGACATCCGTCGACGAAGGCAGAAACAGAACGAGAGCTTTGATGACTATATGGATGCCATTTCTGAGTTGACCGACAAATTGAAGTCACCTATTTCCGATTCGGACCTGTGCGAGACTGTACTACGTAATTTGAGAAGCGAGGTTCGGCATGAACTTCTCAATTTGGAAATTTCGTCAATGGCTAAGCTTCGACAGGAGGTTAAGAAACATGAGAGGTTTGTCAAGGAATGTCGAATGATCGAAACGCGTAGGCCAATGCGTGGTCGCGTGGCGGAATTAAGTGGTCCAGCTTTAGATGTTGACGATGGCGAGGTTGAAATAGAGGTCGAGGAGGAAATTTGTGCGATCCAACATGATGTTAGATGCTGGAATTGTGACAGGACAGGTCACACATGGATGGAGTGTATGGAGACACGGCGAGTATTCTGCTACGGATGTGGTGTGAAGGACGTGTACGAACCTACTTGTCCGAATTGTTGTAGAAAGGCGCAGGGAAACGGACAGAAGGGTGTCCGTCGGGGATAGAGCGGACATCCGAAATGGGTAATTTGGACGAAACAATAGATAGGGACAGCGGAATCCAGGATATTACGAGGAATGACATACATCCATTGATGAGACCATATCATGTGCGTTTGAAGGATTACAAGGATGCTCGTGAGAGAATTTTTGGTACGTCGAAGAGGAAATTAAGGTCTGCTAAACGTATTCGGGAGTATTATAGGAAACTGAAATCTTTTAGAGTGTGTATAATAGCTTCTGTCGTTAATAAGGATATTGATAGTAGGCCTTATGCAAAATTAGAAGTTGACAATATTGTGTATTTTGCTCTGCTCGACAGTGGTGCGAACAGGAGTGTGATTGGCGGGAAATTAGCTACTCTGGTTCAGAATAGGTGCGGCTTTCGCAGATGTGTTGGTCACGTACGGACAGCGGACGGACAGAGACAGACTGTTTTAGGAACGGTGGATTTGGACATAACATTTCAAGGACAGACTAGATTATTTGAATTTTTGATAGTGCCATCCATATCACAGGACATTATTTGTGGCTATGATTTTTGGAGGAATTTTGGTATTACGATTTCGGCATCGACTATTGGTGCAATTTCTTGCGTGGGAACAGACCCTGACAAACTTCCACTGACTGACGAACAGAGACATAGGTTTGATAGGATAATTGCTGTTTTTCCGGATTCTGAGGTAGAAGGTTTAGGTTGCACTACACTAATTGAACATTATATCGATACCAAGGACGCTAGGCCAATAAAGCAAAGATACTACCCCATTTCTCCAGCTGTGGAGAAGAGCTTGTGTGGTGAATTGGATAGGATGCTTTCTCTTGGCGTGATAGAAGAGGCTCCCAACTCTCCTTGGTCATCACCTGCCGTAGTGGTAGTCAAACCAGGTAAAGTGAGAATGTGTGTTGATAGCAGAAAATTGAACGAGGTTACGGTTAAAGACGCATATCCGATACCGAACATTGACGGACTCATCGCAAGACTTCCTCCAGTCCACTGCATATCGAAGATCGATTTAAAAGACGCCTTCTGGCAAATTCGATTGGAGGAGAGTTCGAAACCGAAGACAGCGTTCACAGTGCCAAACCGGCCATTGTATCAATTCACCAGGATGCCGTTTGGACTGTGCAATGCGCCGCAGTCATTATGTCGCCTTATGGATATGGTCATCCCGTACCAATTGAAAACTCATGTCTTCGTTTATTTGGATGACCTCCTAATAGTCTCGCGGAATTTTGAGGAACACATGGCACATTTACTGGAAGTGGCAAGTCAGCTGAGGAAGGCAGGGTTGACCATAAATGTGAAGAAGAGCAGTTTCGCGCTAAGTAAGGTCAAGTATCTCGGCTATGTTGTAGGAAATGGGACCTTACAGGTGGACGTGGACAAGGTTAAGGCTATCAGAGATTTTCCATTTCCGAAATCGATAAGACAACTGCGGAGGTTTTTAGGAATGACGGGCTGGTACCGACGTTTTATTCAGAACTACTCCAGTATCACCTTTCCCCTAACCGAGATGTTGTCGAGGAAGAAAACCTTCGTGTGGACTAAAGAGGCTGAAGATGCTTTCGAGGAATTGAAGAACAAATTAACATCTGCACCCCTACTCATTCACCCCAATTATGAGAAACCGTTTATACTTCAGTGCGATGCGAGTACACATGGAGTGGGGGCAGTACTTGCACAATTAGACGAAGAAGGATGTGAACGACCCATCGCTTACATGTCGCACAAGTTGAACAAGGCCCAGAGAAATTACACTGTCACGGAACTGGAGTGCTTGGCTGTCGTAATGGCGGTGAAGAAATTTAGATCGTATATTGAGGGCCAGGAATTTAAAGTAGTTACTGATCATTCAAGCTTGAAGTGGCTCATGAGTCAGAGAGATCTATCGGGCAGGCTGGCGAGATGGTCTCTGAAACTGCAGGGTTTCCATTTTTCTATTGAACATCGTAAAGGGAAGGATAATGTTGTCCCGGATACGTTATCACGAGCTCACGAGGGCGAGGGTGTAATAGAAAGTATTGAGCTAGAGACATTTTCTGCGATAAATTTAGACTCGGATGCTTTTGATTCAGTTGAGTATGCTGATTTGCGTAAGGACGTTCAGGAGACGAATTTGCCTGACTTTCGGATAATGGACAAATATGTTTATAAGCGTACGGATTTCTCATCTGGATTGGCTGATGAATCAGACAAATGGAAGTTGTATGTTCCTACTGAACTTCGTCGTGAAGTTATATATTCGGCACATGATGTCCCGAATTCCGCACATGGTGGTATCAACAAGACCTTGGAACGGGTTAGACGATACTTTTATTGGCCAGGACTTCTTATCGACGTGAAAGAGTATGTTCAGAATTGTGAGTTGTGCCGAACATCTAAGACCCCTACTACGGCTTTGAGACCTCCGCTCGGACAGATAGTTAATACAGATAGACCATTTCAGCGGCTTTATATTGACCTAATAGGACCATTACCAAGGACGAGAGCGGGTAACATTGGGATACTGATCGTACTTGACCATTTTTCGAAATTTACCTTCTTGAGACCCCTTAGAAAATTTGTGACGAAGGATATTGTGAATTATTTGCGGACAGAAATATTTGACTGCTATGGGGTACCGCAGATTGTGTTTACTGATAATGGTTCTCAATTCAGGAGCAATGATTTCGAGAGATTTCTTAGGAAGCATGGGGTGCAACATATGCTGACAGCTGTATATAGCCCACAGGCCAACGCGAGTGAGCGAGTTAATCGTTCCATAAATGAGGCATTACTGTCGTATGTTCGGGAGGATCAGAGCACATGGGACCAGTATATAAGTAGTGTAAACTGCGCATTGCGGAACAGCGTACATCAGTCAATAGGCAGGACTCCATACCAGGTGGTATTCGGACAGACTATGGTAACGCATGGCGAGGACTACAAGGTTTTGACTAGGTTGAACCTTTTGGCGGATTCTGACACTCTTATTGAACGACAGGATAGTTTTACATTGATTCGCGAGTCGATAAGGGACCACATGAAGAGGGCGCATGAAAGGAATGCTCGGTCATACAATTTACGATCTCGCAGGAAGGAGTTCACCATAGGACAGGACGTGATCAGACGGAATTTCACACAGAGCTCGAGGGTTCATAATTTCAATTCGAAATTGGCTCCGGTTGGTATACGAGCGAAGGTAATTAGGAGGATAGGGCAAGTTAATTACGAATTAAAGGACATGAATGGCGGCGGTGTTGGAGTCTATCACGCTAAGGACATCTGGATTTAAGGTTTAAAAGGGCTTGATTTCATTGGATTCTAGATTCGGTTGCGTCTTTTCCAGATCCAGTTTCTGGGTTTATTAAACCGAAAGCTGTATCTGTTTTGTGAGGTCGCACTTTTTATAAATACTACTTTGGAATTTTGGTTGCTTAAAAATTTTATTTGATCAAAATAGATTTGAAATTTTAGGTTTGTAAGAATTTTCAAAATTTTATTTTGTCATTCATAGATTTGAAATCGAACGATACAGAATAGAAATACGGGAACGAAATTGTTGAATTGTATATTTCTTTTTGAATTCGTCGTTTGTGAGACAACGGGAAGCTGTTACCAACAGAGAAGGAGCTACAATTGTACCAGATTTATATTGAGATTGTTTGTTGTTATGTGAGGACCGAGAATTTTACGGAAAGACACTAATTTCTGCGTGCCTTCTCGGGAGGAGGAAAGATTCTTGGGAGGTCACACTCCATTTCATTTATATCCATTCTCAACATTGGTACATCCTGCTCCTTGAAGACCCCGATACAGATTACTGTCGTGTTTTGAAATAACGGAATTCTGGATTCTTGAGATCGCAACTGAAATTTCCGAAAAATTAATTCACCACGAGTTCAATTCATACTCCCGGAGTTTGGAATATTACGTGGCTTGGAAGAGTGGTCTTCCGCCACTTTCAATAGATGGAACGAGAGGACTGTCAAGAATTTGATCAATTGGCTAGAATATGGAGGAAATAAGACTATCAATCACGCTATTTATTCAGGACATATGTTTCGGCAGGGCTGAGCCCGCTGAATTTTAGGACATCTAAGACACTAAATCGTTTTATCAACTCCAAAGTAGATTTTCGCCAGACTTTTGACCAATAGGAACCATTGTCGTCATCAATCGAATATATCATACTGTTAAGACCTAAGATGATAATGGAGACCTTTGCATCATCACATCAGTTCCAACTAAAATAGAAGCATTCACATTCTTATATTTTTTTCAAAAGACGCGGAATATTTTATCTCAACTTAAATGTAATTCTATAAATTCATCCTACACTCTCACATCTCATTGTTCACCAATACACACATATGAAAGCATAAAACATTCATTTCTTATACACTAAGTAATATAAGATCCGATACAATTTTGGAAATTTGATATCAAGTTGGTTCCTCGTAATTATGTTACCAGAATTTCAAGACTACAGGCCTGGAGTCATCGAGGGATTATGGTAATGGTGAGTTTAATTTATTTTTTTTATTATGGAATATCTTTCTACACCTCAAATTCTCTTGGGAATCTATTAGAATGGTCGTAAAGGTGATGGAAATGATGAATATATTGTATTAGAAGATAATGTTATTCTATATTTTTTTTTTGTTTGTGATTATTTGTTGAATTTGTTTATATATGTTGCCCTTTGCCCATTGGACAAAGTATTTCCACCGATTATCATTATCTTGTAATATATATATTCCAATAATAGATCTCCATTACGACTATAAGAAATGACCGTTTTATGTAACACTGTACATATAAAACATAATTAGAATATTAATTTTACATTACAAATTAATTCCTTAAATTTAATTTCACATATTTAAACATATTTAGACCATTATTTTCTTATCATATTAGGCTAATGATTATTTTTATGAAATAAATTTTTGGAATAACATGGGAGTTTAGATTTGAATTGATGGTCTCGCGAAACATTTAGGTATTGATGGTTATGTTTTTTTTTTGGGCTATCTCTTCGAATTTCAACAGGATGGCGTTGGTTAGGGAGGGTACAGACAGGAAGAGGGCATTGACATCACACTCCTCTTCCGACTATGACATGGATTCATTCTACTTCTTTTGACTTTTTCTTATTACTCTATTTTGGCAAACGGGTCATAGGGGTCTTGCTACCTAATTTTTAAATTGTATGTTAACGACCTTAACTCATTCTCGAAGAGGACAACAACCCCCCCCATTATCCATGAGCACGGCCGGAGTTATAGGTAGCATCGTCTTCTGAGAGATGGGGCCGGATGGTCGGAATATATGATCGGTAATGATATTCGAATTATTGATAAGTTAGTGTCACAAACAGGTTGTTTCTGATAAGATGCAGCTGGGCCCCTCGTGACGTTAGGTACTCCAATTGGTATATATCAGCTGGTGACTCCGGCTGTACTATACTAACCTAAACTAGAAATATGTGCGAGCTATATTTAACTCTAAACGAAACTTCATCATATTTGGTGATGTCTATTCTGGTTCAAAATACTCATATCTGTTAAAATTAAAAAAGATCTGTTGAGAAATAGGGATTATGTATATAGAGTGATCCATTTCCAGGTTTCCTACTTTTTTAAAGAAAAAATCACAGAAAATTCAAATTGAATGGGGAATGTTTATTATCATTTGAAAGAACATTCTTTGGCATTTATTTTTTGAAGATTATGTCTATCAAATGTTGGCCGCGGCTACGTCTCAGATGGTCCATCCGTTGAGTCCAATTTTCGATGACTCGTTTGAGCATTTCGACTGGTAACTGGCGAATGACACGAATGATGTTTTGCTCCAAGGCCTGAATCGAAGCGGGTTTGTCCGCATACACTTTACATATCCCCACAGGAAAAAGTCTAACGGTGTGATATCGCACGATCTTGGTGGCCAATCGACCCACCCAAGTGTTCTCTCGATAAATCCATTGATTGATGCGATGGGAAGTGGCGCCGTCTTGTTGAAACCAAATGTCGCCGAGATCACGAGCTTCAATTTCAGGCATCAAATAGTCGGTTATCATGGCACGATAACGGTCGCCATTGACGGTTACGTCTCACCGGCATCATTTTTGAAGAAATATGGACCGATGATTCCGGTACGTCGGATCGGGAATCGGTCAATGGCAAAAAGATAGCTCTTAACGAGAGCTAAAATATTGCTCATGGGTGTCAAGGTCGTGGGTCGACTGGAAAGTGTTTTTTTTTTTGGATTTAAAAAAATGGACTTGGCGCAATTGGCGAACGATTATTTTTATAATAAAACTGAATAATTTGTAAACGTTGTTCAGGCGTAAGTCTTTCCATGATGAAATGCCAAACAATATTTAACAAAAATAACATGACAGCATGACATTATTCTGATTTAAATACATATATAGCCCAATATATACATACTAATATCCAATAGATATATAGTACCCATACAGTCGTGTTGCCCAATGAGAGAAATATAGTAATAGACACCGGTAGGGTAGCTAGGCAAATCTGCCCACGATTTGACCTGAAAAGGTCAAAATATCTCCTCGTACTAAAGAGGGACAGATTGGCGAACATGCCTTAAGTTGGGAATGGAGTCCAATTACTTCTGTGGAAGATGTGGAAAAGATGACGAAGTAGAGAGCATTGAACACCTGCCCTTCCAGAAAGTCTAAATATCTGGCCGTTACCGATATTCATATTATTGATAAATCTGTGTATTCAACAGGTTGGTTCCGATGGGGGACAATTGGGCCTGCGATAACGGCAGGGACCTCAGTTGGTCTATGAGAGCTGGTGAATCCGACTGCGATTTTAACCTATCCTAGGAATGTAAATCTAACCCTGAACGAATGTTCTTCGAAGTTGGCTGATTCAGAAAACTGATATCTACCAAATTTTATAAAGATCTCATGAGAAGTAATATACTTTGTCAAATTTTAAGCAAATATGTACAGATGTAGATATAGTTCCCATATATACTCACATCCCGTTTTGGAATATAATCGCTATACATATATATAATCCCCATTTCCCTTTATTTAATATTCCCAGACACTGGTAACCGGCAGTGTGGCATATCGCGCCATCCTGCTGTAACCAAAGATCGTCCAAGTCCACGTCTTTAATCTCTGGTCACCTAAAATGGTTTATCATGCTTCTGTAGCGCTCACCATTAACCGAAATGGCGTTCCCAGCTAAATTTTTAAATAAAAATTATGACACCCTGCATATCCAAATGGCGATTTTTCATATAAGCCTTATAGAGTTCCAATTTCGCAACAGATCCTTATAAAATTTGACAGCGATACTTTTTTGTTATAAGAGTAAACCCTGTTATATTTGAAGAACATGGGATCAGTTTTAGATTTTGTTATTATTATTATTATTATCCAAATTCCTAAGGGAAACATAGGATCACAGCCAAATTTTTCGATTCACTTCTTCTTAATGCTAACAATTTTCCTTCCTCAGTCGTCTTGAACTTGCCGTCTTCATGTTTGAGCGGGTCTGCATCTGTGTCACCTAACTAACAGGGCTTCTTTGGCAATATTACCTTCAGGCTTCCTCAATGCATGACATATACAACGCCACTTACTGCTTTAAACCTCATTATACATTGACTTTTGATTGCACCTTTCGTATAGATAGATGTTGGTTGGAGATTATGTTTGACCAATGCATTCGCAATATTCTCCTAAGACATCTGATGAAGAATGCCTGGATTCTGCCAATGGCTCTTGCGGATGTTTTCCATGTTCGGCACCCATATTGTTACGTTTAATTTATGAGAATTTACAGACATAGTTGAAGGCTCCCATGTTTTTTTCATCTGGTTTTTTATATTCATTCGGAGCCCCCGTTTGATGTTAAAATGCTACCGAGATAATTAAATTACATCACTTCTTCCAGTGACGTATTGTCTATTGTTGTATTTCCGGTATTTATGCGCATGGCTTTGGTTTTGGCGCTATTGACTGCAGAACCTGATATCTTCGCGTACTCTTGGAAATCGTTGTGAGATATAGTGTCGAAGGTCTTTTGAAAGTCTATAAATGTGAGATACAAATCCTTTCTTATCTCTATTGATTATTGCTCAATAATGATCCAGATGTTGTTTATATGGACTACATATAAATGATTCGGTCTAAAGCCGATTTGCTACCAGAAAATGTTATCTTATTATCGCCAGCATTACTTTCGGTAAATAAATAACGACTAACTAAATAATGACAAAAATAAGTTATTGCTAGTAATCTAATTTAGTGATGCCTCAAAGCAGCAGCCACTTGCTTTATAGCTGCTGGTCAGATAACCGACATACGACCTAATTTCCCAGCAGATGCAGCGGGAATAGCAGACGAGCGTGATGAAATTCGTCGCTCTAAAGCCGCTGGTCCTAGAATCTGCGAACTGAATCTAGAAATCAGTAGGAAAGTCGACGAATATAAGCGGAATAAATGGCTGGATCATTTGAAGCAGTGCAACTTAAGTTCCGGTATTGGTAAATTGTGGGCAACGATTAAGTCACTGTTGAATCCTGGCACGAGAGACGTCCGGTCGTCGCATTTGGTGCCACCACTGTGACTGGCCGGAAGAGGTGCACGTAATATTTTACCGGCAATTTATAGAGCACCCCATGAGTGACAGATCAAAAATGAGATTAATGCGTCGTATTCATGTCCTCGAGCTGAAGAAGTACCACCACAATTTAGGGTTGTAGAAGTTGCAGATGTCATCCGTAGCGCTAAGTCATCCATAGCGCTTGGCCCCGACGGAATTTCTATGTTGATGTTGGAGCAGTCGGACATGCCAGATTTGATTATCTGACTATGGTCCTCAATGTGACTGTAACCTTGGCTGTTTGGCATATCGCGCCATCCTGTTGAAACCAAAGATCGTTCAAGTCTATGTCTTCAATCTCTGGTCACCAAAAATGGTTTATCATGCCTCAAGAGGAAAGTCGACGAATATAAGCGGAATAAATGGCTGGATCATTTGAAGCAGTGTAACTTAAGTTCCGGTATTGGTAAATTGGCAACGGTTAAGTCACTCTGGAATCCAGGCAGGAGAGACGACCGGACGGCAGTCACATTTGGTGCCACCACTGTGACTGACCCAAAGAGGGTCAGTCGTTCGTTATTTTAACCGGCAATTTATAGAGCACCCCGTGAGTGACAGAGCGAAAAGGAGAGTAATAAAAGTACCACCACAATTTACGGTTGGAGAAGTAGCAGATGTCACCCGTAGCGCTAAGTCATCCATAGCGCTTGGCCCCGACGGAATTTCTATGTTGATGTTGGAGCAGTCGGACATACCAGATTTGATTATCTGACTAGGGTCCTCAATGTGTCCTTGGCCACTCTGATAATACCCGAAGCCTGGAATATGGGCAGAGTGGTCCCGCCACTGAAACTGGGCAAAGATGCGAGTAACGGATAATCGTACAGGCCTATCTATCTCCCTTATGTCGCCAGAAGCAAAGACGCTTGAGGCGTTAATCCTCCCGAGCCTGATTGGACATTTTCCAATTGCTAATCATCAGCACGGATTCCGACAGATCACTCACCCCGTGAGTGACAGATCAAAAATGAGAGTAATGCGTCGTATTCATGTCCTCGAGCTGAAGAAGTACCACCACAATTTAAGGTTGTAGAAGTTGCAGATGTCATCCGTAGCAAACGATTGACTGTAACCTTGGCTGTTTGGCATATCGCGCCGTCCTGTTGAAACCAAAGATCGTCCAAGTCTATGTCTTCAATCTCTGGTCACCAAAAATGGTTTATCATGCCTCAAGAGGAAAGTCGACGAATATAAGCGGAATAAATGGCTGGATCATTTGAAGCAGTGTAACTTAAGTTCCGGTATTGGTAAATTGGCAACGGTTAAGTCACTCTGGAATCCAGGCAGGAGAGACGACCGGACGGCAGTCACATTTGGTGCCACCACTGTGACTGACCCAAAGAGGGTCAGTCGTTCGTTATTTTAACCGGCAATTTATAGAGCACCCCGTGAGTGACAGAGCGAAAAGTACCACCACAATTTACGGTTGGAGAAGTAGCAGATGTCATCCGTAGCGCTAAGTCATCCATAGCGCTTGGCCCCGACGGAATTTCTATGTTAATGTTGGAGCAGTCGGACATACCAGATTTGATTATCTGACTAGGGTTCTCAATGTGTCCTTGGCCACTCTGATAATACCCGAAGCCTGGAATATGGGCAGAGTGGTCCCGCCACTGAAACTCGGCAAAGATGCGAGTAACGGATAATCGTACAGGCCTATCTATCTCCCTTATGTCGCCAGAAGCAAAGACGCTTGAGGCGTTAATCCTCCCGAGCCTGATTGGACATTTTCCAATTGCTGATCATCAGCACGGATTCCGAAAGCTGCATAGTACGACTACTAATGAGATATCATTACCTGAGTTCGGGTGAGAGCGAGTTATTGACCATAAGTATATAGATTTATACCCCTATAGTTGGAAAAATCGGAAAGGTTGCCACTTTTAGCCAAATTGATTATTTCTCCTGCTTTTAGATCAGCAGGCAGGCCGCCTATATTCCTTAAGATCTCGATGATGGACAGGAGAAGTGACGCACTTACGACTGGATCTACACTCAGAATTGCTGCACAAACTCATTGATTCCTGTAGATTTATTGTATTTAGAGGGGATATGCATCGCATAACTATTTCTGATATGGAGGGTGACAGAATGCTAATGTCACCTCTGACCCTATGGTATTCGCAGCAGAAAATATTAAAATCCTGGATTGGCTGGTTGGTGTAACCATATATATATATATATATATATATATATATAGCTCAAATTTAACTTGGCTATCGGTGTGAGATATATCATCTGGTCCAATGAGTTTTGTTTTTCCTTTCAACTTTTTTCCCTGTCAGTGTCCTTACTGAACCTTGTATTTCTCTCAATTTACGAGTCGCGGCTGCAGACGTTTACCGCACTTTGCACTTTTCTAGACGATTTTGTACAATTGACTATATAGTTTTCCTAAATCAAGTTTCTGTGACCTAGTTCGCGCGGTATTAAGATGTGGTTTTTCTATTTGCGCTGTTGAAAGAGCGATTTGTCCTCCATATATTCCCATTCCCCCGATTTTTCATGTTAGCGCTATAGAACCATAATTTGTTATCCGATTTTAAAATACTTGACAGATTTGACAGATATTTGATACATATTACTATTATTGGCAACCATAAATTTAAAAATTAATTGTAAAAATATCATATAGTTGACTCCGCCCGACTTTAGCCTTTCCTTAAGCAGCCACAGCGGCTCTATTGCTGTGCCTCATAGGTGCAGTAGACATCATCCTGATAAAAGAGCCATACGCAGTGGAAGGAAGGGTGAGCGGTATCAGGACACCCAACTTTAATCTGATTGTGGCCAACTGTGAAGGCACTTCAAGAACCTGCATTATGGCCAGGAAAGATATAAGTATCTTTCTCCTGACTAATTTAAATGGTAAAGACCAAACAGCTGCTAGTCTGGAGATCGGTATCAGCTGCTAGTTGGGTGGTATCCAGTTACTTACCTTAGCTGTAGTACCGACAGCTGTCTTCAGGGATGT
Organism: Eudasyphora cyanicolor; assembly: GCA_963930755.1. Taxonomy (NCBI): domain Eukaryota; kingdom Metazoa; phylum Arthropoda; class Insecta; order Diptera; family Muscidae; genus Eudasyphora; species Eudasyphora cyanicolor. The sequence continues at coordinate 195,016,315 of OZ005734.1, forward strand.
AGTAGAAGAACCAACGTCTGACGAGCTCGAGCTGATTATTGGCGCAGACAGGAACGCTCATCATACTATCTGGGGTAGATCGGATATAAACAATATAAACTTTATTCTAACCACCAACCTAACAACTTACAACATAGGTAATAAACCGACTTTACAATTAAAGACAGACAACAAGTACTCGACGTAACGTTTGCTACTGTCAGACAAAATTATAAGGTGAAATTACCGGACTACCACTCATTCTCAGATCACCATTATATTGAGTTCAAACTCGCTGAAAAACTCGTGCTTAAACCTGCCGTCCACACAAATGTGAGGAAGACAAAGTGGCACCTGTATTAGAAGAATCTCAAGAACGTCCTCAACTCTAAACTTCTGTACGAACCGAATGACAAAGCCGGTCATGGATCTGGTCGAGCATATCACCACATCATTCAATAGTTCCCTTGAAGAAGAATGTCCAAAAACAAGGTACAAGGGTAAAACTAAAATTCAATGGTGGACTTCTGAGCTAACGGCTTGGAAAAAGACCTGCAACAAACTATTCAACAAGGCGAAATCTACTGGGTTCGCTAATGATTGGGATGCCTATAAAGAGCCACTCAAGATCTATAAGAAGGAGCTTAGGAAGGCGCAAAGACGCTCTTGGTATACCTTTTGTAGCGAAGTGGAAAAGGTCTCTGACGCCGCAAGGCTGAGGAAAATACTATCTTCTTCACCTTGTACAGTGGGATATATAGAGGATGAGGCAAATAACTGGACCAAAAACAGCGAGCAGTCGCTCAATGTACTGCTCGACACAGAAGATGTTCAAAGTAAATTTTCCCCTGGCTGGAGAAAATTTATGTAGGCTGTATCAGGCTTTCATACATCCCGAATCGATGGAGGGATGCCAAAGTGGTATTCATACCCAAAGAGGGAAAGATATCGCACACTAGGCCAAAATACTTCAGACCAATTGGCCTATGGTCCTTCCTATTAAAAGGTCTGGAAAGACATTTAGATTATTTCATTAGGGAAAACCTGGATATATAAACTCCTGTCGGGGAACCAACATGCTTACAATAAGGGGAAGTCTACATAATCAGCCCTGCAAGAACTTGTGAGCACTATCGAATCGTCGTGTGAGAACTATCGTTCAAAGAATTCACTATGGTGGCATTTCTTGACATAGAAGGGGCTTTTAACAACATTCACTCAGATGCGGTAATTGCGGCACTGTCACATTTAAAAGTTACCTCCAGTTTGATTAGTCTAATTCAAAGCCTGCTCACCAGAAGACGCATAACAGCATGTCTTGGGTTCACAACTATAACACGGTTTGTAAACAGAGGAACCCCACAAGGAGGAGTACTGTCTCCACTAATTTGAAACCTAGCGGTGAATGAAATCCGGCTAGATCTAGAACGTTGTGGCAATCGCAGTGAGTGGCAAATTCGAAAAGGTGGCTCTGACCAAGTTAGATGGTCAGGCTAGATGGCCCAGAATCAGCGGTTTGGGCGTTAACCCAAACAAGACTCAATTGCTTCTCTTTACTAGGATGAATAATGTCCCACATGTGGACCCTCCACCTCGGATAAATGGAACAGATCTAGTCTAGTGCTATGGTAACCGACCGAGTGGACTATATACTCACTGTGTACGACTTCGAGAGGAACTACTTCACTATGAGAAGGTCAAAATATCTCCTCGGACTAGAGAGGAACAGATTGTCTACGTTAGTATCAGTTCTGACGGGACACTGCTTGATCGGCGAACACTCCATAAGATTGGGTATTGACACCAATGACTTCTGGAGAAGCTGTGGAGATGAGGAACAAGTGGAGAGCATTGAGCACTTGCTATGCGACTGTCCCGCTTTGAGCAAACGACGACTGGACATACTGGGGTCGGCCTTTCTAGGCAATCTAATAGATCTTTCCGGTACCGATATTCGTACTATCGATAAATTTGTATATCAAACAGGTTGGTTTCGATGAGCGGCATTTCAGCCTGAGGTACCACTAGGGACCTGAAATGGTCTATGTGAGCTGAAGGAAAAAACGGCCGCAACCCTAACCTAAACCTAAGGACTACTGAGTCTATATAAGCCCTACTCCATATATTAAAGTGCCTATCAATGTGGAGGTACAAGAACTACGGTCACGTGATGATATCAAAGTGTAGTGCTATGATAACCGATCGAGTGGACTATTTACCAACTGTGTACGACTTCGAGAGGAACTACATCACTATGACCTTTGAAGGTCAAAATATCTCCTCGGACTAGAGAGGAAAAGATTGTCTACGTTAGCATCAGTTCTGACGGGACACTGCTTGATCGGCGAACACGCCAAAAGAGTGGTTATTGACTCCAATGATTTCTGCAGAAGCTGTGGAGATGAGAAACACGTGGAGAGCTATGCGACTGTCCCGCTTTGAGTAAAAGACGACTGGACATACTAGGGTCGGCCTTTCTGGGCAATCTAACAGATCTTTTCGATACCGATATTCGTACTATCGATAAACTAGGTACTTTAACTGGTCTATGTAAGCTGGTAAAAAATACGGCTGCCACCCTAACCTAAACCCAACTTTACCCTTTCCTTACTTGTTTTTTTTTTCAAATATTATCTAGTTTTATGATTTTACGCTTTCTTACGAGTTTGATTTATTAAAAAAAAAACTCTCGTCGGAATAGTTTTACCCCATTCTGTTCCATCCGAGAGTGAATGACTTTCATATAAAATTAAAACTAAAAAAATAATGTCTTGTTTACTCGTATTATCATCGTAATCATGCCTTCTCACATCGCATCGAACAATGTGAAACTTCATACATTCCAGTCGTTCGTCATATGTGCTCGTATGTGCTAAGAACCAAAAAAAATAAATAAACAACAAAAAGTAAAACGTAACTACAGAGCGATGACTTTATGAATTCCGCGACACTTTTTATTCTTTTGTTTAGCTGACTTCAGGTCACAGCCACAGTCCACGGAACAATAGGTTTCCCTCTCTATCCCTCTACAGGCGGACGAGCACGTTCCAAGCACACGTTCTAATGCGGATGAGTGTATATTGACCCATTCGAATCACTTTAATGCCCTAATAATACAAATTAAATATGAATGTCACAAAAAACGTACATGGGACATTAGAGTGCCTTAGAATGAGGAGGCGACGCATAGTGATCTGTTCCAATATAAGAAATTGACAAAAAAATAGTTTTCGAAAATGAGAAACGGATTACTGAGTTTTCCAAAGAAATCCGGTACACCCAGCGAAAAACAAATCACATAACTGCATAATCAGTGCACATTTGTTAATGATAATGCACCAACCCCGTCGTTGCAACAACAACTGGGGATAATTTAAAGCACGTGCTAGGGACGACTTATTTATTAATTTTATAAGTAAATAAAACTGGAACAAAAAATAAAATAAATTAAACCAGTTAATTTATATATTTACATATTTATCAAATCAATCCTAAACAAAACACATATACCAATTGCTACACAATATTACCTCTGTTTATTCCACTTACATATTTTTTCTATTTCTTCATAGTTCATTTTATTTTTCTATGTCTTTATAAATCACAAATTACCTCATGGTTTCTTCTTCTAAGAAAGACAATACAAATCCAATGAACAATACAAAGCCGAAAAAAACCATCCAACTAACGGCGATAATGCACAATGCAACGCAAAAACAACAATACAAAAATCACCCCGTTTCGGGGATAATTGATGAACGCATCGGGGACGACTTTTCATGCACGTTGCGGGGATAAATTGCCCCTAAACGGGGTTGATTTTGACAAGTATTTTTTTCCTCAGTGTAGGGTTTTGAAATATGGCATTTAGTACGTATTTTAACACTCAATATATTCCCCCTGCGAACGACATGCTCTAATATACAATTATAAAGAATTTAATATAAGCATCATTCATAATTTATAAACTAAACCTCATACAAAAGAGTCATCAACCAAAATGGTTAACTCAATGTTGATAGATTTTAGGTTGAAGTTTTTCCACTTTTAAGCATATTATGGTAAATATGTTAAATTAAATTATAATGCAACTAACTTCATCAAACTTTACACTCTTCGATATATTCATTCATATAACATAATTTTGCTAATGGAGTTAATCGTTTTTCAAGCATAGCCATGTGGCCATATGTACGAGTACATACTTAAGAAAATTTATGATTCTTTTCTTGGCCGATTGTCGTTGGCGATTTTGTTTATTTTTAACTTCATTTCAGTTTGTTTTTACTTTCGTTCAATGAACCCATTGTTTGAGGAGCTTCGGTATGTTCGACACATAAATGCTACTGGGGTCGTTAGTTTTGACACACGATTCACTTGAGTTACAGCTTTAATGACTCTTTCCCATTAAAGCCGAATTCGAGTAGAGCAGAGTTGGGTGCAAAGGCCTTTCGTTGGTTTTTCATATTTCATTTCTTTTACTATACATACGGACACATTTCATATGGAGAAAACTGAAAAATCATAAACTAAAGAAATCGCCTAATTGAAATTGAATGTGTAGCAGTATCAATGGGTTATTACAATTCTGAAATATTAATATGAAAAACGGGATGAACATACCGAGAGTTTATATTAAAAAACGGCTATCTTATTTTTCTTTGATTTTGAATATAAATTACTCTATTTTATGCATTCATTCAAAATTCAGCATTACATTGCAAAACTTAAAATGGCTATATCTCCTTAAGTAAGCAGCCTAGAGCGAAAAGGACAAAATTCTGTAATCACTTCCTTTTTGATCCAACTTTTGGTATCATCGTAAACTATTTTCACTAAATTTTATGACGCCTAAAATAAGATTAGTTTGTGCATCATAAAATAACTGCAAAAGTATTTTAAAATAATTGGGTATTTATTGCGAAAATTTAGTTTTTGACTGCAGATTCCCATTACAGCATAACTATTATTGAGTGTAAAGGTAGACCGCTTTCGCGTACCACTAGTTGTGGTTCTACTTAAAAAGAACCCACCTATGCACGGAGTGTTATGCGATCCGTACTCATCCTTCTCATCGGTTCACCGTCAGGGATTACCGTTGACTGTGTTTTGACTGCGGTCTACGCTGATACATGTACCCCTCTGCGACGACTCAGTCCTTGTCATGTGTTGGTCGTATATTTTGGATTTTACAACGTGAGCTGTAGCAAATCGATATGGACCGACTTATATTGGGTTTGTTCTTGGCCCATTGGAAAACTCTGCGCAAATTTTCATAAAGATGTGTCTTATTTTGCGAACTATACTTTGATCCAGAAGGTACAGTACCAGACGGACAGTCATCGCAAAACTAACTCATAAAGTAATTCTAAGTAGATTGCCATAATAAATGTCGGAGTGTTACAAATATTGCGCATAGTCAAAATACACTGTGTCAAAATACAGAGGAGTGGGACCAGTTGAATTTTACTCACCACCATTTCCTCTATGCTAATCCATAACAGCCCAGATGACAGCAAACATATGCACGCACCCACATATGAACATTGACATTCACAGTCACTACAATGAATACATGGCTATGCTTATACATACGTTGATGTTTCGAGTGTAACATAAAAGTACATGGTTTGCAGATAATTCTCGTTCACTTCGTATAGCCAGTGGGATAAAGTGTCGACATTGGTCAGTCAGTGTATGTATATCACCGGAGCTACCAAACGAGTTGACGAACAGGTGACATGGTCCGCAGTCCGAATACTTGAATGGAAGCAACAAATATCCGCCCCAATAGTCCGTTCCAGGACTAGTAGCAGTTGAATAGTCCTTTTAAGGGCTAGTAGTCGTAGAACAGTCCTTTTCAGGACAGTATCGCGTATGGGGGCTACTTGATTCCTCGCATACGCGATTCGCTCGCATACGCGGTTCGCCCGCATCCACAAATGTCCTATACTGTCTACTACTAAATAAAAGCCTCTGTTAGATTTAGAATATATGAACTTATATTTACTTGTTAAAAACGTAATGTTGATTTTTTTAACCGTTTTGATTTGACTCAAATTTTCTATAATTATACCCTCACTTTAGTGTGACGAGGGTATATATCATTTGCTACGGAAAAAAGTGTAACACGTCGCAGGAGTGACCTAAGACCCCAAGTATGTTCGGAGGAAATCCGTTTTGGGTCATTTTAAGTCGAATAAGCAATGTCCGTCCGTCTGTCTGTCTGCTGGCTGGTGCGCACGATAACTCTCGAAAGGAGTAATCGATTGACCTCAAATTTGGTATGTGGTAATATTTTTTTCTATCTCCGGCTAAGTTCGAAGATGGGCCATATTGGTCCACTCCTTCTAGTACCTCCCCCACAAAGGGTTAAAATGTTGTGAAATATTGATTCTTTAATAACTGCTATACTACTTATTCGAATCTTTTGAAATTTCACACATAGTATTAGCTTATTAGTCGCTATCAACTCGAGAAAAATGGGCGAAGTCGCCACGTCCCTTTTGGTACCTCCCACACAAATGCACCATTTTGCACCAAAAGTTAACAGCTTATAACATTAATAACAGTGTATAAAAATACTTGAAATTTTGTACAGTATTATGCTTTTATATTGCCTACAGTCCAGGGAAAAATGGGTGTTGTTGTATGTACAGTATTATGCTTTTATATTGCCTACAGTCCAGGGAAAAATGGGTGTTGTTGCCACGCCCCTTTTGGTACCTCCCACACAAAGGTACCTTTTTGCACCAAAAGTTATCTTAATTTAAAGTTATCTTAATTTGAAATCTTAATTTAAAGATAGTGCTGATAAATTGTATTGTCTCGTGAATTAACCAATTTTAGCCAGCATTTCGAAGGCTTCCCCGCAAACTTGGGAACGCCGAACATATCCTATATACATTTAGCAAACAATATACTGAATGGAATTGCGAAGCAATAAAATAGTTTCAAATATGCCAATAACACATTCGCCACAGCGACATCGTGAGGAACAATTTGTCACCGAAATATCTAGCGATGTGTCCATCCCTGGCCAACCCACAACTGAAAATAGTCGCACGAATTGGTAAACCTCGGCGAAGGTTTATCGGAGACATCGCATCATACCCAACCTTTAACCGCTATGGAAAATATAGAACATATATCGTTAAACTTTAATAGAGCTATGCAGCAAATGTCTGCAGTACTAGTCGTGGTTCAGGCACAAAACCTGGACATGCAAAAATCCGTAACGACTTTAAGAAATGAGATTAGAGGTGTGAATACAAACGCTAATAGCAATGACCGCCAACAGAGTAATGCTCAATGTACATCACAAGCAAGCATTTTAAATTCCTATGACCAATGACAGATCCCAAAATGACAGAGCTGGTCATCGAACAACCCGCTTAGTACTAGATTCGAGGATTTTCCAAATTCTACTCCTTTCCCATCCACTCAACAAACCACGTCGGCCACTGTCTTCGCCTCCTGAAGCTGCCGCCTCACATTCCGAATTAAATATTCTCCGCCGTCAAAAGCAGATATATCCCCTACCGAAATTTTCAGGTTTACCCGAAGACTGGCAGACATTTTATGAGTCTTTTAAGAGTTTAACGGCAGAATTTGACTATTCGGACCTCCACAACATTATGCGTTTCAGAGATTCCTTGGAGGGAGAAGCCAAGGACACCGTTGAATCTCTCATGACCAATCCAAAAAATTTAAGTTCAATTATTAGCTTTATGTCTGAAACATACGGACTTCCCGAGCAGCTAATAAAGTCTCAAAAAAACAAGATTCGCTCACTTCCATTCCTCGAAGAATCTGAGATAAACTCTTTGGTAATATTTGCAAATAAAGTGACAAACATGAACCCGTTCATAGAATCAGTGGGAGGCGATTATCACTTATCGAATCCGATGTTGTTGAGCGAAATAGTGGTGAATTTGCCAAAATCACATCGTCTTCAATGGGCTAATAAATGCCTATCATGGGCAGAATGCCAACTATAACAGATTTTTCCCAGTGGCTTGGAGATTTACGAATGACTATTAACTTGGTGACTGATCTTTTGCCTATTCCGCACGATTCAAAGAATTATCTGCAAAGATAGTGGTACGAGTATATGTACTTTGTGGTAAAAATTGTAAAACGATTGCCTGCTGCGAAGAATTTCGTAAAATGTCAATAGATAGGAGGTGGGAAAAGGTATAGCCCCTAAGAGATAAGGTGTCAACTAAAAAGACAATGCCGTAAGAATTCCTGCACTCGATATCACCATCGCCTTCTGCACAGTCATATATGCGAAGTCATATATGCATTTGTCGACAACGGAGCCAATGTATCCATGATTTATGCAGAAGTCATTCGAAATTTAGGAATAAAAGGTCGAAATGAAGTTTTAGAGCTGCAGTGGATAAATAGCCAGGTTTCGGAGGAACGAACCCAAGTAGTAAATCTCACGATTAGCAGCAACGAAGATTGTTCGGAAAAATATTATATGAATAATGTCTACGTAACAAATAAACTTAATTTACCGCAAACGAGTTTGGTTCTATCAAAAATTGCTAAAGATTATAAGAATCATGTAAAACCGAAAATTATCATTAGTCTGGCGCACGCTTTTTTAACCGTTGTCATTGAGATACCAAGGATGTTGTCTTCCTCAGGACCTATTGCAACAAAAACGAGATTAGGATGGATTGTATATGGACCACTGATACAATCAAATTGGAAAATCATATCTGAATCAAATCAGAAACATATATGTCACGTCACATGATATGTCACGTATTTAGGTCGGAAAAAGATTCAGAATCACTTGCCGAATTAAAAGAACTGATGAAAGGATATTTTGGTTCAGAGACATTCGGCGTTCGAAATCATGCAGTAAGACTTCTATCAAAGAACGATCGAATAGCTCTTGTAATATTAAAAGTACGACTTAATGCGTAAACGATAGCTTTGAGTCAGGTTTGCAATGGCGCGAGGATTTTACAAATTTGACAGATTCCTACGGAATGCCTTTAAAACGTCTGACTACTGAGGAAAAATGATTCTCAAAAGATACAGATTTTGAGTGGGAATATTATGACAAAATAGAAGAATATGTAAGAAGGGGCTACGCTAGAGAGTATAAAGAAGAATCTGCCATTCGTTAGGAAAAGACATTTTATTTCCCCGCTTTTGGCGGAATGAATCCCGACGAAAATAATCCACTAGTGCTCTTTGATGCTGCAGCGGAGTCCCAAGGCGTCTCCCTGAATAAAGGATTACTTACTGGACCCTACATAAACCAAATACCTTTAGCAGTTTTGACTAAATGTGTTTATGCCATGGCTAAATATGTGAAAAATAGGGACGCTAGTGAATTTGTTTTGATAGCGAGAACGAAGGCCCGGAGTTAGTCCGAGCTGTGAAAGAAATACATCGATGTAGACGATTTGAGGTGGAACGTATACCTGGAATGCACTGGTTGTCACAATCTGAAGTCCTGTTGTTGAAAGGGGTACCAACCAAACGACAATTGTTATGTTTCACTATGTCTGTATCCGATTCACTTGAATTCGTTGCAGACTTTATGGTGTATATGAAAATACTAGTGCAATACGTCTGGACGAGCCGAATTGATTGGGAGGAAAAATGCCAGATCACATCGGGTCGCGGCTTAAAAGTTTCTGTAAATGGAGGCTTCAGTTACATGCATTTTGCGACGCAAGAGAACAAGCTATGACGACAGGGACTTACTGGAGAATCCATTCCCCATGTGTCATTTCTATCTGGGAAGCTTCATGAAATATCATGAATTCAATGTTAATGAAATCTTCTTGCGGTCCGATTCACATACTCGTACAGTAATTCGAGGGATACGATCCTATCATCGGAAATATAAGCAATTTTCTTGGAAATTTTTGGAAAATTCTCAGGAATCACAGTGGAGATGGTGGCCTACACCAGATGACACTGCCGATAAAGTGTGTGGATGATGATAAGAAGAGACACACATCACTTCTAGCAAAGTTGACATAGATCTATGAAGGTGAATCTCCCCTGGTCAAGTCACGGGGGTGGGAAATTGTTAGATTTAGAATATATGTACTTATATTTACTTGTTAAAAACGTGTTGATCAATTTTGTTTTTAATCGTTTTTATTTCAATCAATTGTTCTATAATTTTATGCTTCATAATTGTCTAAATTTTTCATTCTGTTTGAATTGTTGAACTTGTAAGAAGGGTAACAAATGTAAGTAATTTGAAATCTTAATTTAAACATAGTGCTGATAAATTGTATTGTATTTTAGTGAATAAACATCATCTGTAACAATTTATCAAATACCTTGGGTTTAATTCAACAGCCTCTCTTCACCTTTAAGCACTTGCTTAGCAGCCCCTCAAATAGGTTGGTTCGTTGAGGGGCTGCTGAAGCAGTGGTAGCACTAAGGACTTGCCACTCTAACAAAACCTATTCTATAGCTAGAGACCACCGAAGCTGATCCATAGCAGAAAGTCGACAAATAAACAGTGTATGGTCTACAGAAAGAACATTCAACAACGATTATAAGCATATTTACAGAATATACGATATATACATATAGGTGAACGACCGGATGGCCTGGGAAGTAGCATTCTCCCATCAGAATAGTTTCATCCAGTCATGTTTCCATTTGAATCAAAATTTTTGCACAGTGTAATTAATTTCCCAATTTTTCTCGGTTAAACAGTATAAAAAATGCAGACAGCAATGCGTAACAATCACCTCATAAATTAGGAGAAAATCTAAGTCTACATAAATTACATGAAACCCGTAATTGGCCAAATCACAGTTTTCGCGATCATTCTTTGCAAACAGCCATTAAACACTTGATTAATTGCTCCCCCACTTTTTTGGGGCCAATGCTAACTGCAGTTACACAAAGTAGTCTAACCATGTCCACAAATCCTCATGCTGATGGTTCGCATGTACATACATATATGTATATGTAGCTAAGAGCTAAGTCATAATTTACTTACTCGATAAGATCTAATCTAGGAATTACTCTTCTACTTAACTCGAATCTTACTTCTGTAATTGAAAATGAGTACTCGGTAACACAAAACGGACGGAGAACTGTTTGAAATTGCTATGGCTGTGTGAAATTATTTATGAGCCGACACAGAACTAAATGTAATTTATTTTAACATTACATTAAATGAAAATGTTGGAACTAAAAAAGGAAGATTTCTTCGGTAGCTTTCCATTAAGTTTGTGCTTGTGTTTGCCAGATCATGTAAAGTTCATTAAAATGTTGCCAGTGTTGTGAATACAGTGACGTTAGAGAAATGTAAAGTCAGTTTTGAAATACAACGTTTAAAAGAATTCAATCACGGCAAGAAATGAGTGTATGTGGGGGAATTAGGAATGATGAAAGACATTAAAAATTACAATTGTTGTAATCCTCTATCCAGAGTAGACCACTGTAATCATCCTCTTTCCAGAGTCGACCACTGTAATCATCCTCTATCCAGAGTCGGCCACTGGGGTCAACCTCTATCCAGAGTCGACCACTGGGGTCAACCTCTTTCCACAGCGGACCACTGTGGTTAACCTCTATGCAAAGTCGACCACTGTGTTCAACCACTATCCAGAGCCGATCACTGTGGTCAACATCTATCCCGAGCCGACCACTGTGGTCAACATCTATCCAGAGCCGACCACTGTGGTCAACCTCTATCCAGAGCCGACCCCTGTGGTCAACCTATGTCCAGAGTCGACGTCTGTGTTCAACCTCTACCCAGAATCGACCACTGTGGTCAACCTCTATCCAGAGTCGACAACTGCAATCATCCCCTATCCAGAGTCGACCTCTGTGTTCAACCTCTACCCAGAATCGACCACTGTGGTTAACCTCTATCCAGAGTCGACAACTGTAATCATCCTCTATCCAGAGTCGACCACTGTGGTCAACCTCTATCCACAGCGGAACACTGTGGTTAACCTCTATCCAAAGTCGACCACTATGTTCAACCTCTATCCAGAGCCGAACACGGTGGTCAACATCTATCCCGAGGCGACCACTGTGGTCAACACCTATCCAGAGCCGACCACTGTGGTCAACCTCTATCCAGAGTCGACAACTGTAATCATCCTCTATCCAGAGTCGACCTCTGTGGTCAACCTCTATTAAGAGTCGACCACTGTGTTCAATCTCTATCCTGGGCCGAACACGGTGGCCAACATCTATCCCGAGCCGACCACTGAGGTCAGCATCTATCCAGAGCCGACCACTGTGGTCAACCTCTATCCAGAGCCGACCCCTGTGGTCAACCTATGTCCAGAGTCGACGTCTGTGTTCAACCTCTACCCAGAATCGACCACTGTGGTCAACCTCTATCCAGAGTCGACAACTGCAATCATCCCCTATCCAGAGTCGACCTCTGTGTTCAACCTCTACCCAGAATCGACCACTGTGGTTAACCTCTATCCAGAGTCGACAACTGTAATCATCCTCTATCCAGAGTCGACCACTGTGGTCAACCTCTATCCACAGCGGAACACTGTGGTTAACCTCTATCCAAAGTCGACCACTATGTTCAACCTCTATCCAGAGCCGAACACGGTGGTCAACATCTATCCCGAGGCGACCACTGTGGTCAACACCTATCCAGAGCCGACCACTGTGGTCAACCTCTATCCAGAGTCGACAACTGTAATCATCCTCTATCCAGAGTCGACCTCTGTGGTCAACCTCTATTAAGAGTCGACCACTGTGTTCAATCTTTATCCTGGGCCGAACACGGTGGCCAACATCTATCCCGAGCCGACCACTGAGGTCAGCATCTATCCAGAGCCGACCACTGTGGTCAACATCTATCCAGAGCCGACCACTGTGGTCAACCTCTATCCAGAGTCGACCACTGTGGTCATCCTCTATCCAGAGTCGGCCTCTGTGGCCATCCTCTATCCAGAGTCGACCTCTGTGGTCAACCTCTATCCAGAATCGACCACTGTGGACAACCTCTATCAAGAGTCGACCACTGTGTTCAATGTGTATCCTGAACTGAACACGGTGGTCAACATCTATCCCGAGCCGACCACTGTGGCCAAAATCTATCCAGAGCCGACCACTGTGGTCAAAATATATCCCGAGCCGACCACTGTGGTCAACCTCTATCCAGAGTCGTCCACTGTGGTCATCCTCTATCCAGAGCCGATCACTGTGGTCGTCCTCCATCCAGAACCGACCTCTGTGGTCAACCTCTATCCAGAGTCGACAACTGTGGTCAACCTCTATCCACAGTCGACCACTGTGGCTGTCCTCTTTACCAGAGTCGACCACTGTGTTTGTCCTATATACTAGAGTCGACCACATAGGCCGTTCTCTAGACTAAAGTCGACCACTCAAGTCGTTCTCTAGACAATATTCGACCACAGGGGTCGTCCTCTAAATTAGAGTCAACTACTCAGGTCGTGTTCTAAAAAAGGGTCGAACTTAGGCCGTCCTCTAAACAAGTCATCCTCTAGAATATAGTCGAAGCGGTCCTCTAGACTATATTATATTAGTGAAGTCCAGTGAGGCCGTTCTCTATGCTAGCATTATTACGAAATGGTATTATTACGACATTCAACCACAGATGTAGTCATCCATACTAGAGTCGGCTGAATGAAGTCATCCTCACCTGAAAACCTGGTCCGGATTCTATATATAGAGAGTCAGATGTGGTTATCATTAAGGAACCCTGGTTAATTGGAAGAATATGGAAGACGTAGAACTTTAATACTTGTCAAGAGCAATCTTAATATTGATCTGGAGATAGAGAACTCCCACATTTGGTTGGCTTCGGTTTTTATGGCACATGATACTCAGACACCACCCTGTGCACTAAGATCATATATTGTTCAGGAAGCTCTTTAAAAAGGCAAAACATAAATCCTGGATAGATTTCTGCAATGACATAGAAAGCTCATCCGAAGCCTCAAGGTTACCTCTACGTCTTGTACTATTGGCTACATCAAGAAAGATTAAAGTTCTTGAACTTCGTCTAGTGAGGAATCAATTGGGGATTCCTTTGAATTGTAGCCATCGATATTGTAACCAAATCTAGAATTCTTTGTGCTATAAAAAACTTAAAATCTTTTCAGTCGCCAGAACCAGACAATGTCTCGTCGGGCGGAGCAACAGGTAGTGGCTGATGTAATTACCCCTTGGCTCAGAGAGATCTACACAAGTTCTATCAATCAGACCTACATACCAACAAAATGGAGAGAAACTAATATTGTTTTCATCAAAAAAGCGGGAAAGCCGTCCCATATAGAAGCTAAGGATTTCGGGCCGATTAGTCTATCGTAATTTCTCCTTAAAACCCTGGATAGATTAATAGATAGTTACCTTAGGACTAAAATTGATCACAGGCTACTGTCCAATCATCAGTAAATCATCAATAAACTTTATTGGATTATCTTTTTTTGTTAAGAAATATACTATGGTAGCTTTCTCAGATATAGAGGGGGGCTTCAATAACATAAATCCAGCAGCTACAATAAACATAGGTTAATTTATAACCTTCTGATTAAGAGACGTATTTTTAGATATCAGGTACCAACAGTTGCATCAGTCTCCTTGGGAGGTATTGAAATTCCCTTATATGAGAGTGCAAAATTTTGTACTGGACTTTAAACCAAATACCTTTCACTAGTCAGGAACTTCATATATTCATGCTGATGTGACCCGTCCGGACGTCTCACTTATCGGTCCCAGAACAAACGTCTCACTTATCGTGACTGTCATTGCAGGTCACTGTCTTATTGGACGGCGCGAAGAGGTACAGATTGAAGGTACAGCTTCTGCATAATGACTTTTGCAGAAGCAGTAGAGACGCAGAGGAGGAGGAATCAATAGAACATCTTCTGTGTATGCCCCGCTATCTCTAGAAGGAGACATGCAACCTTAGGCTCTCATCTCTTTGGGGTGTTAACCAACTTGACTGATGTTCAAATCCTCCAACTTTTAAGCTTTTTAATGCAATCAAATTGGTTCAACGGGACAAGCAGGGATACCTTCTGTGTTTCCTTAGGCCTATGTTTAACACAGTGGACTATATAGTCTAAGTGAGTCTCCTATAAAGGCTGCCACTCAAAACCTTTATACTGTAGTTCGTCCAATACTGTTATACGGCATTGTAGTATGGTGGACGGCAACTGACAAACTAACCATCACCAACCAACTAACAAAGGTTCAGAGAATAGCCTGAATGAGCATAAGCGGAGCCTTAAAGACTACAGCGACCGAGTCTCTACAAGCCCTACTCCATATACTGCCGATTAATATTGTGGCGAGAGAAGTTGCAACCAAAGCGGCAGTAAGATTAAACTGCCTATCAATGTGGAGGTACAAGAACTACGGTCACATGAGGATATCAAAGTGTAGTGCTATGGTAACCGTCCGAGTGGACTATATACCAACTGTGTACACCTTCGAGAGAAATTACATCACTATGATTCCCGACAGAGATGAATGGATTGGCAGAATACCAGGTAATAGAAACCATCTCCACTTTTACACGGATGGTGGGCAAAGGTTGGCTTCGGAGTACACTGTGAAGAACTTAGTTTGGATATAACTCAAAGACTACCAGATACCTACAGTGTCTATCAAGCCGAAATAATGGCAATATGGGAAGTCGCCAAGTGGCTGAGTCGCAACATAGTAACCAACATTGGCGTTGTCATTTACTCGGACAGCCAGGCTGCCATCAATTCTCTGGAGGCAACATCCCTAAATTCACAAACAGCCCTCGTCTGCTGAAGATCTCTTAACGAGATGTCTGATCTGTTTAATATACAACTCATATGTGTGCCTGGGCATAGGGATATCGCGAGGAACTGCAAAGCCGATGAACTTGCTAGGAAAGGGACGACATTAGAAGAAATCGGCACCTGCAGGGTAGCTAGACAAATCTGGCCAAGGTATCACCTGAGAAGATCAAAATATCTCCTCGCACTACAGAGGCAAAGTTTTCCTACGTTAGTATCAGTTCTGACGGGACACTGCTTGATCGGCGAACACGCCAAAAGATTGGGTATTGACTCCAATGACTTCTGCAGAAGCTGTGGAGATGAGGAAGAAGTGGAGAGCATTGAGCACTTGCTATGCGACTGCACCGCTTTTGTAGGCAGCCTGACAGATCTTTCCAGTACCGATATTCGTACTATCGATAAATTTGCTTATACTACGGTCGATCAGGCAGGTCATCTTCAATACTAGGGTAAACCATTGAGTTCGTCCTCTATAATAGAGTCGACAAATGAGGCCGTCCTCTATAATAGAGTCAATCGATGAGATCGTCCTCTATAATAGAGTCAACGAGTCAGGTCGTCCTTTAAACTAGGATCGATCACTGAGGTCTTCTTCGATCGTCCTATAAAATAGAGTCGAACAATTATATGATGATGTTCCGCTATTCTCCATCTAGATACCAAACGGTCTCGATTAAAGATTTCCAGCCAACTGTATTTTGGGCTGTGATTTGGTTTGTTGTTCGATAAAGGTTTGCATTTGATATTGTGTTGGACCAGAAACATCGCACGATTCGTCGTAGGCATCTGTTGATGAACGTTTGCAGCTTGTTGACAGATATTTGCTGAGATAGTCCTCTATAATAGTAGAGTCGACTAGTGAGGTCATCCTCTATAGTAGAGTCGCCCAGTGAGGTCTTCCTCTATAATAAAGTCGATCAGTGAGATTGTCCTCTATAATAGAGTCGACCAGTTAGATCGTCCTATATAATAGAGTCAACCAACGGGGTCGTTCTCCGTACTAGGATTGAACACAAATGTCTTTTTCAATACTAGGGTAAACCACTAAGGTCCTCAATAGTAGAGTCAACCAGTGAGGTCTTCCTCGATAATGCAGTCGACCAATAAGGTCGTCCTATATAATGGAGTCTAAAAGAGACGACCAGTGAGGTCGTCCTTTAAACTAGGATCGATCACTGAGGTCTTCTTCAATGCTAGGGTCATCCACTGAAACCTTACTATATAATAAAGTCGACCAATAAGATAGTCATCTATAATAGAGTCGACTAGTGAAGTCGTCCTCTACAATAGAGTCAACCAGTGACGTCCTCCTCTATACTAGGATCGGTCACTGAGGTATTCTTCAATACTAGGGTAAAGCACTGAGTTTGTCCTCTATAATAGAGTCTGCCAGTGAGGTTGTCATCTGTAACACATCGATCAGTGAGTTCGTCATCTATAATAGATCGACCAGAGAGGACGTCATCTATAATAGAGTCGAACAGTGAGGTCATCATCTATAATAGAGTCGACCACTTCCCCCAATGCTAGAATCGAACACTAAGTCTTCTTCGATACTAGAGTCGGTTTGAACATTCAGGTTGTCCGCTACACCCAAATCGACCAGTGAGGTCGTCCTCTATAATAGAGTCTACAAGAGATGTAGTCCTCTATATTAGAATCGATCATTGAGGTCGTCTTCTACATATAGTTGAGTCGACCAGTGGAGTCGTTCTGAAATTTGATTTGTTACCACGGGTGATCGGGAGCCCCTACAATCCCGGGAACTTGCTTATAGCTCGATCAGTGGGAAGGGACCCATACAGCTAAGCTTCGAATTTGTGCCTGCGGAATAAACCTAGGATTCCCTGTGGGAAGCTTTCACTTGCCCTGGTTATCATAAGTGAACGCTAGCCCCACTGTGCGTTAGCGCACCAACAATGAGTACAATCATGTCAAAACACAGCAGTTTATTCTCCCTGATGCCACACTCTATTGTTGCAGACTGGTGTTGTGTCCGACATCTCTGTAAGGACAGTGGCCGATATCTGATGACTCCACTTGTCTTTGGGATGGTCCCATCCTCACCACTTCTGTACATAACAGCCATCACTAGACTCTCCTTCGCCACTTGAAGGGCTTGGTTAATTTCCTGTTGATCTAGCCTTTTTCGAAGGCAGGGGTTCATCTGGAGATCTGATTATTTTCGTATCGTTTCCAACAGCTCCCTCAGCTGGTTTTGGACGTTGACGTTCTTAGCCCAGGTAAGAGACTCCTTTTGTTTCTTTGATGGTCGGACTTGACGATTCCATTTTACTGTACCACTTGCTGTGATTACTGGGGGGACATTTTCATCGGTTTTGGTATGGTCGGTTTGGGCCAAGACCAACGAACGGACAGTCGGCCAACGGGAGGAGCCACTTCATTGGAGCATAAAGGTTTCTCTGATGTATGAACGAGTTTGTTTGTGTTGTTTAATGACTTTTGTGTATCCGTATAGTTTGGACAAGTGTAGGGAAAATACCTTACGGTAACTAGATGAGGCGCCAAGGTTAAAGGCTCCGTATAAATAACGGGTGATCTATGTAGAGATACTTTTTTTCAATAGCGTGTGAGTCGTGTCATGCTGTCAAGTTATTTTTGTTATGTATTGTTTGGCATTTCATCATGGAAGGACTTACGCCTGAACAACGTTTACAAATTATTCAGTTATATTATCAAATAATCGTTCGCCAAATGCGCTAAGTCCATTTTTTTTTAATTCTAAAAAAAACACTTTCCAGTCGTTAAGAGCTATATTTTTGCCATTGACCGATTCCCGATCCGACGCACCGGAATCATCGGTCCATATTTCTTCAAAAATTATGCCGGTGAGAACGTAACCGTCAATTGCGACCGTTATCGTGCCATGATAACCGACTATTTGATGCCTGAAATTGAAGCTCGTGATCTCGGCGACATTCGATTTCAACAAGACGGCGCCAATTCCCACACATCGCATCAATCAATTTATTGAGAGAACACTTCGGTGAGGAGATAATTTCACGTTTTGGGCCGGTCGATTGGCCACCAAGATCGTGTGATATCACACCGTTACACTTTTTCCTGTGGGGATATGTTAACGTCTAAAGTTTATGCGGACAAACCCGCTTCGATTCAGGCCTTGGAGCAAAACATCACGCGTGTCATTCGCCAGTTACTAGTCGAAATGCTCGAAGGAGTAATCGAAAATTGGACTCAACGGATGGACCATCTGAGACGTAGCCGCGGCCAACATTTTATATACATAATCTTCAAAAAATAAATGCCAAAGAATGTTCTTTCAAATGATAATAAAAATTCCCCATTAAATTTGAATTTTCTGTGTTTATAACCTACACCACACTGTGGTACAGGGTATTATAACTTTGTGCATTTGTTTGTAACACCCAAAAGGAGAAGAAATAGACCCATCGTTTATTATACCGATCGACTTAGAATCACTTTCTGAGTTGATTTAGTTATGTTCGTCTGTGCATGTATTCTTGTAATCAAAGTACAGGTCGCAATTATGGTCCGATCTCGACGAAACTTTACACATATCTCTGTTTTGGCCCAAGGACGATCCCTATTGAATTTGGTTAAAATCGGTTCAGATTTAGATATAGCCCCCATATATATGTCAGCCCCGATTTCACATGTAAGCGCTGTAAAAACTTTATTTTATATCCGATCAGGCAGAAAGAGGTTTCTTATTATATGGATGAACACTATTACATTTGGAAGAAATCGGTTCAGATTTAGATATAGCCCCCATATATACGTTACCCCCGATTTGACATGTAAGCGCTGTAAAAACTTTATTTTATATCCGATCAGTATGAAATTCGGCAGAAAGAGGTTTCTTATTACATGAAGGAATACTGCCAAATTTGGAGAAAGTCGGTTCAGATTTAGATATAGCTCCCATATATATGTTACCCACGATTTGACATCTAAGCGCTGTAGAGACTGTATTTTATATCCGATCAGTACGAAATTCGACAGAAGGAGGTCTTTTTACATGAGTAAGTATTCAGGGAAGATCGGTTCAGATTTATATTAAAGCTCCATATATATGTTCCTCCTGATTTGGTATCAAACCGCTATACACTGATAGAAAAAGCTTCGTCATTCGTCAAAAGTCAGCTAACGTACGGATAATCCTATCTATGAATTTGTTCGTCGCCATGACGAATCTCTGTTTAAGTATACTAGAACAAGAACTATTTAGTGGAATAAAAAAACCCACAGGGTGATTACATATCATCCCCACGATGAATCGTGCTCATAAAAAAAAATGATGTATATACCCTCCTCTCTAAGGTGAGGGGATAAATATGGGGATTTATTTGATTTATAATAGAAATATCAATAAGTGCATATGTAACATATAGCAAAAGGGTAACGCATCAAAGGAGTGGGCTAAGACCCTAAGTTTATGCGGAGGAAATCCGTTTTCGAACACATTAAGTCATTTTACTTATGTCCGTCCATCCGTAAGCCTGACTGGAGCGAACGATAACCCTCGAAACTATAGTTTCCAGAGATTAAACAGAGATTCGTCAGGGCGACGAACAAATTCATCAATAGGATTATCCGTACGTTAGCTGACTTTTGACGAATGACGAAGCTTTTTCTATCAGTGTAGAAGTTGTATTTTACTTCCGATCATTAAAATTTTCCAGAAAGGTGTTTCTCACTTTAGGAACGAATATTGCTTAATTTAGCGATTATCGTTTCAGAATTAAATAATACGTTTCTACCCATTTACCAATTATTCCAAATTATTATGGCAATGACTTTTATCGCATTGTTAGGGAGGTGTAGGGTATTATATAGTCGGCCCCGCCCGACTTTCTGCCTTTCCTTACTGGTTTTTTCTTTAAAAAAATAGGGAACCTCGAAATGGATCACCCTATACATACAGTCGGTTGCCCCTGAGTTCGTTTTGAGAATAATCACTCCTGGAAGACCATTTAGCATTACCCAGGTAGAACTACGGGGAAGGGCGTACCGTTACCGTACCCCAAATGTAATTCCATAAAGAACAAATTCCTTTATACTTCTGACATTTATTTGTCCACTTTATAATGCATCAAATGATGTATTTCATGTTGTCATGTATATTGTCATCATAATTTTTAAAAGCTATACATACCCAAAACAAATATACGTACACTAGAGTGGGTAATACTCCACTCAGTACAGAATACATACCACTTCATCAACGAATTTTATTTCGAATGCACATAGCAGCTGGACCTTAGGTATTCTATGTTTCAAAATAAATGCTAGCTGACAGTTTTGAAAAATATTACAAAAAGCCATACGCACGTTAATACACTCGTTCATTCCTGTGCAAGCATATCTTGCTTTTTTTAATTCTGGAAAATTAGAAAACTAAAACAGTCGCTCTTGTGCACGTTCACGTTTGCACATGCGCAACGCGAATTCTTTTGAAGTTTGCTCTTTCCCAACTTCATTCAGTAGTACACATTTTTTTCACACATTGCGCCGTTTGCGTGCAATTAGTTCCAGAGAAAAATGGACTGATGCAAGAAAGCCCAAAGTGAATGAAACATATTTTACTCACACGGAAAGTTAGTGACGTGCTAGACTAGACAATGCACGAGTAACAAACCTGGAGACGAATTGGAATTATGTTAGAAATTCATCGCAGGTATTCTGATTATTTAATTTATAATTTCAACTTTAATTTGTCATCCTACCTTATCATACGCTGTATTTTTGAGTATGTTGCACGTTTTCATTGTCGTCGCCGACAGTGGTCGGTTGAATGTAAGTTTTCTTACAGTCTCTTGTATTTTGTTATTGTTGTTTTCGAATAGTCTCTTGATAGATGGCGCCAAGTGATAAATTATGTATCAGAGGGAAAATAAATACGTAGTGGCAGGTAATAGCTGTACGAGAACATTGGCTTGAAATGCTTTTGAGACAATCCGCCATCTAAAACGTAATTAATGGGACATTTTTTTAGTTATGTTCCAAGTTATTGTGAAATGTACGTATTACTTAGAGAAAGCCATGAATGGCTATTTGCAAAGCACGATTGAAAATATGTTTTGTAATAAGTGATTTACTATTAAGGGCATATCAATGAAAGAAAAGCATTTTCTTGGAATCTTATAAAACCACAATTAGTAAAGAAAACATTGAATTTATATGATCACAAAACACAAAGGTGATGTAGATCTTCTCTAAATCTTTAGGTTTGGTTAGGATGGTAGATAGCTTTGCCAGCTCAAATAGACCAATGTAGGTTCCACGGACTCAGATGCCCCTCATCGAAACCAACCTGTTTGATAAACAATGTTAAACAATCGGCACCGGCAAGATCGGTCGGTCTTCCTAAAAAGGCCGACCCCCGTATATCTAGAAGTCGTTTACTTAATGAGGGAAAGTTACAAAGCAGGTGCTCAATGCTACTCCCTTCTTCCTCTTCAACACAACTCATACAAAAGTTATTGAACTCAAAACCTAACCTTCTGTCGTGTTCGCCGATCAGGCTATGTCCCATCAGAACTGACACTGACGGTGCTAAGAGACATTTTTGCCTTCTCAGTTCGTATTCTACACCCTAAAGGTGCCGATTTATGTCCATATTTCATTGGACTGCCTTATTGCCTCTTGCCCATGTGAACAGTGGCGAACCAATATATGCAAATTCTTCGAGAATTTGCAGATCCCTGATATGTCCCCATGAGGTGTATGTTAAACTGCTCAGCCATCTCCTTAAGAGATCTGCGGCAGTCGAAGACTGTTTGTGAATTTAGGGATGTGGCCTCCAGAAAATTTATGGCAACCTGACTGTCCGAGGAAATGACAACGCCAGTGTTGACCACTGCACTGAGACTCAGCCACTTGGCGACTTTCCTTAATGTTATTATTCCGGCTTGATAGACATAACAGGTATCTGGAAGTCTAAAGATTGAGTTATTTACAGTGCACTCCGAAGCCCACCTTATCAACAAGCTTATAACCTTTTGTATAGTAGTGGAGATCTCGAGAGGTAGACTTTCAAAGCTTACAAATCATAAAGCCGTTATGGATCACAAATCTGATATGGCATTTAAGGCACCAACTTTTAAAGCCATTGTTGATCTTATGTACCGCCAAAGCTATTACGGACATTTAAACACTATAAATCATAAAGCTAACGTGGACTTTGTAAGACTACGTTCTCTCTTATCTGATATGGAATCCCACCATGAACAGCATTATCTTCTCTTTATAGAAGATTGGTGTAAAGGTTATTGCCTAGGCAGATGATGGGGCAATAGCTGTTAGAGGGAAGATTCCGAGCCAATTTCACCATCTTCGGTTATCCTACAGTTCCAAATCCTATGGGATTTAAAAATGTTAAATTTTGTGTAGCTATAACCAGAGCTGCTGAAATAGGGGTTTAGAGACATCTCACAGCAGGTCCTTCATACAACCGCAAGATGGGCTTCCAATAATGTTCTTGGTGTGAACCCGATAAAGGGTTCACACCTTTATCGGGTTTCCTTTCTTTGAAAACTGAAACGCTGGGGTCTGAAACCGCGTATAGTTTTTATTGGTTGTATACGGCAGTAGTCAGACCGATAGCAAAATTGATGAGATTTAATGTTCCGACTAAAGTCCGAATTAACATTTTGTTGTGATAGTAAGGCTGTCATAAAGTCCCTGGAAACACTCTTCCGGAATTCAAGAGCTGCCAACGACTGTCGCAGATCTTTTAACGAGATAAAGCAGTTGAACTTGCAAGACTAGAAAGTACCTTACATGATCCAGGGAAACTGTCCTGCAAGAATTTCTTGACACATAGCAGGGCAACAAATGACAGGGGATCGCCAGGGTGTACCTGTGTGCATTCTATGCTAATGTGAGCCGACAACGGTTGGAATAAATATATTCGCCTATATAGCACTCAACTGCGACAGAATAGTTCAAATTCGAATTGATAAGGGTGCTGCGACAGACTCCATCCAAGGTACTGCAGTGTAGTATAAACTACGTTACATGCTCCAGGAGAACTGGAATATGTGAACATGCATCTAGCAACCTGCAAGCTCTTCTTGAGAGAGTGCCCTTATTTTAATAAGTCACTAGTCAGGACACTTTGTACATCCCTGAACTGAAGTCCAAACACACCAACACCCTGCTTTCGTTGTCGAGACATCATGTTTCACTTATCTTGTCTGTCAGTACGAATCAATGTCTTATTAGACGATATGGAGAGTGATTCATAGTCTTGACAAATTACATTTGCGGAGAAGGTATCAATAAAACACTTTTTGTGACTCTGTGACTCTCTACCCAACAGCCGCAGATATCTTAACGCGATTTCCGGACAGTTCAAAATCCACCGGCCACTGGACTTTGCACGAAAATGCTGCACAGATGAGTTTGCCAGGATGGGAACTTCCTTACATGATTCAGTGACATCCTACAGGTGGCTCAGAACAATTTGGCTAGATGTGCCAGAAGCAGCGGTTTGGGGGTTATCCTCCTCGAATAAATGGAACAGATCTAGTCTTTTCTGAAAGTGCAACATTTTTAGAAATAATTATATATAGGTAACTGTTATTCAGACTTAACGTACTGGCACGTGTAAGGCAGGCCAATGTCGCCTTATATTCCTGCAGGGTCGCGGTGGGGCCTCTCTCCTAAAATCGTTCATTGGATATATATAGCAGAAGTTCGTTCAATACTGTTATACGGCATTGTGGTATGGTGGATGGCAACTAACAAACTCACCATCACCAACCTACTATCAAAGGTTCAGAGACTGCTTGCCTGTGCATAAGCGGAGCATTAGTCCTTTACAGCGACAGAGTCTCTACTAGCCCTACTCCATATACTGCCATTTAATATTAAGTTGTAACCAGAGCGGCAATAAGATTAAACTGCCTATCAATGTGCTGGTACAAGAACTATGGTCACATGAGGATATCAAAGAGTAGTGCTATGGTAACCGACCGATTGAACTATATACCAACGGTGTACACCTTCGAGAGAAACTACATCATTATGATACCAGCCAGAGATGAATGGGTTGGCAGAAAAATCTACACCTCTATACGGATGGTTCGAAGTTTGATGAAAAGGTTGGATTTGGGGAACACTGTGAAGAAGTTAGTTTGGATATAGCTCACCAGATGCCTGCAGTGTCTATCAGGTAATATGGGATATCGCCTAGTGGCTGAGTCGCAGTCTTTCTAGGCAGTCTAACAGATATTTCCGGTACCGATATTCGTAATGTTGATAATTCGTATATCAAACAGGTTTGTCTCGATGAGGGGCATTTCAGCCCACTAGGCACCTAAACTGGTCTATGTGAGCTGACGAAAAATAATGGCTACCACCCTAACCAAAACCCAAAACCTACATGATTCAGAGGATCATGCATACACTTAAACGCACTGCTGTCGTTATCGAGACCGGACGTCTCACTACGCTCTCATTTCTCAGTTCACTGTATTATTGGACGGCATGCAGAGAGACTTAACGTTTTGAGAAATTAATTTTGCATAAGCTACGGTGTTAAAGAGAAAGAAGAATTTATAGGACACCCGGCTCTCTCTAGAAGGCTTCAGGCTGCCCTAGGCTCAAATTTCTTTAGGAGTTGGCAACATTTTCTGAAGATAGCATTCGCCGACTCTTGGGCTTTTAAAAGTAATCGGGTTGGTTAAAGGGCGCGTGCTCGAAAAATCTCATATTTTTCCTTCTTTCCCATGGGTATCACAATGAACTACATAGTCTAACCTAGTACGGCAAGTTCTTCGAAGAATCTGCTTCCCCAATAGGTTAATCTACGGATTCTTTCACT
Organism: Eudasyphora cyanicolor; assembly: GCA_963930755.1. Taxonomy (NCBI): domain Eukaryota; kingdom Metazoa; phylum Arthropoda; class Insecta; order Diptera; family Muscidae; genus Eudasyphora; species Eudasyphora cyanicolor. The sequence continues at coordinate 195,041,908 of OZ005734.1, forward strand.
TTTGCAAATCGCAACTTGAATACTTTTCGGATGTGAATTCTGAATAACACAAGCAAATTGGCGAATTGAAGTTGCAAAATCCATACAATTTTCGAAAACCTGGAATGTAAAATTTAGCAATTTGCAGAATGTGGAAAATCTCGATAGAATAACCTATTGGGGAAGCAGATTCTTCGAAGAACTCGCCGATCTGACAAATGCTTCTCCTAAATTGCTCTCTAACATCATTGAGGACACGAACTCATCCCGAACAAAATTGAAGGCTAGTTTAAATGGAAGGTACTTTGAAATAAATCCAATTACTTCCTCATTCTGTTAACTACATCCTTAACTAAATATTGCTTTATCTATGATTACATAAATTGCTTCAAATGTTTATTCCGTGTTTGCTTTTATTAGAATTGAGAGCAAGCAGAAGGGACTCTGATATCCACCGTATTCAATAGGTCCTTGGTGTTGCATCTTTCTCTTTCAATCAAACTCTGCTTCTTAGACTAATCTTAGCACCTGTATCAGCGAATCCCAAGACTAGCTGACTTTAACCAATCGAGTTGTTTGCTATCAGCGTATCTTATAGCTCAGCTTGACCAATGAAGTATTCAACAAACTAACCAACCTACCATGCAGGCAACCAACATCTTTGCATGTCCAAATTTATATGGATATAATCTTAATTAGATGCATGTAAGTTTATTTGAACATTTTGCCATTCTAATTTTTTTCTTCGAATGACTTCTTAATTAGTTTAACTGGTTTTTGGAGACGGAGTGTTGGTATAGGTTACACCGAATGGTTGGACGGACGCAGAAGAAAAAAAGAACCGCGATCATTTACATTCACATTAGAAAGGCATTTCACAAGTTGAACACGAATTTTGCTTTTGCCTTTGGATCTTTGCCTTGTGTCACAGATAATAATTGTGATATGACAACCGGAAATGATGATGATGTTCATCGTCCGCCGCATAGCATGTTCTCGGTTACATTTTATTCCAAAGAAAATGTTCGGTGTCTTGTACGAGTACATCTTTGTATGCACATCCCGCATCTCGTTTCAGAACTTGGGCTGACTGGCGACGAATATGACTGTTCATCTGTGTCTGTCCAGCAGTAAGTTGTAAGTCAGTCCCTGCATCTGTTTGCCAACAGAAGCTTCTTATTTCCCCCCTAGCAGTCGGTGTTCTTGTCTTGTGAGACAGTTGTAGTCTTGGGCGCTATCATCGCAGTGGCGGCGGCGGTGTTCTCAGTATTTTAGCACATGTTTTTAACTGTTCATTATCACGGTCTGATGCCTATCTTTAGTCTCGCAATTAAAAGGAAATTAGTTCGTTATGTAATGACAATTCGTACGATCGATGCGTTTTCATGTCTGTAATAAAGATATGAAGTATTAGAGCACTATTGATACAAATACATTTTGTATTTGATCTGTTCAATCAATCGAAGACTCATTTCCCCGGATGAAAGAATGAGATTCCGTTTCCAGGGATCGAACCATACAGCCAACCAACAGTTTTATAATTCAGCCATCTCGACAGTACTGCAAGAACTCCAGGAGGAAGTCCGGATATAAGATATATGAAGTTAATTTAAAGTGGTATTTTTTTCCTCTAGACGAGGTTGGACCTTCATGTGTGGTATAACCAATTACCACAGGTACCACATTGTGGTAATTTTCCTAAAAAATTCTGTGAACTCCAAGTGAATGCCACAACAGCTTCTGTAGGTTAGTAGGGAGCTAGGAAAATGTCTGAGATATAACTAGCTTAACCAAGCTGCCATTAAATCCCTGGATTCTGTAATCCTGAATTCAATAACAGCGCTCAACTGTCGCAGATCTCTTATTGAAATGATCGAGTAGTTCAAAATCCAACTTATGTTGGTGCCGAACCACAAGGAATTTTACAGAGAACTGCAGTGCAGATGAGTTTGCAAGTCTAGGAACTAACTTACATGATTCACTGAAACTGAAATTAGTGAACATGCCTTCAAAAACATGCAAGCACTTATAAAGCGGAGTTGGGGGAACTATAACTGAACAAGCCTTCAGAAACATGCAAGCTCTACTAGAGGGAGTAAACAAACGACAGGTAGGTAGTAAAATTGTGCAATACAAGGTGATGTGCGCCCCTGCCAAAACTCGAAACACACCAAAGCCCTGCTGCCTTTATTGAGACAGAACGTCTCATTTATTTTGTCTATCATGACGGGTCACGGTCGGTTATTGGACGGCATACTGAGAGAAAAATTTATATTTGAGGAATCTATAGAACACCTTCTGTTTCTGTGCCCGCTCTCTCTAGAAGGCGGCAGACTACCATAGACTTACATTTCTTTAGTGAGTTGCCAAACTTGGCTGGTTTTGTCAACTCTTAAGCAACTTGGGTTGGTTCAACGGGAGGAACTAGGAAAATCTAATCTGTCCTTCAGCCCCAGTGGTATCACAATGAACTGTAGAGTCTAGGTGAGCCTGATATTAAGGCTGCAAATCGTTAGCCTAACAACTTCTTAGTATAAACCACATGACGGATAACATTCAGGATGGAACGCTCAGAAAACAGGTCCCGTACAGTTGGTTACCTGCAGGATGATGGCAACAACTGGATAAAGAAACAGCGAGCAGTCGCTTAAAGCTCAAATCGGCACACATTTCCCGGGGAACTCACCAATAGAACTCGAGGAACAGCAGGACCAAGAAGAGAGCGAGTGGTCTGACTGCAAGTGTCGGCAGGTAGTAGAATCCAAAATTTGCTGGGAGATTAACAGCTTCGAGACCTTTAAATCACCTGCACCAGACGGCATTTTCCCAGCAGAAATGCCGAGAATGTGGTAGTACATCATCCCCCGGCTGGTGAAAATTTATGAAGTCAGTATCAAGGTCTCATATATCCCCAATCGGTGAAGGGATACCAATGTGGTATTCATGTCAAAAGCGAAAAAGATATCGCACACTAGCCCAAACGACTTCAGGGCAATTAGCCTATCCTCATTTCTATTGAAAGGTCTGCAAAGACTTTTAAATTTTTTCACTAGCGAAAACCCGGATACAAAACTCATGTTGTGGAAGGTTTAGGTTAGGGTGGCAGTCGTATTTTTTTACCAGCTCACATAGACCAGTTTAGGTCCCCAGTGTTACTACGGGCTGAAATGCCCCTCATCGAAACCAACCTGTTTGATATACAAATTTATCGATAGTACGAATATCGGTACGGGAAAGATCTGTAAGACTGCCAAGAAATGCCGACGCCAGTATGTCCATTTGTCGTTTACTCAAAGCGGGACAGAGGCATAGCTAGCGATCAATGCTCTCCACTTCTTCCTCATCTCCACAGCGTCTGCAGAGGTATTGACTCCAATACCTAATCTTTTGTCGTGTTCGCCGATTAAGCTGTATCCCGTCAGAACTGATACTAACATAGACAATCTTTTCCTCTCTAGTGCGAGGAGATATTTTGACCTTCTCAGGTCATACCTTGACCAGATTTGTCTAGCTAACCTGCAGGTGCAGATTTCTGTCCATCTTTGGATGGAATGCCATCAGGCCTCTTACCTAAGCCAAAGCTTTCACGTGGATAGTAGCGCACCAATATATGACTTACAGACTTTATAATGCCGCCCCTTTCCTAGCAAGTTCATCAGCTTTGCAGTTCCCCGGGATATCCTTTTGCCCAGGCTCCCATATGAGGTGTGTATATAACTGCTCAGCCATCTCGTTAAGAGATCCGCGGCAGTCGAGGGCTGTTTGTGAATTTGAGGATGTGGCCTCTAGAGAATTGATGGCAGCCTGGCTGTCCGAGTAAATGACAACGCCAGTGTTGTTACTATGCTGCGACTCCGCCACTTGACTGGTAGTCTGTGAGCTATGTATATCCAAACTAAGTTCTTTACAGTGTACTCCGAAGCCAACCTTTTTATCAAGCTTCGAACCATCCGCGTAAAAGTGGATATGGTTTCTGGTACTTGGTATTCTGCCAACCCCTCATAGCACTACACTTTGATATCATCATGTGACCGTAGTTCTTGTACCTCCACATTGATAGGCAGTTTATTATTAGTACCGCTATGGTTGCAACTTCTCTCACCACAATATTGATCGGCAGTAGGGCTTGTAGAGACTCAGTCGCTGTAGTCCTTAAGGCTCCGCTTATGAACTCAAGTAGCAGTTCTCTGAACCTTTGATAGTTAGTTGGTGATGGTTAGTTTGTCAGTTGCCGTCCACCATATCACAATGCCGTATAACAGTATTGGACGAACTACTGCTATATATTTTCAATGGACGATTTTAGGAAAGAGGCCCCACTGCGACCCTACATGCCTACAACAAGGGCAAGACTAAAGAATGGTTCTATCGAATCGTGCCTACATTTCAAGGACCACATTCACTCAGATTCGGTAATTACGACGCTGTCACATTTTAGGGTGAACTCTAGCTTGATTAAACTTATTCAAAGCCTACTCAACAGAAGGCGAATAAAATCAAATCTTGGGTTCACAACCCTAACAAAGTTTGTGAACAGAGGGACTCCACAAGGAGGAGTATTGTGTCCACTAATCTGGAACCTAACGGTGAACGGAATCCTGCAAAGTCGTGCCATATGCAGACGACGTTGCAATCGCAGTAGGTTAGGTTTAGGTTAGGGTGGCAGCCGTATTTTTTTTAAGGAAAGCCAACATCCCTTTATATTCCTGCAGGAAAACTGTAGGATCGCGTTGGGGCCTATCTTCTAAAATCATCCATTTAAAGTATGTATATAGCAGGACTACATAGACTGAGTCTCTATGAGTCCTACTGAATCTACTGCCGATTGATATTGTGGCGAGAGAAGTTGCAACCAGAGCGGCATTAAGGTTAAACTGTCTATCAATGTGCATATGGTAATCGACCGAGTGGATTATATACTCGTACCAACGGTGTACACATTCGAGAAGAACTTCAACACTAAGATATCTGCCAGGGAGAAATGGGATGGCAGAATACCAGGATACCACTTCAACTAGAAGAAGAAGATTGGCTTCGGAGTACACTTAAGATAACTCAGCTCACAGACTACCAGATACCTACAGTGTCTATCAAGCCGAAATAATGGCAATAAGGGAAGTCGCCAAATGGCTGAGTCTCAACATAGTGTCATCAATTCTCTGGAGGCCACATCTCAAAATCCTCTAAAACCAACAGCCCTCGACTGCTGCAGATCTCATAACGAGATGGCTGAGCAGTTTACCATATGAGTTTTTGGGATTTCGCGGGGAACTGCAAATCTGATGAACTTGCTAGGAAAGGGGCGACATTGCAACTTCTCGAAGAATTTGCATATATTGGTACGGCAGTCAGAAAACGGCACCTGCAGGGTAGCTAGACAAATATATAATAAGATACGACCTGAGAAGGTCGAAAGTCTCCTCACACTAGGGAGGAAAAGACTGTCTACGTTAGTGTCAGCCTATCGGGCGAACACGTCAGAAGGTTGGGTATTGAGTCCAATAACTTCTGCAGGAGCTGTGGTGTTGAGCAATGAGTGGAGAACATTGAGTACATGCTTTGCAAATGTCCCGCATTAAGTAAACTACGTCTGGATATACTGGTTTCGCTTTTCTAGGAAGTCTTACAGATCTTTCGGGCTCCGATAATCGTACTATTGGTAATTTTGCTTATGAAATGGGCTGGTATCGATGAGGGGCATTTGAGCACGTGGTGACACTATGGACCTGCATTGTTCTATGTGACCTGGCAGACCTGGCAAACCTGACTGCCACCGTAACCTAAATCTAAACCTATGTTATCACAGGATTTCTCCCTTTTTGCTCTACTACGCTTATTTAAGAATGGTCATTTTAAGTTTTGCTAAGACATTGAAAATATTGACCAAATAATGATACAAATTCATAAACAATTTTGAAAATTTTCAATAATTTGGAAGCAGTTTATAGAAAACCCAAGTTTCAAATATATCCAAAGAATCATTTGATGTACATTTATAAACGTACTAGATTGTATACTAGGGCGGGTCGATTTAAAAATCGCGCTTTGCTCAGTGAAAATCGTATTCTAGGGATCAAAATAAGAAACTTTGCCGAAGGAACCATACCTCTAAAACGAATTCTGATGTCCCGGAAAAAATCCCACTTTGACCCATTTAGAGTGCTCCAATCTAGTCCAAATGTATGGAACTCCCAGGGGGTTCCAGGGGGTGTGCTTATGGCATGGGTGGGTCGGGCCTCCAAAGTTAGTGGGGGTCGGTCATACATTTGGACTCGATTGGAGCACTCTAAATGGGTCAAAGTGGGATTTTTCAAAATTTGCCCCTACCCAAAAGTTCGACCCAAATTCCGGGACATCAGAATTCGTTTTAGAGGTATGGTTCCTTCGGCAAAGTTTCTTATTTTGATCCCTAGAATACGATTTTCACTGAGCAATGTCGACTTTTTTTTGCCTCCCCACAAATCGACCCGGCCTATTGTATACCCTACGCCCCAAAAGGTGGAGGGTTATTAATATCCTATGGCAAATTATCAATGACTACTTCTTCAATTAGAGAGCAGCCCTGATGAACTGCTATTCAGTCCCCTTTAGATGCTTCCAATAACAAACACGTAATTTGTTATTAACACATAATAGTCAATACTTGGAGTAAAAAACAAACAAACATGATGGAGCCATTCGACCGAGAGTAATGATGTTACTGACCAGATGAATAATGTTAACTCAAATGGAGTTATCTTTAAAAGTCATAATCATAGTCTTCCATTAATGCAGAATTGTCTGGGATGGAAGGGAGTACTAACAGCCTTCGACATGTAATGCTTAAAGGGTTTCTCATTTGCCTGACAGTTCTCGCAGATTTTCTTTGACTGCTTCTAGATTGCCGCCAGCTTTTACCACTTTAAAGTAGAAAATATTTAAATAAAGTCCGTCAGTGGTAATTATTTAGACTTGACTTCACTTGCAGATTCGTGGAGGTAAATTGATTATAATTAAGCTATACTCAGAGCTCATGTGGTGTTGACATGACAGAATAAGCTTAAACTAAGTGCAATGTTATGAGTGCAGTTGAAACGGGGTTTGGAGTTGAAACCGGGTTTGAAGTTTAAACCGGGATTGAAGTTTACACCGGGTTTAATAGAGTATATGCGAATCGCACATTCCATGTATATCCGCATTAGATGGAGTTTAAGGTAAGTTGTTCATTCTCTTTACAAAACATATTCGTACCAAATGTATTACTTCGCTGCCACATTTATTCATTGCTTTGGTGATCATCTACAAACGTTTGGCCGCCCAAATCAGGCCATTGGAGCTCGAAAGACAACATTTTGGTAAATCAACGACAGGTGTACACACCTGCACTGCCATGCACAGAGAAAATTATTAACATATTTATGATACAAAAGTAGTCTAAGATATTGTTCTATAACATTTATGAAACAATTACACTGTGCTCGAAATCGACCCTTTAACAATGTAACAAAAATGAGACCCTATGGATATACCTATTTCGACCTTGCTAAATTCATTGGTGCTAGCCGTTTTTCCAGGTTAGCTCTTGTTTTCGCGATATTCGACCACAAAGTTTGCAAGGAAATCAAAGAGTTTAGTTATCTCGTAGGTGATTTTGAAGTTGAAGACTTCGGAATACACGCTTCAGTCCACAGAACGAAATAAAGGGAACCCTTGGAGAATTATTTCTCTCATAACAGCCATCCACGCTTTAACATTTATGAAATAAAGGGTTTTCCAACAAGAGGTGTTATTTTGGTAATCAAAGAAAAATTACATTTTTTGAGATAAATGATCGGATGTTTATTTCATAATAAAGAGGAAGGTATGCCGTTAATAATGAATAACAACATCAGCCAAATGGCTACCACGATCACGCTTACAGGACCATATCCTTTTCATGAAATTTTCCATAACCAAATCGCAAAGGTGCTGCCCTATGTCCTCGAATTCTATATTTGAGGTCTTGAATCGCCGCTGGGCTGTTGGCGTAGACCTTATCTTTCACTTGGCCCCAAAGGAAGAAGTCGCTAGTTGTTAAATCACAAGATCTCGGTGGCCAATTGTGATCACCTCTTCGAGAGATAACACGGTCCGGAAACTTTTCCCGTAACAGAGCAATGGTTTCGTTGCTTGTGTGGCACGTAGAGCCGTCTTGTTAAAGTAAACGTTGTCTAGATCAATACCATCCAACTTCGACCATAAAAAATCATTAATCATCTCTCGATAGCGCAATCCATTCACCGTAACTGTTGATCCAACCTCATTTTCGAAAAAGTAAGGTCCAATGACCCCGCCGGAACCAAACACCATAAACCGCACCAAACACTCACACGTTGAGGATGAAGAGGCTTCTCAACAATAACTCTTAGGTTTTCCTAGCCCCAGATGCGACAATTTAGCTTGTTGACGTAGCCACTGAGGTGGAAATGGGCCTCATCAGTCAAGATGATTTTGTATCGTTCGTATCGTTTTTTGATCGTTTTTTGATCGTTTTGTATCGTTCGATGATCGTGTATCGTTCCATTTTTGGTAATGGCGTAGTTTCTACTTGTCAACTGTCAAAAAATAAAAGTTTCAAAAGTGACAGCTACCGAAATACCGGGTGATTCAAAATAACACCTCTTGTTAGGGTAGTAGCCGGAGTTATCAACTCACATAGAAAAATTTAGGTCCTTAGTACTACCACTGGCCCAGTTGCTCCTCATCAGAAACATCCACCCGTTTGATACACAAATTTATCAATAGTACAAAAAACTGTACCTGCCGGATCAGAGAAAGGCTGACACCAGAATATCCAGCTGTCGTTTACTCACTGCGGAGCAGTGACAAATAAAGTGTTTAATTGTCTCCACTTCTTCCTCATCTCCACAACTTCTGCAGAAGTCATTGTACTCAATTACCAACATCCAAGCGTGTTTGCCGACCAGGCTGTGTTCCGTCAGAACTAACACTAATGTAGAACGTTTTTTTCGTATCTGTCTTGACCTTCGCTGTCGTATCGTGGCCATATTTTTCTAGATACCATACAGGTAGCTGTCGGTCTATCAATAGACAACTTGATTGTATCTTGACTATGCCAAAGCCTTAATGTGGGCAGTGACGCACAAATATATGCTAATGCATCCAGAATTTGAAATGTAGTCCCTTTCCAAGCAAGTTCATCTGCTATGCAATGTCCGTTCGTCTGTCTGTCTGGAGGATTTACGAATCCTATACTTTCTATTCCCAGAATGTGGACTGGACAGTGATCCCAGACTGGTCACCAGTCGTAGATTTTCTGAAGTCTAACTGGTAGTATCTTCGGCTACGCAGTCTGACCAGAGCACTTAATCTGGTACCACGGGAGTCAGGAAAGCCCTCGGAACGCAGGTTCTAGCCTGACTATTGATGAGGACCCTATTAGGTGCAACGTGGTGGCTGTGGTTGAAACCAAAATCACTGGGAGAGAATATTCTCGGACGTGGATTTGCAAACCAACCGTGTGCCATGATCCATAAAAGAGTAAGAAGTTTTAAATGGGCTGCGCTCTAACCAAGGAGTATGGCAAAAGTGTCCTGAAAAACGGAATTGATGGATACTCATGCACATTGTGCGTAGGGGCGTTGGTCGACGCATGTATTCACCCGGGTGTTTAGCACGGTGGGGTTAGGCCTAACGGCAGGAACTCACTTCAATCCAGAATACCTATCTGTCCGTCTCTCGAAAGGAGTAACGGAGTTGGTATATGATAATATTTGTTTCTATCTCAGGCTAAGTTCGAAGACAGGCCATATCGGTCTACTCCTTCTAGTACCTCCCTCACAAAGGGTTAAAATTTAGTGAAATATTGATTCTGTAATAGCTTCTATACTAATTATACGAAGGTTAGGTTAGGGTGGCAGCCGAATTTTTTTACAACCTCACATAGACCAGTTTAGGTCCCTAGTGTTACCACTGGCTGAAATGCCCCTCATCGAAACCATCCTCTTTGATATACAAATTTATCGATAGTACGAATATTGATACTGGAAAGATCTGTTAGGCTGCCTAGAAAGGCCGACCCCAGTATGTCCAGTAGTCGTTTACTCAGAACGGGGTAGTCACATAGCAAGTGCTCAATGCTCTCCACTTCCTCATCTCCACAGCTTCTGCAGACTGCCTGATTGCCTCTTGCCTAAGCCAAACCTTGCTCGTGGATAGTGGCGCACCAATATATGCAAATTCTTCGAGAATTTGTAATGTCGTCCCTTTCCTATCAAGTTCATCAGCTTTGCAGTTCCCCGGGATATCCCTATGTCCAGGCACCCATATGAGGTGTATATTAAAATGCTCTGCCATCTCGTTAAGAGATCTGCGGCAGTCGAGGGCTGTTTGTGAATTTAGGGATGTTGCCTCCAGAGAATTGATGGCAGCCTGGCTGTCCGAGTAAATGACAACGCAAGTGTTGGTTATTATATTGCGACACAGCCACTTGGCGACTTCCCATATTGCAATTATTTCTTCTTGATAGACACTGCTGGTATCCGAAGCCAACCTTTTCATCAAGCTTTGAACTATCCGTGTAAAAGTGGAGATGGTTTATATTTCATTTCATTTCATTTATTTCGTACAAACTTGTAATTCAAAGCCGTCTGGCCAATTAAACATTAATTACAATATGCATTTAACTAAGCTTTTTAACCAAGGGTAAAAAACTACTCAGTAGTATATGATTTGTTTAAACCTAAGTAAAATAATAAGGAATAAATAATAATAAATAAATAATAAGGAATACATAATATGAGTACAGATTGGGTATACGGAAAAGTATTTAGGATAATTAAATAACTACTCATATATGGAAATAATCAAAATAGAGACAGAATTTATAAGAAATTTATTGAAGATGTTGAAGAAGCCGATTAGAGTAAGATGTAATTTATAAACTAAAGTTTTTTAATTCAGCAGGTAAAGCATTGTATAATCGTGCTACTCTTACAAGAAAAGCGTCATCCAAAAGGTGAAATACCCTAGGTATTAATATCTGATTTCTTCTAGTTGAGTGACAAAACTCACCAGGAAACTCGGACACTGATTCCTAATCAGCTTGTAGAAGAAAATTAATAACCGGGAATTCAAAAAAGTGGAGAAACTACACCCTAGAAATTTTTCAACATAAGGGGTTATATGAACTCGTCGATTTAATCGGTACACATAACGCACAGCTCTGTTTATAGCCAGATGTATCAGACTTATGTTTCTCTGTGTAGTCCCAGAATATATCTCCAAACAATACAAAACAGTTGGCATAACCAGGGCATGCACAATCCGCTCCCTAACAAAAAGTGGCAGAGATAAATCTGTACCATAAAGGTTTTTTAAGGTCAGATTCACCCTCGAAACTACCATATTAATGTGGTGTTCAAAACAAAGCTTATCATCTAACTGAACTCCGAGGCATTCCATGCGACGGACAAATTCAATTCGAGTGTTATTATATATTAACTGAATATTATTGTAGCAAACGGAAGAAAAATATAGTGCTTTGCTTTTTAACCGGATTTATGCAAAGCTTATTATGCAACATCCAAACACTTAATGTTTCGAAAACAAGATCAATTTTAGACTGAAGAGTCCCCGCAAAATAATGGTGGCCTTTAAACAGCAACTGAATGTCATCTGCAAAAGCATAAGGAACACATCAATTTTGTAAACGGGGGAAAGGTCGTTTATGTATATTATAAATAGCAACGGCCCCAACACTGATCCCTGCGGAACACCACTTTTAACAGGAAGAATATTACTGTACCTACTATCAACATATACCAATTGACGCCTATTAGCAAGATAAGAGCACAGCATGGCACTTGCACTACTCGAAAAACCATATGTATCATATAACTTATACAACAAAGTGGAATAATCCACTCTGTCGAAAGCTTTTTCCAAGTCCAATGACACAAGTATACAAAATTTCTCATTGCCATAATTACCGCGAATGGAATCAGTTAGACCTAACAATAAAGCAGTTGTACTCCTGCTGTTTCTAAACCCACACTGGGCATCATGGATGAATCTATTATTTTCCATATATGTCAACATTTGCGATTTCATTACATGTTCCACAACTTTGGAACAAATTGGTAAAATTGAAATAGGACGGAAATCATTCATTGAGTGTGAGGCTCCCTTCTTCTTAACGGGAACAATTTTAGACGTCTTCCAGTCAGATGGGAATACAGATGACAGTAAAATCGTGTTTACAAAATGCAAAAAATGGAAACAAATAAATGGGTACACTCAAAGAATTTTGTGAGTATCATTAGCAAAAATGTTTGTTGTTTCAACAGTCTGTGTCTGCTGAAAAAAGGAAAGCAGACTTTGTCTGTTATTTTAGCAACACTATGCTTGTTATTTTAGCACATAAATTTGCCTGCTACTGTAGCAAACTAGAACAGTCATTTTAGCAAACAATTTTGCTATTATTTAACAGAAAAAAGCGACTGGGAGAACAAACTATATTTGTTATTCTAGCATACGTTTCTTTCCTTTTTATTTTAATAAAAGAAATACAAATTTTATATTTTCCTGATATTTGAGAATAGTATATCAACCAGGACTCCAACCTGAAGTTATTCAGCCCATGTATTGATAAGCGTTTCGAACTGTGAAATCTGTATGTATGCTTGATCTAAATATATAAATGAAAAATAAATCATTTAATAAAATTGAATAGCAATAGGAGTATCTACAAACAATACTTACCGGTCACTGGCATTAACAATTATCTTCTTTTTGTCCGAAGGATAAATATGAAGAACATAAATCGTACGACATCGACACGAACTCTGTCAATATGGGCCAATGTGTTGGGTTTACCCTATGGACACGGTATCTAATTGTACATGTCCAGAGCCATATCATTGGGCAAAATTATCTTGGCCATGGATTACATCCAAATTAGACTAAATTATCCTGAGATTTTTGGAGCCAAAAGGTTGCATCGTGATTCGGATATTAGCAACCATCGTTGGAACATATAGAGTAAATAATAAATGTTGCCATTTCGGTAAACAAATCACAAAAAGGAAAAAAAATACTTACGAGTTGTTGCAGGTATTATCGTTAGGGTCACACTTCCAAGAGTAGTATGCGATTTGGAAAAGTAGACAAGGAAATAAATGTATGTATGTATGTATGTAATAAAGTCCATCCATGACACAAGTTATCTGAATTTATACATTTTAGTTGCTACGAAATTTCAGATCATCTTTTATACCCGTATTTTAATAGGACACTGCTTGGTGAGAATCTTGAAAACAAACAGAATTAAGTCTTATAATCATAGTACATTTAATTTTCAATTTGTGTACGCTTACCTGTTGCGTCTTGATTAATTGATAATATAGCCGTTCGTGGTTAGTTTAATGAATGAATAAACCGGCTATATAATGTTTAATATAATAAACACTTTATTTAACTAATTCTAATAATATACATGAAATGATGATGAAATCGTGAGATCTTAGATGTAATGCGATGACTGCGCAAAAAGAGAGGAAGAACAAGAATGAATAGTTTACATGGTTGACAAAGTTCGTACTTCTTAACTACGTCTTAAATAATCCACAAATAAGGTAGTGAAATACCATGTCCACATATAGGCCACTACAGGGCTCCCCCTCTAGAGATACCTTGCCGGAAAACGAACGTGCCGGCCAGTTCTCGTTAGTCGGGTCTCTGGTGTTGGTTGGGGTTCGTGTTGAAAAAACGGCTGACCATTCGACATACTAGGACTTTCAAGAGATGTCGTTTCCTCAGTGGCCGGATTCCTAGAAGCAGCTAGAGTTGTGTCGTTAAAATCGATAAAAGCTGGTTTGAGACGGTCATTAGATACATTCACATTCCGTTGTCCCAATTTGATTTTACAAAATTTATCACCCCTCTTCAATATCTCGAAGGGGCCCTCGTATGGCGCTTCCAAAGGAGTTCGAACTCTATCAATGCGTATAAAAACAAACTTACAGTTTTGCAAATTGCGATCGATGTGCACATTAGGTTCGCCATGATGTGAAGTTGAATACTGACGCAACGATGAACTCTGCCTACGAAGGTTTTTGATGAAGTCGGATTCGCTAGCTTTGACTTTACCCGCATGTACAAATTCCCCAGGAATTCGTAGTTGGGAACCAAACAACATCTCCGCTGGGCTCGCATTTATGTCCTCTTTCACCGTAGTGCGTAGGCCAAGCATAACCAATGGCAACGCTGCCGTCCAGTCGTCTGTGTTGTAGCACTTGATGGCAGCCTTCAACGTACGGTGGAATCGCTCGATCATGCCATTGGCTTGCGGATGATAAGCAGTGGTCTTCAGATGCTGTACTCCCAAAATATTTGTCAATTCGGAAAAAACGGATGATATAAATTGTCGTCCCAAGTCGGTGGATATACGAAGAGGTATGCCGAACAAAGATATCCATCCCTCGATCAGAGCGCTAGCAACAGTCTCTGCAGTTATGTCAGCAATTGGTATGGCCACTGGAAATCGCGTAAATCTGTCAATGATCGTGAGGCAATACCGTTGGTTCTTGGAGACTGGAAGTGGTCCAATAATATCCACGTTGATATGATCAAAACGGGCCTCGACTGGCTCATAATTTCCAATAGGTGTTTTCGTGTGTCTACAAATTTTGCTTCGCTGACACGGTATGCATTCTCTGACGAAACATGCTATATCCTTCATCATACCAGGCCATACATACCTTTCTCCAACTATTCGTTGCGTTCCCTTTCGTCCAGGGTGGGACAGGTCATGTAGTTTCGCAATTACCTGACGACGAAAAGTTCGTGGTACGAATGGTCGAATTTTGTCGTTAGTGGTATCGCAATACAGCGTCTCGGTCGAATTCGGAACAGCAACCTTTTTCAGTTTTAGCGTTGAACTATTGGTTTCTATAATTTGCTCCAATTCCGAATCGCGACCTTGCTCTCTCGCCAAGGCCTCAAAATCCGGGCTGTCTATCGAACTTATTCGGGACAAAAAATCGGCAACGCCATTTTCATCTCCCCGCAAGTGTCGTATGTCGGTCGAAAACTGACTAATAAAGTCCAGTTGGCGCGCTCTCCTTGGTGGTGTTTTGTCGCCTTTCTGGGCGAAAGCATATACCAACGGTTTGTGGTCGGTCAATATCGTGAATTGTCTGCCCTCTAACAAGTGCCGGAAATGGTCTATTGACTGATAAATGGCCAACAGCTCCCGATCGTATGTACTGTACTTTGCTTGTGCGGCTGTTAACTTCTTGGAATAAAATCCCACTGGTTGGACCTTACCATCTACAGTCTGGTGTAAAACTGCGCCAACAGCTTCACTAGAGGCATCTGTATACAAAGACAATTTTGCGTTGGGCGACAGGTGACAAAGCATGGTGGCGTTTGCTAATTCCTCCTTACAGGCCTCAAATGCGTTTGTGGCTTCATCGTCCCAAACAACTGGCGTCGTGTCGTTTTTGACGTTGCCCGAAATGAGAGCCTGCAATTTTCCTTGATTGCAGATCATCTTTTATACCCGTATTTTAATAGGACACTGCTTGGTGAGAATCTTGAAAACAAACAGAATTAAGTCTTATAATCATAGTACATTTAATTTTCAATTTGTGTACGCTTACCTGTTGCGTCTTGATTAATTGATAATATAGCCGTTCGTGGTTAGTTTAATGAATGAATAAACCGGCTATATAATGTTTAATATAATAAACACTTTATTTAACTAATTCTAATAATATACATGAAATGATGATGAAATCGTGAGATCTTAGATGTAATGCGATGACTGCGCAAAAAGAGAGGAAGAACAAGAATGAATAGTTTACATGGTTGACAAAGTTCGTACTTCTTAACTACGTCTTAAATAATCCACAAATAAGGTAGTGAAATACCATGTCCACATATAGGCCACTACAGGGCTCCCCCTCTAGAGATACCTTGCCGGAAATCGAACGTGCCGGCCAGTTCTCGTTAGTCGGGTCTCTGGTGTTGGTTGGGGTTCGTGTTGAAAAAACGGCTGACCATTCGACATACTAGGACTTTCAAGAGATGTCGTTTCCTCAGTGGCCGGATTCCTAGAAGCAGCTAGAGTTGTGTCGTTAAAATCGATAAAAGCTGGTTTGAGACGGTCATTAGATACATTCACATTCCGTTGTCCCAATTTGATTTTACAAAATTTATCACCCCTCTTCAATATCTCGAAGGGGCCCTCGTATGGCGCTTCCAAAGGAGTTCGAACTCTATCAATGCGTATAAAAACAAACTTACAGTTTTGCAAATTGCGATCGATGTGCACATTAGGTTCGCCATGATGTGAAGTTGAATACTGACGCAACGATGACATCTGCCTACGAAGGTTTTTAATGAAGTCGGATTCGCTAGCTTTGACTTTACCCGCATGTACAAATTCCCCAGGAATTCGTAGTTGGGAACCAAACAACATCTCCGCTGGGCTCGCATTTATGTCCTCTTTCACCGTAGTGCGTAGGCCAAGCATAACCAATGGCAACGCTGCCGTCCAGTCGTCTGTGTTGTAGCACTTGATGGCAGCCTTCAACGTACGGTGGAATCGCTCGATCATGCCATTGGCTTGCGGATGATAAGCAGTGGTCTTCAGATGCTGTACTCCCAAAATATTTGTCAATTCGGAAAAAACGGATGATATAAATTGTCGTCCCAAGTCGGTGGATATACGAAGAGGTATGCCGAACAAAGATATCCATCCCTCGATCAGAGCGCTAGCAACAGTCTCTGCAGTTATGTCAGCAATTGGTATGGCCACTGGAAATCGCGTGAATCTGTCAATGATCGTGAGGCAATACCGTTGGTTCTTGGAGACTGGAAGTGGTCCAATAATATCCACGTTGATATGATCAAAACGGGCCTCGACTGGCTCATAATTTCCAATAGGTGTTTTCGTGTGTCTACAAATTTTGCTTCGCTGACACGGTATGCATTCTCTGACGAAACATGCTATATCCTTCATCATACCAGGCCATACATACCTTTCTCCAACTATTCGTTGCGTTCCCTTTCGTCCAGGGTGGGACAGGTCATGTAGTTTCGCAATTACCTGACGACGAAAAGTTCGTGGTACGAATGGTCGAATTTTGTCGTTAGTGGTATCGCAATACAGCGTCTCGGTCGAATTCGGAACAGCAACCTTTTTCAGTTTTAGCGTTGAACTATTGGTTTCTATAATTTGCTCCAATTCCGAATCGCGACCTTGCTCTCTCGCCAAGGCCTCAAAATCCGGGCTGTCTATCGAACTTATTCGGGACAAAAAATCGGCGACGCCATTTTCATCTCCCCGCAAGTGTCGTATGTCGGTCGAAAACTGACTAATAAAGTCCAGTTGGCGCGCTCTCCTTGGTGGTGTTTTGTCGCCTTTCTGGGCGAAAGCATATACCAACGGTTTGTGGTCGGTCAATATCGTGAATTGTCTGCCCTCTAACAAGTGCCGGAAATGGTCTATTGACTGATAAATGGCCAACAGCTCCCGATCGTATGTACTGTACTTTGCTTGTGCGGCTGTTAACTTCTTGGAATAAAATCCCACTGGTTGGACCTTACCATCTACAGTCTGGTGTAAAACTGCGCCAACAGCTTCACTAGAGGCATCTGTATACAAAGACAATTTTGCGTTGGGCGACAGGTGACAAAGCATGGTGGCGTTTGCTAATTCCTCCTTACAGGCCTCAAATGCGTTTGTGGCTTCATCGTCCCAAACAACTGGCGTCGTGTCGTTTTTGACGTTGCCCGAAATGAGAGCCTGCAATTTTCCTTGATTGCAGATCATCTTTTATACCCGTATTTTAATAGGACACTGCTTGGTGAGAATCTTGAAAACAAACAGAATTAAGTCTTATAATCATAGTACATTTAATTTTCAATTTGTGTACGCTTACCTGTTGCGTCTTGATTAATTGATAATATAGCCGTTCGTGGTTAGTTTAATGAATGAATAAACCGGCTATATAATGTTTAATATAATAAACACTTTATTTAACTAATTCTAATAATATACATGAAATGATGATGAAATCGTGAGATCTTAGATGTAATGCGATGACTGCGCAAAAAGAGAGGAAGAACAAGAATGAATAGTTTACATGATTGACAAAGTTCGTACTTCTTAACTACGTCTTAAATAATCCACAAATAAGGTAGTGAAATACCATGTCCACATATAGGCCACTACAGGGCTCCCCCTCTAGAGATACCTTGCCGGAAATCGAACGTGCCGGCCAGTTCTCGTTAGTCGGGTCTCTGGTGTTGGTTGGGGTTCGTGTTGAAAAAACGGCTGACCATTCGACATACTAGGACTTTCAAGAGATGTCGTTTCCTCAGTGGCCGGATTCCTAGAAGCAGCTAGAGTTGTGTCGTTAAAATCGATAAAAGCTGGTTTGAGACGGTCATTAGATACATTCACATTCCGTTGTCCCAATTTGATTTTACAAAATTTATCACCCCTCTTCAATATCTCGAAGGGGCCCTCGTATGGCGCTTCCAAAGGAGTTCGAACTCTATCAATGCGTATAAAAACAAACTTACAGTTTTGCAAATTGCGATCGATGTGCACATTAGGTTCGCCATGATGTGAAGTTGAATACTGACGCAACGATGACATCTGCCTACGAAGGTTTTTAATGAAGTCGGATTCGCTAGCTTTGACTTTACCCGCATGTACAAATTCCCCAGGAATTCGTAGTTGGGAACCAAACAACATCTCCGCTGGGCTCGCATTTATGTCCTCTTTCACCGTAGTGCGTAGGCCAAGCATAACCAATGGCAACGCTGCCGTCCAGTCGTCTGTGTTGTAGCACTTGATGGCAGCCTTCAACGTACGGTGGAATCGCTCGATCATGCCATTGGCTTGCGGATGATAAGCAGTGGTCTTCAGATGCTGTACTCCCAAAATATTTGTCAATTCGGAAAAAACGGATGATATAAATTGTCGTCCCAAGTCGGTGGATATACGAAGAGGTATGCCGAACAAAGATATCCATCCCTCGATCAGAGCGCTAGCAACAGTCTCTGCAGTTATGTCAGCAATTGGTATGGCCACTGGAAATCGCGTGAATCTGTCAATGATCGTGAGGCAATACCGTTGGTTCTTGGAGACTGGAAGTGGTCCAATAATATCCACGTTGATATGATCAAAACGGGCCTCGACTGGCTCATAATTTCCAATAGGTGTTTTCGTGTGTCTACAAATTTTGCTTCGCTGACACGGTATGCATTCTCTGACGAAACATGCTATATCCTTCATCATACCAGGCCATACATACCTTTCTCCAACTATTCGTTGCGTTCCCTTTCGTCCAGGGTGGGACAGGTCATGTAGTTTCGCAATTACCTGACGACGAAAAGTTCGTGGTACGAATGGTCGAATTTTGTCGTTAGTGGTATCGCAATACAGCGTCTCGGTCGAATTCGGAACAGCAACCTTTTTCAGTTTTAGCGTTGAACTATTGGTTTCTATAATTTGCTCCAATTCCGAATCGCGACCTTGCTCTCTCGCCAAGGCCTCAAAATCCGGGCTGTCTATCGAACTTATTCGGGACAAAAAATCGGCAACGCCATTTTCATCTCCCCGCAAGTGTCGTATGTCGGTCGAAAACTGACTAATAAAGTCCAGTTGGCGCGCTCTCCTTGGTGGTGTTTTGTCGCCTTTCTGGGCGAAAGCATATACCAACGGTTTGTGGTCGGTCAATATCGTGAATTGTCTGCCCTCTAACAAGTGCCGGAAATGGTCTATTGACTGATAAATGGCCAACAGCTCCCGATCGTATGTACTGTACTTTGCTTGTGCGGCTGTTAACTTCTTGGAATAAAATCCCACTGGTTGGACCTTACCATCTACAGTCTGGTGTAAAACTGCGCCAACAGCTTCACTAGAGGCATCTGTATACAAAGACAATTTTGCGTTGGGCGACAGGTGACAAAGCATGGTGGCGTTTGCTAATTCCTCCTTACAGGCCTCAAATGCGTTTGTGGCTTCATCGTCCCAAACAACTGGCGTCGTGTCGTTTTTGACGTTGCCCGAAATGAGAGCCTGCAATTTTCCTTGATTGCGCGTTGCATTCCTGAGAAAGGAGCGGTAAAAATTAATCATCCCCAGAAACCGCTTAAGTTCTTTAGCCACTTTAGGTTTGGGATAATCACGTATTGCTGTCACTTTCTCTTCTAGTGGTTTAATGCCGTTCGGTGTTATAGTGTGTCCCAAAAATTTAACTTCGGACTTGCCCAAAACACATTTGCTGCCGTTTACTGCCAAACCAGATTTACGTAGCCGATCGAAAACAATCCTCAGGTGTTTCTCGTGCTCGTCCGCACTAGATGATGCAATGAGAATGTCATCGATATAAGCGAATGTAAAATCGATGCCGTGCAAAACAGAATTGATGTGGCGCTGAAAAGTTTGTGCAGCATTCCGCAATCCAAATGTCATGTAGTTGAACTCGAACAAACCAAATGGTGTTGTTATCGCCGTCTTAGGTATGTCGGAGGGTTCTATGGGTATTTGGTGGTACGCCTTTTGCAAATCTAGCACAGAAAATATACACTTGCCATGGAGCATGTGAGTACAATCATGCAAAAATGGAATAGGGTAGCGATCTGGTAAAGTTTGCGCATTAAGCGCACGGTAATCACCGCACGGCCGCCACTCCCCGTTCGTCTTTTTTACCATATGAAGGGGGCTTGCCCAATTACTTTTGGATGGCTTGCAAATACCTTGCTCCACCAAAAACTCAAACTCTTTTTTGGCAGCAGCGAATTTCTCAGGTGGCAGCCTTCGTGGTCGGGCAGACACCGCTGGGCCACCCGTAACGATGTGGTGTGTAACGTCCGTCTGCAATGACTCTCGATCTCGGTTGCTGCTTAACACGGTGATGTCTTTATACTCAAATAGCAGTCGTGAAAATATGTTGTCGGCATTGAATGTTGATATGACGGGTGCACATGAATATACTGTGTCACCCTTAGCGTGCAGCAAAGTCCTGCGATCGACGAGACGATTCTGCTTAATATCCACAAGTAAATCGAAGTGCTTGAGAAAATCAGAACCTATTATGGCAGTTGAAACATCTGCCACGAGAAAATTCCATTCGAAGACTCTTCTTAATGAAAGAGATAACTTGAGACGACGTTCGCCATATGTTTTAATACGGGTGCCATTAGCTGCAAATAATGTTACTGAATTCGATGTGACGTTTCTGTCACAAGAACGCGGTGGCAAAACGGAAACGTCAGCCCCCGTATCGATCAAGAACTTCACCTTTGTATCGTTGTCCAGCAATGTAAGACGTGCCACTGTAATTCGGCGTGGTGCGCTGGACAATGCACCAGCCACGGTAACTAGTTTTTTGGCTTTGAATGGAATTCGCAAGGCTGGCGGCACTTTGTAGCGGCCTCGCCGAACTTCCAGTGGTACCAACAAAATTTCTCCGAAGATGGTGTGGCACTACGTTGGCTCTTCTTACGATTCGATGAGCGACTGGATGAACGAGAGCGGCCTAATTTCTCCAAACGTTCTTCCAAAACCGCAATTCTTTGCAATAAGTTGGCTTCGTTAGGTGTCGTGGATGTGGACACAGCGGCGAGTTGTCGATAATCACTCACCTCCAAAATCTTATCCGCCAGTTTCGCCAATTCGGATAGCTCCGCGTTGGAGGCTTGGAGAATGGCACGAACATTCTGTGGTAGTCGTTGAAGCCACAATGATGCCAGGAAGTCATCACTTACCCTATCCTTCGCAAGACCAAAACGGCGGTACTTTCACTGAAACTCTGCTTACAAAATTTCCGTACATCGGGGAAGTCGCCACTCCTTGTCCAGCAGTGTCCGGAGCCTGGCCTGCTCCCACGGATGTGCTTGTCTTCTCGTTGCCTGTGTCTTCGTTCATCTCATGTGTGTATTACTATCACGTCGGGGTCACCACTATAGCCGTTCGTGGTTAGTTTAATGAATGAATAAACCGGCTATATAATGGTTAATATAATAAACACTTTTTTTAACTAATTCTAATAATATACATGAAATGATGATGAAATCGTGAGATCTTAGATGTAATGCGATGACTGCGCAAAAAGAGAGGAAGAACAAGAATGAATAGTTTACATGGTTGACAAAGTTCGTACTTCTTAACTACGTCTTAAATAATCCACAAATAAGGTAGTGAAATACCATGTCCACATATAGGCCACTACAATAACATGGTCCTTTATGTGCATTTGCGTACGCTTGATCAAAAAATATAATCATTTAGAAAATTAAATAGGAGCATGTACACACAATACTTACCGGTCACTGGCATTATAACTATCTTCTTTTTGTCCGAATGATACCAATAAAGAACATACATCGTACGACCTTTGGTATATTTGATATTCTCCAAGACCGTATGATGATCAGTGACTCCTACGCGTTAGCCAATTGGGTTCACCCTATATACACGGTAATTGTACATGTCCAGAGCCATAGAGCTTGCTGAGAATCATGAAAACAACCAGAAATAAGACTTACAGAATCATAGAGAAATTTCCAATTTGTGTACGCTTACCTGTTGCAACTTGATTAATTGATCCTCCAATGCATATACAATTTCGCCTTTTTTTCTTTAGCCATTTGTGTTGTCGAAGCTGTCCCGGAACAGTTTTACTTATTAAAATCATTTGCATTATCTTGGCGGAATGCTTTTTTATTGCGAATTAACAAACGGAACGAAAATTTCAATCCAATTCATTTTTTTTGGTTTTAGGTTTACGTCAAACGCAATTGCGCTAGAATAATTATTAGGCTGGTCATAAAAAAACGCCAAGACAAAATCCAATTCAATTTGTTCGGCGTAAAATATTTTATTCTTCAAAGGGTGTTACTTAAATAGCCGTCGTCGGCGCACGATGTCTGTCAAAGAGGCAATCTTGAATGCTAGTGAAAGCATATTACGTCTGTCAATATTTTTTGATAAGCGAAAGTCCCCATTTACATGGTACTTTTTTTTAAGTAACTTATCGGCTTATTCTCTTTTGAAAAAGTACGTTCACACGCGTACTTTTTTTTCAATACTTAACTTTTTTCATTTGTTTTGTTTCGGCTTTGCCTGTGTGAATTGTTGTTGTTTCCAAGTGAGAACGAAAAACACAAAACGATAAGTACGAGTACGGCATACTTTTTTCCCCCCGTTTCCGACTGCCTCTCTCGCCCACAAAACGCCGATAAGTATGCTTAATACTTAAAAAAAAAGTATCATGTAAATGCAGACAAACATTTTATATGAGATTTTGTCATCTGCACAAATATGAATATATGTGTAACTTATCGCAAGCACATTTTAATGGAAAAATTTGGTTTCAGTGGTAAGGAATATAAATTAAACGCCGCTTTTTTAATTTTCTTTTTTCCGTCATAAAGCATGTCTATGTCCCGATTCACACGCAGCAAAGTGCGAATGAAAAACACAAAACGGATTGCCAGTACAAGAAACTACTTTCCCCATTGTCCATATTCACACTCCGGAACTTTTCCAAGCAAGTGTCAAAGTTTGTTGGAGAGAGCTCTTTCCGCCCGCCTCTCCATCAAACTTTGACACTTGCTTGGAAAAAGTTGCCGAGTGTGAATCTGAACATTATCTTCCGTATGCCTCTATGTCCAGATTTACACCCGGCAACTTTTTCCAAGCAAGTGTCAAAGTTTGACAGAGAGAGACGCCGAATTACCGGGTGTGTTGAGGTGTCTATGTTCGTCCCAATTTACACGAGGCAATTTTATCAGCGGTTTAATGGAGTTTGTAGGGGAGGCAGTTGGAAAGGGAGGGGAAAAAACTCTCGTACTCGATTGAACGTTTTGTTTTTTATTCGCACTTTGAAACAACAACAATACACACAGGAATAGACGTGGAAACCGTATAAAAATCGTCTTTGCACAGAATGATACAATCTTGCGAAATTTTCTCTTAATACTCACCCTAAGCCTTTAGGAATTCTCTCGTTTTTTAACTTTTTTTGCATACACAATACTTAGTCCTAGATCACACGGGGCAATTTCTTCCAAGCGGAAAGTGCTCTCTGTATCTTTCCTACAAACTTTGACACTTGCTTGAAATAAAATTGCGTTGTGTGAATCAGACTTTATAAACATTTTTACAAATCGCACATAAAATATTAATGTTTAGCTTTGGTTTATTAAAATATGTATAAAAAATTAGAAACTAAAATCTAAACACAATAGATTAATTTTAATTGTATGTCCGGAACTAAGATTTTGAAATCGTCAAATCATATTCGTTATCGATTTGTGTTTTACTTTTTGCAGTTTTAATCGACTCCTATTTCCAATATTTTTAAAATCTAACGAAAAAATAAAAATATTGAGAACCGTAACTCGAAAACAGATATCGCCGAATAATTATTTAATTTTTTTTAAATATACTTGTCTTATCTCACGAATGACCTTAACCTTTTTGATTTTCAATGGAAGTTGAACTTTATCATGTAAATTATTGCAACTTTTGTCTTGTTTTCACATATTTTGATTAACAGCAAAAATTTTCAGCAAACTGCAAATTTTTCAGCAATGCGTTTGCTAATGCAAAACTGCAAACTTTTTGCTATTACAGCAGAAAATGTGCTGTATTAGCAGAAAAAATGGTTGCTAAAAATTAGCAGACGTTGTTTGTTATTAACAGCAAACAATTTTTTTTGGGTGTATATGATTTTTAAAAATTTTAAGGTAAACCCATCTAAGCCAGCAGCATTAGATTTTATAGCGAAAAACGCCTTATCCAAATCTTCAATGCCCACACACTGAAAAGAAAAACCATAATCTCTATACGGCCAGCTCTGCAAATCGTCAACCATGCAAGGTGAATTTAACTGATTTTCAACGAATACTTGATTCAGGCTGTCAACATTCAAATTGCAATTATAGGATTTCGATTGTGATAGTCCATTGGTTTTGATAAGGTTCCAGAAATCCCGACCACTGGAGGCATTATTAAATAGAGAAGCATGTGCATCCCTCTTAAATTTCCTTACAACGGACTTTGCCTTGTTTCTGGCCTTACAAAAGACTTTCTAGTTCGTGCTACATTTATTTCCTGGTATTCTGTCAACCCATTCATCTCTGGCGGGAATCATAGTGATGTCATTTCTCTCGAAGGTGTACACAGTTTGTATATACATAGTCCACTCGGTCGGTTACCATAGCACTACACTTTGATATCCTCATGTGACCGTAGTTCTTGTACCTCCAGATTTATAGGCAGTTTAATCTTATTGCCGCTTTGGTTGCAACTTCTCTCTCCATAATATTAATCGACAGTATATGGAGTTAAGCTTGTAGAGACTCGGTCACTGTAGTTCTTAAGGCTCCGCTTATGCTCAGGCAGGCAGTTCTCTGAACCTTTGATAGTGATGGTTAGTTTGTTAGTTGCCGTCCACCATACCACAATGCTGTATAACAGTAGTGGACGATTTTAGGAGAGAGGCCCCACCGCGACCCTACAGCCTTTTTGCAGGAATATAAGGCGACGTTGGCCTTCCTTACACGTTCCAATACGTTAAGTCTAAAAAGCAGTTTTCTATCTAGAATTATTCCTAAAACTTTTGCACATTCATAAAAGACTAGATCTGTTCCATTTATCCGAGGTGGAGGGTCCACATGTGGGACTTTATTCATCCTAGTAAAGAGAACCAATTCTGTCTTGTTTGGGTTTACGCCCAAACCGCTGCTTCTGGCCCATCTAGCCAATTTGTTCAGAGCCACCTGTAGAATGTCTCGGAGGACGCTTTCGAATTTACCACTCACTGCGATTGCAACGTCGTCCGCATATGACACGACCTTGCAGCCACGACGTTCTGGATCTAGCAGGATTTCATTCACCGCTAGGTTCCAAATTAGTGGAGACAGTACTCCTCCTTGTGGGGTCCCTCTGTTTACAAACCTTGTTAGAGTTGTCTTCGTCTTCTGTTGAGCAGACTTTGAATTAGTCTAATCAAACTAGTGTTAACTTTTAGATGTGAGAGTGCCGCAATTACCGCATCTGAGTGAATGTTGTTAAAAGCCCCTTCTATGTCAAGAAATTGAATTCCTTGAAATGCAGGGACGATTCGATAGTGCTCACAAGTTCGTGCAGGGCTGATTCTGTAGACTTCCCCTTATTGTAAGCATGTTCGTTCACCGACAGGAGTTTTGTATCCAGGTTTTCCCTAATGAAATAATCTAAAAGTCTTTCCACACCTTTCAATAGGAAGGAGGATAAGCTAATTGGTCTGAAGTCTTTTGGCCTAGTGTGTGATATCTTCCCCGCTTAAGGTATGAATACCACTTTGGTATCCCTCCATCGAAAGCCTACAGCCTACATAAATTTTCTCCAGCCAGGGGATAATGTACTCGTACTTTAACATCTTCTGCATTTCTCCTGGAGTCAGGTCCAGGTGACTTGAAGGGATCAAAGCTATTAATAGCCCAGCTTATTCTGGATCTTTCAGTCAACAAGCTAGCACCGATCGCAGTCCACTCGCATTCTTGTTGATCTTGCTGATCGTCGGGTTCTGGTGGTGAGTTCCCCGGGAAATGTGTGTCGAGCAGTACATTCAGCGACTGCTCGCTGTTTTTTGTCCAGTTATTTGCCTCATCCTGCAAGTAACCCACTGATAGTATTTTCCTCAGCCTTGCGGCGTCGGAGACCTTTTCCACTTCGCACAGAAGGTATACCAAGAGCGTTTTGCGCCTTCCTAAGCTCCTTCTTATAGATCTTGAGTTGCTCTTTATAGGCATCCCAAACATTAGCGACCCCTGTAGATTTAGCCTTGTTGAATAGATTGTTGCAGGTCTTTTTCATAGCCGTTAGCTCAGAAGTCCACCATTGTTTTACCCTTGTACCTTGTTTTTGGACAGGCTTCTTCAAGGGAAGTATTGAATGATATGGTGATATGCTCGACAAAATTATCCAGACCGGCTTTGTCATTCGGTTCGTAGAGAATATTGGAGTTGAGGACTTTCTTGAACTTCTTCTCATACAGATGCCACTTTGTTTTCTTCACATTTCTGTGAACCCCCCACTGCATTCTGGCATCTCCGGTGTACAATATTACACTACTCTCAATGTCAGGATTACCTTAGTCGGTTTATCCGACTACAATTTTCTTACTTGTTGAATATACGCTTCGTATTCGCAAGAACAAAAAATTATTATTCGCATCCGTATTCGTTTAAATACGGTATAATCGTTTAAAAAATAGTTGTCTAGAGCGTCAAAAGTCAAGGGATATTAATATGGGGCTATATCAAAACATAGACGGATGTATCCCATTTTCTTTAGGGAAGATTTAAAGTAATAACGGGTTTTCCAATAAGAGGTGTTATTTTGAATCACCCGGTATTTCGGTAGCTGTCACTTTTGAAGCTTTTATTCTTTGACATTTGACAAGTAGAAACTACGCCATTACTAAAAATGGAACGATACGCAATCATCGAACGATACAAAACGATACGAACGATACAAATTATCTTGACTGATGAGGCCCATTTCCACCTCGGTGGCTACGTCAATAAGCAAAATTGTCGCATCTGGTGCTCGGAAAACCCAAGAGTTATTGTTGAGAAGCCTCTCCATCCTCAACATGTGACTGTTTGGTGCGGTTTATGGTCCGGCGGGGTCATTGGACCTTACTTTTTCGAAAATGAGGTTGTATCAACAGTTACGGTGAATGGATTGCGCTATCGAGAGATGATTAATGATTTTTTATGGTCGGAGTTGGATGGTGTTGATCTGGACAAAGTTTACTTTCAACAAGACGGCTCTATGTGCCACACAAGCAACGAAACCATTGCTCTGTTACGGGAAAAGTTTCCGGACAGTGTTAACTCTCGAAGAAGTGATCACAATTGGCCACCGAGATCTTGTGATTTAACACCTTGCGACTTCTTCCTTTCGGACCACGTGAAAGATAAGGTCTACGCCAACAGTCCAGCGTCGATTCAAGAACTCAAAGATAGAATTCGTGAGGCTATCGAGGACATAGGTCCGCCACTTTCCGATTTGGTTATGGAAAATTCCATGAAAAGGATATGGTCCTGCATACCTTCCTCTTTATTATGAAATAAACATCCGATCATTTATCTCAAAAAATTACATTTTTCTTTGAATACCAAAATAACTAGGAGAATTTAATCCAATATAAAGTAAACAAGATCAATTTAAAATTATTTTCTCTAGAGCGTCAAAAACTGACATCGAAGGGGGCTATATCAAAACATGGATCGATATGCCCCATTTGCAGTATGGATCGCCCCAATAAATGTCTCTGTGCCAATTTAGCAAAAATCGCTTTATATTTGCGACGTGCAGTGTGGTCCCAGGATTATTTGGGCAGACGGACATGGCCATATCGACTCAAAAAACTAAGCCGATTGATATAATAAATTATTAGTCTATCTCTTCCATTTTTCGGGCGTTGCTAACAAATGTGCAAAGTCAAAATACCCTGAACAAAAGTGTGGTGTGGGTACATACATATATACATGCATTATTTGAAACTTCTGTGAACTTCATGATGAATCTAATGTTTACACGTAACACCCACAAAGTGCATATTTGTAAGAATTCTTATGGTTGACATCAATCAATGATTCTTACTTAAAATTGTATGTAGTTATGACGAAACATTATTGTTGATTCTACACAATCCCTTTGGGCTACTGTTTATTTAGGTTTTCCACTTTTCAGTTCATCAGCGCTTTTCTTGTGCGAAGTGAAGAAAATCTTTTAAGGCCTAATGTCTGCAATCAATCATCACCTAAAGGTGTGGTACTCATGCGCAGTGCACAGCTCTGTAGTACTAGCACTTTGAACCTCTCGCGTAGTGCTCGTAGCTTCAGGTGCAACTGAACTTATCAGTTTTTTTCTCGTTTCAAGTTTTTCTTAGTTGTGAATAAACACAACCAGAGACACTTCATTGTCTACAAATTCATTCAGTCGTGAAACTCAAAAGATTAATGATGAAGAAAAGGTGCCATTTTGTATTAAGAAAGTGGCAAGAACTTACGTATGTAACATCATTTATATTGAATAACAGTAAATTTTGTGACATTACGGTTTATGAAGAATATAAGCTTAATGATGGAGGTTTAGAAACAAATGCAGTTTACCCACACTGCTCAAATTTTATGAAATTTTTCACCATTTGTAGAGTTCAGAGTTATTCCGGTAATAAAACCATAATTTTGTTTGCATTAAAAATGTTACGGAAGTTAAGAATGTATGTATATACTTTTTGAGGTACTTGATCAGTATTGCGGCTCACATCCTATGGTGAGGGCTTTAAACAAGTGTAGAAATTTTAACATATAGACAGAATTTTTAATATCGACCTAAATTATTATACCCTCACTTTAGTGTGACGAGGATATATATCATTTGCTACGGAAAAAAGTGTAACACGTCGAAGGAGTTTGGTCATTTTAAGTCGAATGAGCAATGTCCGTCCGTCTGTCTGTCTGTGTGTCTGTCTGTCTGCTGGCTGGTGCGCACGATAACTCTCGAAAGGAGTAACCGATTGACCTCAAATTTGGTATGTGGTAATATTTTTTTCTATCTCCGGCTAAGTTCGAAGATGGGCCATATTGGTCCACTCCTTCTAGTACCTCCCCCACAAAGGGTTAAAATGTTGTGAAATATTGATTCTTTAATAACTGCTATACTACGTACTCGAATCTTTTGAAATTCCACACATAGTATTAGCTTATTAGTCGTTATCAACTCGAGAAAAATGGGCGAAGTCGCCACGTCCCTTTTGGTACCTCCCACACAAATGCACCATTTTGCACCAAAAGTTAACAGCTTATAACATTAATAACAGTGTATAAAAATACTTGAAATTTTGTACAGTATTATGCTTTTATATTGCCTACAGTCCAGGGAAAAATGGTGTTGTTGTCACGCCCCTTTTGGTACCTCCCACACAAAGGTACCTTTTTGCACCAAAAGTTAACAGCTTATAACATTAAAACCAGTGTATAAAAATACTTGAAATTTTGTACAGTGTAATGTTTTTATAGTGTCTATAGCTCTGTGAAAAATGGGCGTTATTACCACGCCCCTCTTTGTACCTCCCACACAAAATGCCCAAATCATACCACAATTTAATGTCTCATAACGTTTATACCAGTGCACATAAATGCTTATAAGTCGGCACAGTGCAATGAATTTAAAGTATCTAATGAGGCAAAAGTATCAAAAGGCAAAGGAAATACAAGATATTTTCAGAAGCGTTCACAACCAGCTGGGTAAATCTGCGGAAGACCAAAGATGACACTAAAATCTCAGTCGGCGACCCTGGAAACCTAAGATTGGTGACTTAGTTCTCGTTCGTCAACAACCGTTGTCTAAAGCTGTGGATAATTTCGCAGATAAATAGCTCGAAAATACGACGGACCCTACGTGGTGCTAAATTTCCCCGCCTCCGGTAATCACACACTTTCGCCGTCATGGTACCAACGAATGTTGTAACGCGCACCTTAGCGAAATTAAACCGTTTATTGGCCCTGACTCTTCCGACACACTGCAATCTTACCCGGCCTAGTTGAGGAACAAATTATTTTTCTCTTTATCTTTTTCAGATCGCTACAAACGATATGGGGAAGGTGATCGAGTGATCACACTGTCGAGGCGTAGCGAGGGTACGGTCACCTCCTCCAAGGAACACCCGCAATGAAAGGACAAGACAACATCCGCACCAAGGGTTTTTCCAAAGAGCAGTGGCAGCAGTTGGAAACCTTCAATCCCCGGGTCCGGTTAACGCGCCTGCCGTCACCGAGATATCAGCCCTGTGAGTACAGATCCCCACCACTGCCAGCCAACTCGATTAAGAGCCTACCGGAATGTTATGTGCTGTTGGAATGGCTAACGATACGGCCCAATCACCTCCCCCATATCGGATTACGAGGTGATCACACCGTCGAGGGGTAGCGAGGGTATGCAATGAAGGGACAAGACAGCATCCACACCAAGGGTTTTGCCAAAGAGTGACAGCAGTTGGAAGCCTCCAACCCCCGGGTCCGGTTAATCCGCCTGCCGTCGCCGAGGTATCAGCCCTATGAACGCAGATCACCACTGCTGCCAGCCAACACGATTGAGAGCCTCCCGGAATTGAATGTGCTGTTGGAACGGCTAACGATACCGCTGAAGCGTCAACTTAACTGCCCGATCACCTCCCCCATATCGGATTACGCGGTCGAGGTGATCGAGTGATCACACTGTGGAGGGGTAGCGAGGGTTCCTCCTCCCAGGAACACCCGCCCGCAATGAAGGGACAAGACAACATCCCCAACAAGGGTTTTTCAAAAGAGCGGTTGGAAGCCTTCAATCCCCTGGTCCGGTTAACCCACCTACCGTCATCGAGAGCGCAGATTCCCACCGCTGACAGCTAACACGATTGAGAGCCTCCTGCAATGTTATGTGTTGAAACGGCTAACGATACCACCGCAGCGCCAACTTTACTGCCCGATCACCTCCCTCATATCTAATTACGAGGCCGAGGCGATCGAGTCATACCCGAATACACAGTCTCCTCTGGATTCGCCGTGAAGTCAAAATTCTGCAGCAACAACGGGCTCGATTCCGAACCATGCGCCCACATCCAAATCAATGCATATATCAACCACAACACCTTCTTGGTCCACCGATACCCTTCCCCAGTCTCAATCCTCATCTTCCTCGTCGTCATTGATGTCCTTTCATGCCACTGGGATGGGGATGACAATTTCAGCCCATCTACACCTCCTCTGATAAGGATGAAGAGCCGAGAAACGGGTTAACCGGAGGCTGCAGCGTGTGAGAAGAGACTTCTCCACCCAGGCCTGTTTCCCATGTGTTGCAGTGCCGGGAAGAGCTGACGGAGGAAATCCGAAGCAGGTTGGTGGCCCTGATGTTCATAGGCGGCCAACGTTACCGCATCCACGTTAATCGCCAAGGCAAGGCGATTGTCATTCCCCTCTGGAAGGAGGAGAGGTAGTGTGAGGGCGAAAGTCCTCCGTCGTTTTCGACCAGACCAAAATGAATTCAATTATCGCGCACCTTCCTTTCGCAACAGTGAACACAAACAGTGCCACGAGTGACATATAAATGTCATCGGGACAACCTAAAATCGGTGGCGCGAGTGAAACTGCCAATCTATTAAATTAATTTTACGCAAGTGAGAATTGGAGTGTCGACGGACAATAAGCAATCCTTCGCCATAGAAATTGGAATGTCGACGGACTGCCAGTGTTTCTTCGCCACGAGAAGTGGAGTGTGGACGGACATCTAAGTCATTCCGTGTTTCTTCGCCTTGAGAATTGGAGTACCGACGGACGTACAATATATTAAAAAAGCCGGTATTCTGAGATTTGTAGCCAATTTATTTTGTGTTTCTTCGTCGCTAGAAATGGAGTGTCGACGGACAGCCAATTTAGTAAGCAATCATTCGCCGCGAGAATTGAGGTGTCGACGGACATCAATTTATTAAATATTGCTTTGCCGCGAGATTTGAAGCGTCGGCGGACATCCCAGTCATCCCATCGGAGAGCCATACAACAAGAGCGGATACCCCCATACATAAGCTTCACCGCCAGCCTGACCCCTGAGACCCAGCAGATCGCACCTGAACCGGACAGCAAGGAATAATATATGTAAGAAAACAAGGCACTGGAATTTTTAAATCGAAACCTGCCGCCTTCTCTGAGGCGATTTTCGCCAATTTCAATATTGTTCGTCCTTAGGCCAAACACGCTACGCAAGCCTTACTTTGATTACAAGGCCAGGCAAACGGACAAACAACGGGTCTATATCATCTTCATTTGGGTGTTATAAACAACAATTGTGAATATTTGAAGCTCGATCTATTAGTAACTTTAAGATCTTTTATAAAACGACATTTATTTTTTTTTTTTTTCAAATAATCATGAACAGATATAGTGTTCAACTACATGTACAAATGATAAAATGGTTGTTCTATTCGGACAACATTTGCTATAGGTCGATATTGAATGATATGGAAACCAACGACATGTGGTTTCAACAGGACGGCGCTACGTACCAGCGAGTCCATACCACATTGGACATTCTGCACGAGCGAACCCTTCAACCCTTGAGTCCTGTTAACCTGCCTGCCATCACCGAGATATCAGCCCTATGAGCGTAGTTCCCCGCCACTGCCAACCAACAATGCATATATTAATCACAACTCCTTCCTCGTCCACCGATACCGTTTCCCTGTTGCAATCCTCGCTCTCTTCATCTTCCTCCTCGTTGGGCTGAAATTTGGTACAAAGAGTTTATTTGTACCCGAAACCATTCACATGCGATCCATGGTGGAGGTTATATAAGATTCGGCATGGTCGAACTTATTCCGTCTTTACGAGTACTTGTTTTATATACATACAAATGGATGGCTTAATATAAACCAGTAAGGAAAGGCAGAAAGTCGGGCGGGGCCGACTATATAATACCCTACACCTCCCTAACAATGCGATAAGGGTTATTGCGATAATAATTTGGAATAACTGGTAAATGGGTAAGAACATATATATGCGGATATATATAATTCTGAACCGATAATCGCTAAATTAAGCAATATTCGTTCCTAAATTGAGAAACATCTTTCTGGAGAATTTTGTAATGATCGGAAGTAAAGTACAACTTCTATAGCGCTTTGTAACCAAATCAGGAGGAACATATATATGGAGCTTATATATAAATCTGAATCGATTTTCCTTGAATACTCATTCATGTAAAATAGAAACCTCTTTCTGTCGAATTTCGTACTGATCGGATATAAAATACAGTCTCTACAGCGCTTGAATGTCAAATCGGTGCTAACATATCGTCGCTTGGATGACCAACTGCAGTAACTGACATTTTAAAAATTGTTCAGGAGAGCAGTTTTTATGTTTTTGAGACAATGTCCATTCTTCCCCACGGCGTAATATTTATTATATTTCCAGTTTGCTTTTCTTATTGTGTACCTAACTGCATCTTTATACCCTCACTTTAGTGTGACGAGGGTATATATCATTTGCTACGAAAAAAAGTGTAACACATCGAAGGAGTGATCTAAGACCCTAAGTATGTTCGGCGGATATTCGTTTTGGGTCATTTTAAGACGAATGAGCAATGTCCGTCCGTCTGTCTGTCTGTCTGTCTATCTGTCTGTCTGTCTGTCTGTCTGTCTGTCTGTCTGTCTGTGTGTCTGCTGGCTGGTGCGCACGATAACTCTCGAAAGGAGTAACCGATTGACTTCAAATTTGGTACGTGGTAATATTTTTTTCTATCTCCGGCTAAGTTCGAAGATGGGCCATATTGGTCCACTCCTTCTAGTACCTCCCCCACAAAGTGTTAAAATGTTGTGAAATATTGAATCTTTAATAACTGCTATACTACTTATTCGAATCTTCTGAAATTCCACACATAGCATTAGTTTATTAGTCGCTATCAACTCGAGAAAAATGGGCCATGTTGCTACGCCCCTTTTGGTACCTCCCACACAAATGCACCATTTTGCACCAAAAGTTAACAGCTTATAACATTAATACCAGTGCATAAAAATACTTGCAATTTTGTACAGTGTAATGCTTTCATAGTGCCTACAGTCCAGTGAAAAATGGGTGTCATATTCACGCCCCTTTTGGTACCTCTTACACAAAGGTACCATTTTGCACCAAAAGATAACAGCTTATAACATTAATACCAGTGTATAAAAATACTTGAAATTTTTTACAGTGTAATGCTTTTATAATGTCTTTTGCACTGTGAAAAATGGACGCTATTGCCACGCCCCTTTTTGTACCTCCCACACAAAGGTACCATTTTGCACAAAAAGTTAAGAGCTCACAGCATGAGTACCAATGCCCGAAAATGCAACAACATTTTTGAAGTCCCTATAGCCCTGTAAAAAATGGCCGTTATCACCACGCCCCTTTTTGTACCTCCCACACAAATTGGCCAAATCATACCAAAATTTAATATTTCATAACGTTAATATACCAGTGCAAAAAACGTTTATAATTCGGCGCAGTGTAATGTATTTAAAGAATCTACTATTCAGTGAAAAATAGGTGTATTTGTTAAAAACATTCTGGTACCTCCCATACAAATTGACAGAATAATTCGTTTAATATTCCATATTACATTACTCACAAAGTGAGGGTATACCTTAGTCGGTTTACCCGACTGAAACTTTCTTACTTGTTTTCAATATTATAAACAAAAAATAAAAAAATTTAATTATAATGCATGTTTTTCATAAACAATGCAGATACGGCTAAAGCTAGAGTTATAAAATTTGGTAGGATGGTAGTCCTTGCTATATAGACGTGCAATATGGAAGGGTTTTTCGAAATTTTGGGCGCACAATGGGTCAAAAAAGAAAAAAATATGGTATCACAGCCAAATACAAACGGCTGGAGCTAGAATTGCAACATTTCGTGTGAGGGTAGCACCTAGGGCGAAGATTCGGTATGAATCACAATTTTTCGAAATTCAAAAATTACGCGCACATTGGGATAAATATGCCAAGTCCAAATGGCAAGAGCTTGAATCGTCTAATTTGGCTGCAGGCTAGCCATTGGAACGTAGACTAGAGATAAGGAGTTTTTTAGGCAAAAATGGTGGAAAAATGATAAATATTGTGCAGTGGGACAAAACAATGTTAGATATGGTACAGTGGCGCAAAAAGTTCTAAATATGGTACAGTGGGGGAAAAAATTTTAATTTGTGCAGTTTGGGTCAAAAATGTGTTAAATATGGCACAGTGGGGCAAAAAGGGTTGAATATGGTACCGTAGTGCAAAAATGGTAAAATACGGTACGATATGGCAAAAAGGGTTAAATATGGTAGAGTAGGGCTAAGGGTGCGAATTTAGCTTTTGGAATATACAGTATGTTTTTCTCTTAATACATACTTATAGTGGCACTGTGATGCAAAAACGATTAAATGGTGTACAGTTGTGGTTTAATGGCATTTAGAGGAACATAACGGTAAAGGGATAAATACTGCAATCTTTAGATTATCCTAGCGGGTGACATAGGCTATATTAGTTATTTATTGAGGAGGCGTGGCCCCGCGCAAATAAGCCAATTTGGAGTTATTATTTTCTTAGTGATTCCTACTGTTCCTAACTACGAATGGATTGTCGAGATTCCTACTGTCGTTATCTGATGATTGGGACTGGACCGTGATCCCGTATCGAACGCAATCGGTCCAAAAATGGGCAAAGAGTGGGCTGGGTCCAGCAAGTACTCCGTAACATTTTGCAATAATGAACAAACATTTCGGGAAAACGAAATATTAAGTGACATATTGCACTTACGTCTCTTGGTGAAAATTTTTTTTGGCATTGTGTCAGTTACGTCTAAAATCATTTACCGTTTTTTGAGAAAACGGTAATATATATATGCACAAAATGTATACGCACGATGTACTTTGACTAGACAAATCGAATGGCGGCCTTAACTCAATTTCTGAAAAATGGTCAGTTTCGTCGGTTGGTCATCCAAGCGACGATATATATGGGGGCTATATCTAAATCTGAACCGATTTTCTCCAAATTTGGCAGTATTCCTTCGTGTAATAAGAAACCTCTTTCTGCCGAATTTCGCTGTGATCGGATATAAAATACAGTTTCTACAGCTATTGAATTTCAAATCGGGGGTAACATATATATGGGGGCTATATCTAAATCTGAACCGATTTTCTCCGAATTCGGCAGTATTCCTTCATGTAATAAGAAACCTCTTTCTGCCGAATTTCGTACCGATTGGATATAAAATACAGTTTCTACAGAGCTTACATGTCAAATCGGGTGCAACATATGTATATATGGGGGCTATATATAAATCTGAACCGATTTCCCCCAAATTTTGTATTGTATCTAAGTGTATCACGAGACTACTCTCTGTCAATTTTTGTACAAATCGGTTACAAAATGTTGCTTATACAGTGCATATATGCCAAATCGGAGGTACATATATATGGGAGCTATATGTAAATCTGAACCGATTTTAACCAATAGGGATCGTCCTTGGGCCTAAAAAAAGATATGTGCAAAGTTTCGTTGAGATCGGACCATAATTGCGACCTGTACTTTGATTACAAGAATACGTCTACAGACAGACAGACAGACGGACATAGCTAAATCGACTCAGAAAGTGATTACAAGTCGATCGGTATAATAAACAATGGGTCTATCTCTTCTCCTTTTGGGTATTACAAACAAATGCACAAAGTCATAATACCCTGTACCACAGTGTGGTGTAGGGTATAAAAAGGGCGTATCTCGATTTTGTTTTTCCCTAACAGGGTCACCAAAAACCAAACAAATTCTGTGACTAGACTAATGGGGTTTTTGCAATACATATAAAACCCTTACTTGCAATTACAGCCCCCGAAAATTTAAAAAAATTAAGGTGCATTTGAACGTTTTTGACCAGAATAAACGGAAAACTCAATTATGGCAAAAATCATGATACGCCCTTTTTATATTAAACCATCGATATATTGTAATTATCCACAAATCCGATAGTAGTTAGTGCTGTATCACACGAGGCAATTGTTTCCAAGCAAGTGTCAATGTTTGTAGGGAGGGTGGCGGAGAGCTCTTTCCGCCTGCCTCTTCCAAAAATTTTGACACTTGCTTGGAAAAAATTGGCTAGTGTTATACAGTACATAGTGAAACAAAGATATACATATATTATAGACGCCCCAGTATATTTGCAACTTTTTCCCACAAGATGGAGAAAATCAAATTCGCGTACGTTTATATGCGAGTGAGAATATTTTAGGAAAACAGACTGTAATATTTTCGAAATAATATGTCGCTCCTATTAACCCGAGGAAAAATACGGTTTTGTGTGAAATAATATTAACGGCAGTACTTTTTAAGCAAAATGTTCAAAAAGCGCACTTTTGACCAAAATTTGCATCTCTGATGCGAAGTGGTTGCTAAAGATAGAACAGCTGATTTTTGTTTTCATTTTAAGCGCATTAAGAGGTTTTAGTACAAAAAAAAAAACAAAAAATGTGTTAACTTGAAATATAATTGCAATGTGCAATGTATTGGATAAATTCTCACTTTCGTTACTGAATACCAATGGTAATAGCACCGAAATACAATAATTAAGAAGGAAGAGTTGTGGAAGCGTTCAAGAAGAACAAATTTCCACGTTCCAATATGACCAAAAAGATTTTAATGGTTTGTATGGGTACACTTAACTAAAAATTACCAGCTACCCAAAAAGATCTAATTTACAATCCTTTCGTTATAGGCAACATCTGCCGGTCACCCATGGCTGAAGCTATAATGCGACGAGAACTCCATCGCGCCGGAGCCGACAAAGAGTGGAGCGTTGATAGTGCCGCCCTTGTGGGATACCACAGCGGTTCATTGCCGGAAGAACGAGCTTTAAATGTTTTACAACATCACGGCATTTCCTATGGCAAAGAGGCAAGAGTGATAAAAGCCGAAGATTTCTTGGAATGTGATTATGTCTTTGGCATGGATACCGATAATGTGGCGGAACTGAAAAAAATTACACCGCCTGCTTGTAAGGCTCAGATAATGCTGTTGGGAGAATTTGGTTTGGCCGAAGGCGAAAAGATCATACACGATCCATACTATGTGAGTTAAGGTTCCATGTGAAAATTGTACTTGTAACTCTAATTCGAATGTGTTTTTTCCTCGAATTTTACAGTTCTTGGGCGAGGCACCTTTTGAAGAT
This sequence comes from Eudasyphora cyanicolor, assembly GCA_963930755.1. NCBI lineage: Eukaryota > Metazoa > Arthropoda > Insecta > Diptera > Muscidae > Eudasyphora > Eudasyphora cyanicolor. Next base: position 195,080,665 of record OZ005734.1, read on the forward strand.
GTCTACAAACAATGCGTTTTAGCTTGCAAGGCATTCATACAAATTGTAGTACTGAGAAAACAAAATTGAAATGAGTTATAGAATACAAGTATTGTAGGTACATTAGGATTATTTTATATTAAAAAGGAGATTTTACAAAACACATTTTCTGTGTTCGACTGAATTTATTTCAAAACAACATTTAGAGAGAAACATTTTCTGTGTTCGACTGAATTTTTCTCAAAACAACATTTAGAGAGAAATTATCATGAAAGATCAGGAAGAATATCGTCACCTGAAATCCAAAATAACGTAACCAAATGTTCATGATTTTTCAGGAGAAGAAGAGCTTTTTACCAAATTTAGGGATTTCAGACTATTAAGGCGAAATCCAATAACAAATATAGCGCAATTAGTTGTGGCGTGCATTCTGAATTAAATAAAATAAATTTTTTTTAATATGTAACGTCATTTTGATCACTCATTAAATGGTCAATTTTTGATATTGAACTCCAAAATTTTGTAGGAATGTGTAGTTTAGCCTAATAGACTATAAACAATCATAAAATTAATTTTGATGTTACGTGACCTTGGATTTCAGATGACGATATATAAATTACAAATGGGTGAATCTAGTCAAAATTAAATACAAATCTCCAAATGCATGCCCATTAGGTTCTATACGTAATCATGGACGTGTCACGATCGTTGTTCATGTGAATGTTTCTGGATATGAATAAACCCAAATTGACTAATATCAGCTAGTTGAAATTTTTGGCCTCTATGGCGTTAAAAAGCTAAAATCGGGTGGAGTTTTTTTTATATGGGTACTATAACAAAAAATGGGCTGGCATTATCCCTTTTCAATCTCAAGTGACCTGCAACTACAATAAGTATTTCGTCACCTGAAATGACCAAAGACCTTCGGTAGTGGCCTTCGGTAGCTTAGTGGTTAGTGCATTAGTTCCCGAAGATGCTGGGTTCAACTTTCAGCCAGGGCACCGGAAAAATTTAACATCAACATTTCGTGTTTTCATCACAATTCGAGTTTCTGTAGCTAAAAATAACTCACCGGGCGCACTACCACTACAACAACATCTGATCGCCCAAGTCAACAGGGAAGCTATAAAGTCAACAGGGAAGCTATAAAGTCAACAGGGAAGCTATAAATATAATAGGAAACGTCTTTCTGACGAATTTCATACTGATCGGATATAAGGACAGTTTTTACATCGCTAACATGTGAAATCGGGGGTAACATATATATGGGCGCTATATCTAAGTCGATCGGTATGATAAACGATGTGTCTATTTCTTCTCTTTTTGGGTGTTACAAACAAATGCACAAAGTTATAATACCCTGTACCACAGTGTGGTGTAGGGTATAAAAATGTCATTTGAGACACGTCCTTCCGTCTCCCTGGCTGGCTGGTTCGCACTATAACACTGCGAGGAAGCGATATGGGTCATTTAAATACATACGAGTATTATTAAGACAAAATAATTCGATTCAAATCAGAATTCAACAGTTGAAATTAGTAGATTTCAAATTATAAATTCAAATATAATTTGAAGTGTATCGAAAGAGTGAGCTAAGAACATAAGTATGTTTAACGAAAATCCGACTTAGAAGTTTTATAGTCACTTGAACTATGTAACTCCATCTTTCTGGTTGGTGCGCTCGATAACTCTCGAAAGGAGTGTGATATTTAAACACATATTATTGAGACCTTAATAAAAATAATTCCATTCAGACCATTTCTACTTCATTTTCAACTGTAATTGGAAAACACAAAATAGTTTAAGTTCCAGTTGGCGTTGTCGACGTCGTCACATCATTTTACGTAGGTAGGTTAGTACTCTTTGAGAAATTGCCAAAAGTATTACTGTACTGTTTACACATGGTTTGTTATAACATATTTCCACAGGTACTATATTTTTGTCAAAGTGGAATTTTAGTGTAATGAAAGTGGCCTCTTTAAACCTATATATACTTTAGTACCTGCCCCGACCAGCCCGTAGAACACTTTTTTCAATTTTAATGAAATTACTCGGAAACAAAATCGTTTATTATTTTACCTAAGTTTATGCTACTTATGAATTCAGTATGACACAGTATGACATGTAAGAAAAGAATAAAATCCAGTGGAATTCGAATACAAACTCAGTTGCAAAATTATATACATACTGAAACAATCAAAATATTAAAAAAAATGGAGAACTTCAGATATAAAGAATTATCCGAAGCAGGGACGTATCCAGGATTTTGGTTGGTGGGGCAACCTTTTTTTCCATAACAAAGATAAACAATTAAAAATTGCGTTTATTGCGTAGGTAAGGGAAGTTAATTTCCTTAGTTTTTTATTCGAATTTTATTCCTAAATATAAATATGTACTTTAGTACGAGATCATTAAAACTTTTTATACTAAAATACGTAAAGGTTAAAAATGTAATCTTCGATTTTTTGAAAGAAATATATCAATTATTTCATCGATTTTGACTTCATCTTTGTATATAGACATCAAAGCCAGATAAGATAGCCTTTCTCCCTCCAATATGTTCCGGAGATAAGTTTTTATTCTTCTTAACGTCGAGAACAAAAACTAAAATAGCATCTAATGCATTTGATGGCTTATCATTCTTCTACTTCCAATAATCAATCCATATACTTATTTCAGCTAATCCATATACTTATTTCAGCTAATTTCTGGCTGGCACCAACCAAAAATTCGTGAAACTTGCACTTTTCTTATTTTTAGTTGTTATTACTTTTACTGTTACAATTTTTTACGCTTTTGTATTGTTTTGTTTTGAATTGCCTTCCAAATATTTTTCGTGTTTTATTTTTTTTGGGTGATTTTGATAATTGAAAATAGTTTATGCCAATGTTTAAAACATTTCTAGATACGTCCCTGATCCGAAGAGTGTTTTAGAAACAAAAAGAAGGAATATGTTTTAAGTTACGTTCAAAGCAAAGTAAATTCCACAAGCCTCGAAATACAATTGGAACTGCAAAATAAAGTAAATATTGTCATCAACAACTTAACTAAGCGCTACAAACAAGTTGGATGGAATAAACATACATTTTATAAGGCCTTTGAAATATGGTTAGAGGGCGAACTTAGTGTCCGAGTATCTTCAGAAAGTAAAAATCAAAACGATTGTGGGAGACCACCAAAATCCTTCGGCAACTGTAGCGATAGATCAAAAAGGCGGAAACTTAAGGATATCAATGAATAAATCGGATGTGAAACTATTGCAGAAAGCTTGTTACATCAATTTCGATCACAAAAACAACGCACAAAAGCCGAAATTGTTGAAAAAGTTTTAAAAAAAAGTCCTCTGATAACAAAACGGATTATTAAGAGTATTCCAACTCTAAGCGATGCAAAACAGTTCTTAAATGAAGAGGCATTAGCATTATTTTTGGATTTAAAGTAACAAAACACCAATATACACAGCTCAGGTTGCGTGCGATTAAAAAAGGCTCAAAACTGTCTCCATTATATCATCACATACTTGCTGCTAAAAAGGACTGTTTGCCACCAACGGACACTGTTAAAATCACATCGAGTTCGGCAGAGGTAAAACTTCAAGACCTACTTAATTATACAGGGTTTTCCAACAAGAGGTGTTATTTTAAATCACCCGGTATTTCGGTAGCTGTCACTTTTGAAGCTTTTACTCTTTGACATTTGACAAGTATAAACTACGCCATTACTAACAAGTAAAAACGGATTAAGTTCGGCCATGCCGAATCTTATATACCCTCCACCATGGATCGCATGCGAATGGTTGCGGGTGCTAATAAACTCACTTTACCAAACTTCAGCCCAATTTGTTGAAATTTGAGGTTTTTGTGGCGTTACGAGTACGGAAGTCAAATCTAGAGGGACCTATGTATGGGGGCTATATCAAAACATAGACCTATGGCTACCGTTGTTCGTGTGAAGGATTACAATTTTCAGCCCAATCAGTTGACATTTGTGGTAGCTAAGACATTAAGAAGTCAAATCGGGGAGATGCTATATATGGGGGCTATATCCAAAATTGGACCGATATTGCCCATATTCAACCCCAACATACCTGCAGACATAAGAAGTATGTGTAGGAAATTTCAGCCACCTAGCTCAATTATTATAGATTGTAGCGTCACTACAACAGACGGACGGACGGACATAGCTAAATCGTCTTACAATTTTAAGAAGATTAATAATATATATACTTTATGGGGTCTCAGATCAATATTTAGTGGTGTTACAAACGGAGTGACAAAATGAATATACCCCCATCCTACGGTGGAGTGTATAAAAATGGAACCATACACGATTCAACAACGCATTGAAATTATTAAAATTCGGAAAATCGAAAATCATCGAAAAATCAAAATTGTCGCATCTGGGTCTCGGAAAACCCAAGAGTTATTGTTGAGAAGCCTCTCCATTCTCAACGTGTGACTTTTTGCTGCGTTTTATGGTCAGGCGGGGTCATTGGACCTTACTTTTTCGAAAATGTGGTTGGATCAGCAGTTACGGCGAATGGATTGCGCTATCGAGAGATGATTAATGATTTTTTATTCAACAAGACGGCGCTACGTGCCCCACAAGCAACGAAACCATTGCTCTGTTACGGGAAAGTTTCAATCTACATCAAGACAATTCTGATTTTTCAACCGAAGGAATAAAAGTTATAATTTACTGTTTTTGTTACATATATGTACATACATATGTATAAGTAAAAAATACATAAATGCTTTCCCTTAATGTTGTTCAAATACAAAATATAAAAAATGTTTGCGATGCAAGGTGTTTTTTTAAATATCGAGGAAATTCTTTTGTTGAAAAACAATTTTTTTTAGTTTTACAAAATGTATTATTAAAATGGTTTATTTATCAACGTATGACATTTTTTAATAAATAAAGAAGATGAAAACAAAACAAAACACCACATTTCCATGCTAAATATTAAAAAAATTCAAAAGTTCAACTTTGACTTGAATTCTTAAGGTGTTACCTGTTGAACAAAAAAAAATTGCTAAAATATGTCTATCGGTTCCAAAGTTACAGAGTTTTGGCCAGTAAAAAACGATTCTGAACCACTGTCCGTCTGTTTGGCTGGTGCTCTCGATAACTCTCAAAGGGAGTGACCGATTAGGGCCATATAAACATATATTATGGCGTCCTTAATGAAGTTAGTTCCATTCCGATCAAAATTCTATATCATTTTTAAAAAACCCAAAGGATGTTGGAAAAGAACCAAAAAAAAGTTAGGGGAAAATAATTGAGTAAATTTATAACAAAACAAGCAAATAATAATAATATATAAATAGATAAAATATAGTTGAAATTCATAGATTCTATTTAACATTAAAATATCAGTATGTTTGTCTGAAATCTATTGTAAGACATTTAAACTTATTATGACTATGTCCGCCCGTCCATTTGGCGGGTGATTCCGACAACTCTCGAAAATAGTGAACAAAGGACTTTCAATGTTGTATATGGTATTATTTCCACCTTAGCTGAAGTACCTCATTCGCAAAGAGTAAAGTGCAGTGAAATATTGAATCTCTTCTTATAAAACTTTACTTCTTAATCAAATCTTCTGTAATTTCATTCATAGTAAAAGTTTCTTCTTCTTACTTTATTTATGTCTTATGGTGATTTCGAAAAAGTACAACATTTTCATTGCGCTTTTTCCGAAAACTGGAATTTTATACCACATTTTGAAATAGGAGCTATTTAATTCGAAAGACTACATCAGTTAATTCGAGAGATACATCATATCAGAATATCTAAACTGGATCAGAAGTTCTTTGTCACCTTTTATACTTTCAAGCGGATTATTGGCATCACTTTTCTCTTGGCATAGCATTTTTTGTAAGCGCTCATAAGCGACTGAATCAGGGGAAATTAGGGCAATAAAGTTTTGATGTAGGTACGATCCATTTTGCAGATAATCATCTCTCACATACCCTTTACCATGATTTAATGGGAAAATCGTGCACGATTGCAATTACAGATTTGATGAACTAATAGATATCTTTCAGTCCCTTCAATTTCATTTTTACCGCGTGTTCTTGACACACTTAATTCATTCAGCATTGCGCTTATCACTGCATCTTATCTATCTGTAAAAACAATAAATGTAATAACAAACAATTTGAATAAAAAATTAACAACTTTATTTAGTATATTTTATTTTGTTCTCTCTTATGCGGTAAGTAAAGTATATTGTATATGTATGTATGTATGTATGTATGCTTGCGTTTATTAAACTTTAAGTTTTAAAATTAAAAAATTTCTATCATGATCACCAATCAGCCAGCATGCAACGCCGATCTATTGCCACCCACCCTCTTCTTGCAGGGAACAAACGTACATATGTACCCCGTACTCGTCCTTCAACAATTCTCATCCTTCCATTTCTTTTTCGCTTCGATTTTCGATTCAGGTACCAGTGAGCTCTTAACGCCGCCCAAAATATTTGTTGTGGCTTGGGTGGCCAATACGGCGGGGCACACAACAAGCTGGGGGACTTGACGCATGACAGCTCCCACAGCACCAGTCAAACCCTTCTGATCGTGTTCAGCAACAGCAGTTTCAATTAGATTATTGGCGGAATCATTAATGCCATCCTTGACGATTTGATAGGCATTAACAACACCTTCACGTATATCTTTGGGTCTATGGGTGCGGCGTTTATTGCCTCTACGCGATCTTTTCAATTGCCTCACCGAGGGACCGGGGGAGACCATATCGAAGGCGGTCTCTGCTGTGAATTGTAGCAACTGTATTAGGCGTGAAGTTATTTCCAAAGCGGCCAATATGGTGCGGGCACTAAAACTCTGAGCTCCCAGCTGAAGACCCCGAATAATGCGGCCATCTTTTTGGTAATGTTCTATGGGTAGCCAGAATAAATCATAGATACCTTGAAAGAATTGAACAAATGCATACGTTGGACCCACACCACTGAGAATTTTCGGCAACTGATTGCGTTTAATATCCTTTAGCCATTCATTGCACAAATAAGTGAAGACCTTTTCAAAGCCGAGTATACCACGTCGATAGACGATTTTGCGTAATATGATCTCAGAGCATTGCAGTTGACCCAGGCCCATTAGTAGACCAGCCACCGGACCTTTGGACAGTTCAACACGACGTCCATGATAATCGAAACATATGGAGATATCAGGACTGAAAACAATTTCACGGAAGTAAGTTGGCGATGAATCAGTTGCTCCCGGCGACGCTTTATTTCTCGATGAAGCCGCACTGTCGGTGGGCTGATCATCGATGAGTATCGATAGATTCTCATTGACAATGCGACGAGCACGCAGATCTTGTACAGCTTCCGGTAGATCCAGATCATTGCATATCGTAGCGGTTGGTGGAGGGGCGGGAGTTTTAACCTTTTCCCCCTCAGCTTTGCCGGACTGTTCATTGTCACAACATTTGCCTAAATTAGTAAAGAAATCGGTTATAAATTCCAACGTATCCTGATCGATGTGAAGACGCAAAGGCGATAGCGATATCTTCAAGGAACACTCTTGTGCGGGACTTTGTTCGGGATTTGGACGTACATGCAGGGACTTGACGACAACCATATGTTTCATTCTGCGATTGGCAAAATTATTGGAATTTGCATTGTAGAGAAATTTATTGATTTCCGATGTCTGCAAACGATCTCGTATCTCCAGCTCATTGACGAGGAATACCTGTCGGGAGGCATAGGCAGCCTGCAACGGATACACCTCATAGGAGAAGCCAACCTTGGTGAGCTGAATTTCCACCAATACTTCATGATTGCGATTTGTACCTCCTTTGGACTTCCAGGTTAGCTTCTCTCTCGGTTTCTTGGCCTGTTCGGGCCTACACTGATTGCTGGCGTTGGAAACTCCATGGCGATATGCTTCAGACATATGAGGCGATGTGTCTGCCGCTGATTCTTTCGCTGTTGCCGATGTTTGTGCGAAATCATTACCACCGTACAGATGCCAAGTGACGGTCATTTCACAAAGAGTGTAACGCAGATCCGGTAGAGGAAAGGTAGGCGGAGCCATTAAGATGTCATTGTGTGTTGAGGGCAAACAGAAGTGATTATCAACTATACGCAAAGGATCTTCGGAAACTTTAATGTCTTCAAAATCGTAGTCCACCCTTTCTTCGCCCACAATAAAGCAGTAGTCTTCTTCGGATGAACTCTGGTTATGCAGTTCTTTGACAGCTCGTTTTTCTGGTATTATACCAAAATCGCCTTTGATTAAGGCCGACGGTTCACTCGCTGCCACTGCTGTTGAGGAGGAGATGGAGGAGGACAACACACAAGGGAGATCAATATCTTGATGGGTCGTATCTAATTCAGCTGACTTATCTTTATGAAGGCCCGAGGCTTCATCGGGAAAATAGAAGAGCTTGAGTTCATCTTCTTTGGGTGTCATTTCCATATCACTGGTCTCGAGTACATCTACACCATCTTTGACGGCCTCAGCCATTAAAATATTCACACGCTCCTGATGACGACTGCTTATTTCCGCAGCTGCCGCTGTTTGGGATTCAGTTAAAAATAGTTCCGATTCTGAACTAAGAGAAGACTGCAGTGAGCCTTTATCGTTCACTTCCTCGTCTTTGGCTATATTATTGGCTATATAGCCAATCAATTGGGCGAAGGCACTGCCCGAGTCATAACATGTTCTCAGATGAACATCTTGCAGGGAACATCTTAAATCCAATTTAGGATGTTTCTCCGTTGTCTGGCCACTTATGCGCAAAGAAATCTCCAAAAGGCCAAAGTCCAAAACCGGCACCATGTTGCCGGCATCAATGAAGGTGATTTTGTTGCTCGGCAGCACTTTGTTGGCGTCATGAGGAGCCACCGAGAATACACATTCCTCCAAGACGAAGCGTAGATTACAACCCGGCATGGTGGAGATAATATTACTGCTGACAGAAAAGTAAAACAATTCCAAAACTGCCCGATAGGCAAAGTTGTCTGGGCGAAAATCGATGGCACAATCCCATAAATGAAGTTGCATTTCCGAGATCACACTGAAGGGCTCATAACCCTCTATGGGATAGTCCATGACATCGAGAAAATCCAATAGCTGATTCAACCAAAAGTACGAGGGTGACATGAGTATGTAGCGCAGAGTCGTGTTCTTAATGCCGGCAGTTATTTTTAGCCTCTTGATGTGTTGGGCGAGATTTTTCTTTATTTCTATGGCCACCGTAACCATTTCACTGCGTTCGCCCTCGCCACATGCGGTGATTCCCTTGGTTAGACCAAGGGGAATTTTATAAATGGTCGATTTCATAAAATCTTCTATATCCGATTTATTATCACAACGTAGGGGAGAGTTCATGGGCACTATGCCGCCATGATACATTTCGATGGCATTGACTTGCAGACAAAAGTAGGCCAAACAGGGATCATCACAATAGCCATTCAGCGAAAATATACGCAAGTCGTCGATGTAAAGTAAAAACTTGCCCGAGACTTCGGGTAAAATGTGATTCTCGGCATCACGGACGGGTACAAAGACAGCGGCGGTGGCATGACCTATATTGATTTCCACCGAACAGCGATGACCTAATTTCACTGCATCATTGTGTTTAGTTGTAGGCTCCCCCTTAGCACCAGCACCACGACCACCACATGCAAACTCTGCCTCGTCGTTGTCCTCCTCAGGAGCATCATCATCCTCATCATCGGCATCCACATACGTTAATTTTGTGCCAGTAGACTTTTGTTGTTCGTAGGCCTCTTCGAATGGGTCACTTTGCTGTTGTACCGCTGAGATATACACCGAATCCATTAGACCCAAATTCTGCATACACATAAAACTTTTCTCTTGCAGTGGTGTGGCCGTCAAATACGGCGACGAGGGTTCCCACATAAACAAATCCGAATTCAAACGATTGTAGAGCAATTCGAACAACTGTTTCGACTCCAAGAACAAATTGAGGGTGGGAAAACTTATGCGTACACCAATCACAGATGAGGCCATTGACTTTTGGCAAAACTCATTGATTTCATGCGTTTCGCCCGGCAGTAGAATAGTTTCAGTAACATCTGCCCTATCCACCTTAGGTTGGGCAGTGCTACTTTGGCGGCAATTGCGTTTCGAGCTAAATGGCAGGCAGGGCGTTTCATCTTTGCCAAAGCTACAGCTGTCCTTTATGTCCAAAAACAGTTGGGGGTATTCATATAATGGCTCTCTGCCCATTTGTTCAGTTCTGGTGAAGCGAGTATTTAAAATATGCGTCTTTTTCAGACGATCTTCACAATAGAAAATGTTAATTTCCGTTGAAGACAATTGCACGCGACTGCTGCAATATTTAAGGCTCATCTCTGTCAGGCTAAGTAGTAGGAAATCCGTACGTATATTTTGTTTCCACCAGGGAACTCTATCGGGATCATGAGAGGGTTTAGCATCGACTATGGGAAAACGTATATGGACATCTAGATTACTGCAACACAAATTTATGGTGGTGTTAAGGGCCCCCGCCGTTGAACTCTCGCCTCCCTCATTGGAAGAGTATTTCGGAGGTTGTTGACTCTTTGTCGCATACGGTGAGGGGGCGAAGAGAGCTCCCAAACGATCGATAATGGAAACATCAAATTCCACCGCACATTGAGCCATTTCTATATTTACATTTGTCGAGGATTTACTTTTCAAATTCACGGAATTTGTTGTCGCCACATGCATGCTTAATTCCGGCTTAAATTGATATTCATTTGAGCAATTCTTACGTTGATTGAACAACACCAAATGTGTCACCTTGCCCTCGAGAACTTCACAAAAGTCCACCTGCGTGGCACACACCGACGTATTGAACTGCAGTATATGTTTATTGCGATTTTGTTTACCCTCCGCCACCAAAGGGTACATACGTAAGATAATGTGATTTTTATCACAAAACACTGAGTCGCGTATGTCTTTGTCAAAGGACATACTCTTGACGTGATTGAAAAATCTTTGCGAGACATTGGTTTGTTCATTCAGACTTTGTTCATTGTACAGACTTTCATAATAATTCGAAGCGGACTCCACCAGAATATCCTCCTGCAAGACAACCCACACAAATGAGGCCACTTTAACAACAAAATTGGAAATTTCTCCCGAAGAATCGAGGTTAGTGGCTTTACGTTGATACCTTGAAACACTGGTCAAAGTGCTGCGTGAACTCACCGAGGAGCTAATGGAATCACAATATTTTTCCTGGCTTCCCGCATGCATGTTCCTATGGCCTCCAATTATCGGTAAACTGGGAGCCACATCTTCGCCACTTATCCAAGCCGACTGATTACCCAGTATACCACTACCACCCGCTCCCACACTGGCACCAACAAGGCTTTCGAATTGTTCATAATTATCGCCCTCATGTATATTAAGCATATCGTTGGAATGGCTATGTCTTAGGTGTTTCTTGGCAGATGAATCATCTGTAAATGCTTCGAGGAATTCCAGTAGCATTTGTATCTGATGTGGCGAACAAATGCCACAGATGCCACCCAATTCTACATAGAAGTAAATTTTTGGTCCCGTCACATCTTCCGACTGTTTCACCTTTACCTGTACATGTTGTTCGCCATTTAATTGCAGCAAAGGTATATCTTGCTGTTTGGGATCAGCACTGGAATAGCAATCAGGGGACTTGAGTTCTTGTGTGTAAATATGTGCTCCAGTCAAACTTATATTGTGCTTTGTATAAGTGGGTATGCGATTTAATATATCCGCATTTTCCCCATGTAAACCACCGCCGACGCTGCCTCCCCCACCAACGTCTGTGGCTTGTGTCGTGGCACTTTTTTCATTGCCCGTTTCATTCTTGTACACCAGCTCATCGAGATGTACCTTAAAGGCTATACCTTTCAATGAACTCACCAAAGGGTGCTCTATTTGTATCGTAATATTGGTGAACTTTGCTCTGATACGATTCAATACATTGTCTATGGTCTCTGCAAATTTCTCTAAACCACCTATTGTTGTGTGTGACGCAGTTGCATCTGACTCATTCTCTTCTTGTCGCATATACTCCTCGGCCAACTGCAAAGAGCTGCTTACCGAAGACCACATAGATTCTATCATTGAAGTGCCATCACATTCCCGTTTCACAGGACGTATACACAGCACCACATCGGCCACTTCTATGGCCGAGTCGCACGTCATTAAGGCATTCCACGGCACAGACAATGTCAGTTGTCCTATCTGGCCGTCTGTGAATTCTAGTGGCCATCCTTGTGCCTCGAGCAATTCGTTGAGGGTTTCCACCCGCAGTGAAACATTTTTTATTGTGGCTTTACCATTGTATAACTCTATATTTAGTTGTTCCAAGTTTAAATTCTCGTCGAGAAATTGGCCCAAATATCTTTGTAGCAAATAACGACACGTCTTGTTCTTCAGCCCATCCCACACATTAAACCATGACATTTTCGCGTCGAAGCACGTCTTTAGTTCACCGTTGATTTGTTAAAAAGTGTCATAAAATATCGATTGTTGATTATTTAATTTTAATTTAATCTATTTATGTTTATGCTTTTATGCTATTGCGTTTCAATATATACGCGTATTTTTTCTTTTTGTGTCTTGTGTGGTGTCCCTAACAAAGAAAACTTGATGATGGCAGTATCAAAACATTCTTCTTCTTCCTCCGCTCACTTGTCAAAGGTATTGATAGCTGGTACAAGGTGGCCAGATTGGTCGAAAAGGGAGAAGTGAATGTGAAAACCCGATAGTTGGTTCCTTCCGGGTTTTTAGTTCCGGGTTTTTTTACAACGACACTGAAGGTTGATTTTAAATTTTCGAGAGAACACATATTAGGCATGTTTTCGTTACAAGCTAGCACTTTTAGTTTAGCACTTTGCAACGAAAACAACTGACTTCCACTAACTGGCACATAAGCAATAAGTGGCAGATTTTCACTATCTGGTAGCAATGGTGTCATGAGTTGCGAAGAAAGAACAGTGCGAAACAGACAAAAAAATCGTGAAAAGTATTTATAAAACATATATTTACTATTCTATGTTCAATTGTTTACACTCTTTTGCAAATATTAAAATAATTTCCCATTTTTGTTCTTCTTCTTCTTGCTAATTCACAATAATTGATAAAATCTCTCCAAAAATGGGATGCCATATTGCTAAATATAGGGTGCCCAATCTGGCAACATCATACTCGATTAAGACATGAACACAAGCACCAAACTTCATCGGGAACTAATAGTGCTTAAAAGTGCTTAGCTCCCCATACAAATTAAGCACTTATGGTGTAACGAAAACACGCCTATTATTGCATTTAATTTTTTAATCGCAGCTGGGTTTTAATATTATTTTTTCGCTGGACAAAATATATTACTAATATTTATATTTAAAAGCAGTGTAGCTTTTGGCTCATCTGCTCAAATCTCGAATCACACGAGGCAACAGTGCTTGCGGCTAATCGGAAGTTCGTTGGAGAGAGAGGGAATTGAGGAATTGCACTTTCCATTCCTCCTGCCACTCTCCAAACAACCTTCGATTAGCCACAACTATTGTTGCCTCGTGGGATGCGGAACCTACATTCGTACGCATATTTTACTAAGTTCTACTTCACACTGGGCGATTTTTTCCAAGCAAGTGTCAAAGTATGTAGGAGGGAGAGGCAGAGAGCTCTTTCCGCCTGCCTCTCTCTCCAACAAACTTTGACAATTGCTTGGAAAAAATTGCCGAGTGTGAATCAGGTCTAATATTAATCACATGGGCGTTCCTAATGCAATATTTTTTCATATAACCTTCAGCAAAAACAATTATTTGAATTTTAATTTACATTTAAATATTGAAATTTAAATTACATTTAAATATTTATCTAAATATTTTTGAGGAAAGCAATATTTGTGGCGAAAGTACCGTTGCGGATGTTATAAAAAATGGAAGTAGGTTTGAAGGTTAATGTGAATTTGCATATTTTTAGCTAATTATGTATAGTAATCAGAAAAATCGAAATACTCGAAAGAGGAATTTTTAAGGATATTGAAATAGCTCTCAATATTATTAAACATTTCTCGGTTCATTCAAAAATTTTAAATTCGTCTGTTGCGGACGTTACGTTGTAGACATTAGAAACAATTTCAGTCCGTTAAAACAACAATATTCTGTGGAAAAAAAATTATTTTATAGATCCCGCTGTACTTGCCATTTCAATGGTGGGATCATTAGAATAGACCGCAAAATAATGATTTGACTTCACACCAGACATATTTATTAAATTTAGGGATGTAACGAATATTCGCATTCGCATATGCGAACGCGAATTATTCGCATCATTTTAAAATTCGCTTTCGCATTCACATTCGCAAAAACCATCTTTGGATTATTCGCATTCGCTTTCGCAAAAATATATTTCAGTATTCGCTTCCATTTATTAAAGTGTTAAATCTCCTTATTCCCTTCACACAATTTGAAGATATGTGCGTGCTTGTGGTAACAGGAGGTAAAACTATGGAAAACAGTCTTAAAACTTGAATATCCTGGAAAAGTATCAATTCAGTTCCTTAAATTTGTTGGTACTAAATGCTCTAACTATTATTCGCATTCGCTTTCGCAAAAATTCATATTTCACTATTCGCATTCGCAAGAAATATATTTCAATATTCGCTTTCGCATTCGCTTTCGCTAAAGCCACTTTCGTTACATCCCTAGTACTAACTACACCCTCTTTTATCAAATTGTAATATGAGCTAATGATTTGTGATAAGATATAGCGGGAAATTCCCTTTGTTTTATGGCGTGTTGCTGACTCATTATTGCTGAGATAATTACGTACCTCTGAATTGGTATTAGGCACGGCCCAAGGCCACATATTTTGATAGAGCACATAAAAATAAGAACAAATAATGTAAGTGGCGGAATTTCCACTATCTGGTAACAATGGTGTCACGAGTTGCGAAGAAAGAACAGTGCGAAACAGACAAAAAATCCGTGACATGTATTAATAAAACATAAATTTACTATTCTATGTTCTATTTTTTACACTCTTTTTGCAAATATTAACATAATTTTCCATTTTTGCTTTCTTCCTCCCGTTAATTCACAATAATTGACAACAATCTCTCCAAAAATGAGATGCCATACTGCGAAATATAGGATGCCAAATCTGGCAATACCATACTAGATTAAGACAGGAACACAAGCACCAAACTTCATCGGGAACTAATAATGATTAAAAGTGCTTAGCTCTCCATACAAATTAAGCACCTATGGTGTTACGAAAACACGCCTAATTTCTATTTAATAGAAAAGATGAATTTTTAAATTGCTCGGGCTACGTGCAATCGATTAGCGTTTTTTTATTTTGGTGCAATTGATTCGAACATATCGCTCACTAACTTCAAGACTGTTCTAACTCAAAATTGAAAATTTTTGTGGTTGTCTTACAGAAATGCAAATTTTGTAAATATCCATAAATTAATTTCATCGAAATTTAGTTTATAAGTAAACAATCATATTTCGGATTATTCCATCTTTTTCGACTTCCTATTTCATCTTACGAGGGCGGTTCGGAAACTTCTTAGCCTATCAATTAAAGAGAATAGTTAGTTTTTCAGAAATATTTTTATTTTTCAATATAATCTCCTGAAACTTCAATACACTTATGGTGTTTTTTTTTCTAAAAAAAGATTTTGCCCTGTCAGAGAGCAGCATTTTAATAATGTCGCCTACACCCACTTGTACTGCTGCATTTTTTATGGTCAGAATCGATAACAAAAATGCAAAAAACTAGCCTTTTAACTCACTAAAAGTAAACTAAAAACAAAGAATACTCCACGGCGCCGCCTAAATAAAGCATCTGGCCAAACTTCATTATAAAAAAGCACGCACGGACACACGCCTTTATTTAGGCTATTCGCTCGACGCCGAAAAAACATCTGTTTTGTAGGGCAGCGTCCACCCCTTCGATTAAATATTTTTCACAAAAGAAAACGAAACCCTTTCACAGTGCAGCATTTATTTTACAATCGAAGACAAAAAGTCATTTTTGGGGCGAAAGGCATACAAAATTTAGCATTTTTTGGCACAAAAGAAAACACCATTAGTCCAACGCTTATCTAGCAATTCTATCCCTTGATTAAAATAGTTTTCCTCAAGGTCTTAAAAATAGTGGTTTACAACTGTAATTGCATCATCATTTGAGGTAAAACGCTTGTCAGCAAGGAATTTTTTTAGATTTGGGAACAGGTAAAAGTCATTGGGAGCTAAATCAGGAGAATAAGGTGGTTGGTCAAGCAACTCGTACTTTAATTCGTTGATTTTAGCCATTGTTAAAACACTCTTGTGCGCTGGTGCGTTGTCTTGATGAAAAATTATTTTTTTGTGTTGTAAGCGAGGACGTTTTTCTCGAATTTGTTCATTTAATTGATCCAAAAGGTTGCAATAGTACTCTGAATTTATTGTTTTACCCTTTTGTAGATAGTCAATCAATAAAATACCTTTGAAGTCCCAAAAAACCATTGCCATAACCTTACCAGCTTACCTTACCAGATTGAATTGTTTTTGCCTTCTTTGGGGCACTTCCTCCAGCTTCAGTCCATTGTTTGGATTGTTCTTTTGTCTCTGGAGTATAGTGGCGGATCCATGTCTCATCAACAGTTATGAAACGACGCTTAAAATCCATTTTATTTCGCTTAAAACGATCCAAACAAGCTTGAGAAATGTTCATTCTTATGCGTTTTTGGTCGACTGTTAACAAGTGCGGCACCCATATTGCAGAAAGCTTTTTCATCTGTAGTTCTTCATGCAAAATTAAATGGACTCGATCATTTGAGATGCCCATGATATTAGCTATTTCACGCACTTTTATTCGTCGATCATTTAATACCATATCATGCATTTTGGCTACAATTTCTGTTGTTGTTGCTGTTTTTGGACGTCCAGTACGTGGTTCAACTTCAATGCTTGTACGACCACGTTTAAATTCAGCAACCCAATTTTTTACTGTTGCATATGAAGGAGCACTTTCACCTAACACATTCACCATATCATTATGAATTTCTTGTCCCGATAAACCTTTTTTATGTAAATATTTAATGACACCACGCATTTCTAATTTTTCCATTGTAAAAAAATCGCGGATGCGTCTTTTGTGAACACCTGTTTCTATATGAAGGAGTTGCCAGATCGAAACAAAATTTAACATGTGTTCATAGCAGAGATGGAAGTTTCCAAAACACTTAACTTTTTTCTTTTTATATCGCGATTTTTGTGCTAGGCTAAGAAGTTTCCGAACCGCCCTCGTATTTATCTTTTTAAACGGACTTAGAGTTACACATCTCGACAATTTTCAATTTTGATTCAGATCAGTCTTGAAGTTAGTGAGCGATATGTTCTTAAGCTAAGTACACACGATTACCAGATCGGAAAACGTTATCAACCCAGTTAAAGTGCTGCAAATGTACGGACAATGACTGATTGTTAGGCAAATGTGAATTGAGAGTTCAGACGATTGCAAGAAAACCTTAAAAGTTCATATATTTTGTAAATATATAAATGCAGGATTGCCAATAAAAATATTTTATAAACAATGTTCCCAATAACATGTTTTTCTGACAATGGCGTCGTTACATTTACACTTTTTTACTACTACACGTACACATATCTAATTGTCTTCGTACTGTCTTTGATTTTTTGATGAAAGTAAATTCGGCAATTGTCTGACGTAAACAGCCTTTTTGATGTAAGCATCCAATCAGATCGGGAAACTACACTAACTAGGGTTGCTTAAAGTGTATTTTCTTCATTATTGTCTGGACGCCTACGTCACATGAACAATTTTTCCCTTTTTTGACAACCAATACATATTCTCAATTATCTTTTGTCAATTAGTTTGTTTATGGGAGACAGTTAGACATGTTTTGCTAGTTCGGCGATTTTCTGCTGTGGAAAAAAATGGATCAAAGAATTTGCATCAAATTTTGTGTAAAAAAATAATTTAGCGCTCAAAAGCACTTGAAATGTTGAGAGTGGCATATGGTGATTGTACTCTGACTCAGAATAATGTTTAGATGTGAATTCTTCCTGGAAGATCCATCACATCAAAAACCATTGAAAATGTTGAGAAAGTGAAGAAACTTGTTTGGAGAATCATCGAAACACTATTAGAGAAGTTGCAGAGGATGTCGGCATATCGGTTGGCTCATGCCAAGGGTTACCATAAACAGTTTTCGGAAAGGAAGACATTTGTGACAATTACAAAGGGCACTTGGAACCTTCGGAGGACACAGCAGAACACTAAATTATATTTATACTAGCGGACCCGGCGAACTTCGACTCGCCCCAATTTAACGCCTTCATATAAACTCCAGAGTGATAATAAAACACAGATAGCTAAAATTTTAATGCGATTTGTTTAAAAGGAATCGAAATCAGTAGAGAGCGACGTGATAAACAACAAACAACGAAGTCAGAAGACAGGCAACGTACAGATGACCGTGCGAAAAACAGGAAAATTCGAGAATAATTCCACAGACTTCCTACGATTGGTCTTGAGATTTATTGATTGTCATCGCAAAAGCCAATCGTACAGGGAACTGAATCCGCTTGAGTTGGAATGAAAGATCAGTTGGAATAATCGGAATTCGTGGGATAAGGACTTCCTCTCCTTTGAATTTTCCCTTGATGATCGTCGCCTGAATCACATTGTCCATCAGTTTCATAATGGACAACCGCGAACTATGCACAATTTCGGATGATTCAGATTCCGCAACATGATTATGATCGATTCCACCTTCAGCTGTAAATTATGCGGCGGAGCTCCTGGCACATCAAGCGAGTTCGATTTTACTTTGAATAATAAAATTCATGCTATCGACGTCCTTATTCTTCGCTGCTAATATTGCCCGTTCACTAATCTAATCGAGATTTGGAAACACTTTGGTGATGAGTTCATCCTTCGACGATGTGAACAAAAATTTGCCGGGAACAATATCAATCCAGTGGAAACATCAACAGGGATTTGGCCATTGCCAACAGTTGTTTCGAGAATTCAAGAGCCGATGAGTCGTTCTGCAACGCGACTCTCATGTTCGTGGTCAATTTCAACTTCTCGACATGCCGCCACAAAGACCACGATCTCAGGCAGTAGATTTCGGGATGACGGGAAGCGTTTGACGAAAATCTCCGGAGAGCAATATCATAGACTCACCAAATTGTCTCAAATCACGTCGTAAATCCTTCAACGTTCGGTCAACTGCCTCCAGAGCTCGTTTATGCGCCATCGTGCATTCAGCCCACATTATGATTTTGCAATGCCCGCAATCCAATAAGATAACCTTACCTTTTATACTCAATTTTATTATCTGAAAAAATGTTCGAATTGATAAACTTCGCGTTGAATTTTAATTGATCGTAATGCTTGTATCGTTTGCCGATGTGATACGCGATATAACTATCCGAAATCAGTGTAACAATACGCAAAACTCGAATGAATTGCAGCAAGAAAAATAGCACATATTCGTACATATGTTTAATAGAAAACTTTTTTGTTTAATAGAAAATTAATAAAAAAAATTTGGATTTGTAGGAAATTTGGAACAGTAGGAATCTCGCAAGAAATAGCAATTTTCGATTTTCCCAATTTTCCGACTTTTCCGCAGGGTTTTCCCAAAATTTTCTTTCGTAACAACCTTCTCCAGGCGAATATGAACAACTGAAAAAAAAAATTGAGCCAAATCGGTCCAGCCGTTCTCAATTGATGAATTACTATACATTTTTCACACCATTTTTATTTATATAGATTACAAATATGATACAATATTCCCAGTGAGATCAATTAATTAATGCAGTCTACTTTTAAATATTTAGCTGAGGAAGATATATGCTTTAGCAGAGACGGTTTTGGCAACAAATAACTATGTACTTATAAAATTCTATAGAGGCGTACTTTTTGTTATGTCCATTATGTGTCCTGCTTTTAGTCTGTCCTGCTGTTTGTGCTTGGTATAGCGAAACAAAACTGTTTAAAAGGATATTAACAACAACCTTTTGACGTAAGTCGTAATGAAGTCCCATTACAGAAAAATAAAAAGTGAATTATCTCGAAAGCATGATTTACTAATAAATTTTGCAATTGCGTCTTTAAAACCCAGATTGTTCCAACTATAAAAATACATTTGAATCAGTAACAAAAGGAGGAAAATCCCACATTTTTGAAAAAGGAGGGAGGACAATGCTAAAAAAAAAGGACATGCCCTCCGAAAGGAGAACGTATGGTAACCCTGCTCATGCCATACAATTTTTCAGAAATTTTGTGCGTGTTTGTAGTTCGTTCCACAATTGCTTCAACCACCGTATTTACCAGATTTGGCCCCTACGACTTTTTCCTGTTCCCAAAATTGAAGAGCCCCATGAAAGGACTGCGTTTTGCGCCAAATTGTGGAGACAAACACCAAATCATCGAACAAGCAAAACACGTCTAACAAACTAAACTAAACACAAACAAACTCAACTAAGAACATACGTTCGAGACAAGTCTGCCAACATAAAAAAACACTAGTCGAATGCACGAGAAATTTCAAAATTCACCTTTTCTATTGAACATAGCTCTTGCCGCATTTTTGTGAATTTCCAAATAATATACAAAACTGAAATGTTTTTCTTAGAGATTTTGTAACATCAAACCCAGCTTTAATTTGCTTTGCGGAAAACTGAAATATTTTTTTCGACCCGCCCTACATTTTTCCATATTCCCAAGATATGCGTTACAAAAGTTCGGATATGTAGTACGACCTATAACCGGTTTTCTTGATCCAATCGGATCATAATGTTCATAACTAGAAAATTTATGAAATATTGAAAGGTTTACGGGCCGGAACAAACATAGTAATTTAAAAAACGCAGTAAATTAAAGACTTAGGCCCTTATTCATAAAAATTTAATGAAGGTTTGAAGAACGCTTTAACACTGCTAAAGCGTTCCACAAACCTTCTTTAACTTTTTATGAATAAGGCCCTTAACGATATAAGATATATCAACATTTTACATAACAACTTACAGGCAAGATTTAAACCTTTTTAAGCTAAAATATAAAATGTCGGTTGCCCGTTGTTATTCGGTCTGTAATCGTTATGATTTTAACTGAGATACCCCCTGGCTCAAAACCAACCTGCTTCTATACAGTGATAGAAAGAAAGTATTTTACATGGCGAAATATATTGCAAGTATTTCATTGCGTGACCACATCATGATTTCTGGGGCGTGACCCCCTTCGTCAGTAATCTACATGACGGACTTTTCAAAAAATCCTTTGATGATCGATAGACGAAAAGTGAGTCTTTGGGTGCAATTCTCATTTGCTCGTGTGAGCCGCCCCGTGATAGGCTTTGAGAGTTTGGTTATCGAATCATCAATCAAAGGCTTTTTTGAAAAGCCGGCCATGTAGATTACTGAGAGGGTATCTCAGTTTAAATCATAAAATATTAGCATTAACCTTTCAGGAACTGGTTCTATTACGCTTTCAATTATGATTTTTTTTCGAAAGTAATAATCGTTTTGATTGAAAAGTTATAAATAATTCAAGACTTATAACCATATATCATTCTGTACCTCCCTGTGTAAATATTTTGGTGAAATTTACCTATAGTATAAATTTGTAATATACTCAAGGTAGTGTTCAAATTCTAAAGCCGTCGGCGCTAAAACTCAAAATCAACAATAATATTTTTGTGATATATATATTAGTTTACTTGTTTTATTATAAATGTTTTTGTATTTATGGTTAAAGGTTAGTCTCCCTGATGATGATTGAAGAATTCAATCGAAATATTGGAATATTTAATAAATTTAATAATGTTATTTTTAGCACACAGTGGATTAATTGTGTTGCTTATAATTCGCATCACAAAAACCGGTTATTTAATTTTGTTCTCTTCGAATGCTATTCTCTTAATCTTTTTAGAGATGTGCTGTTTTTTATCTCACAAACGGCATAGGCCGAACATTTATGTTGACATATTCGAAATATGAGTCCGAATATCTCAAAAACTGTCTCTATCACCGAAACGGTTTATATGTTAATTTAATAAATTCAATATTCAACATACCTAGAAGTTTTAAAGGAATCGTTTTGGGGCCCTTAATAAAAAACTATCAAAAATTGAATCACTGTCAGAAACAGAACTTTTGGAGTAAATGAAAGACTCGGAAATTTGTGAACATTTTGATAATTTACGAAAATTATTAAGTCAGCTTATATCACACTATCAGACCTTGGACAAAACAGTTCCACGATATGTTTCTCATAACGTTTTTAAAAAGTTCTGATTCACACTCGGCAATTTTTTCCAAGCAAGTGTCAAAGTTTGTTGGAGAGAGAGGTAGAGAGCTCCTTCCGCCTGCCTCTCTCTTCAACAAACGTTGACACTTGCTTGGAAAAAGTTGGCGAGTGTGAAGCTGCACAAATTACAAATATCTTGGAGTGAGAAGTGGTCTTTTTCATTTAATTTTGACAAACAAGGCACACTGAATGGGGTGGGTACCTACTCCAATGTGGCAACACCGGAAAACAGCTGTTTGCTCTTTGACATTGAAATCTTGTATCATTTGTTTTGGTTTCTACTCATTTTAAAAACCAAAGGCAAAGCGCAGACAAATCGCACATTTTTATCGAAACTACTTAAAAACTTAGCTGCAATAATGGTCAAGAAAATTTTAATGATTTGTTTGGGTATGTTTTTACAAACACTATTACTTCACTATTAAAATGACTTGGTATGATATAGGCAACATTTGCCGTTCTCCCATTGCCGAAGCTGTTATGGTTGATACCATCGAAAAGGCCGGTGTCTCCAATGAATGGGAGGTAGATAGTGCTGCTATTGGTGGCTGGCATGTGGGCAATTCTCCCGATCATCGAGCCCTGAGTACTATGAAGAAACACGATTTACCATACTCTAATAAGGCTCGTCAAATTAAATCAAAGGACTTTGAAGAATTCGACTATATCTTTGGCATGGATGATGAGAATATGGATGATTTGGCAAGTAGAGCTCCCAAAAGTTCCAAGGCAAAGTTATTGATGTTGGGAGATTTTGGTTTGCCCAAAGCTGAGCGCATCATCGAGGATCCATATTATGTTAGTATTATTGGCAGAGGTTATAGTGGTTATTGCAGATAGATTGTTATTTTTTTAATTTTGTATTAAATTTTTGCAGCAACGTGGTGATGCTGGTTTTGAAAAGGCCTACCAACAGTGTGTTATTGCTTGTGATGCTTTCCTAAAGAAAGCTTTGGCTAATGAAATATAAGTTGCTGGATATACTATATACGTTTGTGTTATAATCTGAAAAATGTTGTTACTGATGTCACATATTGCTCTTAAATGGTTTGGTCCGTTACCTTATAGAATACATTTAATGTGCAACATATTTTTACAAGCAATTCTAATGATTTTTTGTTTTAGTCAAATGCTTGTTCCTGAATAGAACTAAAACAACTTTGTGGAGGAAATCAACGTAAAACTATTTGGAAGTTACATAACAAACTTGATAGTTTTATACATATATGTATTTATTTATTTATATATCGTCATCAGAAACGAAAAAGGGCGCAACAACAAGAAACAAGAAGAATTCAGTTTTTGATGTATTTTGGTACACTGCATCAAACTCTTGACAAAAATGGCGAATTTATTAACGAAATTCAAAAGCGCCAAACAACAGACGATTTCCTTTTTCATAGTTTAAAAAATCCTATTTCACGCAATTTTCACAAAAAAGTTATAAATCATATTTGTATGATTATATATATGCATAATTATGTTTAGATATTATCCTGAAACCCCCGTTTTTCTACCGACAGCACTTTTTATATTATTTAGTTTTTTGTTTCTCCTGTAAAATTACTAAAATCGTTTCTGATGACGATATATATATTATCTTAAGAGAGAGTAATTATTTCACATCTATTTAATAATTATCCTATAATACAAACGAAAATTCAAATTTTGATAATTCATGATATGAAAATATTATATCCACCGATTCAATTTTTTTGAGAACATTGCGAATTCAAGCTCCAAAAGAATATGATTTTAAAAATCCTTTATTAAATTTTCGATTACATTTTATAGTTGTTGTTATTTTTGTATTCGACATTTGTATTTTATTAAGCTTTTACTAAAGTTTAAATTTTCGAAAGACCTCAAGCGCACTAATTCAAAATTTAATAAAAACTTAATTATATATTTTAGTTAAATTTGATCCAAAAATGTTTAGTATTTACAAATTGAATTAATTAACTTCTATCAATTCAACAAAATTTTCAAAAGCGATTAAAGAAATCAATTCAATCTCGAATAATATCAATTGAAAGTCAAAAATTATATCTAATATTCATAATAAAACACTTGAAATTCAAAATTGTAATAAGCCAATTTCAACTGTAATTCCGAAAATATCTATTGATAATCATATATTTCAATTTAATTTCAAATATTGTATTTAAAATATTATTACAATAGTCTTATTTGAGTTCAAATGAATTTCTTCAACTTCAATTTAAATGTTTTGAATTTTAAATAATGTTTTTAAATTTCTAATGAAATTTATGAATTACAATTGATATTTTATTCAATTATATAAAGGTTGATTTAATTATGTTGCGTGCGATTTGTCGATACATAAATCGGAGGTAAATCAAAATCGTTGGATGTAGTTTATACCTTCAGAATAGAGCACATTGGATTAAGTCCGTTGAATATGGTGGCCATGTTTTGAAAAAACTTAGGTGGGAACTTTTACATTGGATTTCACGGCCTTTATGGAATGTACACGTCTTATGGTATCGATTGAGTTACGGACATCACATTCAGAACCATTCCAGAAACCAAGCCATATACTGGCGACTGGTGTAGAGACAACTGTTTTGAGCGGGCAACCCATACTAGTCACATAGGTGGTGAAGAATTAGTGAATTTAAGTCTCGCTTGGAACTTTGACTTGTAAACTTCCTTCGTAATTCGCATACTCAAATTTCTTTGTAGATTCATATCGATACCTCCATTCTAAAACATGCTAAGTCGACTTAGCATAGTTTTAGGGAGATTGCATTTTTAATTTCTAAATATTCCAAATTATATTCAGTCAAAATTTGGTGTTTATCCGTCAACCCAATCAAAAGTTATTCACAAAACAGTACAGGTCAATCGATTTCCATTACAAAGGAATTCCACACAAATTTCAAAAATTCATCAAACTTTGATCGCTTCTCCTGAAAAACTACCTTTTGCACTTAGCATAGTTTAGAATGGAGGTATCGATATGTGTATATACAGCACCACTCTAAGCAATTTAGGTAGCCCTCTTCTTGGATCTGGATTTGGAAGCGAAACCAGATTAGAAGAGCAGAATCGATCACGATCGGTAGCATAATGGTTAGTGCGTTAGACTTGGATCCCGAAGGTGCTGGGTTCAACTCCCAGCCATGGCACCGGAAAAATTTAACATCAACATTTCATGTTTTCATCATAATTCGAGTTTCTGCAGCTAAAAATAACTCACCGGG
Source organism: Eudasyphora cyanicolor (assembly GCA_963930755.1). NCBI lineage: Eukaryota > Metazoa > Arthropoda > Insecta > Diptera > Muscidae > Eudasyphora > Eudasyphora cyanicolor. Next base: position 195,106,178 of record OZ005734.1, read on the forward strand.
CGCACTACCACTACAACAACATCTGATCACACAAGTCAACAGGGAAGCTAAAAATAGACATAACACCATGACGACTATTAACAGAAATGCAGCGCTTCTAGTTGAGAATAGAAACGGCAACACTCAAATAACATGTTAATGTTAATTTACAACCGGACAACATTGAGTGGGTGAAAACAACATAAGGTTCCCGCGATAATCGGATATATGCCGGAACGAAGTCTGTAATAGAAATAGGCTTAAGGATTATCAACCTAGCGTCTCCAAGCTGATACAACAACATTTATTAACTGCTACAACAACAACAACCACTCTAAGCTCACCGATGAGATCCCCGCACAGGATCGAAACACGTATGTATAAGGGTATGTGTTTATATGGCAGAGCGCAGTCTCTTATCTTTTCCAATACACCACAAAAACATCTGTTTCGCAAGGAAGAGTTCTGATCGTAAAATCTGGACGATTCGATCATTAACAACATAACTTCTAAAAACATTTCTGGCGATGGTATTGTTTTTGGATGTCGCTACCGTTCAAACGTAATATGTTCGAAATTTTCCGTTGAAACAAAAAAAATATATAATTTCCCAGCAAACTTGATAATTCGAGATTATATAATTTGAGATTATAGAAATAAGCTTTAAATAACAAGCGATTCAATTTTTGTATCGAGGATTTTGTTGAAAAAAAAATTAATACGCAGAACAATCAATAAAGTTCTTTTAAGTCATATTGACTCAAGAATCGTAAGGTTAAGCTATATACTATAATCTGCTATCGGGTCTGCAACATTGTTTTGTGTTACCAAATATGTTGGAAATATTCCAAGGTCTTATAGGGACCTACTAGTGCATTTTGTTCCTTGGAGAAGTTAACATGGATTCAACTTAATACTCATACTTAATTACACAATGAAAGCTGATGCAGAATATGGTGAAATAATGCATTCTTCAAAAGCTGTTTTTGTTTGCACAGGCAGATACGATGAGTATAAAAAGTCATCTGACAAAACGAGTCAGTCATTTGTTGTTGAACAGTGCAGAAGAGTAAAACGTTTCTACATTGTTGATAATACTTACAAACATATAAATATAATCACACACATATATATATACCTACACTTGCGGTCAAAATAATATTGAAGCTAATATATCGAAGTTGCTTACAAGATTTTCAAGATGTCTGGATAGAAAATGCACCGCAGGCTTATTTAAAACCGATGTAAATAATTCTCCAGACGTATGTTTTCATATTATAATATTTGATGAATGTTTAAGTTCACAACTATGTATGTAGTTAGATTGTGGCTTAACTTATTAAAGTATTTATTACTTATTTAAGATTTTGAATTGCCTTTGAAATTTCCGCTTATCAGTATGTTTGGTATGATAATCAAGTGGGAGTCACTCCACTGAATACTAGACACTTGAAAAACTATTCTATCAATTCAACAAAATTTTCAAAAGCGATTAAAGAAATCAATTCAATCTCGAATAATATCAATTGAAAGTCAAAAATTATATCTAATATTCATAATAAAACACTTGAAATTCAAAATTGTAATAAGCCAATTTCAACTGTAATTCCGAAAATATCTATTGATAATCATATATTTCAATTTAATTTCAAATATTGTATTTAAAATATTATTACAATAGTCTTATTTGAGTTCAAATGAATTTCTTCAACTTCAATTTAAATGTTTTGAATTTTAAATAATGTTTTTAAATTTCTAATGAAATTTATGAATTACAATTGATATTTTATTCAATTATATAAAGGTTGATTTAATTATGTTGCGTGCGATTTGTCGATACATAAATCGGAGGTAAATCAAAATCGTTGGATGTAGTTTATACCTTCAGAATAGAGCACATTGGATTAAGTCCGTTGAATATGGTGGCCATGTTTTGAAAAAACTTAGGTGGGAACTTTTACATTGGATTTCACGGCCTTTATGGAATGTACACGTCTTATGGTATCGATTGAGTTACGGACATCACATTCAGAACCATTCCAGAAACCAAGCCATATACTGGCGACTGGTGTAGAGACAACTGTTTTGAGCGGGCAACCCATACTAGTCACATAGGTGGTGAAGAATTAGTGAATTTAAGTCTCGCTTGGAACTTTGACTTGTAAACTTCCTTCGTAATTCGCATACTCAAATTTCTTTGTAGATTCATATCGATACCTCCATTCTAAAACATGCTAAGTCGACTTAGCATAGTTTTAGGGAGATTGCATTTTTAATTTCTAAATATTCCAAATTATATTCAGTCAAAATTTGGTGTTTATCCGTCAACCCAATCAAAAGTTATTCACAAAACAGTACAGGTCAATCGATTTCCATTACAAAGGAATTCCACACAAATTTCAAAAATTCATCAAACTTTGATCGCTTCTCCTGAAAAACTACCTTTTGCACTTAGCATAGTTTAGAATGGAGGTATCGATATGTGTATATACAGCACCACTCTAAGCAATTTAGGTAGCCCTCTTCTTGGATCTGGATTTGGAAGCGAAACCAGATTAGAAGAGCAGAATCGATCACGATCGGTAGCATAATGGTTAGTGCGTTAGACTTGGATCCCGAAGGTGCTGGGTTCAACTCCCAGCCATGGCACCGGAAAAATTTAACATCAACATTTCATGTTTTCATCATAATTCGAGTTTCTGCAGCTAAAAATAACTCACCGGGCGCACTACCACTACAACAACATCTGATCACACAAGTCAACAGGGAAGCTAAAAATAGACATAACACCATGACGACTATTAACAGAAATGCAGCGCTTCTAGTTGAGAATAGAAACGGCAACACTCAAATAACATGTTAATGTTAATTTACAACCGGACAACATTGAGTGGGTGAAAACAACATAAGGTTCCCGCGATAATCGGATATATGCCGGAACGAAGTCTGTAATAGAAATAGGCTTAAGGATTATCAACCTAGCGTCTCCAAGCTGATACAACAACATTTATTAACTGCTACAACAACAACAACCACTCTAAGCTCACCGATGAGATCCCCGCACAGGATCGAAACACGTATGTATAAGGGTATGTGTTTATATGGCAGAGCGCAGTCTCTTATCTTTTCCAATACACCACAAAAACATCTGTTTCGCAAGGAAGAGTTCTGATCGTAAAATCTGGACGATTCGATCATTAACAACATAACTTCTAAAAACATTTCTGGCGATGGTATTGTTTTTGGATGTCGCTACCGTTCAAACGTAATATGTTCGAAATTTTCCGTTGAAACAAAAAAAATATATAATTTCCCAGCAAACTTGATAATTCGAGATTATATAATTTGAGATTATAGAAATAAGCTTTAAATAACAAGCGATTCAATTTTTGTATCGAGGATTTTGTTGAAAAAAAAATTAATACGCAGAACAATCAATAAAGTTCTTTTAAGTCATATTGACTCAAGAATCGTAAGGTTAAGCTATATACTATAATCTGCTATCGGGTCTGCAACATTGTTTTGTGTTACCAAATATGTTGGAAATATTCCAAGGTCTTATAGGGACCTACTAGTGCATTTTGTTCCTTGGAGAAGTTAACATGGATTCAACTTAATACTCATACTTAATTACACAATGAAAGCTGATGCAGAATATGGTGAAATAATGCATTCTTCAAAAGCTGTTTTTGTTTGCACAGGCAGATACGATGAGTATAAAAAGTCATCTGACAAAACGAGTCAGTCATTTGTTGTTGAACAGTGCAGAAGAGTAAAACGTTTCTACATTGTTGATAATACTTACAAACATATAAATATAATCACACACATATATATATACCTACACTTGCGGTCAAAATAATATTGAAGCTAATATATCGAAGTTGCTTACAAGATTTTCAAGATGTCTGGATAGAAAATGCACCGCAGGCTTATTTAAAACCGATGTAAATAATTCTCCAGACGTATGTTTTCATATTATAATATTTGATGAATGTTTAAGTTCACAACTATGTATGTAGTTAGATTGTGGCTTAACTTATTAAAGTATTTATTACTTATTTAAGATTTTGAATTGCCTTTGAAATTTCCGCTTATCAGTATGTTTGGTATGATAATCAAGTGGGAGTCACTCCACTGAATACTAGACACTTGAAAAACTATTGATAATTATGACAAGACGTTTTCCCCAAAAAAAGCATACATAAATAAAGCAAATTGAAAGTAATGTTTGAAAATGTGTTACCATTGAGACATTTTTGCCGGGTATAAAGATATCCGAATTACCGATTTTCAGCCCGATCAATATCACGGTTTATCGCTAGTACTAGAGTCATTTCAAAGAAACCACCCTTTAGGCTAAGAACAAAGAGAGGTTGAGCCACATATTTTGACACAGCTAGACAGCTATTTATCCAAATTGGTTCAGGGAAGTTTTAAAGAAACCAAAATTAAGTAGCCTTTCAATACCATTTTTCATTCATTCAGCTGTTTCGAAGACGTCTTACAAAATATTGCAAAAATTAATTTAATTTTTTTTAAGAAAATTTATTAATATGTATTTTAATAAAAGCCTTATGAAAATATTTAAAAATGCACAATTATTATATGTATATGATGTTAGCGTCAAATCTGATCGGTCATCATTAGACCAACAAACTAATACTTCAGACGATTCAAATAAAAAGTATAGAAGTTATAAGAGAATCAATATTTCACTAAACTCTTTGTGGGGGAGGTACTAGAAGGAGTGTACCAATGTGGCCTATCTTCGAATACTGAATAGTATCTCAAAGAATGTAAAACAAAGGTGTTACTTCCATTTATGGAAGTAACGTCTCTAAATTTTTCTGGACCCACTCTCGTCTTGTATTTACAGCAAAAGGGCTATTGAGTGGTACCAGCCGAATAACATTTTATTTGTTCGAAAAGAGGCTAATCCAACTAACTGGCCGGATGTACATTCAAACGAAAGATATTCGGCCTTAGTTAAAAAGGACGTTAAAGGCTGCACAAATGAGGTAAAATATGTCACTTAGTTGAAAAGAATGTGTGGCACATACTACAATAAAGTACCAAACACAAATATTAAAGTCTGATGAGAAGTATTTCTGCAAAACTCAAAATGTTTCTATAAAGAATAGTTAATAAATGTAAATCTAAATGCATAATAAAAATGAATACTACTTAAATTTAACCCCTTTAAAATTTTTATACCCTACACCACACTGTGGTACAGGGTATTATAAGTTTGTTTCAAGGCACATGTTTGTAACACCTGAAAATAACACAGCTAGACCCACCTTAAAGTACACCGATCGACTCAGAATCACTAGCTGAGTCGATTTAACCATGTCTGTCCGTCCGTCTCTCCATGTAAAGTTATTCGTCGACTACAGGTCGCAATTTCACTCCGATCGTTCTGAAATTTTGCAGTTAAGAGTATTTCGCAGCTGTTAAGATCCCTATTGAATTTGGTTGAAATCGGTTAAGATTTAGCTATAGCTCCCATATATATGTTTCGGCCGATTTGGCCCTTTAGTCCTATAAAAGCTGTATTTTACATCGAATCGTTTTGAAATTTAGAATGGTAGAGTTTCTTGATCCATGAACCAACACTACCGAATTTGAAGAAAATCGGTTCAGATTTAGATATAGCTCCCATATATATTTTTCGTCCGATTTGGCCCTTTAGTCCTATAGAAGCTGTATTTTACATCCAATCGTTTTGAAATTTAGAATGGTAGAGTTTCTTGATCCATGAACCAACATTACCGAATTTGAAGAAAATCGGTTAAGATTTAGCTATAGCTCCCATATATATGTTTCGTCCGATTTGGCCCTTTAGTTCTATAGAAGCTGTATTTACATCCGATCGTTTTGAAATTTAGAATGGTAGAGTTTCTTGATCCATGAACCAACATTGCCGAATTTGAAGAAAATCGGTTAAAATTTAGCTATAGCTCCCATATATATGTTTCGTCCGATTTTGCTCTTTAGTCCTGTAGAAGCTGTATTTTACATCCAATCATTTTGAAATTTTGAATGGTAGAGTTTCTTGTTCCATGAACCAAAACTACCGAATTTGAAGAAATCGGTTAAGATTTAGCTATAGCTCCCATATATATGTTTCGTCCGATTTTGCTCTTTAGTCCTGAAGAAGCTGTATTTTATATCCAATCATTTTGGTGGTACAGGGTATTATTTAAGTATAAAATGTCCCAAAAGTAAATTTATGTAAACAATTTATACATGAATTACAAAATTTATATATCAGAGTTATTCAATATTACGAGAGTGGTGTAGGGTATTATATAGTCGGCACCGCCCGACTTTAGCCTTTCCTTACTGGTTTTTAATTTAAGTAGAAAATGTACTTACTTTAAAGCCAATTTATCATTGGCTCGAAATCATTGCCGTCGTCTTTAACATTTTTCCAGTGTATATATCTGATCAATATTTAGAGGTGTTACAAAATGAGTGAGAAATTGAATGATCCTATGGTGAAGGGTATAACAAGTAAAATTCGAAGGTGATTTAGCCATATCCGTCTGTTGTAATCACGCTACAGTCAACAAAAATTGAGCTACATGAATAAAATTTGGTATAGTTACTTCTTATAGCTGCAGGTAATATGGGACTTATGGTGATTTTTTTTGATATAGCCCCCATATATAGCATCTCCCCGATTTGACTTCTTAACGTTATTGAGACCTCAAATGTCAACTGATCGGGCTGAAAATTGGTAACTGAGATTTATTTATACACGAAATTTTTCACACGTACCACGGTTGTCATAGCTCCTTGTTTTGATATAGTCCCCCTACAAGGGTCCCTCTAGATTTGACTTTGTAACGCCACAAAAAAACTAAAATTTCAACGAATTGAATGAAATTTACATTACACTGTACAATACTTCAAGTATTTATACATTTGGTACAAAAAGGTCCATTTGTGTGGAAGGTACCAAAAGGGGCGTGCCAATAACGCCCATTTTTCTCTTAAGAATCAGTATTTCACTAAAAGTCAACCCTGTGTGGAGAGGTACTAGAAGGAGTGGACCAATTTGGCCCATCTTCGAACTTAGCCGGAGATAGACAAAATATTAACACATACCAAATATGAAGTCAATCGGTTACTGCTTTCGAGAGATATCGTGCGCACCAGCCAAAGACCTGAATTACACCTGTACAGTGTAATGGTTTAATAGTGCCTACAATACAGTAAAAAATGGGCATTGCTTCCACGCGCCTTTTGGAACCTCCCACACAAATGTACCATTTTGTACCAAAAGTTACCAGCTTATAACTTTAATACCAGTACATAAAAATATTTGAAATTTTGCACAGTGCAATGCTTTTATAGTACCTACAGTCTAGAGAAAAGTGGCCGTAATTGGCACGCTCCTTTTGGTACCTCCCACACAAATGGACCATTTTGTACCAAAAGTTACCAGCTTATAACTGTAATACCAGTGCATACAAATACTTGAAATTTTGTGCAGTGTAATGATTTTATAGTACCTAGAATCCAGAGAAAAATGGGCGTTATTGGCACGCCCCTTTTGGTACCTCCCACACAAATGGACCATTTTGTACCAAAGTTGCCAGCTTATAACTTTAATACCAGTACATACTTTAAAGTTATTAAATGCAATTTAAATTGATAATAATTTAATAAAAAAAAAAATAAATAAATTTACTAATATTTTTTGGGACTCAAGGTAAGGGGATTTATAAGTCGGTTTACCCGACTGAACTTTCTTACTTGTGGAAGTACTAACTTATGTATATTCGATATTGTTTTTTTAATATTTCTCTTCAGTATTTTGGAAAAAAGCCTTGGGTAATTAAAAATGAAACAGAACACAATTAATTGAACAACGCAGAAATAATAAAGTATTAAAATATGTCATCCCGGAGCGAGTAAGTGTCAGGTACGAACAGATTTTCGCGGATTTTTAGACCGATTTTCCCAAATTTTTTGTAATTGTCACAATTACAAAATTAATATTAATCGCTAAAGTTAAAGCAATGTTCGCTGAAAACAGTTTTTTTCGCTACAATGACAGTTCATTCCTATTCGTTCGTACCTGATATATTTTGCAGTTTCGTCCGGATGGAATGTCTTCTTATTATATTTGTAGTTGAAACAACGTGCCCAAAAATATTCTCCATTAATAACTGTATTAAAAATGATAATTATGTCTTAAATAAAAATTATAGTGAACTCAAAACCCTTTGGTTATTTTGGGCCACCCTGTACATATTTAGAAGATTTGTCCAAAAATGCTTTAGATAGCTTTTCTTCTTTAAAAAAAAAATAAAAAAGTCACAAAAATATTTTTTGTGAATTTGTTTGCGAAATTTAAAATTGTTTATGTACCCTACACCACACTGTGGTACAGGGTATTATAAATTTCAGCCCCCTGATTTGACATGACAGCGCAGTAGAAACTGTATTTTATTTCCGATCATTAAACAATTTGACAGAAAGAAGTTTCTTAATTTAGGAACGAATACTGCTTAATTTGGGCACAATCGTTTCAGATTTTGATATAGCCACATATACATGTTCCTGCCTATTTAGTATTTTAGCGCTATTAAAACTGTATTTTACGTCCGATCTATATGGATTTGGCAGAAATTACGGTTTTAATTGAAGTTGATGAAAATCTGTTTAGATTATGTATAGTCCCATCTAGATATTTGTTCCTTTCGATTAATCATCTATGATAGAATACTGCTCATTTTAAGGTTATAGTTTCAAATCTAGTTTATTAAGATCAACATCTTCAACACCTCTTTGGAATAAGCCTTGTTAAGTGAAACGAAACCAATTATTCCAAATTATTATCGCAATGCCCCTTTTCGCATCTTTTCCTTACTGGTTTTATTACTATTGTTGACGTAAAACCGACTACAAGTATATGTAGTAGATTTAATACTCTTTCTAATTTTAATTATTAAAAATTCAGAATGCTTTGAATGAATTTGAATGACTTTTGAGCACATTGGTAGACAATTTTTTCATAAAAAATAATTTTTTTAAAAAATATTTAACCGCTTGACCGACGATGTCAAATGTTAACGTTCGCATGACTTCTAGGCGAAAAACAGCTGATTTTCGACCAACTAATAAACATCAGGCAGTATGTTTTCTTTCGCTTTGTCGTTCTGATGATTTTTTGTAGGTCGCAAATCAGGTGCTTGTCGCATGGAAGTTTGACATCGTGAGTCAGGCGGTTAGTGACCGCAAAGGACCTATGAAGCTTTGTAATAAAGTAAATACCAAAGTGGAATATATTTTATTTTTCCTAATTTAAATACACAAAGACAGCAAATTATCCGGTAATGTCGAAATCACCCATATGTATAAACATTTTTCTTTTCACCCACTTTTCCTTTCACTTACGTTTTTCTTTTTCAATTCTTTAACTGATTATTTTTGTTGTGGTTCTAAATTCGCACGATTATTTGTAGTATTTTGTTTATTCTACTTCCGATCTCCCCACTTGGGAACCCCCCAGAATTGACCACTGACAATAGCCAAGAGTTTTTGTTGTCAAACTACTCATTCGTATTTATTACGTATCTTTGTATTTACTCGTATTTATATTAGAACATTTGTTATTTCATTTGACTGTTTTGTATATTTTGTTTTTTTTTTAATAATTTGTGATTTTATCTTCTTTTTTTCATTTAAAATTGATCTTGAAGATCAATCTTTATAATCTGTGCTGAAGTTGAAAGAATTAAAATCATGGGACGTCTACGAATTTTATTTATCTGCATTGGTAAGTATTTCCTGATTGCATGAATAGCATAAGAGTATTCTTTGTACATTAGAGTGTATCAGCAAAAAAGTGTTAAATTCAATGTTTCATATGATATGAAGAAAATCGAAAAAAAAAACTTTTGAATAGGAGATATTGGTGCATGGGGTGTGAAATGGATCTGTCTTTCATTAAACCCTTACTTTAGTGGATGAGTATATATAGCATTTGCTACCGGCCCAATGTGTAAAACATCGAAGGAGTGAAAAAACCCAGTACAACATTTTTCAGCTCTTTGATTTGGGACTCAATTCTGAGAATTGGATGTGAAAGTAGTCCCAAAAGTAAGAACTTCTGCTTCATTCGTTTAGTCAAGTAGGCCCAATTAATAATTTAAGGGCCATACGACTTTTTTTGCTCAAGGTGGATTTTAGCACTTTTTCTATATTTTCCCTCGGTATACCGTACGGAATATCTGTTTTGTGTCTGAAGGAATCTAAGTTGTAGATATTTAATAGGAGAAAAAAGTGCATCCAGTGACTTAAAAATAGCAACAATGTTCTATTCTGTTTTACGGCCTGTTTCTGTATTTCTAACGAAAGTCTCTGAGAACGAAAACCAGTCACTCACTTTCGTCAGGAATTTGGTTTCTATAAGGTTCGTTCGTTCGTTCGCCTGGCCTTACGTCAATGACGTTAGCAATTTACCAATTGAAAAAAATGTAATTGCCAGATCAATAATTTCACAACTTCCGGTCTAAAAAAGCACACATTTTTGTGTGCAAATAAAATAAATTGACTCGATCTGACATTTGTGTTCGCCCAGATGACAGCAAAGAGAGATAGAGAAACCAAAATTTACACTGAAATGATTACGTTTTCGTACGAGTTCATTTTCGTGCGACTTGTCGTTGTGATTGTGGTTAGTGAAACCCAAATCAGCTGTTTGTCGCCTGGCAGGCGAACGAAAGCAACATTTTAAGTTACAGAAACAGGCTGTTAATGTTCTGTTTTATACGTATACGTACTACGTATTACGTATACGTATTTTTCAATATTTTACTGACAGATATTTTATGACTTTTTTCGGGTAGGTTTCTTCTGCATTTTTTCTCCTATTCAATATCTACAACTTTGCTTCAGACACAAAAGAGATATTCCGGGTAGGTTTATTCCGCATTTTTCTCCTATTCAATATCTACAACTTTGCTTCAGACAAAAAAAGAGATATTCCGTACGGTATACTGAGATATAACCGTGTTAAAATATAGAAAAAGTGCTAAAAATCCGCCTGGAGCAAAAAAAATCGTATGGCCATTAAATTATTAATTGAGCCAACATGACTAAACGAATGATGCAGAAGTTCTATTTTTTTGGGGCTACTTTCCCGTCCACTTCTCAGAATTGAGTCCCAAAATCATGTGTTGTACTGTGTGTGTTTGGCGGAAATCAGTATTAGGACATATTAAGTCATTTGAGATACATTTGTCCGTCCGTCCGTACGTCTGAGAGATCTCAGATCTCCACATTGGTCCATTCCTACCGGTACCTACCACACTCTAATAACTTCTACAATACATATCCGAATGTTCTGCACTTCCACACATAGTTATTATTTATCTATCGCTATCATCTTGAGAAAAATGGACGAAGTTGCTCCGCCCCTTTTGGTACCTACCACACAAAGGACCATTTTGTACAAAAAGTTAAATCCTTACAACTTTAATGCTGAAATTAATTAAAAAATATTCTTACAGGCAATACTTGCCGTTCGCCTATGGCCGAAGGCATTTTGAAACATCTGGCCCTGAAAAATGGTTTAGAATGGACATGTGACAGTGCCGCCCTGCGATCATGGAATGTTGGACGAACACCCGAAGGGCGTTGTTTAAAAGTGCTTCATGATCATGGCATAAAATTGAATCACTATGGCAGAATGGTAATGATTAATGAAAAAATCCGAATTCCATAATTATGGAAATTTAAAATAAAAGTTTTTAAATATTCAAATTTAATTATTAAAATTTATTTTGTTCTTCTTGCAGATAACAATGGAAGACTTTCAAAATTTCGATTATATTCTAGGTATGGATGAGCTGAATCTTAGTGAATTGCAAGTTATGGCCGATTTGGCGGGTAAAAATTGTCATGCCAAAGTGGGATTATTGGGAAGCTATTTGGAGAATGAAGATATGGAAATCATTAAGGATCCATACTTTGTAAGTTTAATTTAAAGTCATAAGAAATAGAATAAAGCTAAATATTCCTATGTTACAGAGTCGGGGTATGAGCGCTTTCTGCAGTACTTTTGATCAAATATTTGAAAGTTGTCAAAAGTTCATAGAGAAACATAAATTAGATGATATAGAGCATGATGATCTGCCGACTGCGGTGGAACCAAGTTCATAAGAGACCTTTGCTATGATCTATTTATACCCTTAAAATTTAAAATCATAACTTCTTCTTGGTTTTTTGTTATTTATAAATTTAGCAATAATTTAATTAACAATTTACAAAAAGGAAATAAGTTTAAAGTTGCCATTTTTTATTTTTTAAAAATATGTTTCCTTTTTATTAATTATAAAAAATAAGTATTTACAATTTTTTATTTCAAAATATACCACTTTCTTAATTTTTTCAATTTTAAAATAAACAGTAAAAAATAAATAAAAAAAATTTAAAAATTGTTATTTTTAATTTTTTAAACATATTTTCGCCTTTAATTAATTATAAAAAATAAGTATGAAATATTTTTTATTTTAAAATGCACCACTTCCTTAATATTCTAAATTATAAAATAAACTGTAAAAAATAAATACCTTTTGTTTAAAATAAATACTTTTTATTTCCTTAAAATGAAATATCCTCGTCTTGTTATTTTCAATTTCCCCCAAAAAATTCTCCTTTTTTATTAATTATAAAAAATAAATATTTTAAATTTTAAAATATTGAATCAATTTTTCAAAATATTTTTTCTTTTTATTAATTATAAAAATAATAAGTATTTAATATTTTTATTTGAAAATATACTACTTTTTTATTTTTTTAAATCATAATTTTATGTTATTATGTTATTGTAATTTCCTCAAAAATGTCTCCTTTTTTTTAATTATAAAAATTAAGTATTTTAAATTTAAAAAAGTAAATTTAATGAAAAAAATAACTATTTTCTATTTTTTTAAATATTTTTCCTTTTTGTAATTTATAAGAAATAAATATTTAATATTTTTTATTTCAAAATATTCCCATTTTTTAATTATAAAATAAACTGTAAAAAGTAAATTTGTTTGTTTGTTTAAAAAATTAAAAAAGTAAATAATTTTAAAAAATTAATTGCTCTTTTTAATTTTCTCAATTTGTTTTTATTTTTTTATTATAAAAAATAAATAATTTTGCTTTTTATGAATTATAAAAATAAATATTTTAATTTTTTTTATATATTTTATTAAAAAATATCCCCTTTTTATTCATATATATTCATTTTGTCACTCCGTTTGTAACACCTCTAAATATTGATCTGAGACCCCATAAAGTATATATATTCTTAATCGTCGTAAAATTCTATGACGATTTAGCCATGTCCGTCTGTCCGTCCGTCTGTGGTAATCACGCTACAGTCCGCAATAATAGAGCTATGTTGATCAAATTTGGTACAAATACTTCTTATGGTTGCAGGTTGTTTGGGATTGGAAATGGGCGATATCGGTCCATATTTAGATATAGCTCCCATATATATCATCTATCTTGTTGTTATTCCTACTGTTCTCATCTACTATATGTTTCCTACTCTATGATTCGCTCAACGCTTTTACTTGTTCATTTTAAAATTGTAAAATAAATATTTCCTTAAACTGAAATATCCTTGTCTTGTCATTTTTAATCTCCTCAAAATATTTCTCCTTTTTTATTAATTATAAAAAATAAATATTGTAAATTTAAAAAAGTAAACCAAATTGAAAAAAATAGATACTTGTTATTTTCTCAAAATATTTTTCCTTTTTATTAATTATAAAAAAATAAGTATTTTATATTTTTTATTTCCAAATATACCCATTTTTAATTTTTTTTATATATATTTGTAAAATAAACTGTACGAAATAAATACTTTTTTGTTTTATGTTTAAAAAAATTAAATAATTTAAAATTTTTTTTTAATTTTCTCAAAATATTTTTATTATTAATTATAATTGTATTAATTACTAAAAATAAGTATTTGTCCTTTTTATGAATTATAAAAAAAATATTTTAGTTTTTTATATTTTACTACAAATATTCCCAATTTGTTTGTCTTGTATTTTCAATTTCCTCAAAATATCTCTCCTTTTTACATTGAAATAATAGCTTTTTGTTATTTTCTGAAAATATTGTTCCATTTTAATTATTATAAAAAAATATTTAATATGTATTTTTATTTTAAAATATACCCATTTTTTAAATTATAAAAAAAACACTTTTTTATTGAATGTTTAAAATATTTAAAAAACGTAAATATTTTTTTTAAAAATGTATTGCTATTTTTAATTTCGTCGAAATATTTTTAATTTTTATAACAAAAAACATTTTTCCTTTCTATGAATTATAAAAAATAAATATTTTAGTTTTTTATATTTGAATACAAATATTCCCATTTTTTAATTAATTTTAAAATAAATATTTTTTTTCTTTAAATGAAATATCCACGTCTTGTTATTTTCTATTTTCTCAAAATATTTCTCCTCCTTATCAATTATAAAAAATAAATATTTTATTTTTTTTATACAAATTATATTTTAATAATTTTAAAATTATAAAATAAATACTTTTTGTTTGTTTAAAATTAAATCTCCTCCTTGTTCTCCTCTCCTCCTCCCCTCAAACCACCAGACCACTTAGGACATCATCTATAAAATGATCCCATTTGGTTTGCAGCAGAGCATAGGCCTTCTGCCGTTCATCCGCCGCAAATGTGGAATATTTCACGGAATTCCAAACCAACTGTTTGAGGGTCTTCAAACCAGCATTGTTGGGTGCCAGACTCATAATCGCATAATAGAAATCATAACTCAAGCCTTTGGCATCCCAGAAACCCGGATCATCATTACATATAACCATGGGGATATTTTGTGATAGGAATAAAGCTCCAGGATGATTTCTCAGATCCCAAACCAAATTTAAAATTTGATTGGAAATCGGACTAACTTCAACGGCAATGTCACGCGATTTGGCAGCATTCCAGAGCACCGGATGTTTCATCAGAGCAAAACCATGACCAATGCGAGTGGTATTTAGGAGAATGGCATCCAGCAGATTGTAGTCGGTTGAGGCTCCATACCAATCTGTAAGCCGAGGGATTCGGTGTTGAAATACTTTTCGTAATTTTATGTTTTTTGCAACTTACTCGTTTCTCCAGCGTGAAAGAAGAATTTTGCTGATTTGGGCAATTCGTGTAGGACATTAACAAAATTATGCAAAGGTTTACCTTTGTCCTCCTGACCCACTAAATCGAAACCAATGAGATCCTTGGGATATTTTGAACTACAAAAAGAAATAGAAACGGTTGTGGTCAATTTATATTATTTTTAATTAAATTAGCAGACTATTAGAAATATTGACTCAATAAAAAATATACCAATATTTAATACATTTAAACTGAAAACAGTCCAGTTTATATGCGAACCTGAATTTTTGAATAATGCGAACCTGAATAATTTTGATTAAAACAATGTTATTGTCATTTGTGCTTTTGCTTGTTATTTTCCACACAACTATTCACTCAGTTGAGTCATACGCACCCAGGGATTTGTATTATGGTCATGGGTCAAAATTTGTTCACAGACCTAATTTTTTTGCATATATGTAAACTTTTCCCAACCGCTGAGCTGGCGCTTCCCAGAGGGCCTTATCGACCTTCCAAGGAAATCGTGAGTACTTTTAACATATTACTATTTTTTGATAATGTTATATTTGTAATATATATATATATTAATAAGTAATTTTTATGGGCAATTTGTTTTTTGAAAATGTCCATATATGACTTAAGAGACCCTACGAAAAAGTAATCAATTAACCGATTCTAATAAAATGGTTACCTTAGGGCATAGATTTTAACATATTTATTAAAATATTCATGGGTAAATCCAGTGCAGAAAAGTTATAAGTTCATTACTTTCTCAAGGATTTCCCTTCATTAAAGCAATTGAAATTCTCCAAAAATTTAAATTTTGTTGTGCTATTCTAATCCTAATCAGACTGATCCTTATTAATAATATTGAAAAAAGAAATATAATTTTTGATCACGTTTTTGCGCCAGGAGGTTGGGAAGTCCAGAAATGAAATTTTATTAAAAATTTCATTGAAATTACAGTTTATAAAAAATTTTATCGAGTTTAATTTTAATACAAAATTATGTCCAAATTGAATTTTTTATTTTTTTTTTTCAAAATATACGAAAATCTAGAAATTTTTTTCTAAATTTATAATTTCTTGCAAACCTCAGAATTGTTTATACCCTACACTACAGGGTATTATGACTTTGTGCATTTGTTTGTAACAGCCAAAAGGATAAGAGATAGACCCATTGTTTATTATACCGATCGACTTGTAATCACTTTCTAAGTCGATTTAGCTATATTCGTCTGTCTGTCTGTCCGTCTGTCTGTCTGTCCGTCTGGTCTGTAGATGTATTCTTGTAATCAATGTACAGGTCGCAATTATGGTCCGTCCTCAACGAAACTTTGCACTTTTCTTTCTTTAGGCCCAAGAACGATCCCTATTGAATTTGGTTAAAATCGGTTCAGATTTACATATAGCTCCCATATGTATATATGTACCTCCGATTTGTCATATATACACTGTATAAGCAATATTTTTGAACCGATTTGTCCAAAAATTGACACAGAGTAGTCTCGTGATACTCTTAGATACAATAAAAAATTTGGGGAAATCGGTTCAGATTTAGATATAGCCCCCATATATATGTTACCCCCGATTTGACATGTAAGCGCTGTAGAAACTGTATTTTATATCCGAGCACAGCGAAATTCGGCAGAAAGAGGTTTCTTATTATATGAAGGAATACTGCCAAATTCGGAGAAAATCGGTTCAGATTTATATATAGCCCCCATATATAGGTTACCCCCGATTTGAAATTCAAGCGCTGTAGAAACTGTATTTTATATCCGCTCACAGTGAAATTCGGCAGAAAGAAGTTTCTTATTACATAAAGGAATACTGCCAAATTCGGAGAAAATCTGTTCAGATTTAGATAAAGCCCCCATATCTATGTTAGCCCCGATTTGACATCTGAGCGCTGTAGAGACTGTATTTTATATCCGATCAGTACGAAATTCGACAGAAAGAGGTTGCTATTTTACATGAATGAGTATTCATGGAAAATCGATTCAATATTAATCGAAAAATGTCAAATTGATGTTATTACAAAATTTCGTTAAAATAGCATTTTTCTAAAAAATTGAATTGAAATTGCAATTTTTTAGAAATATTTTTGAAATTGAATTTTTTTTACAAAATTTCTTAAAATTGATTTTTTTTTAGAAAATTCTATTAAAATTTAAATTCTTATGAAAATTTTGTTGAATTTAAATTTTCCTTCAGTTAGAATTTATTTTGGTTTGAGACCATATGTTTCATTTACTTTCTGTCTATTGCAAAAAAGTAATAGAGACAAATACAAAAATTGGTAGAGAGTTTTAATTGCTTAGTAGAATTGACTGCAGTTTTGATAGACACTACTCTATCATAATCAGAATTCAGTAGCAATAGTGTATGTCTTTAACTTAAATCAGCTGAAATACTTATGGAAGCAGTAAATTGAATTTATCAAGATTTCGAAGACCTGAGTGAAGGTGGATGGCCAGTGACTTATTAGAGGATTTTGAGCGGAAATTTTCAAAAAAAAAAACAATTTCAACAAAATTTTGCGGAAAAATTCGGTTACTGCCTTCGAGACTTATCGTGCGCACCAGCCAGCAGACAGACGGACGGACGGACATTGCTCATTCGACTTAAAATGACCCAACACTCTAAGGTGAGGGGATAAAAATGGAAAAACGCAGGACAGTTTTTCGCATCAATGATGCTAAAGAGTGGAAAACCATTTGTCAGGATGAGGAACAGCCTGATGCTGTCATATATCAGATTTAATTTAAAAATGAAAAATTCTGAATTTCAAATGAAAGTTCTGAATTTTAATTTACGAATTCTGAATTCCAGTTGACGAATTCTGAATTTAAATTGATCTTTTCTGAACTACATTTGGAAATGGTGTAGTACCTCCCAGACAAAGTGTTACAATTTATTGAAATTCTGTAAATTCCAATTATAATTAGTTATCTTTTTGTACAAAATGTACAAATATTCTGCCCTGATATTAAAAAAAGGATAAAAATGAAAAATGCATATTTCAATTGCAGATATCTCTTGAACTACATATATGAGATAACTCTTAGTTGTAAAAGTCTTTTGTAGACCTCGGTTAGTGCAGTGCCAGTTGTTTTAATCAGACGACAAAGACAAAAGCTACACTTGCGTAAACATTTTGTACACCCTTGGTTGCCAACTTTGAGGCCATGTAGCTCCGCCCCTGTATAGCATAGGGGATCCAAATTTAAAACTTAAATTTTTTAATACCTCTTCTACAAGCATGCCTCTCGCGTTCTGTTTTCTTGTTAAGTAACGGTAGAATTATGTCATATGTTTTTCTCACAGCGGAGTTGAGCTGAAGATCAAAGGGTTCCTTCTTAGTGAAGGAAAGTATTTTGAATAGTCAAGTGAAAAAGAAAACGACCTTGACAACCAACACCAACCATTTTGATGTTTCCCTATGCGGGGTTGATCTGTTATTGATGTTATTTTATGGTTTTCTCACTGTGGAGTTGAGCTGAAGTTCAAACAGTGAAGGAAGGTATTTTGAATAGTCCATTGTATGACGTTTCGCTTTTAGTTAAGCAGCTCCTTGGATGTAGTAGCGTTGGTTTTGGCCTGCGGTTGACGTGTTTTATTTCAATATTCAGGGTGGCTGATATGTAATGCAACAAAGTAAAGCGCTATATTTTTTAACTTTTTTTTAAAATTTTATTGTTCAAAAACAAAAAATGTCGGAAATAACATAAAATTTTAGAAACAGTTTAGATTTGTTCGAAATGGCCACCTTTGGCACGAATTATGGCCTTCAAACGGCCGACAAAGACATCACACGCTGCACGAAAGTGGCTCTGCGGTATTTTGGCCCATTCCCGGCGAAGCGCCGTCTTGAGATGATCGATACTTTGGTATTTTTTAGTGCGAACCTTACTCTATAAAATGCCCCAGGCGCAAAAGTCCAACGGTAGAAATGAAGCGAGAAACCTCCTTTTTAAGCCATTCTTGGTTGACGCGTGCTGAGTGCGATGGTGCTGAGTCCTGTTGGAATGTCCATGGTCTGCGGCCGAAATGGTTGTCTGCCCAGGGCTTCAATACTGTCTTTAGTACATTTTCCCGATAATATTCGGCATTTATTTTGACCCCATGGTCGATGAATACGAGCGGGGAGCGACCATCGGCCGTTACGGCGGCCCACACCATTACCATCGGCGGCGCTTTAGTTCTGGTGGCCAATCGAAGGTGTACATTTTCAGCTGACCTCTTTGGCAAGTAAACCCGATCATTTTGTTTGTTCACAAACTGCTCAATTTGGAATGGCTTCTCATCGGAGAAAACCAAATTCGGTAACTGGCCACTTTCGTGCAAGCGAAGCAACTCCTTGGCTCTTTCCAGTCTAACTTTTTTTTGTGCATCGGTGAGCTCTTGCACTTTTTGGAACTTCAATGGCTTTAGCCCAAGCTCATTTTTTAATATGTGTTGTATCCGTTCTCGCGATATGTTCAGCTCACGAGCAATTTTTCTACCACTGCGGCGTGGATTTCGACCAAATCTGGCCTTACTTTTCGGATCATTTCTGGTGTTGTTACCGTTTTTGTCGTCCACTTTTTGGACGCGATGCAACACTGCCAGTATCACGGTAACGAGCAATGGTACGAGAAACAAAAGATTTATTCACATTTAAATGCTGGAGGGCTCTAACGACGAGCCACTTGTGTTTTTCCACCCAAATATAAAGCAATCACACTATCACGCTTGAATTCCAACACGAATAACTTTTTTCTGAATGCAATGGATCAAAATGCTTTTGTAAGCTTGTAAACAATAAAATGAACTGTCACTGAAATAAACCTGTCAGCTATCAGACTAGCGGTTTAGAAATGATAACAACCTCATGTTGGTTGCAATACATATCAGCCAGCCTGTATATGAAAGTTATTTCAAATGTGTTCCCACTGTGCTATGTGGCCATAGGACTCGTCAGTTTTGTGCACCAGTGCGAATGTTTATTTTAATATCAGAATGCAAACATTATTCAAGCGCACCTATGAACAATGAAATTATCCTTGGCTCCGGATTTTTAATAGGTTTTTTTTATTTGAGAGCTATCATATCTCAGAAATTATTTATTGAAGAAAAACGAAATTTGGTAAGTACATTATAAACTTCACAGCGGTTGAAAAAAATTGGGCGCAGCAGTACTGAAACTATTGACCATAAACAACGAACGAACAACTTAAAAAAATGGGACCGAATCAGTGCTGTGCTGCTGATCGCAGAAGAGTGAATTTCGAGTTAATAGAGACAATAACTTTAAGTTCGTTAAAAATTAACAGTAACACTGCAAATAGATAGGGTCGGACTGGGGCCACGTCATCGTGGGCGACGTACAAATTCATTCCGATTACGAGGTATATTCTTTTAAATGACATTCCTCTAAAGCAGGGATCGGGACACGCATACAACCTTTATCGTGCTTGTGTCGGCAAGCGAAGCTGTTCCTCTCCCAGTGCCCTTAAAAAATACGAAAATGAAATATTTGTATTGTGTTTGTTGTTCTCACACCTATATGTGTGTATGAGTAGGTAGGTAGGAGAGAGCCGCCAATGTGCGCTGTTTTGCCGATCTCTGCTCTAAAGTGACTTCTACAAACATTTAAAATATTCTTACTTACTGGAATTTCTTAAAATTGTCGTAATGTTTACGCATCGTATCCGAGTCTGCGTTGCGATGAGGCGAAACAATGATTTTAATACCGAGAAAATCTGGATGTCGCCGTTTGAATTGCTCCGCAACGTCCTTAAGTTCGGTAATACAGCGTTCCGCTGGGAATATGCGACCGCTAATGTCATACAACTGAAATTGAAGAAAATTGGAAAATTCACATAAGACCAAGAACAGATGTTTGGATAAAAAATATAGTTACAACCTCATAGAAATTCATGCGAACTTCGGCATACATAATATTATCATTGTACATTTCCTCCAGCATTTCCCAATGATACGAACGATAGACAGGGATATAAAGCAAAACATCGGATATAGTACCAAACATATTCTGGAATTTGGTCCAAACTCTGTCTATAGACGAATATTCTACTGAAAATTGAGCAGACAAAAAAGAATAAATATGTATTTTATATGCCAGATCAAAATTGTTTTTCACATTCTTCCCCAAAAAACTCACATTCCGGTGAGGGCGTGTATAAATTAATGAGTTTCTCCAAAGCTTTATCGTATTCTGCCGCCGAAGCTGAGCGACTTCTTTCCTCATTCACTGAAACATACTGTGTGATACACTCATGTTTCTCAGGCATTCGACGGAAAGTCAAAACACTAACGCCATTCTTTTTGGTACACCTCAATAAGCCAGGGATTCGGAAGATATTCTGCACTACCCATTTTGAGGAGACCGTTGCAGCGGTATGAGTGTGCAGCAATGATCCCTTGGGCATTTGCTGTAGAAAGTGGAAAACTTTACTGCGTTCGATCAGCGGCTTTGCTTTGAAGAAATGCATTGCGGGTGCATTGCGATCGGAATCACGGAAACCCCGCGCCAATTCATCGTATTTGTATTTGAGGAATATCTCATCGACTTTCGATTCTCGACTATTCAAGTGTAGGCGTCCGCCGGTGCTGAGAAGATCCTCGGCTTGGATGACAGCTTCGCGGGCATCTTGATAGGCTGAAAGAAATAATATTAAATAACAGAGGGACATATTGAGACTGTTATTCATATACATACGTTAATTAAGGAAAGGTAGTTTTATTTACATACATACATATGTATGTAAAACAATATGCCATTCAGAAAAAATATGTAAATTAAATAAATGATTGACATTTTTGTAAAATCAATTAAAAAGAAGTAAGAAAATTTCAGTCGGATAAACCGACTAAGGTATACCCTCACTTTGTGAGCAATGTAAATATGCACTGGTATGCACTAATATAGGGTGATCGAAGTAGAGATACTTTTTTCAATAGCTATTTTTTGACAGATCACCTGTGAGTCGTGTAAGATTTGTTATTACTTTGCGTATATCATCTGAGGGAAATCCTGCCTCAGTAGTCTTTGTCATATTCTACTACACGTAGCTTGTCGGTACGGTTGTCGTTGATTGTGGTGTATCGCTCGTTCAATAGATAACAAACAGGCGTATCGGGAAGTTATATTATATTTCAGAAGTGAGATACCCGGAATTTTTTTGTCAAAAAAAAATAAGAAAATAAAATTGTGAGAAAGAAAAACTGGAAGAAGCTGCTGCGTCTTAGTTTACTTCCATAAATGAAAGGAATATTTCGTGGGGCTAATGAATCGAGTTAAAGAACCAAATGAGAGTATTGAGAAATATTTTTATGATGTACTATCACTTGCAAGAAGTGCTGGTTTCAGTGACGAATGTACAAAGAATTTCGTCGTATCGGATCTCAAGGACGAACAGCTGATAAACGCAGTTACAGGTTACATTACTCAGGGAACATCTCTGCCTGGATTTCTTTCTCAGATCAAAACACATTTGGCTATTAAGGACCAACAACGCAATAGAGAAATATTTTTGAACCGAAATTTGCCTTTGCTATCGCGCCCTCCTACATCTCGTTACGAAAAACCGAATATAACATGCTACAATTGTCAAGGATTTGGTCACTTTGCCAGAGATTGCAAGAAGCCTCGTAGAAGACACACATATATGCCTATTAGGAATGATTTTGTACCAAAGGTTTCACGTTTATCAGTCAATAGAAGCAATGGGTTAACGCAAACAGCTCATGTGGATGGCCAACACGTAAGTGTTTTTTGTGACCTTGGTAGTGAATGTTCAACTATGAGATTGGACATAGCGGAGAAGTTTCGATGGAATTTTGACAGAAATGATACGAAACTTTTGGCCTTTGGTGGAAACGAGGTGAACGCTATTGGTAAGATGTCGAAATTGGTAACGATACAGGAAGTTTCTCTTACAATTGAAATTTTGGTGGCTAAAAACGGCGATCAAGAATGTGATATGACAGTAGGACAAAACTTCTTGGATCACAAGGGTGTGAAGGTGGTTCGTGAAAACGGCATTTTGACAATCTCAATGTCTCAAGATTCTTCGGAATGACTATATAACAATGCAAACTTTGATATTGATGAACTACTGCTGAAATTTGGCAATGAACTACGAGACGAAGATAGATCAAAATTGTTGTGTGTAATTGGAAAATATAAGAAATGTTTCGCGGACAGTTTATCACATTTGAAGCAGACGAATGCAATGGAGATGAGCATTACATTAAAGGATACCGATAAAATTATAAGTCAGAAACCGAATAGGGTACCCTTCCATTTATGTGAGAAAATGGAGAATATTGTTTCCGAACTTTCGGAAAATGGAATAATTAAAAATTCGACATCGCCATATGCCAGCAGAGCACACCTAGTGCCGAAGAAGGATGGACAGTTTCGAATGGTTGTCGATTATCGAGAACTAAACAAGATAACAGTTCTCGAGGTTTTTCCAATGTCAAATATAGAGGAGACCATTACCCGAATTCGTGATAACAAGTTATTCATAGTATTAGATATGATGAACGGCGACCATCAGATACCTATTAAGGAGTCATGTAGACATTTGACGGCGTTTGTGACACCGAGCGGTCATTACCAATACAGAAGGATGCCTTTCGGTCTGACCAATGCTCCTGCCGTATTCATACGGTTAGTGGATTTGATTATTCGTTCTACAGGAAACAGGAACATTGTTGCATATATGGATGATATTGTGCTTTTCGGGAGAAATTTCGATGAACTTCTGTGTATATTCGAGAAATTTATGAAGGTATGTGAAGATATGGGTATAACATTTAACTTGAAGAAATGTGAATATTTTGTGGAGAACATAAAGTACCTTGGGCATGTTATCACCGGTAAGGGGATATCGCCTGGAGAGGCTATAACTAAAGACGCAGGCTATAACTAATTTTCCTAGACCAACGCATGTACGAGAAGTTAAACAATTTCTGGGTCTTACCGGATATTTTAGAAAATTCGTAGAAAATTATGCCAAAATTGCGTTTCCGTTGAACAAAATGATGAGATCTGAGGCAAAATTTGTTTGGAACTAAGAAGAGGAAGATTCATTTCAAATATTGAAGAAGAAATTTTAGCCATTTACAATCCTTCTGAGGACCACGAAGTCCATACAGACGCTTCACAATATGGATTGGCGGGTGTGCTAATGCAGGTGTGTCCTTTAGGCCAGAAACGTCCAGTAGCGTACTTTAGTAGGCAGACCAATGACTGCGAGCAGAAGTACCACAGTTATGAGTTGGAGACCCTAGCGGTTGTTGAAAGTTTGGGAAGATTTCGGTTTTATTTATTAGGCAAACATTTCAAGATCGTGACCGATTGTAACTCTCTGAAAGAGACGTCGAATAAACAGAATATAATTCCAAGAATTGCAAGATGGTGGCTGAAAATCCAGGAATTTGATTTCGAATGCGTGCATAGACCTGGCATTCAAATGTTACATGCGGATGCCTTAAGTCGAAATCCACTAGAAGAAACGCAGGACCCAGATGTTGCTGGACATGACATGTTTATCATTGGAATGGAAGAGTCGGATTGGGTCGCGACTTTGCAAAGGCGAGATAAATCGTTGATGGATATCATTGAGAAAGTTGAACGAGAAAAGGATGATACATTTCGAAAATCATACGATAAGGAATATTGTATAAAAAATGGTCGACTTTTCAAAAGAACCGACGACGGTTTACGCTTTGTTATTCCCAACGGATTGAGATGGAGGGTGATAAAATCTGCACATGATGATGTTGGTCACTGTGGTTTTGAAAGAACTTGTAGTCGATTGAAAAGACTTTATTGGTTCCCAAAAATGAGGAGAATTGTTCAGAAATACTTGGATTCCTGTATTCAGTGTCTGTATAATCAACGGTCAAAGGATGAGACGAATTATAACGTATATCCTATAGAGAAATTTGCTGTTCCCTTTTATACAGTCCACATTGATCATGTTGGCCCATACCCAAAATCTAAAAAGGGAAATCAGTACATATTGGGGATAATCGATTCCTATACAAAATTTATAATACTACGCCCAGTACGCAATACTTCAGCAAAAACTGTTGTTCAGGTTATTTTGGATGTGTCGCAATGTTTTGGTATTCCAAATCAGATAATAAGCGATCGCGGGACCGCATTTACGGCAAAAGTTTTTAGGTCGTTCTGTGAGGAGAATGCTATTAAACACGTTCTTACAGCTGTCAGAACGCCCAGGGCGAATGGCCAGATTGAGCGATATTTTCGAACTGTCAATGTTGCCGTACGCGCCATGACAGATCAGCCCGATGGGCGTGATTGGGACCAGCATGTGTCGGCCATACAATGGGGTATAAATAGCATCGAACATACAATAACGCGACAAACACCACAGAAACTGTTGTTTACCTTTACTCCACGCAATTATTTGGGGAATCAACTGAGCATGGCCATCAACACCGACATTGAAGAAGATGAAGACGACATTCCTTTGGATAAGTTACAATTGTTAATGAAAGATCGCCTCAATAGTGAAGGTAGGAATATGGCAAATCGTTTCAATAAAAGTCACCGTCTGCCACAGAAATACGTGGAAGACGATTTGGTACTGATAAAAGCTGAACATGCTTCTGATGGGCAGTCCAGGAAGTTATTAGCTCGATTTAAGGGGCCATACGTTGTGAAGAAAGTATTGGGCAATGATCGATATCTGATAACAGATACATCAGTGAAGCAAGTTAATCAGAGAAGATATGAAGCGGTACATGCGGCGGATAAAATGAAACCTTGGGGTAACCTCCATGATTTTAATGATGTTCAAGAAGAAGGAGGAGAGGAGGATGCGATTTCGGACGAGGAAACTCCTGAAATTGTATGTTTATTAATGAAGTCTGTCAAGAGTAGTCGGTGGGTAATTGGTTCCGTGGTGTTGCCTCGTTGAGCGGTTCTGTGGAAGTTGTCCACATTGAGCGAAAAAAAAAATGATTTGTTCCGTGGTGTTGCCACGTTGAGCGGTTCTGTGGAAGTTGTCCACATTGAGCGAAAAAAAAAATTATTGGTTCCGTGGTGTTGCCACGTTGAGCGGTTCTGTGGAATAAACCACATTGAGCGAGATATTATTGTTCCGTGGTGTTAGCCACGTTGAGCGGTTCTGTGGAAGTTGTCCACATTGAGCGAAAAGAGATTGGTTCCGTGGTGTTGCCACGTTGAGCGGTTCTGTGGAATAAACCACATTGAGCGAGATATTATTGTTCCGTGGTGTTAGCCACGTTGAGCGGTTCTGTGGAAGTTGTCCACATTGAGCGAAATTGATTGGTTCCGTGGTTTCGCCACGTTGAGCGGTTCTGTGGAATAAACCACATTGAGCGAGATATTATTGTTCCGTGGTGTTAGCCACGTTGAGCGGTTCTGTGGAAGTTGTCCACATTGAGCGAAAAGAGATTGGTTCCGTGGTGTTGCCACGTTGAGCGGTTCTGTGGAGTAATAATAGATTTTATGGCCATCACTGAGGACAGTGATGTTTGCAGGATGGCCGAGTTGTAAGATTTGTTATTACTTTGCGTATATCATCTGAGGGAAATCCTGCCTCAGTAGTCTTTGTCATATTCTACTACACGTAGCTTGTCGGTACGGTTGTCGTTGATTGTGGTGTATCGCTCGTTCAATAGATAACAAACAGGCGTATCGGGAAGTTATATTATAGTCGTGTCATGCTGTCATGTTATTTTTGTAAAGTATTGTTTGGCATTTCATCATGGAAAGGCTTACGCCTGAACAACGTTTACAAATTATTCAGTTTTTGTGTTGTTGTTATTTATTGTTGGTCTGTGCTTTTGTTATTCAGTCAGAATTTATTTGGTTTGAGACCATATGTTCCATTTACTTTCTGTCTATTCCAAGAAAGTAATAGAAACAAATACAAAAATTGGTAGAGAGTTTTAATTGCTTGGTAGAATTGACTGCAGTTTCGATAGACACCACTCTATCATCTTCAGAATTCAGTAGCAATAGTGTATGTCTTTAACTTAAATCAGCTGAAATACTTGAGGAAGCAGTAAATTGAATTTAACAAGAACTGCTAACCAAACCCGTATTTTGCCGAACTAAGTCAACATACTAAAACTCTCATACCAATACATTTTTGTTTTTTGCTTGGGTTCGCATCGCGTACCACGAAAACAAATGTAGTTTGTCAACGGCTAATGCCGACGTCATCGTACCTCATGTGTTTGTATGTGTTGTTGTTATTTATTGTTGGTCTGTGCTTTTGTTATTCAGTCAGAATTTATTTGGTTTGAGACCATATGTTCCATTTACTTTCTGTCTATTCCAAGTTTATTATCAAAATATTCCAGTTTTATTATCAAAATAATCGTTCGCCAATTGCGCTAAGTCCATTTTTTTTAAATCCAAAAAACACTTTCCAATCGACCCACGACCTTGACACCCATGAGCAATATTTTAGCTCTCGTTGAGAGCTATCTTTTTGCCATTGACCGATTTCCGATCCGACGTACCGGAATCATCGGTCCATATTTCTTCAAAAAAGATGCCGGTGAGAACGTAACGGTCAATGGCGACAGTTATCGTGCCATGACATTTGGTTTCAACAAGATGGCGCCACTTCCCACACATAGCATCAATCAATGAATTTATTGAGGGAACACTTCGGTGAGCAGATAATTTCACGTTTTGGGCCAGTCGATTGGCCACCAAGATCGTGTGATATCACACCGTTAGACTTTTTCCTGTGGGGATATGTAAAGTCTAAAGTTTATGCGGACAAACCCGCTTCGATTCAGGCCTTGGAGCAAAACATCACGCGTGTCATTCGCCAGTTGCCAGTCGAAATGCTCGAACGAGTCATCGAAAATTCGACTCAACGGATGGACCATCTGAGACGTAGCCGCGGCCAACATTTGATAGACATAATCTTCAAAAAATAAATACCAAAGAATGTTCTTTCAAATGATAATAAACATTCCCCATTTAATTTGAATTTTCTGTGTTTTGTTTTCTTTAAAAAAGTAGGGATCACGCTTTATAAGTTTCTCTGTTTCACATAAATAGTTTGACAGGTTAAAGGACGATTTTTCGACGTCATTGTCATTAAAATAAATATATTTTACACTTAAAATTAAGATAATTTCATTAATAATAAGTAGGGGAGAGTAATATATCCAGGGCGTCGCGATTTCACCACGTAGTTGACGAGAACAACTCAAAATAAAGGGCATGTTATAGATATCTCACTTAGTTATGGAGTTATCGTTGGATAACATTGGAAACATCGCATTTTTTTAAGTCCAATGAGACTAAAATCAAAAATAAGTTTAACGGAGCGTTAAATTTTCCCCTTTGGCCTGTAGCATATCGGTATATGAAACTATTTGTTCTTAATATCTGAGGTTCAGGATATGTGCAACAACTTTTCACTTAAGGGCGAAGTGGCCCGTTCTCAAAAATATAACATTCTACAGTTTTAAAACAGTGTATATAAATACTTGAAATGTTGTCCAGTGTAATGCTTTTATAGTACAATGAAAAAAACATTGTTATAAAATTAAAGAATTGTTCCAAAGACGTCATTAGTTTTTAAATTAAGTACATTTTGTACTTAAAATATAGATAATTTCAATAATATTAAGTAATTTACTTAATTTGAAGTAGTTTTTCTTAATTTTAAGTACAAAATACTTACTTTGAAGACTACGGACGTCTTTGGAGCAATTCTTTAATTTTATGGCAACTTTTTTTCAGTGTACCTACAGTTCGGTAAAAAAGGGGCATTATTGCCACGGCCCTTTTGATACCTCCCACACAAAATGGTTAATTCATACCAAAATTGAATGGCTCATGACATTAATACAAGCGCAGATAAACACTTACATTTCGGTACAGTGCAATATTTTGGAAGTATCTACTGTTCAGCGCAGCCACTTCTGGCACTCCCACAAAAATTGACAGATTCATTCGAATGCAACATTCACTTTCATGTTCTGTGTCTTAGACACAATTTCCAACGACCATAGACTGATTAATAAATAAAGAAATACAAAAACAAGTAAGAAAGTTCAGTTGGATAAACCGACTTTTGAATCCCCAAAAAATGTTCCTAAATTTATTTATTTTTTTTCAATTTCAATTTTTAACATCCTCTTTATTAACATTTCATTTATATACATATTTACATTGTTTGAGATACTATTCTATATTTTACAACAAATGAGGTTATTTATTTAGTTATAACGTTTTATGTAGAATTTGAACAATTTCAAGGGAAAAATAGGAAAAAACCTTATTATGAATTTAATAATTTCAAATATAGGTAGAAAACATTAGTGTATAAAATTTAGTTTACAAGGGGGTAAACCAATTTATACAATTAGTTATCAATTTGGTAAATTTTTATTTTATAATGTTATAATGATAAATCTCTACATGCTCTTATCATGGGATAGGAAGAATGTATGTTTCTATCGTTGTAGCTTTGGCTAAGTCTATATATAAATTCGTGGATTCTTTCATAGCGACTTCTACTATGAAGAAGGTCCGTTGGATATCTCCATCGTAGGTTGTATATTATTTTTAAGCATTTATTTTGAATTATTTGTAATATGCGTTTTGGCAGCTTTATACCATATGGGACATGCATTTAATAACTTTAAAGTATGTACTGGTATTAACATTCAATGGTGTTTACTTTTGAAACAAAATGGTCCATTTGTGTGGGAGGTACCAAAAGGGGCGTGTCAATAACGTCCACTTTTCTGTGGAGTCTAGGTTCTATAAAAGCCTTGCTCTGTACAAAATTTCAAGTATTTATACGCACTGGTATTAAAGTATTAAGCTGTTAACTTTAGGTGTAAAATGGTCCATTTGTGTGGGAGGTACCAAATGGGTCGTGCCAATAACGGCCACTTTTCCCTAGACTCTAGGTACTATATAAGCAAAATTTCAAGTATTTGTTTGCACTGGTATTAAAGTTAAAGGCTGTTAACTTTTGGTCCACTTTTCTCTGGACTCTGGGTACTGTAAATGCATTACACAGTGAAATATTTCAAGTATGTGTATGTACTGGTATGAATGTTATAAGCTGTTAACTTTTAGTGCAGAATGGTCAACTTGTGTGGGAGGTACCAAAAGGGGCGTGCCAATAACGTTCACTTTTCTCTGGCCTATAGGTGCTATAAACGCATTAAAGTGTAATAAATTGCAAGTATTCGTATGAACTGATATTAAAGCCACACTGAAAATAAAATGGTACATCAAATATTGAAAAAGTTTTTTCAATTGTTTTTCATTGAATTGATGTCATTATTCCACTGATTTTGTGAATACCTTCCTCAATTTGATGACCGCCAATTTCACTAAAATTGTACTACATCAAAACAATGAAATTTCTTACATCAATCTTCTTTCATCACATAAATTGTCTACTTCGATTGTGTTGTGTACCAAATGTGTATTCCGTATGTTCATGTTTGCTTTAATACACGAAACCAAACGGTTATAAATCACACAGCCGCACATATTGGTATGCTGCACACTGGTCCCAAATCCATTTTTTGTGGCATAAATAAGAAGGAATGTATATACATCCCTAAAAATTTGCACACATGTTAGTCATAAGACACATAACAAATGAAAAAAAATTTGGACCAATCTGGCAACTCCCACTGCCACCTCCCACACAAGCTTGATGTCTGTGCGCCAATTGCTATTTGCAAATACGGTCCAATTTGCATGAAATTTGGCATGGACATGTTTTTTGTACCAAGGACCATCCACATTTAATTTGAAGAAAATCGGTTCAGAATTGGATATAGCGCTCTTACAAATTTCCCACCGATTTTGAAAATATGGACCATATATGACGCCAGCGACATGAAATTTGCATAAATATGGGCACACTCAATATTTAAGGAGTAGTTATGGTGTACTAAAAAGGTAACCCAATAATGCAATCCTCCCGATGTTACAATCAAATTTCATTCTTAGCACAAACTCAAAAATATCGGATTGAGTTTTGCATATAAACGTAAACATAGTCCTACTCATATATACATCGAATAAATTACTTGAAATATAAAAAAGTTATTGTTTATCAAATAAAGAGCATGATTCAATTATACAAGGTTGTGTTATTAGCAGGTGGACTTTATATTTTTTATGTTGATTGAAGTTGAAATGTCAATTTCACTTTTATTTGAAACAGTAAAAGTAAATTAAATTATGTTTGTGGCAATGATTTTGCCTTTAAGCATCCTCTTACCAGCAACAACAGTGTGTGGTATCAATCACCACAATTGTAACACAACAAATATACGTATGCATGTTTGTCTGAATCTGCTTTTGGATATTAAGGATATTTGAGGAAGGAGATTTCTTGATTGCCAATTTTCGAAAGCGTTGACCTAATGATATTTTACATATGGTAGTCTCATAAAAATAAACAGAGTCTAAAGAAAATTTAAAGTCTTATCTTCTACGCTACGTAAACGATGTTGCTGAAATTTCACACATAGCTTCATAAAGAAACCATCAAGGGAAATGGGTCTTACGGACATCCACTTTTGGGAACCTTCTTATCAAATTAACACAATCAAACTTGCAGTACCTAGGGTTAATGCAATATTTGCTCACTTCTCACGACTTTTCCGAGGTTTTTCGCAGAAATTATTTAATTAAAAATAAGGAAATATGTCGATTTGCAGCATTTTTGAAATTTGTTTTCCATATTCAATAAATAAAAACACAAAAATGTTTAATATTTCACATATTTTGTTTTGTTACGAATCAACTAGCATTGACATTTCAACTACGAATCCGACAACAAAACTCCTTGTGGTTGTTGTTGAATTTTTGTTGTTGTGCTAGTAACTCAACCTTGTATAATTGAATCATGATAAAGAGTACACATTTAAATTTTTTATTTTTTTTATTTAAAAATCTTCTTGTACGTCTAATTCAAATACATTTTCAAATCCGTCAGTTTCAGAACTGCTATCATCTTCAACCCAATGTAAATTGTTGTTTGATGTATATGCCAATTGAGGTAGATCTAGAAGACCAATTACTTCTGGGGGAAATGAATTTCTTTTATTTTGTGTTTGTCTCTCCGAAATGAAAATACTGAATAATAATGGATCCGAAGAATCCATAGCTCTATGGAAAACGTCAGTTATATTATTAAAGCGGATATTCTGTCTAGCATGCGACCATCTGTCTTGCTTATAAAATTTGTTCCGGGCCTCCGAAGCATTTTCCCCTAAGCAGCCAACAGGAAGTGCAGAAGCCACAATAATCTGCGAACTATGCGCTAATATTTTATGTACAGTTGCTGACATGGGATACCAGGATATTTTTCCATGTATAAATAAGCAGCACGATCGCAAAATTTTTCTAATTTGTCAGCGTTAACCTATTATTCGCATGTAATTGTTATTAATATGGTACGAAGCCATTTAAACACATCTACATCAAAGTCTAATATTGTTGCGAATAAACATTTGAAAATGCTCTTCTCGCCGTATTTCCATCATTAGTACTCCCACTTCCATTTCGCTTTGGTTTGTCTACGTGAAGTCCAAGTTGATCCCAAAGTCTGCGTTGAATTTCATGCTTTCGTGCCTTCATTTTATCTTTATCCTTTTTATCTCTGATATGCCACTTGTTAATTCCAATTCTGTAGGATATTTTTAAAACAAATTCCAGAAAGCGTATCCAGGCATGAAGGGGACTCACTCCATATAACAGTGTCCCAGGTTTTGGTTTAAAAATATTGGACTTCAGACTGAAAGTTTTTCGAAATTGGTCCGGCTTTGCACCACATATTGGACAAGATTGGGTAGAATCAGTGTCTGTTATAGCATTTAACACTTTTCCATCTATTAAAGTCATATGTAAGTCAAAGTTTACAGATATATTGCTGCTGTTAAGGCCGGTGTATACAAAAGGCATCAAGTTCTGTATCTGCAGGTCCGAATTGCATTTCTCACTCAAAATGTGTGCAGTACTTTCTTTGCATATTTTGAAGTTTTATGTTACAATATTGTCTTTTAGTTAGCCCATTTTCTAGTAAAAATGCTAATGCCTCATCAGGAGTAATGGGAACTGTTTGGTGTAAGGAATGATTTTTTCTCATTTCATTAAAATCTGCAGGTTGTGTTGGTTTTTTTTTTTTTAAAAAATTAAACATCGGTATCTTTTGTCTTCTTCGCACATATAGCTGCCGCATGAACAAGAAGAGGAGTGTTGTATTCTTGGCGCAGTGAGAGTTCAGCTGCCAACTTCCTCTTTAGCCGATTTCCACCTTCAGTGTAGGTTAAGCTGGGTCGACCCGCAACATTGGATGGTGGTATTGCGTAGTCATCGCATTTCAATATTTATTGTAACATTTGCAGAAATCCATTCCGCATGGGCTTCAATAAACCGGTCCAAATGTCTTCCGAACTTCGGTAAATATTTCCGAATATAAAGAGTAAAATTATGAACTTCATTCCTTATTTGCTTTATTTTGTTTTCGTTCAAATTTTTATATATTTTTTGTAGTACCCAATTCGAAACGGCTTCACTTTTGCGTCCATTTCCATCCCAAATAGCTAACAATTCAGCACGGCTGAAAAAACATAATTTTGATAATTTTGCGCACAAAACGCGCAAAGCGCACACATACTACGTGATAGTCCTCTATCACTTCAATAAACAATCGTGCGTTTAAATTTTCATGAACACGCGAGTACATCTATAACTTTTCTTTACGAAACACAAACAATTTGAGGTTATGTATCTCTAAAATACCACACCACATAAACACGAAACAACAACGACAAAGACAACAAATATGAATTATGTTTCAATAATTATAAACTGCATACCTTGAGCTTGAGTCTCCATATTTCACAAATTAAATAAAATGTTAAATTCACAGATTTCCAGCATCGAAGATATTGCCAATTTTTTTCTCAAGAAGATGTGCTTAATTGTAAACAGTGTTGCCACCTAAGTTTACGGATTACCTTTACGAATATGTATATAGACCTGGTATTTTTTTAATTTATGCCATAAAAAATGGATTTGGGACCAGTGTGTGCTCGTTGAATGAGTATAAAATAATTCATTCAGTTTACATTGGGAGAAAGAAAAGAAAGAAAGTCAAACCGAAAGCGATAATATTAGCATGAGAGCGCGTAGTGAAGCGTTTCTAGCTCAGTTTTGCTTCATCAGAACCAGCGTTGCCAGATATTTTTTGAAAAAAACTTAAAATTTTCTAAGAAAAAACTCATTTTACAACAAAAATAGTTATTATTTCTATTTTGTAAAAAAAATCGAAAAATAATAGTCAATTCAACCTAGAAAAAGGTATCAGAGCGACAAAGCGCATATAAACATATTGCTGAGAATGCCTTTTAGTTGGTCGCAAATAAGATATTTTTGGCATGGAAATCATGCGAACGTTAACGTTAGACATCGCGGGTTAGGCGATTAATATAGTTTAAGTTTTAAATGGTAAAAAAACAAATAGTACAACAAAATTAATTTAAAGAATTAGCGATGGGCGATATAATGCCCTATATATTGGAATATAATCGAATCATTATCATTATGTGCGATATAGGTAAAAATATGCAAAAATATTATTGTATAATTTTTCAAAAAGGGATGATCCAAAATAGAAATTATTTCTGAAGAAAAACTCCATGATCAATTCCGTCCTTTAGTCCTGTAATTTGCAATATCGAAGTCTCTAAATTGAAAAATATAAATCAATGAAAATGCTTTAATTTTTGTTTCACAATAAAGCTCCATTTATTGTTTTGTTTCGTTAAAAATGCGTAACTAATTTCATAGCAATTTATTTGTATGCTTCCATATAAAGTAAGTGATTAATCCTATTTCAAAATTTAATATTTGCTACTTCCATAAGTATTGCAAGCTGATTGAAGTTAATGGCATACATTACTGCTATTGAACTCTGAAGATAATAGAGTGGTGTGTATTGAAACTGCAGTCAGTTCTACCAAGCAATTGAAACTCGCTACCATTTTTATACCCTCACTTTAGTGTAACGAGGGTATATATCATTTGCTACGGAAAAAAGTGTAACACATCGAAGGAGTGACCTAAGACCCCAAGTATGTTCGGAGGAAATCCGTTTTTGGGTCATTTTAAGAATGAGCAATGTCCGTCCGTCTGTCTGTCTGTCTGCTGGCTGGTGCGCACGATAACTCTCGAAAGGAGTAACCGATTGACTTCAAATTTGGTATGCGGTAATATTTTTATCTATCTCCGGATGAATTCGAAGATGGGCCATATTGGTCCACTCCTTCTAGTACCTCCCCCACAAAGGGTTAAACTGTTGTGATATATTGATTCTTTAATAACTGCTATACTACTTATTCGAATCTTCTGAAATTCCACACATAGTGTTGAAGTGACAACAGCTGTTCTTCAACAGCAGCGCCCCTACTTTCACTTCAACAACGATGCAGCTGAAATGTATTGCTGCTAACGCCGTCATGGTGATTGTAACGCCGCCGTTTTTTAAAAGTTAGTTCTAAACCAGCGATGGGCACACAATACTTCTACAAAATGTTTATGTGTTTGTGAGAAGTGTTAACATTCTCTTTATGCACTGCGAGAAATGGTATTTGCATTTTCCTAACATATATTTGTTTTGTAAGATAATAAATAAAGTGGACAACGAACAACATTAAGTAGATTTGGGGTTATTATACGCGTACATAAAGAAATCGAACTTTAAATATGTTATGATTGATGACATACATATTTATTATGATATGTAAAGTAATCAATCCAAATTTTCCAATAAAAGTACTGCATACTCGTATTGATTATGCCATATTCTTTATTTAATTCTTTATTTTTTCTATTAACCGTTTTCGAGTGTCCAACTTTTTTTGGTTAGTATATTTAGGTGTTTATACAAATGTTAATAAAAAATCGTTAAAAGTTAATTATATATACATTTAAAATTATTTTAAAAAAATCGTTACATTTTTAGTTTTGACAAAAAAATATATACATTTCTGAAGTAACATAATTAATAATTTAAACTTGTTTTTAGAAATGTTAATAAATTCTTCGGTAAAAATACAATACATACAAAACTTTATTCCTATACTTGAAGTATGTATTGTTATAATTGTATCATCCATTTTTTCTTTATGTGCACGCTAAGCAACAAGCGACGACACAACCACGTCGATCGAATGTCCAAGAGCGACTGAATGATAGTGAACTCTCATTCAATGTGTGTGCTCATGTACACGTGAGAGGAAAAACCCCGGGTAGTGCTTTTGCCCATCGCTGTTCTAAACTCAACCGCACCGCTTACGGCTCACGGCCAAAATAAATATACAATTTAAAAATATTTTTTTTTTTTTTTGGAGTTTTCTTTTTTTAACTCCCGCCACTCTGGCGCGGAGTTAAACATGGTCCTTCGAACCGGATATGAACCAGTGACCTATGGATATACAGTCCATTAACTTATTAGTCGCTATCAACTCGAGAAAAATGGGCGAAGTGGCCACTCCCTTTTTGGTACCTCCCACACAAAGGTACCTTTTTGCACCAAAAGTTAACAGCTTATAACATTAAAACCAGTGTATAAAAATACTTGAAATTTTGTACAGTGTAATGTTTTAATAGCGTCTATAGCCCTGTGAAAAATGGGCGTTTTCGCCACGCCCCTTTTTGTACTTCCCACACAAAATGCCCAAATCATACCACAATTTAATATCTCATAACGTTTATACCAGTGCACATAAATGCTTATAATTCTGCACAGTGCAATGAATTTAAAGTATCTAATGTTCAGCAAAAAATAGGTGTATTTGATAAACCCCTTCTGGTACCTCCCATACAAATTGACAGAATAATTCGAGTAATATTCAATATTACATTACTCACAAAGTGAGGGTATACCTTAATCGGTTTACCCGACTGAAACTTTCTTACTTGTTTCTATTAGATTTTGCAAGAAACATATGATCTCAAACCAAAATAAATTCTGACTAAACAAAAACATCATTTAATATTAATTTATTACTAATTTAAAATTAAACCTAGAACTAAATGGTTTGAGAAAAGTTTTGTGATTTGTTAAGATAATAATAAGATAAAGAAAAAAAAAAACGTATTTGTGGAAAAAAAACATAAAAGTGATATGTGATGAAAAACTTGAAAAATAAGTTTAAACTTATCATCTGGTAACGCTGATCAGAACACAAATGCAGAAAGAGACACTGTCAATCTGCTTTCTCACTTCAACACAGCTATGACCCAAAAACGGATTTCGACGAACATACCTAGGGTCACTCCTTCGATGTGTTTATTTCTCTTGGCTCGTAGCAAATGATATATACCCTCCTCCCTAAGTTGAGGGAATACAAATTATACGTAACTAGGACTTTCTCCTGGGTTTAGACCATCTTTGGGCTAAAATTAAATATTAAAAAAAACATAATACACGATAATCAGCAAAAATTTAACTTATGATAAAACATCCACATAAGGATCCACCAGGATCACATAAATCAATTACATGTTGTAAAAAAATCGAAAACTGAAATTTTGTACGAGGATGTATGTACCAGAATCGATATGTGACAAACGTACAGTTCAGAACAAAACAAAAAAAAAACAGTAAGGAAAGGCTAAAGTTGGGCGGTGCCAACTATATAATACCCTACACCACTCTCGTAATATTGAATAACTCTGATATATAAATTTTGTAATTCATGTATAAATTGTTTACATAAATTTACTTTTGGGACATTTTATACTTAAATAATACCCTGTACCAAATCGGATGAAACATATATATGGGAGCTATAGCTAAATCTTTACCGATTTTCTTCAAATTCGGCAATGATGGTTCATGAATCAAGAAACTCTACCATTCTAAATTTCAAAACGATTGGATGTAAAATATAGCTACTATAGAACTAAAGGGCCAAATCGGACGAAACATATATATGGAAGCTATAGCGAAATCTTAACCGATTTTCTTCAAATTCGGTAGTGTTGGTACATGGATCAAGAAACTCTACCATTCTAAATTTCAAAACGATTGGATGTAAAATACAGCTTTTATAGGACTAAAGGGCCAAATCGGACGAAACATATATATGGGAGCTATAGCTAAATCTTAACCGATTTTCTTCAAATTCGGTAGTGTTGGTTCATGGATCAAGAAACTCTACCATTCTGAATTTCAAAACGATTGGATGTAAAATACAGCTTCTTCAGGACTAAAGAGCAAAATCGGACGAAACATATATATGGGAGCTATAGCTAA
Organism: Eudasyphora cyanicolor; assembly: GCA_963930755.1. NCBI lineage: Eukaryota > Metazoa > Arthropoda > Insecta > Diptera > Muscidae > Eudasyphora > Eudasyphora cyanicolor. The sequence continues at coordinate 195,144,658 of OZ005734.1, forward strand.
ATCGTAACCGATTTTCTTCAAATTCGGCAATGTTGGTTCATGGATCAAGAAACTCTACTATTCTAAATTTCAAAATGATTGGATCTAAAATACAGCTTCTACAGGACTAAAGGGCCAAATCGGACGAAACATATATATGGGAGCTATAGCTAAATCTTAACCGATTTTCTTTAAATTCGGCAATGTTGGTTCATGGATCAAGAAACTCTACCATTCTAAATTTCAAAACGATCGGTTGTAAAATATAGCTTTTATAGGACTAAAGGGCCAAATCGGACGAAACATATATATGGGAGCTATAGCTAAATCATAATCGATTTTCTTCAAATTCGGCAATGTTGGTTCATGGATCAAGAAACTCTACCATTCTAAATTTCAAAACGATTGGATGTAAAATACAGCTTCTACAGGACTAAAGAGCAAAATCGGACGAAACATATATATGGGCGCTATAGCTAAATCTTAACCGATTTTCTTCAAATTCGGCAATGTTGGTTCATGGATCAAGAAACTCTACCATTCTAAATTTCAAAACGACTAAAGGGCCAAATCGGACGAAACATATATATGGGAGCTATAGCTAAATCATAACCGATTTTCTTCAAATTCGGCAATGTTGGTTCATGGATCAAGAAACTCTACCATTCTAAATTTCAAAACGATTGGATGTAAAATACAGCTTCTATAGGACTAAAGGGCCAAATCGGACGAAAGATGTATATGGGAGCTATATCTAAATCTGAACCGATTTCAACCAAATTCAATAGCGATCTTAACAGCCGCGAAATACTCTAAACTGCAAAATTTCTGAACGATCGGAGTGAAATTGCGACCTGTAGCCGACGAACAACTTTACATGGACAGACGGACGGACGGACATTGTTAAATCGACTCAGTTAGTGATTCTGAGTCGATCGGTATACTTTAAGGTGGGTCTAGCTGTGTTATTTGCAGGTGTTACAAACATCTGCCGTGAAACAAACTTATAATACCCTGTAGCACAGTGTGGTGTAGGGTATAATTAAAAACAAAGTAATTTGTCCATAAGTTTATGGACGAAAATGGCATTATTTCTAAGATAATATAGTTTTAAATTCAAGGATTTGAATATATCGCACGGAATTTCAAGGCATTCGGACTTTAAATGTATGACATAAAATTATAGATAATTCTAAGCTAAATTTAATTACAACTATTGAAATGTTTACATAAATTAAAAACATTTGTCCTTAGATCAATGTTATTTTCAATAATTTAAAGATATATCTTCAGAGTCAACATGTACATAACATCATGTAGAACGAAGCATTAAAGCAAACATAATTTCGTGGAATCAAAATATGATTTCGTTGAAATCAAGTAAATTTTCATTATTTCACTGTAAACTGTATTTGATGTAAAGACAAGAAAGTGCATTGCTTTTTAGATGGTTTTGCCTTTAGTTTTATGAATTTTTTTTCAGTTTAAATTCACAGGGGTACCCTCTCATACTAAAGGCTGGGCCATTGAAAATTTTAAATTTGTACTACCGATTACTTTGACTTGTGATTTGAGCCCTTTGGATTATTTTCTGTGGCGAGCCATTGAGGATAAATGTTACGCAAAGCATGCAGAGATATTGAATCATTGAGACATGAAATCGAAGTTGCCATTGAAGAGATTCGAACCGAAACAATCGAAAATGTACTGAGAAATTGTGTTGATCGGATGAGGTTGCCGAGCCGGTCGTGGTAGTCATATGCATTATATTGTGTTCCATTATTAAATGACAAAGTTCAACCATTCCAATTAAACTAAAACTAAAGACAGCACCATATCTAAAGCAATGACATTCTTAAGTCAAATTTAGTCCTATTTATGAGACAAAATTTCAATGATATCGGTTAAGGACTGTCCGAGTTGAAGGTTGTTGAATTTTGAAATTTTGGTCAAACGGCCCTGTTTCCCATCCGTATAACTAATTACCTATTGTATTTAGAAAATGTTGTCCAAAGTGTTTCCGTTAGCTTTTTCTTCAATATTTTTTAATAAAAAAAAGAGATTTTGTCAGGGTATATGATAGCAGTATAAACAAATTTAATTTTGACTCATAGCTGATTTTATTCATCAAGTAAATGGTTTATTACGAATCACATACAAGCCCCATTCAAGATAAATATATATAGTTCATATTATGAACTCAATTTCATCAACGACATACGACAACATTTCATCACCTAAGGTATTTTGTTTTAAATTATCCAGGTTCGAACATCTGGAGATTTTAATTTTTGCAAATGAATAGTAATAACATATTTTTTACGGTTACCTTTAAAAATATACTTACGTAAATAATACTGCTTTTGTTTGGGAACTTTTTTTAATGTTGTTGTTACTGTTGCTGCTGCTGCTGCTGAGCCACAGGTGATAATGGCGGTTAATAAAAATAGTTTAAATTTGATCATTTCAAAATAACGCGTTATCGATCAAAGCAACTTAGTAAATATAGCGAATAAGTCTATTAAATTTTCACACATAAATAAAAATCGAACTATTCGCTAAACAATTTGAAGACGAACTAACGTATTGTGAGAGAGAGGAATATTAACCGCAAAAAGAAAATATAATTAAAGTGAATACGAAGAAATGCCATAAGTCAATAAATTCTCTTTTTTATGATGACGGTGATGAACTAGAAATACTGACGTTACAATTGTTTTTTCTAAACATGTATATTAGGTGAAACCCTATATCATGAGGTGTGTTCTAGAGATTAATGGTATTCTTTGTTAAAATGTGAAACTGACGAGTCGAAGGGGTTCAACTTAAATATTGAAAATTGTTACCGATTTCAGACCAATAAGAAGAGCTAATGCCGGGTGGAGTCAAATGTATGACATCCTTACCATATCACAGCAGAATAAGAATAAATCTGGTAAAGTTTTATCAAAGGGGTGCCACAGTGGTTGGGCTTGTATGGAGCTGCGGCAAAAAATACTTCTAGTTGTTATATCGTTATGAAAATTTTACCAAAGTTCTAGAAAATTAGTTTAAATTTATAATAAAAAAATTGGCCATATCGCACGACTATATCTTATAGCTACCATAGCAGATAGCGGACCAAATTTGAATAACTTTGTATTTTTCGGTTTGGAACTTTTTTATTTTATTATTATTACATTTAAAATGATATTTTTAGGGACAATTAATTACAAACTATTTTAAACTTAAGTCATCTAGTAGGTCATATGCTAATGTTGATAATACTGAATTTTTTGAACGTGGGAGCTTTCTTTGGCCGGTAATAAATGGATCTGAGCTCATAAGCAATCTATTTATCAAATCCGTATTTGTTGTAATCCGAGAGGTCTTTCGTTTTTCTGCCTCCTAAACATGTTAATGTCCTTATTTTTAGACTCTGCAGCTTCTTCAGATTACTCTCCAATTGGCAGATGTGCATAATTTATAACATCTGAAGCATGAACTAAAATTTTGTGTACAGACGGTGGAAGATAGTACCAAGGATACAAACTAATAAGCTTTCTGGCAGTGTCATGTGCATATTCTCCAAATTTGTCCACATTGATTTTGTAACCTGATGCCAAACACTGCAGCAATGTTGAACACCGGATTATAATATCTTCATCAAGACCTGTTATTTCAGCTGCCAATTTCGGCTTGTTAAAAAACGCTCTGGCCGTATTGCCTTCATATGAGGTGCCACTTCCTCCACTTCTGGGTTTGTCCACTATAAGTCCCATTCGTATGCGAAAATCTTTCTGCATTTTGGATTTCCTTTTCGAAAGGGCTTCTTTTCCTTCTGGGGTATTAATTCTCCAACTCTTCAGGTCGAGTCTGTACGAGACATGCAAAAAATATTTAAAAAATGGAATATAGGAATGTAAAGTAGATAATCTAAATTCAAAGCGTGATTCATGAACCTTCTTTGTCAAACACTTTTCCAAATTATTCATCTCTGTTGGCTTCGGCGCACATAAGTAGTACTTAGAAGACTTAAGGCACTACAAATTTTCCCATCAACCATAGTAAGCTGCAAACTGTGTTTAATTTGAATTTCTTTATCAGATACTGTACATGTCGTGGTATTTAATTTGCCAATTTTATCTTTAAAATATGTTTCTTCATCTTTAGCCAATTGAACAGTTTCTTTTTCTAATTGGAATCTCAATGGTCTGCAGTAGCGTGTAGATGACGGTCGCGGATTCTTCCAAATTATTTTTTCATCATTTGCTACGGTTTTAAGTTGCAATGGCACGTATGATGCCACAAAAAGGCTCGAATCGTTATATCTTTATTACGGACTTTCTGTTTGTATTTTGAATGCCCAGTGCTGCCGTCAAATCCCCATTTTCCAATTAAAATTAGGTTGTCAGACAAATCATGTGCAATGCTATCAAAAACATCGTGCTGAAGTTTTACAATCCGCGTCGCCGTGTGGTCAACCAAGCTCTGCAGCTCAACTTCAGCTTTTGATTCACTCACAGTTATTTTGCCGGGATAGCTTGATTCTTTAGCCTTTAACAGTTGTTCGTAGATTGGGCAAAGATCGAACGACGTTTGAGAATTAACATAGCTTCGAATAAGCAAATATTGATGTTTGCTCATGTTTACGTCTATTTTGAAAGCTCAGCAATTCTTCGTTGCTTTGTTCTCTTTGATGACTCCTTAAAATCTACTTTCGAACGTCCACGTTAGCACTTTTAAACATTTCATGAGACTTACTAGGAATGCGTTTGATTGAAATAGTTTCCTTTTCACTAAGCCAATTTGATTTAAATTGAAGAACTGATGCCTTTTTGCGTTTATACTGAATCCAAAATGCACAGCATTGATCGCCTTTTGTATTTTTGCCGCATTGGTGCCGATTTCTGTACACCAACAATTGAATATGTACAAGCGAGTAAACGCACACTGATAGGAGTCATCTATCAAAATTAAATTAAAAACCAGTAAGGAAAGGCTAAAGTCGGGCGGTGCCGACTATATAATACCCTACACCACTCTCGTAATATTGAATAACTCTGATATATAAATTTTGTAATTCATGTATAAATTGTTTACATAAATTTACTTTTGGGACATTTTATACTTAAATAATACCCTGTACCACAGTGTGGTGTAGGGTATAAAAACGATTGGATCTAAAGAGCCAAATCGGATGAAACATATATATGGGAGCTATAGCTAAATCTTTACCGATTTTCTTCAAATTCGGCAATGTTGGTTCATGAATTAAGAAACTCTACCATTCTAAATTTCAAAACGATTGGATGTAAAATATAGCTTCTATAGAACTAAAGGGCCAAATCGGACGAAACATATATATGGGAGCTATAACTAAATCTTAACCGATTTTCTTCAAATTCAGTAGTGTTGGTTCATGGATCAAGAAACTCTACCATTCTAAATTTCAAAACGATTGGATGTAAAATACAGCTTTTATAGGACTAAAGGGCTAAATCGGACGAAACATATATATGGGAGCTATAGCTAAATCTTAACCGATTTTCTTCAAATTTGGCAATGTTGGTTCATGGATCAAGAAACTGTACCATTCTAAATTTCAAAATGATTGGATGTAAAGTACAGCTTCTACAGGACTAAAGGGCCAAATCGGACGAAACATGTATATGGGAGCTATAGCTAAATCTTAACCGATTTTCTTCAAATTCGTTAGTGTTGGTTCATGGAACAATAAACTCTACCATTCTAAATTTCAAAACGATTGGATGTAAAATACAGCTTCTATAGAACTAAAGGGCCAAATCGGATGAAACATATATATGGGAGCTATAGCTAAATCTTTACCGATTTTCTTCAAATTCGGCAATGTTGGTTCATGAATCAAGAAACTCTACCATTCTAAATTTCAAAACGATTGGATGTAAAATACAGCTTCTATAGAACTAAAGGGCCAAATCGGATGAAACATATATATGGGAGCTATAGCTAAATCTTTACCGATTTTCTTCAAATTCGGCAATGTTGGTTCATGAATCAAGAAACTCTACCATTCTAAATTTCAAAACGATTGGATGTAAAATATAGCTTCTATAGAACTAAAGGGCCAAATCGGACGAAACATATATATGGGAGCTATAGCTAAATCTTTACCGATTTTCTTCAAATTCGGCAATGTTGGTTCATGAATCAAGAAACTCTACCATTCTAAATTTCAAAACGATTGGATGTAAAATATAGCTTCTATAGAACTAAAGGGCCAAATCGGACGAAACATATATATGGGAGCTATAGCTAAATCTTAACCGATTTTCTTCAAATTCGGTAGTGTTGGTTCATGGAACAATAAACTCTACCATTCTAAATTTCAAAACGATTGGATGTAAACTACAGCTTCTATAGAACTAAAGGGCCAAATCGGACGAAACATATATATGGGAGCTATAGCTAAATCTTAACCGATTTTCTTCAAATTCGGTAGTGTTGGTTCATGGATCAAGAAACTCTACCATTCTAAATTTCAAAATGATTGGATGTAAAATACAGCTTCTTCAGGACTAAAGAGCAAAATCGGACGAAACATATATATGGGAGCTATAGCTAAATCTTAACCGATTTTCTTCAAATTCGGCAATGTTGGTTCATGGATCAAGAAACTCTACCATTCTAAATTTCAAATACAGCTTCTATAGGACTAAAGGGCCAAATCGGACGAAAGATATATATGGGAGCTATATCTAAATCTGAACCGATTTCAACCAAATTCAATAGCGATCTTAACAGTCGCGAAATACTCTAAACTGCAAAATTTCAGAACGATCAGAGTGAAATTGCGACCTGTAGTCGACGAACAACTTTACATGGACAGACGGACGGACGGACATCGTTAAATCGACTCAGCTAGTGATTCTGAGTCGATCGGTATACTTTAAGGTGGGTGTAGCTGTGTTATTTTCAGGTGTTACAAACATCTGCCGTGAAACAAACTTATAATACCCAGTACCACAGTGTGGTGTAGGGTATAATGAGATAACGCAGTCAAAATTAAAATTTGAACTTATTAAGAACACAAAACACGAAAGACGAACACAAAAACCTAGCACAACTACAGAGCAAAACAACTGCTTTGCAAGGCAAGTTTGACTTTGAAGAAAAAAAATGGTGTTAGTATATCCTTGATTATGGACACATCTGCAAATATCTGCAGCTAACTTTAACTTTTTTATTACCTTAAGACAGGCTTGCCAGTTTTTTTTAGTGCCGAATCCCCAAATTTTTATTTTTTATCCCCTAAATCCCAAAAAAAGATTTCTTATCCCCAAAAAAATCCCCAGAATATATTTTAACTTATGTGAATGATGTATTTAAAAATTTAATGTACTTTGTTCTAAAATTCATTTTGTTTGTACAAAATTTACGTTGTCAAATTATCAAATATATCTAATTAAAAGTCTTCTATCTCATCTACATCATCCAATTTTTTGTACACGTTTTTGGTATTAAAAGTTTGATCATTTCTGCCAATGGACTAAATAATTGATAAAGTACATCAAAGAGTTAATACCAGCGATTCCAGTTCTTTAAAATCGAGTTAGACTAGCAGAATCCTGTTACTAGTAAACTTTACTCCAAAATTATCTTAAATTGTTCGTAATGTCGTCTGGGAAGAATTTTATAAACCGCATTTGATTTATAAATATCTATAGCAATACGTATTGGCAATTACTACAGGTTGTCTATTTAAGTCGTACTCTAACACACTGCAAGTCAAGCTACTTTTTGTAGGAACTTTTGACACAATTTTTACGGACGCATTTTCTAGAAAAATATAGATTTAACAGAAAATACTAATTTTAACATAAATAAAGACATGTAATTATAAAAAATTGCAATCCACGCCAAATCCCCGGATCCCCAAACCAAAAAATATATCCCCATTCGCGAAGAAAAATCCCCTAATTGGGGATAAATCCCCTAAACTGGCAGCGCTGCCTTAAGACACACACAAATACATTGAAAAAAAAAATCGGGGGATCTTGGGGGAACGTAGCTAAAACTTTAAGTAAACATAATAAAGACTCACACAAAATGTACAAAAAACTGAATAAACTAAAGCATTAATTTAAAAATAACTACAAAAAAAGTTAGTTTTTATTAATATTGTAACTTAAAATAAATACTTTAACCCCCAATTTCACAACATCCGGTTAGAGTTAACTCACAGTTAAAAAATAAAAATTGCATACAATTTGACAGCTATACCTGTAGGATAACCGGAGATTGTGGAATTGGCCGTTAACTTCAAAATCCATTTCAAACAATATAAATAAAGAGACGTAATTAATTGACTGACCACTTTGAAGTTCGCTTGTGTTGTGAAATATTCGCGATGCGTGCAGCTGCGGTTTGCAAATCAACACGTGTTCACATCTTCAATTCTATTTTTAGAAAGTCCCGTTAGATTTCGAGAAAAAAATGTTTGCCATGAATAAGCTTGGACATTTTAGAGACAATTTGGTTACTTTTTTTGCTGTTATGATTTTTTGAATTTTGGCCTATGGGCGCCACCACTGTGGGGTGTTGACACTTCGACCATTTTGTTCAAAGTGATAGAGACAAATAAACGTTTACTGTGTGGAATTTCAGATGATTCTGATACATAGGATAGATGTCAGCCAGAAGGACGGACGGACATTGCTCAAATTACTTAAAACGACTTAACACGGATTTCCGCCGAACATACTTAGGGTGTGTTACACTTTTGGTCCGCAGCAAATGATATATACTCTCCTTGACTCAAGTGAGGGTATAATGATATTCCGAATATATTTTCTTTCAGCTCACATATCGAAAACGGCGACTTTTACCCGTGTATGGAACACAAACTGCAAATGTCAGCTAACTCTTCTGGGAAATAAGGTATTTAGCCAGAGTTAAGAATATTAAAGAGCGACCTCTATATGGGGAAAGTATAAACCGATTTAGGTAAATTTTATTGTGATGAAAACAAATTTCAAAGCATCATCTAAATTGCTTAGAAAATGTAGTTTTATTACTTAAAGAGACATATTTGAAAGCGACCTCTATAGGGGAGTTATATCAAAACAATAGTCGATCCGGTTCATTTTCGATCTTAAATTACCTGCAACTATAAGAAATATTTCTGCAAAATTTGAATAACATAGCTCTATTATTATGGACTGTAGCGCGGTTTCAACAGACAGACAGACGCTCACTAAACTCGTTGATGTGCATCATTGGACCGTACTTCTTTAAATATGATATTGGCCGCAACGTTACGGTCAATGGTAACAGACTTTTTTCCCCTAAAATGGAAGAATTGAACTTGATTGACATGTGCTTTTAATAGGACGACCCCACTCTGCACGCGATATCATAAACCAATTGAGAGGCGAAATTGGTGAGTAATAATTCTCATGTCTTCGTACTCTCAAGTTTTTAATAACTTTAAAGTATAGGGTGATCCAAGTAGAGATACTTTTTTCCTTTTTGGCCTTTTTTTGGCAGATCAAGTGTGAGTCGTGTCATGCTGTCATGTTATTTTTCATCATGGAAAGACTTACGCCTGAACAACGTTTACAAATCGTTTAACTTTATTACGAAAATTCACGTTCTGTGAGGAATGTGTTTCGTGCACTTCGCTCAACTTATGGTCAACATAATCGAGTCATCGAAAATTGGACTCAACGGATGGACCACCTGAGACGTTGTTCAGGCGTACGTCTTTCCATGATGAAATGCCAAACAATACTTAACAAAAGTAACATGACAGCATGACACGACTCACACGTGATCTGTCAAAAAATGCTATTGAAAAAAGTATCCCTACTTGAATCACCCTATATGTACTGGTATTAAAGCTCAAAGCTGTTAACTTTTGGTACAAAATGGTCCATTTGTGTGAGAGGTACCAAAAGGGGCGTCCCAATATTGGCCACTATTCTCTGTACTCTAGGTACTATAAAAGCATTACACTGTACAAAACTTCAAGTATTTATATGCACTGGTATTAAAGTTATGAGCAGGTAACTTGTGGTACAAAATGGTTTATTTGTGTGGGATGTACCAAAAGGAGCGTGGCAATAATGCCCATTTTTGCACTGTATTGTAGGTACTATTAAACAATTACGCAGTACAAAATTTAAAATCTTTGTATGCACTGGTAATAAAGATATAAGCTTTAACTTTTGGTTCAAAATTGTCCATTTGTGTGGGAGGTACCAAAAGGGGCTTGGCAACTTCGCCTATTTTTCTCGAGGTAATAGTGATTAATAAACTAATACAATGTGTAGAATTTCAGAGGATTCAAATAAGTAGTACAGAAGTTATAAAATAATCAATATTTCACTTAATGGTAACATTTTGTGGGGGAGGTACTACAAGGAGTGTACCAATATGGCCCATCTTCGAACTTAGCCGGAGATAGAAGAAAATACTACCACATACCAAATTTGAAGTCAATCGGTTACTCCTTTCCAGAGTTATCGTGCGCACCAGCCAGCAGACAGGCACACAGACGGACGGACGGACGTTGCTCAAATGACTTAAAATTACCCAAAACGGATTTCCGCCAAACATATCTAGGGTCTTAGGTCACTCCTTCGATGTGTTACACTCTTGGCTCGTAGCAAATGATATATACCCTCCTCTCTAAGGTCAGGGGATACAAATATATTTGAAACACAATTTTTTAATATTAAATATATCTGTGCAAATAAATTTTATTTGAAAATCAATAAAATTTATTTGGAACGCATATTTTAATATATTACAACAAAATATATTTGAAAACAAATTTTCTCAAATAAAATATGTGTTTATATACAAATATTTTAGGAATTTGTCCAAATATATTTTGTTTTAAAAAGATTTTCAAATTTAATTTTTCATTGATTTCGAGTTATTCCTTATAATTTAAAATGACAGCCAATCACATAAACTGACACTAAATGCATAAACACAAAATTTCAGAACTCTAGATACAATTTTTTCTCAATATCAAAACTTGGCTCACATGGGCGGGATTTAAAGATTAAATCCTCTAATACAACTTCTACAAGCATGGCAAGTTTTGTCGCAATCGGTTGTCTGGTTTAGAAACGGCCGAATTATTTTCCGTTTTTTAATTTATCCCACTGTCCACAGTCCCACGATTGCTGCCTTGAAAGACAACATTACACGTATCATTAGGGTCAGATTTTTTAATATTATCCTACACGCTGAAAAAAAAATCGCTTCTGTAGTAGATTGTCCCAAACATATTCGGCTTGAAACATATATATGTTAAAGGTACACTCTAAACTTATATAATATTTCGCACACACAAAAATTTATTTATTTGGGAAGATGTTGTTCTAAACAAATCTTTGTTTACATCCCAATATGTTTATATTTGGAACTATTATTTCCGAAACAAAATTTGTTAGCAATTAAGTATTCAGAAAAATCTAAATTGTGTTAAATTTTCAGTAATTCAAAGTTATTTTTTTATAAAGTTTTCATGTTCGTAAAAATAATAATTAATAATAAATGAAATCGTATATTCTTGGATCGAAAAAAAATACTTTGAGGATTGACAACTAATGATGGCTTGGAATACTCAGAAATTTTAAATGATTGATTTAAAACAGATGTTAATGCTGCATTTGGTATCATAACTGGGAGGTTCAATTCAAAACCAAGGAAAATTAAAACTGAAATTCGAAAAATTCAGCAAAAGTTTTGAAAACCTTTTTTAAATAAAGCATATTTGGAGAAATTCTAAAAACGTATTTAATTTGTATTCAAACACATATTTTATTTGAGAAATTTAGTTTGCAAATATTATATGTTGTAACATATTAATATACCAGTTCCAAATGTATTTTATTGATTTTCAAATAAAATTTATTTGCTCAGAAATATATAATATTTAAAAATTTTTGTTCCAAATATATTTTCTTTCGATTCAAACATATCAAAAAAGTCGATTTTGCCCCGTGTATGAATATTTATTTTGCCTAAAAAAATTATAAAAAAATTTCCAAATGGTAAAATAAGATTATTTTTTTATTTTTTTTCCCGAAAATATATGGGCATTTGACTATTTACAAAATAATTGAGAAAAGTGCTTTTTGGGTTTTACCAAATTTTTACTGCTCTTGAACGACTGAACCGATTTTTTTAAAGTTTACGTTGTTTGAATAAGGACGTAAGGGGCCATTGGTTATCGATTTTTTTTAAATTGTAAACTTTTTATTGAAATTTTGTAATAGCTTTTATTTAATTTCACCCTCTCGTACTTATTTTATTAGACTCACAACTTTAAAAATTCAGCTAATATAAATGTTACTTACATAAATTAAAAGCTTGTACATCGATTATAGCCGTTTCAACTGTTATAACAATGGCTAATAAAATACAAATTAATTTTAACATTTTTATAAAAAAAAAGAAAAATGCGATGTATAATTAATTTCCACAAAATATAAAAAAATGAATCACTAAAACTGACAAAATTTAAAGCCGTTGGCAAAATCGCATCGAAAACCTTACTCGTGAGACTTAACATACGAACTGTTTCTAAAATACGAGTGAGTATTTTGTGAAACAAAATCATTTCGTATTTATTTCGGCTTCGTTGTTTATTTTCAAATAAATTTAGTATGAACTTTCCGCTCAATATGGAGTGGATGGTTTTCGTTTGTTTGCCCTGGAGAGCTGTTTAGATCAATCATTTCTTCGTGTCACTTTCATCAAGTTTAGCTCAATAAAACCTACGATAATCATATATGCGTCAAATTTAAAATTTGATTAATAAATATTTAAATTTCAACATACATGTACGAACATTAGATTGTATCGAACCAAAAATATGTACGTGTATGTACCATTAAGTTTGTCAAATGATTGATGCGTATTTGCGTATTTTTGTCAAAATTGATGAGTATTTTTGTCAAAATTTCATGTGAGTGCATTACCCGCACTTGTCCCCAGTGACTCGGTGGGCGGGAATTAATGCAAATTGGTATACCCAAATTCTAAGGCAAGTCCTACCTGTCTGTTGAAATCACCTATAAAGGTCGCTCTCAAATATGTTTTTATACCCTCACTTTAGTGTGACGAGGGTATATATCATTTGCTACGGAAAAAAGTGTAACACGTCGAAGGAGTGACCTAAGGCCCAAAGTATGTTCGGAGGAAATCCGTTTTGGGTCATTTTAAGTCGAATGAGCAATTTCCGTCCGTCTGTCTGTCTGTCTGTCTGCTGGCTGGTGCGCACGATAACTCTCGAAAGGAGTAACCGATTGACCTCAAATTTGGTATGTGGTAATATTTTTTTCTATCTCCGGCTAAGTTCGAAGATGGGCCATATTGGTCCACTCCTTCTATTACCTCCCCCACAAAGAGGTACCCTTTTGGTACCTCCCACACAAATGCACCATTTTGCACCAAAAGTTAACAGCTTATAACATTAATAACAGTGTATAAAAATACTTGAAATTTTGTACAGTATTATGCTTTTATATTGCCCACAGTCCAGGGAAAAATGGGTGTTGTTGCCACGCCCCTTTTGGCTCCCACACAAAGGTACCTTTTTGCACCAATAGTTAACAGCTTATAACATTAAAACCAGTGTATAACCAGTAAGGAAAGGCAGAAAGTCGGGCGGGGCCGACTATATAATACCCTACACCTTCCTAACAATGCGATAAGGGTCATTGCCATAATAATTTGGAATAATTGGTAAATGAGATGAAACATATTATCTAATTCTGAAACGATAATCGCTAAATTAAGCAATATTCGTTCTTAAATTGAGAAACATCTTTCTGGAAAATTTTAATGATCGGAAGTAAAATACAACTTCTATAGCGGTTTGATACCAAATCAGGAGGAACATATATATGGAGCTTTAATATAAATCTGAACCGATCTTCCCTGAATACTCATTCATGTAAAAAGACCTCCTTCTGTCGAATTTCGTACTGATCGGATATAAAATCCAGTCTCTACAGTCTATACAGCGCTTACATGTCAAATCGGGGGTAACATATCCATATATGGGAGCTATATCTAAATCTGAACCGATTTTCTCCGACCTCCGCTTACAGGTAAAACCGGGGGTAACATATATATGGGTGTTATATCTAAATCTAAACCGAGTTTCTCCGAATTTAGCAGTATTCCTTCATGTAATAAGAAACCTCTCTTTGCCGAATTTCGCACTGATCGGATATAAAATAACATTTTTACAGCGCTTACATGTCAAATCGGGGGTAACGTATATATGGGGGCTATATCTAAATCTGAACCGATTTCCTCCAAATTTAACAGTGTTCATTCATATAATAAGAAACCTCTTTCTGCCGAATTTCATACTGATCGGATATAAAATAAAGTTTTTACAGCGCTTACATGTCAAATCGGGGCTAACATATATATGGGGGCTATATCTAAATCTGAACCGATTTTAACCAAATTCAATAGGGATCGTCCTTGGGCAAAAAGATATGTGTAAAGTTTCGTCGAGATCGGACCATAATTGCGACCTGTACTTTGATTACAAGAATACATGCACAGACGGACAGATAGACAGACAGACGGACAGACAGACAAACAGACGGACATAGCTAAATCAACTCAGAAAGTGATTCTAAGTCGATCGGTATAATAAACGATGGGTCTATTTCTTCTCCTTTTGGGTGTTACAAACAAATGCACAAAGTTATAATACCCTGTACCACAGTGTGGTGTAGGGTATAAAAATACTTGAAATTTTGTACAGTGTAATGTTTTTATAGTGTCTATAGCCCTGTGAACAATGGGCGCTATTGCCACGCCCATTTTTGTACCTCCCACACAAAATTTCCAAATCATACCACAATTTAATGTCTCATTACGTTTATACCAGTGCACATAAATGCTTATAAGTCGGCACAGTGCAATGAATTTACAGTATCTAATGTTCAGCGAAAAAAAGGTGTATTTGATAAACCCCTTCTGGTACCTCCCACACAAATTGACAGAATAATTCGAGTAATATTCAATATTACATTACTCACAAAGTGAGGGTATACCTTAGTCGGTTTACCCGACTGAAACTTTCTTACTTGTTTAAGCCTCAAAAACCGCCCATTTTAAGCAATTAATTTTGACTTCATCGTTTGTATTCTATTTTGACATGAATTAATCACAACAAATTTTACCCAAATCGGTTTATACTTTGTTACAGTTCCCTATAGAGGTCGCTCTCAAATATACTTATTTGAGTAATTAATACCACATTTTCCAGATGTTTAGTCTTACACTTTGCAGTTTGTGTTTTTGACTGTTTTTTCCGAACAGTGTATTTGACCCTTTCTTTTTTCAGCAATATTCTCAAGGAAGTTTCCTTAAAGGTTAATATAAATACATATTTTATACGATATTTAAATAACTCTTTCGATAACTCCAAAATACGACATTTAAATTTTTCGGAAAAAATTGAAAAAATATATTTTTTTTTTGAAACACAGTGCAACATATAATTAGTAGACTCCGTTTTAACTTCAGTCTCTGAAAGTGCCTACCGAAAGTAACAAAACGCCATTTGTTTTTTTTTGTTTAGCTTCAATTCGGATTATATCATAAGGTGAATATTTTTTCTGAAACCTAATTTTGAGATTTTTTCTGAGAACATGTAATTTTTTTTAACGCCTATATCTAGATGTCTACTAGAAGAAAAACATATATACAACAAAGTGGTTTGAAAAAACAGTCAATTTGTTGAGACATTTCTGCATATAATTTATCATATCACGGAAACAAATTTTTTGTTGCGTTTTTGGAAGCTAGCGCTCTAACGAATTATTTGAGAAGAAATCAATGGATAAATGTAGAAACTATAGCACTTTTGGTAGAAATAAGAGAATTTCAACATAATTCGGTTTTTATTTTGAACAAGGGTATATATCAGATGACCTAAGAGAGCACTCTTGGGGACACTTGGCGATAATCCGTTTTGGGCCATTTTAAGTAATTTTAGCAATGTCCGCCAACCTGTCCGTCTGACTGGATTAACCGATTGACTTCAAATTTGATATGTGTCAATATTTTTTCTATCTCATGCTAAGGTCAAAGTTGGACTATGTTGGTCCACTCGTTCGGTACCTCCCCCCTCCCATACAAATGGACCATTTTGTAAAAAAAGTTAACGGCTTTAAACTTTGATTCCAGTCCATACAAATACTTGACATTATACGAAGTATAATGCTTTTATAGAACCTACAGTATTGATGGATTGACAAATATTTATAAATTAAAAATTATTGCAGTAAATCATAATCTAGGAAATCTAGAAAAACTGACCAAAATTCGATTATTTTTAGATAAAATATATTTGGAAAACTTCTTAAACAATAACTTTGTTTGTGTGTAAACAGATATTTTATTTGTGAAAGTCAGTTCACAAATATCTTTTGTTCTAATATGTTAATATATGCGTCCCAAATAAAATTTCTTGATTTTCAAATAAAATTTATTTGTTCGCAAATATATAATATTTAAACATTTTGTTTCCACATATATTTTCTTTCAATTCAAACATATGAAAAGTGGCGATTTTCGCCGTGTAGTAGTTGTAGATCAGTCTTTTTCAGGATAGTTAGCATACGCGATTCCTGCTTATACGCGGTTAGCTCGCATACGCGATTAGCACACATACGCGATTTGTTCTCATACGCGATTCGCTCGTATACGCGGTTCGCCCGCATCCACAAAAGTCCTACAATGCCTGCCACTAAATAAAAGCCTCTGTTCCATTCATAGCTTGTCGTCGAACCCCAATACCACTCCGTTACGCCGAAAGCCTTGTCGATGCCACATCATTCGTCTGTGTGTCAGGACTAAGGTATCTGCGCCTCAGAACTGGGTCATCCATCAATCCGTCAAGCGCCTGTGTGAGGAGTCCTTCAAGCGCCACGATAGTTCACATCACACCGTTTTAATTGAAGACCATACTGATAGCCTTCCCTGCAATCTTCTTCTTCTGTACCAATTTTCATTAAGATTGCTTCATATTTGCGACCTGCGGTGTCGAATATCAAAAAAGAACAGAACGCTAAACGTAGGGATACTTTAAGTATTCTGTTCAAAAGAACACTATCACTACAACGAAGTGATACTGTTCTATGAACCGTACGTTATCGTTGTGGTACCGTTCGTCGTGTTCTAAGAACCGTACGTTGTCGTTGTGGTACCGCTCGTCGTGTTCTAATTATCGTACGTTATCGTAGGGTAGCGTTCGCGAATAGTAACATTAAAAAAATGTTTAGTGTATTCTGTTCTCTTGTAACGGTTGCGCTACTGTTCTGTTCGCGACGAAAGAACGGTGCAAAACGAAAACGAACCGTTCCTTAGTGTTTTTTTCCGAACTCTGGATTTTAGTACCCTGATAAAGGGAAAATAGTGTATGCTTATTTAAGGTTGTGGGTCCTTGATTTGATCATGGAGGCGGCTAAACTACCTCAGCCTATGAATAAAACTCCATTACAATTGTCACATGCAATTCTTCACAAGCAGACACAATTTGTTGTTTAATTATTTTTGAAAAATACTGGCAAATTCTGGATGCTAAACATCTTTTCGGAGAAAAACAATTCCCAGGAAGCAAATCTACTCCATTTATTCGCGAAACGGTATAAAATGCGAGTTTGAAAACAACATCGCTTAATTCAATAACTTAAGCGACACGCTAAACACGCTGAATATACAAAGACATAAGAATTCGTTAAAGCAATATTATTTATATTTTAACAAAGAACGTTCATTGATACCGAAGAACACACTCATGACGTACTTAAACGCCTTATATGTTGTTATTTTTTAAAATTTAAAATTCATATTCCGGGCTTGTGAGAATAAGTAGTAGCTCCTACCATACAAGGGGATGTCTAAATCGACATATGAGAATAAATAAATTCTAACTAATTTGTTGACCATTTTGGGGAGAGTGTTTGTTATTCAAAAATTTCTAAATGCAATCAAAACTGAAAAAAGTTTTCTTCGTAAATATGTCAACCGATTACTCATCAATTTTCCCTCGTAAATTACATTTATCCACACAACAATACAATTAATTTTTAACAAATGCACTTTTTGTTTTTTAGAGTGAATTATTTTTCTCACAAATACAATTTAATGACGCAAATTTCACACTACGGCAAATGAGTTTAAAATTTAGCACTTTAACATTGTTGCGATAAATGATTGGTTAAACAAATTTTTATAATTGTAAATCGTTTCAAAATGCAAATAATTGAATAGTCAAATAAAGCAATAACGATGCTCGACGCGAGTCTAATTTCCGTAATAAAGAAGATTTTTTTGAATTCAGTAAATTCCGAATTCAGTAACGGTGCTCGATTTCATTTAATTTTTTTGGATTTTATTTCGAATTTCCTGAACACACGCAAAACACGGCAAATTAAATTTCTTTGAGATTTTACCAGTTTCAACAAAAAAAAAAAACACCGAAATTTAATATAATTTTCAAATACAATTCGTCGTCGTAGGTGTTAATTCACTTTAGTACATTTTAGAAAAATCGTTTCGGTAGAAAGTTTTTTTTTTTTTCAGTTATTGATTTCTTTGTGTTTTCAAATCCCCCGAATTATTTTCGTGTCATTCAAAGCTACGCAACCGCCAACCGTTTTTAAGCTCAGACCGTTCGCTACTGCCGCCGTATCTAGTGATGGAGTGACCAAATTTTTGGAGTGTTTTGTTCGCAATAGCACAACAACAATGGGAAGACAACTCTTTTTATATTTGAACGATAATTGTTAAATAAATTTGGCACAAACAGCGGCAAAATCAACAGCACAAACGGCTTTAAACCTATATTTATATTCATAACATTGTTAATGACGAACGAACAAGCGAAAATATTCTAATGACAATACTTTATTTGTGTAATCGCAAGGGAAAATACATATTTTTTGGTTTAAGAAATGAACTACTCTCTACTCGTTCGAATGCGTGAAAATACACCCGAAGAAAAATTCTATCGAAATCTTGGATAACTCCAATATAAAGTAAGTGTTATTTTCGCAAAAATTACATTTCCACACTTTAGTACTTCACCTCAAATTGAAAATAGTTTGTCAGTTGCCGTATAACAGTATTGAACGAACGATTGCTACATATATATCCAATGGACGATTTTACGACTTTCTTACACGTCTAAATAACAGTTTCCTATCTAGAATTATTCCTAGGTCCACATTTTTCACTTTCGTCTAGATAATGGAACAGACTAGATCTGTTCCATTAACCGAGGAGGAGGGTCCACATGTGGGACATTATTCATCCTAGTACTCCTAAGTAGAAGACAAGTTGGGTTATCTACTCCTTAGATGACGATAAGCTGGATTATCTACTTCTTAACTGACGTCGCGAAGTTTTATCTAATCCTTAATCCTAATCCTTCGTCGACTACAGGTCGCAATTTCACTCCGATCGTTCTGAAATTTTGCAGTTTAGAGTATTTCACAGCTGTAAAGATCCCCATTGGATTTGGTTGAAATCGGTTCAGATTTAGATATAGCACCCATATATATCTTTCGTCCGATTTGGCCCTTTAGTCCTATAGAAGCTGTATTTTACATCCAATCGTTTTGAAATTTAGACTGGTAGAGTTTCGTGATCCATGAACCAACAATGCTGAATTTGAAGAAAATCGGTTAAGATTTATCTATAGCTCCCATATATATGTTTCGTCCGATTTTGCTCTTTAGTCCTGTAGAAGCTGTATTTTACATCCAATCATTTTTATATTTACAATGGTAGAGTTTCTTGATCCATGAACCAACACTACCGAATTTGAAGAAAATCGGTTAAGATTTAGCTGTAGCTCCCATATATATGTTTCGTCCGATTTGGCCCTTTAGTTCTATCGAAGCTGTATTTTACATCCAATCATTTTGAAATTTAGAATGGTAGAGTTTCGTGATCCATGAACCAACATTGCCGAATTTGAAGAAAATCGGTAAAGATTTAGCTATAGCTCCCATATATATGTTTCATCCGATTTGGCTCTTTAGTCCTGTAGAAGCTGTATTTTACATCCAATCATTTTTATACCCTACACCACACTGTGATACAGGGTATTATTTAAGTATAAAATGTCCCAAAAGTAAATTTATGTAAACAATTTATACATGAATTACAAAATTTATATTTCAGTGTTATTCAATATTACGAGAGTGGCGTAGGGTATTATATAGTTGGCCCGCCCGACTTTAGCATTTCCATACTGGTTTTTTTAATATTTTGCATAGAGTTGTGGGTTTTTTTGTTTGTTTCATCTTCTTTATTTATTAAAAGAAGGTCATATGTGGATAAATAAAACATTTTAAAAATAAGTTTATAAAGAAAATTTCCCAAAAACAAATTTTCATCGATTTTTTTTTAAAAGAAAAACATTTCTTTTTAACGGTACTATTCTCGATTTCATAACATGAGTTTTTACTATCACATTTCTTATCATGGGAATTTTAAATACCTATTCTGGAATTCCTGTGACAAAATTAAAGCTTTATAATTTAAAAATGTTTGTCATTGCTGCCCAATGAAAAAAATACATTATTAAAAGCTTTTGTTTATGAAGAAATCTACTGAAATTCTAATTTTTCCAATATGGCATGACTTTTTTATTATGACATACATAGAAAAAATAAAAATAAATTAAAAATGGAAAAATCATTCCCAAATGTTTTCAGCCAAAAATATATAATAGCATGAAATGCATATGTATGTATGTTGGAAGATTTGTAGTCTTTCTGGACCCATGCTTAATTAATCATCATCTTGAATATCCCCACATTGCATAAGAACTAAACGTAGCGCAGGACCAATGTTAATTTTAACAGGTAAATTGTCTGAGATGCAGATATCATGCATCCAGACTTCGTCTTCCCCTTCCGATAACAACACTATTAAGAAAACGCTGAAAAACAGTTTTTTAAACACAACATATTTCTTATCATGTGCTATTTGGATTGTGACTACTATCATTAACAAATATTGTTACTATCACAAACATTTTCTTGTCACTCGGTCGAGAATAGGGGTGTAAGTTTGTAATTTGTCAGTCAAATATAAACATGTCATAATAATAATAATATATATTGGAGCTATATGTAAATCTGAAAGGATGTTAATTCAATACAAGGGGCAAAATTGCCTTTTTTGATATGTTTGAATCGAAAGAAAATATATTTGGAACACAAATTTTTAAATGTTTTATATTTCTGAGTAAATAAATTTTATTTGAAAATCAATTAAATTTACTTGGAACGAATATATATTAATATATTACAACAAAATATATTTGCAAACTAATTTTCTCAAATAAAATATGTATTTATATACCAATAAAATTATTGTTTAGGAATATCTTCAAATATATATAATTTAAGAAAGATTTTCAAAACTTTGGTGAATTTTCCTAATTTAATTTTTAATTTTTCCTTCGTTTCGAATTATTTTTCCCAGTCAAAAATACCATTAGCAGCATTGCATTCTGTTTTAAGGGACTCATTTTAAATTTCTGGGTATTTCATGTCAGCATTTTTTTCAATCCTTCGAGTAAATTAATGTTATCAAAAATTATACGATTTCAATTAAAAATTTCTAAAAAATTGTGATTAAATTACTGAAAAACTTAACAAAATTAAGGTTCGATATTTTCGGAATACTTAAATTTAAATACATTTTTGTTTCGTAATTAAAATCCCAAATAAAAGGTATTAGGGTGAAAACCAGGATTTATTTAGAACAACATATTCCCAAATATATAATTTTTGTGTGTACCAAATATTATATATTTAGAGTGTACCATAAACATATATATGATTCAAGCCGAATATGTTTGGGACAATATACTACAGAAGCGATTTTTTTTTCAGCGTGTAGGGATCGTCCTTGGGCCAAAAGAATGATATGTGACCTGTACTTTGATTACAAGAAGATTACAACAAACAGACGGGCATACATAGCTAATCAACTCGGAAAGTGATTCCAAGTCGATCGGTATAATGAACGGTGGGTCCATTTCTTCTCCTTTTGGGTGTCACAAACAAGTGCACAAAGTTATAATACCCTGTACCACAGTGTGGTGTAGGGTATAACAATAAATAAAGTTACGAAAAGTTTTTGGGACTGAAGGAGAGGGGGATTCGTAAGTCGGCTTACCCAACTGAACTTTCTTACTTGTTTTATTTTAATGTTTGCACTGAATGGACGGGCATTTCTCCTCGAGTGGGGTTGGCTAGATAAATAAAATTATTTTTGACACATTATTATTGTATCCCAGTGAACTTACAATTATTTTCTACAACAATTACAACTATTTATACGACAATCATTTTGCACAAACGACATAAATGCGGAGGTATACGAGAACATTAAAGCGCCTCTCATTCAGTGAGTAGGAACTTCGGTTTGGTCATTCCAGTATATACAAGATATAAACAGTGGATCAAAGTGCCTTCTTTCGTCAAGGACGAAGCAAATTGCAATTGGCAAAAAAAATCATTTCAATTTTAGATATAACCCTCCTTTAAATATGTAGATACCGATGTGGAATTTGAGCGGTATATAGGCAGCATTTGCTTTGATCTGTGGTTATCTGGATTATCAAAACATCTCAAAAAGTCAAAATGTTCAGGAGAGCCAAAAAATCAAAAAACAAGTAAGAAAGTTTCAGTCGGGTAAACCGACTAAGGTATACCCTCACTTTGTGAGTAATGTAATGTTGAATATTACTCGAATTATTCTGTCAATTTGTGTGGGAGGTACCAGAAGGGGTTTATCAAATACACCTTTTTTTTGCAGAATATTAGAGACTTTAAATCAGCGATGGGCACCCAATACTTCTACAAAATGTTTATGTATGTGTGAGAAGTGTTAACACTCTCTTTATGCACTGCGAGAAATGGTATTTGCATTTTCCTAACAGATATTTGTTGGGTAAGATAATAAATAAAGTGGAAAACGAACATCATTATGTAGATTTGGGGTTATTATACGCGTGCATAAAGAAATCTAACTTTAAATATGTTATGATTAGCCACATACGTACATATTTATTATGTTATATAAAGTAATCAATCCAAATTTTCCAATAAAAGTATTGCATACTCGTATTGATTATGCCATATTCTTTATTTAATTCTTTATTTTTTCTATTAACCGTTTTCGAGTGTCCAACTTTTTTTATTGGTTAGTATATTTAGGTGTTTATACAAATTTTATTAAAAAATCCTTAAAAGATAATAATATATACATTTCAAATTATTTTAAAAAATTCGTTACTTTATTTAATTTTGAAAAAAGAAAATAATATTTACATTTCTGCAGTAACATAATAAATAATTTAAACTTGTATTTAGAAATGTTTATAAATTCTTCGGTAAAAATACAATATATACTAAACTTTATTCCTATACTTGAAGTATGTACTGTAATAATTGTATCATCCATTTTTTCTTTATGTGCACGCTAAACAACGAGCGACGACACAACCTCGTCGATCGAATGTCCAAGCGCGACTGAATGATAGTGAACTCTCATTCAATGTGTGTGCTCATGTACACGTGAGAGGAAAAACCCCGGGTAGTGCATTTGCCCATCGCTGCTTTAAATTCATTGCACTGTGCCGACTTATAAGCATTATGTGCACGTTATGAGACATTAAATTGTGGTATGATTTGGGCATTTTGTGTGGGAGGTACAAAGAGGGGCGTGGCAATAACGCCCATTTTTCACAGGGCTATAGACACTATAAAAACATTACACTGTACAAAATTTCAAGTATTTTTATACACTGGTTTTAATGTTATAAGCTCTTAACTTTTGGTGCAAAAAGGTACCTTTGTGTGGGAGGTACCAAAAGGGGCGTGACAACAACACCCATTTTTTCCCTGGACTGTAGGCAATATAAAATCATAATACTGTACAAAATTTCAATTATTTTTATACACTGTTATTAATGTTATAAGCTGTTATCTTTTGGTGCATTTGTGTGGGAGGTACCAAAAGGGACGCGGCGACTTCGCCCATTTTTCTCGAGTTGATAACGACTAATAAGCTAATACTATGTGTGGAATTTCAAAAGATTCGAATAAGTAGTATAGCAGTTATTAAAGAATCAATATTTCACAACATTTTAACCCTTTGTGGGGGAGGTACTAGAAGGAGTGGACCAATATGGCCCATCTTCGAACTTAGCCGGAGATAGAAAAAAATATTACCACATACCAAATTTGAGGTCAATCGGTTACTCCTTTCGAGAGTTATCGTGCGCACCAGCCAGCAGACAGACAGACAGACAGACGGACGGACATTGCTCATTCGACTTAAAATGACCCAAAACGGATTTCCTCCGAACATACTTGGGGTCTTAGGTCACTCCTTCGACGTGTTACACTTTTTATATATGCGGCTATACAGAAAACCACAAATATATGTTTGGGGGAACAGGAAAGCAGGGCTGTGGAGTCGAGCCAAAACTACTCGACTCCGACTCCCAGAGTCGAATTTTAAAATCACTCAACTCCGACTCCGGCAATTAAATAATATAAATTTCTGAAATTATGTCTCTACTTAGACGTGAGTTCATGTTATTGAAAATAAGATATTGCTTTGTTAAAAACACAAAAAGTAGGTATATTTAAAACCAGTAATTAAATAAAATAGTATTATTTATTTATTGATACTTGACTTGCAAGCTGCAACTAATATGACAATTCTTTCAACATGGAATCACGATAAAATGTTCATCAATCACTACCTCTTTTTTAATATACCGCAATTTTTAGAAATTATGTTCGCTTCAGGCAATCAGTTTTTTCGTTAGTTATTATACACTACACAGACTGTGGTACAGGGGGTTATAAATTAGTTCATTGGCAGATTTGTAAAAAAATACTACAGCTAGGCCCACCTTAAAATATACCGTTCTACTCAAAATCACTAGCAGTCCGTCTGGCCTTCTTAAGTTGTTCGTTAAGTGCAGGTCGAAATTTCACTACGATCTTGCTAACATTTGACAATAAGGACCCTTTCACACCAGGGAGGCCCCCAGATACAAATGTTGCTTTAGCAATTTCTATTTAGATTCAGATTTATAAGGTAATTATCTCATATTTATATTTACAATATCTGAGCTTATTCTTCTCTAAAAAGGTGTTGTACGGTATCATATAGTTGGCCTCGCCCGACCTTTCCTTACTTGTTTCGAACTCCCTTGATAACAGCGCATTGTTTTGCAAAAATACTTATTTTTTAGCTAAATATAACCAGAGCTTTCCTAAAAAAGTTTTACATAAAAACTCGATAGTTTGGGTAACTTTATAGACATTTTTGGCTTAGACGAGAGCCATGTTAATTGTACAAAAAATTGCTGATGGTCTCCGATTTTGATGAAACTTGGTGGAAATATTAAACATAGTGCTCTTATATCAAATATACAATTTTGTTGATAAATCTTCAAAACATTTGGAGATATTTACGTTTACACATTAGAATTGGGAAAAAATATCGAAAAGTGCTTGCATTTAAATGCTCATAACTATTGTTCTACTAGAGATATTAAAATATTTTGGTTTGGCCTAGATTCCTCAAGACTTAAGCTTAATTGAGGTGGATGCTGGTTGGAAGCGGCATGACATATTTTTATTTGTTAAACAATTATTAAAATTTAGATTTTTTCAAAAAGTAATATTTTTAACTTGAAAAAATGTGGACCAGTTGATAACCCATATTGTGCCATATTTGGCAAAACAAATCATTTGGGATCGTCGGTAGTTTTTGAGATATCAATAAAACTTATCTTACACTTTTATTTATATCTCAAAAACTACCGGCGATCCCAAAATTTATTTTTTTGGACACATAAGGCACAATATGGGTTATCTGGTCCACATTTTTTTCAATTTAAAAATATTACTTTTGAAAAAAAACATTGGTAATTAATTGATGTTTTAAAAATAAAAACATGTCATGCAGCTTCCAAACAGCATCCACCTCAGTATTTATCAAGCTGAAGTCTTTAGGAATCTAGGTCAAAACAAAATATTTAAATATCTCTGCTAATTTCTAATGTTTAAATGTAAATACGAGTATCTCCCATAGATTTGAAGATTTTTTCAACAAAATGTTTAGTCGATATTAGAGCACCATATTTAAAATTTCCACCAATTTTCATCAAAATCGTACATCATCGGCGTTTTGTATGTACAATTACAGCTGCGAATATTTTATCCTGCTTTTGTACCAAAATTTCTCAAAAAAAAATTTTTGAGTGCGAAAGTTCTATCAAATAAATGGTACATTTAGCACAATCCATCTCGGAGCAAATTTGCCAGACTCGGACTCCAAGACTCCGACTCTACAGCCCTGCAGGAAAGTGTATATTTCGTAATGATAGTCCTAAGAATCGAACCTACAACTCCAAATCTCATCTACCGTGGCGCTACCCTAGGGAATTTTAAATTAGTTCTAAATTATTTAAATAACTTCGAAAGCAGTGACTGATTGATTTTACATTTTATACATGGTAATATATTCTCCTATGTCAGGATAAATTCAAAGATGGACCATAATGGTTTACTCCTTCTGGTAGCTGCCCCACAACGTGTAAAAATTTAGTTAATTTTATTTAATTCCCTCTACTCTAGCCAACAACATTTTGGTAAGTAAATGTCATTACCACTTGCATTACCTAGTAATGACATCTTATTACCCTCTGTATTACATTTACATAGTCAACAAATCTGTGGTCACAAGGCATAACAACATAACTCGAGTTATGCTCAAATTGCGTTTTTGATGCCACGTTGTTCCCCATATTCGATTACATATTGTGACAAATTTTGGTGATAATACCTTGTTAATTTGTTTAGATATAAGGCAAGACTTATTAGCATATCTCGCTGTGTCACTACATTTCATAACTTACATAACAGCATATCTCACATTTTTTCCTTTGAAAACTACATATATTTGTGTTTTTATTCCCCAGTTATCTTTGGACTATTGAAGATGTAAATTGTATTAAGTCGTAACAGCATATCTGAGTTGTGTTATTATTCCAAATTGAACTATTGCCTTGCATAAAAGCATAACTCAAGTTATGCTATTATTCCAAAATCTAATGTTGACTACTGAATGTTGTAAATTTCGAAATCATTCTTCGAGTAATCAGCAAAAGTCGATATATTCTACAATATACAAGGTGGCGCAAAAGTAACCTTTCGATGTTTTTTGGCTGTAATTAAAAAAAAAATGAAAAACTTTGATTCTTCTTGTGGATTATTTTTATTTGGTCTTTTATTTTTTTTTACATCAAGTCGAGAATATGATGTCATGTAAATGGCCGCCGCCACAGTTGATTGTCATTTGAGCCCTTTTTATGACATTTTCCATCACTTTGGCCAAAACTTCCGGCGATAGGTCCTCACATTCTTGACGGATATTGTCTTTAAGAGCTGCAAGAGTCTGAGGCTTGTTGACATAAACCCGCGACTTCAAAAAGCCCCACAAAAAGAAGGCTGGAGCGGTCAAATCAGGCGATCTTGCTGGCCAGTGCAAATCGCCAAAACGGGAGATTAGGCGCCCGGGAAATGCATCCTTCAGCATATCGGTTGTGGCACGTGCAGTGTGTGCCGTTGCACCGTCCTGTTGGAACCACATGTTTTCCAATCCCAATTCATCAAGTTGCGGCAAAAAGAACTCGTTGATCATTGCTCTGTAGCGCTCACCATTCACAGTAACCGTTTGACCCGCGACGTCTTCGAAGAAAAAAGGTCCGATGACTCCTCCAGCGAAAACAGCACACCATACAGTGACTTTGAGCGGGTGTAATGGCTCTTCGTGGGTTACACGCGGATTTTCAGTGCCCCAGAAGCGTAAATTTTGCTTATTTACTTACCCGCTAAGATGGAAATGGGCCTCATCACTCATTACCGATTGGGCCTCACCTCATCACCGATTATTGGTCAAATAAATAGTCAGCAATATTCCGCGTTCTGGAGCAGTGTAGCGTAACATTGTTTATTAACGTGTATTTCGCATGTGTTTACTACACAAATGTCAAAACAGAACTGACATTAGGGCCCAATCGCAAAATTTATAGCATTTTCTGATAGGAGGATTACTTTTGCGCCACCTTTATAATAAAATTCATTTTGTAAGAACGACACAACTCGAGTTGTGTGTTTTGTAACTTAATTTATTAAAAAGGGAATAACAGCATAAAACAATTGTTAGTCTATAACATTTATAATTAAAATAATTACATAAATGTGTTCGTATTAATTCATTTCACTTCCAAGTCCTGAGAAATCGCAGGCGTAAAATTCAAAATAAGTTTATAAATATTTTTGCTATATCGATTCAAACCTTTAAAATGCTCTCCTGAAAACTTGCAAACCACACACATATGCTGTTATGCCTTGTGACCACAGAAAAATGACTTTCTTGATTGCGTAATTATTACACTGTGTGACAGCCAATATCGGTTTCTGACTACCGGGAAAAGTTATATCAGTCAAAAAAAGTTGTACGTTTGTTTGTTCCATTTTTTCAAAGCTAGCATCCAAAGAAGAAAACAATGCCTATTTGAAGAAAATCTATGGATAAATGTAGAAATTATAGCACTTTTGGTAGAGGGGTATATATCGATGGAGTGACCTAAGAAACCCCAAGAATATTTTGCGGAAATCCATTTTAGGTAATTTTAAGTCATTTTAGCAATGCCTGTCAGCCTGTCCGTCTCTCTGTCTGGTTAGTATAACTTTCGACAGGATTGACCGATTGACTTCAAATTTGGTAATTGTCAATATTTTTTTCCATCTCAGGCTAAGGTCGAAAATGAACTATGTTGGTTTACTCCTTCGAGTACGTCTCCCACGAATTGTCCACATTTGGTGAAATATTGATTATCTCATAACTTCTATACTACTACTGAGAATCTTTCACAATTCCACACATAGTTTCTTTTCTTGGTCGCTATCATCTTGAGAAAAACGGGCGAAGTTGCCACGCCCTTTTTTATATCTTACATACAATGGACCATGTTGCGCAAAAAATTAACGGCTTATAACATTGATTCCAGTCCATACAAATACTTAACATTTTGTGGAGTGCAATGCCCTTACATTAACCATAGTTTCGTGCAAAATGGGCGTTACTACCACTCCCCTTTTGGTACCTCCCATACATATGGACCATTGTGCATGGTTCAGTGGGACAAAAAGTCCCAGATATAGCCAGTAAAGCTAAGTATACACGACTGCCAGATCGGACAACGTTATCAACCCTGCTAACGTTCTGCAAATGTACGGACAATGACAGATTGTTAGGCAAAGGAGAAGTGACAGTTCAGACGATTTCAAGAAAACCTTACAATTTCATATATTTACAATATATGTATATGCAGGATTGCAATATTTTATAGACAGTGATGGAAATAAAATGTTTTTCTGACAATGGCGCCGTTGTCACATGCATAAACTTCGCACATCTAACAATCTGCAAATTATCTCGCAATGACTTCTCTGCTAACGTTGCAATACAAAAATTGTATGCTCACACGGTTGAAAATTCACAGGGTTGAATTTTCTGGCAATATTGTCCGATCTTCAAATCGTGTGTACTTAGACTAAGGAAATGCTAAAGTCGGGCGGTGACGACTATATGATACTCTACACCAGTCTAGTAAGATTGGAAAACAGCGAAATATCCAATGTATACTTCAACTAAAATTTGTTTACGCAATTTACATTTGGTACGTATCTGCCTCTGTAGTCAAATCGGACAAAAGAAATATTTGGGAGCTATATCTTAATCTGAAGCAATTTTCTTCAAATTCGGCAATGTTGGTCCATGTATAAAGAAACTCCACCATGTTACATTTTAAAATGATTCGATGTAAACTACAGCTTCTAAAGGGGTTCAGGACTAAATCAGACGAAACATATATATTGGAGCTATATCTAAATCTGAACCGATTTTCTTCAAATTCAATGGGTTTCTTTCCAGGTACGAAAGACTCTTAACTGCAAAATTTCGTCTCGATCGGAGTGAAATTTGCCGTGAAACAAACTTATAATACTTTGTACCGCAGTGCGGTGTAGAGTATAAAAATTCGTACTTTAGAAGCACAGTGGAGTAAAAGGGTTAAATATGGTACTGTGGTGCATAAAGGGTTTAATGCGGACCAGAGTTAAAAAAATTGTTTTTCGATATACGTACTTCTAGGGAAAAATAAGTTAAATATAGTACTGTGGTGTAAAAAAGGTTAAACATATTACAAATGAGCAATGTCCGTCCGTCTGTCTGTCTGTCTGCTGGCTGGTGCGCACGATAACTCTCGAAAGGAGTAACCGATTGACTTCAAATTTGGTATGCGGTAATTTTTTTTCTATCTTCGGCTAAGTTCGAAGATGGGCTATATTGGTCCACTCCTTCTAGTACCTCCCCCACAAAGGGTTAACATTTACTGAAATATTGATTACTTAATAGCTTATATACTACTTATTTGAATCCTCTGAAATTATACATATAGTATTAGTTTATAAGTCACTATTACCTCGAGAAAAATGGGCGAAGTTGCCACGCACCTTTTGGTACCTCCCACACAAATGGACAATTTTGAACTAAAGGTTAAAAGCTTATGCCTTTATTACCAGTGCATACAAAGACTTGAAACTTTGTACAGTGTAATGGTTTAATAGTACCTAAAATACAGTGAAAAATGGGCATTATTGCCACGTTCTCTTTGGTACCTCCCACACAAATGGACCATTTTGTAACAAAAGTTACCAGCTTTTAACTTTAATACCAGTGCATACAAATACTTGAAATTTCGTACAGTGTAATTCTTTTATAGTAGAGTCCTGAGAAAAGTGACCGTTACTAGGAAGCCCATTTTGCTACCTCCCACACAAATGGACCATTTTGTAGCAAAAGTAAACAGCTTTTAACTTTAATACCAGTTCATACCTTAAAGATATTAAAGGCAATAGACTATTGATAATAATTTAATAAAAACAAAAAAATAAATAAATTTACTAAATAGGGTCTCAATGACGATTATAAGTCTTGCTACATAAACTAGGGATATAAACCTTTTTAATTCGTACATTTAGTGACACAGATGGCAAACATGATTTCATATTATCCCAGGCTGTGAATGTAGCTATTGGAACTAAAGCTTGAGGAAAATGGCTGAATGTGATCCAAAAATAGTTTTTCGACATTTAGAGGTACAAAGAGGATAGGGATACATATGGTAACAGAAGAACACTCTAGGAACATACACGGAGGAAAATAGTCATTTTTGATATATTTGAATTGAAAGAAAGTATACTTGGAAAATATTATATATTTTTTTTTTAAATATTATATATTTGTTAACAAATACATTTTATTTGAAAATCAAGAAATTTTGTTTGGAACGCATGTATGCAAACCGAATTTCACAAAAAAATATGTGTTTACACAGTCAGTGGTCCAAAAATGGACGGTATCGGAAATATGGGGCAACGAAGTGGACCGGGTCCAGCTAGTATTTTAATAAAATAAATAAAAGATGAATGCTGCGAAGCTCACCGAGTTATAGCTATTGTCCCCATAGGTTAAGGTTTAGGTTAAGAGTGGTAGCCAGTATGTCACGCTCACATAGACTATGCAGTACATTGTGCATTCACAGGGATTAAAGGAAAACACAAGTTCATTCTCAAAATAGATCTTATGACTTTCTCATGTAAAATAATAATCTGTCATTTGAAATTGCTGAGGCGCCTTAATGTACATATTTGCACAAATTGTTCAATGAAAAAAAAGATACAGGAAAAAAGAACAAAGCAAAAAAGAAAATATACCTCAAAATACGGGCAAATTGTTAGTTTAACAGGTCAATTATATTCGATGATTGCAGCACATGATTATCAACACCGATTTTTATCATATTCTTAATGGCCCAAAAACAAAAACAAATGACAAAAACTACAACATTGTTTTAGAAATCAAAATTTTCACATAAACCACACATGCCAAACAACTCGAAATCCCCTACTCACACACCCATCCACCAATCCACTACTTTTTAGCTTAGCGTGATTTGAATATTAACTATTTGTGAATATTTAAAATCCCAAATTTTGTTTCTGAAATTTTATTTCTCTACCGCTGACGTTATGATTGCGTGCGCGTCACCTAATATACGACAGTTTTGAAGGCGGTGCTGTGAGAATTCCAATTAAGTTGTGGTAGGTGGTAGGTGGGATGGGTGCTGGCTTCCTCTGGAAGGGGTAATGTATATTAAATAGTTGGCATTTTGTTCTTCATTCAAAATTCTTTGATACAGCCGAAAATAGGGGTAATTTTCATATTGTTAAATTGTCATTACAAGATTTCCTCAACTGGAAAGAACAATGTACTACTACTACTGTTTTTGTAGTTGGGTGATATCTGAAAGAAGAAAAGATGTAATTATCTGTAGCCATACTTTGTAATGGGGGAAATCTTGGTAATTTACCAAATTGCTTACGAAAATGAGACATCATTCGAAATGATAGCTTCGGTAGTAATTTAGATAAGTTTACGCGGTTAACGATTTGACATGCCGAATCTTAAAATTTGGTCCCTATGGAGTCAATAAGTCAAATCGGGGAGAAGATATATAGTGCCCATTTTCAATCCCATGTTACCTACAGCTATAAGCATCTGTACAAAATATCAGTCATCTAGCTCAATTATTGTAGCGTGATTACAACATACGGACGGACAGACGATTAAGAATATATATACTGTTTGGGGTCTCAGATCTATATTTAGAGGTGCCTCGGTATACCGAAGGAGTGACAATATTAATATACCCTCCATCCTATTGTGGAGCATAGAAAAACACTTGTATGACAATCAGTACATTTTCGTCATTATAAATTCATCGTAGAGGAAGGATGGAATACTCGTATATCATCTACTATGAACCTGTAACATATCGAAGTGATTGATACTGAACTATAGTAGGAAGTCCGAACACATTAACACCCTAAAATGATTTGCTTAAAATAATTAACCAAACATATTATGAACTCTCTCCCAAATAAATATGTATATTCGCAGATAGGTCAAACATGGGTAGGACACATTCTGTGGAAATTATTGAATGTAGAGGAATATTAAAATATGTCTATGTGAATCTAGCTTTTTGTGGCTGATGCTCAAGTCTGTTTTAAATCCTTCACTGTAGACTATTTATAGGGGTGACCCACAGTAAATTGAATAACTCCTTGTTATGTTCCACATTCTACTTTTTCTGTAATCTTTATGTTGTAGTATCTTCAGTTTATTCATATATTCCTTAACATGTGATCGATGCAGTCTTGTAGCGCCCAGTCAACTGGTCAACGGATTGGATTGTGTCAGTCCGAACATTGTTAAGGGTACCGTCAATGTTAATGCAGACAGCTGTTGTATACACCTTATCACTTAACATTAAATACAGTTTTCGCAGATTTTCTACCGCAGCCTTGCTGTTTCTGCCTTAGTCTGTAGTCAAGTACTCGTATATAGCTCCTAATCTTATTTAATTCGTTCCATGGTTTTGGAAAGATGACAGAAATTTCGTTCCATTTGGTGTTGGGTTGTTAATGTGGTAGCTAAATACGATTTAGCTTCAATATTATTCCCTTTTGATGGCTACATCACTAGTATTGTCTCTTGGTCATTTATATTTCTTATTCCAGCCTGCTGAGTTTAGATACTTTATGAAGTCTCCCTGGACTATTTCTGGTAGGTCTGGACATCGCTAATGTGCTGCGTCGTAGTTGTAATGAAGTTTAAGTCGTTTTGCGTGATTTGGCCAATTGGCCAGTATGGCATTGGCCTTTGACGACATTGTTGTCAATGGTCATGTCATGCAGC
The DNA here is from genome assembly GCA_963930755.1 of Eudasyphora cyanicolor. Classification (NCBI taxonomy): domain Eukaryota; kingdom Metazoa; phylum Arthropoda; class Insecta; order Diptera; family Muscidae; genus Eudasyphora; species Eudasyphora cyanicolor. Next base: position 195,178,594 of record OZ005734.1, read on the forward strand.
ACCTAATTCGTTAAATTTTCTTCAATGAATGATGTTTTGGAATGAAGGTATCGATATGAGCATTAGTCATTGTGTCTCACTTACTATAAGATTTGTGACATTAGATAGTAACTGAAGATATCCCTTTCAACAATATCCAACGGCGTTGCGACGGACGTCGTGTGGTAAGCTTTATAAGAGGATCCTGCTCTGGCTACTTCATCTACTACTTCACTTTTTCGATCCATCTAGTACCCTTTGACCAGTGATCCATATAAGAAATACCTCGGATAGACGGCCAAACTTAGCAATTACTCTTTACATTCCACCACGAGATTTTATCTGGTGATGTCAGATTTTAGTTCTAGAAGAGCCGCCTGGGTGTCCATGAATATTACAATTGTCGCTCTGTTGTGTGTCGTTGATATGACTTATAACGTGCTTACTTTATGGCGAGTACCTCCGCTTGAAATATGCTACAATACTCAGCAAGTTTGAAGGAGATTGTTATGTATGTTCGCTTTTTCGGAGAAGACACCTGGACCAACTCCACAATTAATTTTGGAGTTGGTTCAATCCGTCAAAGGATTCCCGCTATCCCATTCTATTCTTCTAGTGAATTTGATTTCAAATGGTTGTTCAATGGTTATTGCAGTAGTGCTATGTCTAATGTAGTTTACATTTCTCTGGGAAGTTTGTGAAGGATGCTTGTATGTTCATATGTTCTATCTTTTCAAATTCCGGGTAATCATAAAACATTACTCATTACCGCACTTGATGTTATATGATCTATTGTGTGTATGTGCATCATCGCGTTAAGGGCTTCTGCAGGGCGGGTACGCATTGCCTCTGTCACCCCGATGCATGCTGGTCTTTGTACACTTTATAAAGGGTGGTTACATTTTAAGGGCCGATGTTGATTTTGAATAACACACTAATTATTTAGGAAATTATTGTCATTTCTTTTTATTATGATAATATTGGTATGGGTCAATTACATATGTATGGAAAACCTCGTCGGCACACATCCATCCGATTGTCCAAATTTTCGATTACGCTGAGGCATAATTCAGGTTCTATGCCGTTAATGTGCCGATTTATCTCATCCTTTAGCTCTTGAATTGTTGCAGGCTTATCGACGTACGCCGTTTTCTTTCAAATAACCCCAATGAAAGAAGTCCAACGATGTCAAATCACATGATTTTGGCGGCCAATTGACATCGCCACGACGTGAGATAACACGGCCATTGACTTTGTAGCGCAAAAGAGCCATTGTTTCGTTAGCTGTGTGGCAAGTGACACCGTCCTGTTTAAACCACATATTGTCCAAATCCATATCTTCCAATTCGGGCCATAAAAAGTTCGTTATCATCTCACGATAGCGAACACCATTCACAGTAACTCTCTGACCGGCTTCATTTCGAAGTAGTATGGCCCAATGACGTCGCCAGCCCATAATCCGTACCAAACGAATTGGCGAGCATGCACAGGTGTTTTCACATCTCCTACAGACCCGGTTTGCTGAAAAAAAATATCACGAAGTGCACGAAATGCATTTTGATTTGAACGCCCATTTTCGTAAAAGGCTTAAAAAACTTTAACGTGTTGCTCGATTGTGTATCTTTCCATGGTTCAAATTGAGTTAGTCTGAAATTGAGAAATGTCAAATGAAATGCAGAAAAAAACTTGACGTTTAGGTGTGGTTCACATTCAACATCGTCCCTTACAATTTAACCACCCTTTATAAGCTTTTTGCTGTCTTCTTTTCAACGACTGGCCATCAACCAGTGCCCACTAGGAGAGTATGGATCTAATTATACTTGTGTACAACCACAGTACCATAATAGGTTTCAGCCCCAACGGCTACCAAACATTTTGCGACAGACGTTGTATGCAAAGGTTTCTTTCTGAGCTCGAAGTACAATTACATGATTGTTTAGAGTCTAAGATCAAACCTAATGGTGAAGGGCCAATGCAAGCGGAAAGCGGCGCGGCCTATCAGAAAAGTTGAAATTTATTCAACTTTTCCGCCCCGCCGCTTGATTTGGCATTGCCCGATTAAATTATTCTCTGACACAATTTCTTGTTCAACTTTTATTGAAAACAACTTCTTGTTTTTTATACGTGCAATGCTGAACTAGCATGACGCGTTCATTGGTCCTTCACCATAAGTACTTGGCATGCTCGATAATGATATTTTCTGACCGCGTTGCTTTGGAAGATTTCAGACTACACATTTGGTCTTTGTGGTGAGTAACACCATCTCTGTTTTCCCAAGATTCACTCACAGACCACTACTTGTGGGCCAATTATGCAGTGATTTCAGGTCTCCATTCATGATTTCACTCACTACGGACGAAAATAAACCGAGACAAGTATTACCACAATGTTTGCATATGCTAGGGCTGTGTAAGTGCAGCGTTTCAGTTGATATGCGTATGGACTGGAAGAAATGTTGTTAGGGATATCCATCTTCTTCCAAATATGCCCGCCTACAAGTCTTTCTAGCGTTTTCAGCAAGATAATGATAGACTTCTTGGTCTGACATTTTTTGCGTTTTCTTGACTCCGTTTCCCCGCCTTGGGTATACATACAATGCTTACCTGTCTCCAACTCAACATTGTGTAGAGACAGGTATAGACTAAATACCCTGCAGCTAAAATCATTTCTAGTTGCGTATTGAACCAGTCATAGGCTAGTTGCAATGTGACCTATGCAAACCCATTCGCATCTCTGCCAGCAAAAAACGGTTATCAGAGCTGCTTTACAGTGCGTACATGGTGGTTGCAGATCGACACGTTCGTCTCTCTGCCGTCAGCAGCAAAGAAATAAGCAAAAACGATTGTCTGAACTGCTTTACGAGCAAGTACTCGCTTGGTGGTGGCAGAGTAAATGTTTCTCTCTCCCACCATCATTCTCTTGTACTCATTCTCTCTTCTCAAATATAGTAATAACTGAACTAGATATTAACTAGTGCTGAATTGTAAACAAATGAACTAGTTGGGTGCCTATGACAAGCCAATGTTAAAATCGATAGTTCGTTATATGAAAAAAGGACAGATATATACAAACTAGTCATTTTGGCTGCAGGGTATGTACACACGACAAGTGCAATTCTCGTTTACGACGACTGAAATTCTATTGGTCAGAACAAACAATTGCTTACGCGAAGTAAGTTTCTGTCACAACAGATGAAATTTCAGTTCCTGCAAACGAGAATTGTAGTTTTCTAATATTTTTCGTTTCGCAAAAACGAATGTTTTCTTTGCTTTCACGAGCCATGGGTTGATTATGCTCTCGGTGCTTTGAAGCATATTTGGTATAATGCCATCTTTCACGGAGGTTTTTTATTTGAGAAGCTATTTATGGCCCAGGATATACTGGTTGGACCCAGGATATACTGCTTGGAAGTTGACTTCGTTGCTGTTTTCTTGGTAAGTTGCTGGGCTTCGCGTTTCATCAGTTTTGTCTATACTGCCTGGGAAGTGAGTTCTAAGGTGCATATTAAATGATTCGGCAGAACCATTTCACAATGTCCCGTCATCTCCCTTTTTAGAGGGATTAGAGTGATCCTTTGCCATTATTTTGCTCAGCCTAGCTGTATCTTTGGTAGTTGTTTTCTAACGATCCACAGAAATATTTCCAGCGTTGCTTTTTTGCTATGGCTGTGGATTTATTGAACTCTTTTAGCTTATCCATGCATGACTGCCGGGATCCGCTTTGGTAGCTTATATGTAAAACTTTGCGTGATTCTTTACGTAGTTTTGATAGCTCAGATGTCCACCATTGTGGATACTTTCTTTTTGAGCATGTCTGCGGGCACGATACCTTGAAGGCAGTATCTAAGGACTCTCCTAAATTATATACGGCCCTTTCTATATATACCGTGGTGTTGCTTTGATGGGGAATATTGCGAAGCTTACTTTTCAGAACCCTATTGACTTGTCCCACTCCGTTCCTTTAGAGTTTCAAAAGTATTTGACTAAAATTACTTTTCGGAGATGTTGAACAGCATCCAATTGTGATCTGAAAAGGGCTTCTTATCGGATACTGTCCACATTTTTACTTGTATAAAGCGTTTATCGGATATCAGAGTGAGATCGATGATCCCTTCCACTCCCTAAAGTTCTCCGAGCTCAGAAATATGAAAATTACATAGACATAGTAAGATTGTTACTATTTATGAAATCTTAAACGGACTCAACTCTGTCGTTGATTTCTGAGCTGCCCCATAATGTGTAGCTCACATTGACGCCACAGCCCTTAATGAAAGTATCATGCGGGTGTATATTTAGCATGGCGACGCATACCTCCCTAGGTGGAGGGTCTCATAAGTGTGCCATGTAGCAGGCGGCGACAAGGAATTGTTTTCCATTGTCCATTTCCATTCTCGCTATGGTGAAGTCTGCCATGCTCAATTGGGGGCATAGAAATTTATCTATGTTGTTTTTTACGATCAGGCACGATCTTGTCTTACACAGAAAAAACAAAATTTGTAATTCAACAACAGTTTTCAAAAACTCAAATACAAAAATTTTCAAAATACCTGTGATAAAGAAAATTGAAGTTTCATCAACGAAAATTGTGGCTCGTTCATTGTATATTTTTTCTTTTTTGCTTAACAAACATATTTTCATTTCAACGACAATATTTGTATTTTGTTTATTCTCCGCACGAATATAAATTATTTAGCTTTATACTTAGAGATGAGAAGTGTGTTTTTGACTTTGCTTCAGCACATCCTCCAAAACATTTTTGGACCGCAAATGTTTTACTGCCTCCAGATAATTTCTCTCTAGAACTGGGTAAACAAATTTGAGTTAATAACCAGTAAGGAAGTGCGAAATATAACATCTAACCCTTAAAGAGCAGAATAAGAATTAGAGTAAAGTTTTACCGATATTGTTTTTCTAATGATAATGATCTGTCGAAAATGTTGTATTTTGTAGCGCTTAGACTCAAAATCGGAATATAGGTATGCATATACGAGCTATATCTAAATCTGGACCCGATTTTCTTTAAACTATTTTTTGAATCTTTTAACGATCTGCTAAGAAATATGAATTGTATAGCCCTTAGATACAAAATCGAGATAAAGTGTATGTATGTAGCTGCATCTTTCACCACCACTGAAATGCGGAAACCCCAGGAATGCAGATTTTATAGCGCTTAGATGAAAAATCGGGATATAAGTTTGTGAGGTCGCTATATAGAAATCTGAACGGATTTTCTTCAAGCCCGACCCCGGGTTAAGCAAATTTAGTCTCCCAAATTTCGGAATAAATTGATGTAAAATAGAGATTCTATAGAGCTAAGAGGCAAATTGGATGGAACATGTACGAGTATATGGGAGCTATGTATATGTAAATTTTAGCTGATTTGTTCTCTGTTTGGTCCACATTTGTTAAATAATGCCGCTTCTATAGCGCTTACATCTAAATCTGAACAGATTTTGAACACTTTCTTCCAGACGTGAACAAATTCTTTGTGCAAAATTTAATCAAGATCGGAGTGAAATTCCGACTTGTACTTTATGAACAACCTAAGATACGGACGGACATGGCTAAATCGAATCAGCTAGTGATTCCTAGTAGATGTGTACTAAACAAGCTTATAATACCCTGGACAACAGTTTCTTAATTTCACTTACCTCTTTATCCACCGTTATGTTGTCACTTAACCACTGTTTATATTCCTTCAATATAAATTAAAAACGAGTTTGTTTGCGATGAAAAGGGCACGACAAACAATTTGTATACCCTACACCACACTGTGGTACAGGGTATTATAAGTTTGTTTCACGGCAGATGTTTGTAACACCTGAAAATAATACAGCTAGACCCACCTTAAAGTATACCGATCGACTCAGAATCACTAGCTGAGTCGATTTAACCATGCCTGTCCGCCCGTCCGTCCGTCTGTTCATGTAAAGTTGTTAAAGTTTCACTCCGATCGTTCTGAAATTGTGCAGTTTAGAGTATTTCGCAGCTGTAAAGATCCCTATTGAATTTGGTTGAAATCAGTTCAGATTTAGCTACCCAGCAAAAAATAAAAGAAGTACTTCCAAAAGAATAACATTATAAGTACTTCCAAATCATAAGTATGAAAATTTTTTCGGCATTTAATGAGGTTCTTCTAAATAACTAACTAAAATGTAATTTCGGAATATAAATTATTAACCCAAGAATGCATAATTTCAAAACGATTGGATGTAAAATAAGGCTTCTGAAGTAATAAAAGTCCATATCGGAAGGAACATATATATGAGGACTATGAAATATATGTAAAATACTTAACATCAAGTGCTCGTTTTTGATAAAGCACAAAAACACACATTGTATTAAACAGAACGTACTATATTCATCTATTTAACCTTTGAAGTTATTCTCTTGTTGCTGTTTTGCTTTTGTCAATCGTGTTTGACAGCTATTTTAGATGCAAAATTCTATATGGGGTCTGTATTTAAATTTGGCATTTATCTGAATGGTATCCATTTTTTATGAAATTTCGCAGTGTTCATGATTCTAGAAACTAATCTCTGCCAAATTTAATAATGATCTGAAGTAAAACATGAAAACACATTTTTCCAACCTTGCTAGTGACCGTTTATTCCCGGATTAAAAAAATCCTTTGTGCAAAATATGGTACATTTGACTAAAATATGACTTCTATGGAGCTTAGATGCTAAATCGGAAAGAACACATCCATGCGAGTGTGGGGCTATATGTAAATTTGAACTGATGTTGTTCACACAGATATTAACTGTTAAAATAAGATACTAAAATTCATGAATATCGAAAGAAAACGATATTTTCTATAGAGGGTATAAGCTAAATCGAAGGTACATTCACATATATTAAGATATCTGGTTCTAAAGTGATATTCAAATAGTTGAGAGATTTTTGATTGTTCGCCGTAGACGAAAGAAAATAAGTTACAGAAACAGGCCCTATATCTAAATACGGATTGTCTTTCAATTTCAATACGAATTATCTTGTCCCAAAATAAAGATATGTGCAAAATTTCTTTGAGATCGGACTATATTTGTGACTTGCACGTTGATTACAAGAATGCATGCACAGACTGACATTGCTAAATCGGTTCAGAAAGTGCTTCTAAGTCGATCGGTATAATAAACGATGGTTCTATATATCTCTTCTCATTTTAGGTGTTAGAAACAAATGCATAAAATTATAATAAATTGTACCACAGTGTGGTTTAGGTTATAATTAAATAGTTTTAAAAGAAATTATGGTAATTAAATATACCATACCATACTTACTGTACCACACTGTGGTACTTTACTACTCTCTGAACCGGGGCTACGGAAAATACATAGCGCCGCACAAAAGTGCTATGTATTACAGTGTAAAATAAAAATACCTTTTTATTAGTGAGAATGACGATCATTTGTGAAAATGTTACTAGAAGTTACACTATGGGGTCATTCGGTCACACTTTTCAAGAGCCTTTTCATCAGCCATACAGATTACATACAAACATCTTCAAATGTCCCAAACATACCCTAAGAAAAAAAATCGCTTCTGTAGTATATTTTCTGGAAACATATTATATTTGGGAAAAATTACTTTTTTCCTATAGGTAGGAAAACAAATTCTGTAGTCGATTTAAATATTTCCCCGTTTTTAAAGATTACTTGCACCAAAACTCCGAAAAAATAACATTGATAAGAGAGATATTCAAACTTTTTTCCGGTATTTAAATATAAAATATTTGCACCAAAGTCTATTTTATTTAAATTTTGATCCCAAACATATTATGCTTCCTGCTTTTTTCTCCGTGTACATATATGCGATCGTTGATCTCTTTGGCCAATAGTATATTATTTATACGTTCCCTTCCCTATGTCAATATGTGTATTCCTTTAAAATAAAAGATCTCTGGACCCAAAGATGTTAATAAGAACGACATACATTCATCAAATAAATATAACACCAAAAAAGCAAATCTTACAGTGCTTTAAAATGAGTTGTGCAAAAGTGGTAACATAGAAGTACTTTCCCGGCGCGACAACTCCTTGTTAAATTCATTGGTGAAAATCCAAATTAGAACAACTTCTGGATCATAAGTTGGGGATTTTTATTGCTTCTTTGGATGCTCTTTTTTTGCTGGGTATAGCTCCCATATATATGTTTCGTCCGATTTTGCTCTTCAGTCCTGTAGGAGCTGTATTTTACATCCAATCATTTTGAAATTTAGAATGGTAGAGTTTCTTGATCCATGAACCAACACTACCGAATTTGAAGAAAATCGGTTAAGATTTATCTATAGCTCCCATATATATGTTTCGTCTGATTTGGCCTTTTAGTTCTATAGAAGCTGTATTTTACATCCAATCGTTTTGAAATTTAGAATGGTAGAGTTTCGTGATCCATGAACCAACATTGCCGAATTTGAAGAAAATCGGTTAATATTTAGGTATAGCTCCCATACATATCTTTCGTCCGATTAGACCCTTTAGTCCTATCGATGCTGTAGTTTACATCCAATCGTTTTGATATTTAGAATGGTAGAGTTACTTGATCCATGGACTAACATTGCCGAATTTGAAGAAAATCGGTTAAGATTTAGCTATAGCTCCCATATATGTTTCGTCCGATTTTGCTCTTTAGTCCTGTAGAAGCTGTATTTTACATCCAATCATTTTGAAATTTAGAATGGTAGAGTTTCTTGATACATGAACCAACTCTACCGAATTTGAAGAAAATCGGTTAAGATTTATCTATAGCTCCCATATATATGTTTCGTCTGATTTGGCCTTTTAGTTCTATAGAAGCTGTATTTTACATCCAATCGTTTTGAAATTTAGAATGGTAGAGTTTCGTGATCCATGAACCAACATTGCCGAATTTGAAGAACATCGGTTAATATTTAGGTATAGCTCCCATACATATCTTTCGTCCGATTAGACCCTTTAGTCCTATCGATGCTGTATTTTACATCCAATCATTTTGAAATTTAGAATGGTAGAGTTTCTTGATCCATGAACCAACACTACCGAATTTGAAGAAAATCGGTTAAGATTTATCTATAGCTCCCATATATATGTTTCGTCTGATTTGGCCTTTTAGTTCTATAGAAGCTGTATTTTACATCCAATCGTTTTGAAATTTAGAATGGTAGAGTTTCGTGATCCATGAACCAACATTGCCGAATTTGAAGAAAATCGGTTAATATTTAGGTATAGCTCCCATACATATCTTTCGTCCGATTAGACCCTTTAGTCCTATCGATGCTGTAGTTTACATCCAATCGTTTTGATATTTAGAATGGTAGAGTTACTTGATCCATGGACTAACATTGCCGAATTTGAAGAAAATCGGTTAAGATTTAGCTATAGCTCCCATATATGTTTCGTCCGATTTTGCTCTTTAGTCCTGTAGAAGCTGTATTTTACATCCAATCATTTTGAAATTTAGAATGGTAGAGTTTCTTGATACATGAACCAACTCTACCGAATTTGAAGAAAATCGGTTAAGATTTATCTATAGCTCCCATATATATGTTTCGTCTGATTTGGCCTTTTAGTTCTATAGAAGCTGTATTTTACATCCAATCGTTTTGAAATTTAGAATGGTAGAGTTTCGTGATCCATGAACCAACATTGCCGAATTTGAAGAACATCGGTTAATATTTAGGTATAGCTCCCATACATATCTTTCGTCCGATTAGACCCTTTAGTCCTATCGATGCTGTAGTTCACATCAAATCGTTTTGATATTTAGAATGGTAGAGTTTCTTGATCCATGGACTAACATTGCCGAATTTGAAGAAAATCGGTTAAGATTTAGCTATAGCTCACATATATATGTTTCATCCGATTTGGCTCTTTAGTCCTGTAGAAGCTGTATGTTACATCTAATCGTTTTCATACCTTACACCACACTGTGGTACAGGGTATTAAAAGTTTGTTTCACGGCAGATGTTTGTAACACCTGAAAATAATACAGCTAGACCCACCTTAAAGTATACCGATCGACTCAGAATCACTAGCTGAGTCGATTTAGCCATGTCTGTCCGCCCGTCCGTCCGTCTGTTCATGTAAAGTTGTTAAAGTTTCACTCCGATCGTTCTGAAATTGTGCAGTTTAGAGTATTTCGCAGTTGTAAAGATCCCTATTGAATTTGGTTGAAATCTGTTCAGATTTAGATATAGCTCCCATATATATCTTTTGTCCGATTTGGCCCTTTAGTCCTATAGAAGCTGTATTTTACATCCAATCGTTTTGAAATTTAGAATGGTAGAGTTTCTTGATCCATGAACCAACACTACCGAATTTGAAGAAAATCGGTTAAGATTTAGCTATAGCTCCCATATATATGTTTCGTCCGATTTTGCTCTTTAGTCCTGTAGAAGCTGTATTTTACATCCAATCATTTTGAAATTTAGAATGGTAGAGTTTCTTGATCCATGAACCAACTCTACCGAATTTGAAGAAAATTGGTTAAGATTTAGCTATAGCTCCCATATATATGTTTCGTACGATTTAGCCCTTTAGTTCTATAGAAGCTGTATTTTACATCCAATCCTTTTGAACTTTAGAATGGTAGAGTTTCTTGATCCATGAACCAACATTGCCGAATTTGAAGAAAATCGGTTAATATTTAGGTATAGCTCCCATACATATCTTCATCCGATTAGACCCTTTAGTCCTATCGATGCTGTAGTTTACATCCAATCGTTTTGATATTTAGAATGGTAGAGTTTCTTGATCCATGGACTAACATTGCCGAATTTGAAGAAAATCGGTTAAGATTTAGCTATAGCTCACATATATATGTTTCATCCGATTTGGCTCTTTAGTCCTGTAGAAGCTGTATTTTACATCCAATCGTTTTCATACCATACACCACACTGTGGTACAGGGTATTATTTAAGTATAAAATGTCCCAAAAGTAAATTTATATAAACAATTTATACATGTATTACCAAATTTATATTTCAGAGTTATACAATATTACGAGAGTGGTGTAGGGTATTATATAGTCGGCCCCGCCCGACTTTAGCCTTTCCTTACTGGTTATTTTTAAATTTTAATGACATTTTTTATGTATTGTGTGTATAAAGTTGAACAACAAACTCAAAATACGAAAAATATTACAAGAAATAAGTAAGACCTTGACAAATTTATCATTTAATTAGTTTTGGAATAATTTTGAAAATTATTTTCCAAATTTCATTAACAATATTTGTTGAACTTCAAAAATTTTAATATACAGATACATTTGTTGAAATTTTTAAACTGTCTGTTTTTTCTGTGTACAGTTATCCTTGCCGTATAAAGTCTTGTATCTGCTAATCAGGAAGCTCTTTACCACGTTCTTATTCCCATAGAGTTACTGTATAATACCTATGTGTAGATCCTCTTTAACTAGAAGAATCCCCAGTTTATCCAAAGCAATCTGATACTGTTTCAGATTGATCTGCACGACTTTCAGCATCATGTATTGTTTTAGGTGAGGATGTGGAGGGTCCCTCAAGCAGCATCTAGTCGAGTAGCTTATGGGTGTCGGCGATATCGCCTTCATTATCTACACCATCTGAAACTGGTGCGCGTAGTATTTTTACCTTCACTTCACTCTTGCCAAAGTAGAGCTTGTTTTCCAATGTATCCAGAGTTTATACACCGGCTTCTGAAATGGCAAGGACCAGGCTCATGTTGTTGTTGTTTGGTAAACTCATGCTGTTGTTGTTTACGACGAATGACCTGTCCCCCATAAGAACACTCATGTTCATATCAGGTACTTCAAGAGCTGAGGGCCAACGCTCTGCATTCAGGGTAATCATACTTTGGCCCGAGATCTCATTGGGATATCCTGGGTCGGGATCAGCTTCAGACTGATGTCTTCCCTTGCATCCCTAACCGAAGCGTCGCATTTCTTCAGGTATTCCTTAAAGAACTCGTCCATGCATTTGATTAGCCCCGGCGAATCCTGGTAATTTGGACACCTTTACCCTATTTCGAGGTGGTTACCGGGGACAGTCCTTCGTTCTTGCCGTTCTCATGGGCAACCAGTAGGTTGTGTTTCACAACCTCATGGAAGGGCCGTATTGTGGATGACGAGCACTTAGCGGATTTAACGTCCTTCGTATGAGAACGTTACCGCTTTGAGTTTAAAAGTGGTGTGGGATTATTCTGTTGGGAGGCCTTTATCTTCTCGTATTCATCAACAATTTGTGTGTATTTTTTATGGTCCTCTTCGACTTTTTCGTAGACTGTATCATTTTCGCGCGTCTGCGCTTTTTACTATCGGCTTCCCTGTGCCATTTTGAGGTCGCTAAGGTAGGTACCTGCCCTCGTACCATTCGTCCCACCCAGGTGTGTATGCTTATACTGTCCTCTCCAGTAGGATTGAACAGAGTGTTTTCCTATAGCATTTGGACGAACAAGTCGCGCCAGAATAATAGCATAATTCATCGGCCACAGGACGCGCGGTAGTTAACCTTTAGTCGCCCTGACTATGTTGTAGAAATGAAGAGTTGCTTTTAATTCTAAAGACAAGAGACAAAAACTTAAAACTCTACATTACCAAAATGGTAACCCTTCCTGTTACCATTTTGGGATGTAGACGAATTTTAGATATTTAAAAAAAAAAATTGTTAGACGAGTTGATATCAGGGTAACCAACCCGAAGTGTGGGTTGGTTACCCTGAAATGCCCCATCGTTGCACTATGTCTTCCCTACGCACCCCTCACTCGTCGTTATCTGCCGTCCTATGCAGTGCATATGTGCTTGTAATCTTAAATATCCTCTTACAGGGCTCATCATCTTACTGAGTTTATGCCCTCTATTACAAATCACAAGATTAAATCTATATTATAAGTTAATTCGATAAGAAATTCATCCTCGGACTTGGCAAAGTGGGATAGAGACTCGCCATTCAGGCTGCTGCAGCCTTCGCAGCTCCTTTACGTATGTTGTTTGTCAAGAGGAATTTACTATCCAAAATGAGTTATATGTATACGTTTTGATAAGACTTATTCCTCTGGGCATGACAAAATACTTTCTAGTAAAAAAGACTTGATTTCGCCCAAGCAAAGTGGTCTCCGAGACCATAGAACACCATTTAATCTCAAACATATTCTCTAACTTATACTTATTCCTTATTTGTGCCGTCTATCTAACAAGAGTAAATGAAACCATAGAATTTTGCATAGCTATTGATACATACATAATTTATGTATATTATACTTCCATATATGTACATACGAGTATTCATAGAACATATTGTTTACAAACAAATCAAGCAATAAATTAAATTGTTAATTTAACAAATTGCATCAGTGAACTTGACAGTTGAACGTGATAACGAAAGTGTGATGCTGTCGCCGCAATCGCTATTCTCTATTCGCCTTTCGCTTGATCGCGTTTCGAGCCAAACGACCGCCAAAGTATCATCAACGGCATCGAAATTATCACCAAGCAACTGTCATCATCACTGCTGCTGTACTGCACCTCCACCCAGTTTCACCTGGCATCCATCGAGCGTCACTTGATGGATTAAACTGGCGCTGGAATCTTGAGTGAATGAGTGTTATGTCGTTGGATGCCTGGTTGGGTTAGGTTGAAAGAGAAGGTTGTGGCAAGAAGTCACTATGAATGGGTGACATTAAGTGATAACGCTCGGTTTTTTTTGAAACTGTGACGGGGAGGTGCTGCTGCTGATGACGATGATCAGCATGAGAATTATTTCTATCATCTGAATCATCATTATCATCTTCATCGCCACTGATGATGACAATGAACCAAAAGCACCCATCAAAAAGCATAACAAAGGCAGAGCAGAATGAGTAGTGAGGCACACCACATAACAAGCAAAAAATGTAAATAAATGTGGCCAAACAAAAAAATTACGAAAAAAAAACAGAGAAGGAGAATCTTTTTGTGTTAAATGAAATTGTGACGGACAAATGATTTGTGGTGTTGTTTTCATAATACATACCACTCAACTATACCATTTCCATGTGCAACAAAAAAATGGTCTTCAACTGGAAGGATCCTAAGATAAAAATCTTCAAAATAAATAAAGGAAGCATCATTGATTTACGATCGTCGATAATTTTATACATAATGCTGGTATTTGATGATAATTAACTATTTAATATTTATAAACGAACTATTTAATATTTCAAAACATAACTTCGATTTTAAGACAATATTTGTATATTTTTTCGTTCATTCCGTGCTTTGATATTCCTAACCTAACTTTTTCTTAAAAAAACCACCTGAAGAAATATCCAACCACGGTCTTGTTTACAACCCCTAAGAAAGTCGAAAAAGAGGGCTACCCAAAACCATCTGGCGACTATCAACTTAACACCATACCTCTCAGTGTTGGAAGAATATCCAACACCATCGGAGAGCTCAAAGATATAGCCGTACATCGACAAAAATGGAGACAACTTATAGACAACCTATGCCCAGCATAGATCATATAAATCATATGACTACCAGCAAGGTAATATATACAGGGTGGCTGATATGTAATGCAACCAACTTCAGGTTGCTATCATTTCTAAACCGATAGTCTGATAGCTGACAGATTTATTTCAGTGACAGTCCATTTTATTGTTTACAAGCTTAAAAAGCAAAGGAGGTTCCTCGCTTCATTTCTACCGCACAATGGCCACCAAGATCTCCGGATCTCAATCCGTTGGACTTTTGCGCATGGGGCATTTTAGAGAGTAAGGTTCGCACTAAAAAATACCAAATTATCGATCATCTCAAGACGGCGCTTCGCTGGGAATGGCCCAAAATACCGCAGAGCCACGGTCGTGCAGCGTGTGATGGCTTTGTCGGCCGTTTGAAGGCCATAATTCGTGCCAAAGGTGGCCAATTCGAACAAATCTAAACTGTTTCTAAAATGTTATGTTATTTCCGAAATTTTTTGCTTTTGAAAAATAAAATTAAAAAAAAAATTACAAAAATATAGCGCTTTACTTTGTTGCATTAAATATATGCCACCCTGTATATAGAGAAAATATTTTTATACCATTGGAAAGGGCACACTTTTTTCTATAAAAGTGAACCAATTTCGTATACGTCAGTTTAAGTTAACGCCTCTTTGGGAATAGGTTTTCTTAAAAATAGCAAAATATCTATTTTTAGGTTTCGATTTAAAATGAACTTCTATAGTGACAATTTGATTTCGATTTTAATATTTAATGTGTTTTTATTGTTATAATCAATCATAATCATAAAATCCACATTTCAAAAAAAAGAGAGTTCATTTTTTAAATAAGATAAAGATATGCCTTATACATATATTTATATTAAATTTGTTGCAAAGCGCTATAAAATCCAAGTGATCGCGGATTTTTGTCCTTTTTGCCCTAGGAGCCTCATTTAACGATATACGACCTTTAAAAGTTTTGGAAATACATTTGGAATTTTTGATAAAAAATAGTGATCACGATGTTGGTATTTTTGTCCTAGGAGCCTTAAATTAGGGAGATATGACTGTTTAAAGTTTTGTTGTTTTCAGTATATGAAAACAACTTCGTTAAAAATCAAAGAAGAAGTAAGTGACATGTATTGGGTGTGGTTATAATGGTTGGATAGACAGATCTGTTTCATGAGTTTCCATAATTTTTAGCCTTTGGAAAGACTGTTCGCATTTTTGACCAAAAAATAGTAATCTAGAATTTTGAATATTTTACCAAAATGATCCCTTTATGAGCCTTATTCAACAAGATATGACCGTTTAAAGTTTTGGAAAGAAGTTTCAAGTTTTTAACCAAATAGTGATCACGAATTTTTGGACTTTTTGCCCTAAGAGCCTTTGTTAATGAGATATGACCGTTTAAAGTTTTGGAGAGCAAGTTCGAATCTTTGACTTTCGTCCTTTTTACCCTAGCAGCCTCATATAACAAGATGGGGCCATTGAAAGATTTGGTAAGAAATTTCAAATTTTTGATCAAAAAATAGTGATCACACATTTTGTCCTTTTTGCACTAGCAGCCTAGTTTAACCAGATATTACCGTTAATTGTTTTGAAAATAAATTTAGATTTTTTGGCGTAAAAACAGGGATGAAAAATGTTCGACCCTTTTGCCCTAGGAGCCTTATTTAACGAGATATGTCCGTTTTAATTTTAGCCACAGGCGCTTTATTTAACGAAATATGACCGCTTAAAGGATTTAAAAATTCTAGTTTTTACTAAAAAATAGTGACCACGAATATTTGTCCTTTTTGTCTTAGGAGCATTATATAACGAGATATAACCTTTTAAATGTGGTAAATATGACCGTTTAAACTTTAGAAAATATATTTCGAGTTTTGAAAGATTACATCGGAATTTTATTTTAAGTGCGGTTAAAGTTTTCCCTCACGGGCCTGTTTTCGCAGGGTATCGGTATATGAAATTATGTGTTCTTTACATCTGAGGTGCATGGTATGTTCAGCAACCTTGTAGCAAATATTAAGGCCAATATTTTTATGAAACATATTAACCCTCTAGCTCCCCCGCATAACGAAACTCTCGAAAGGAGTAACCGATTAAAATTTTGTATGTGGTAATATTATTTTCTATCTTCAGTTTGAAGATTGGCCGTATTGGTCCACTGCTTCTAGTACCTCCTTCACAAAGGGTTAAAATTTAGTGAAATGCTACGAAACGAAGGGTCAAGAGCGATAGGAGGGAGTGCCCTCCAAATGGCGTGAAGTTAGATTGGTTTTCATTCCCAAAGCGGGTAAACGTAGTCACTCAATGCCTAAGGACTACAAACCAATCAGTTTCTCATCGTTTTTACAGAAAACTTTAGAGAGACTGATTGCCATCTATATCAGGGATCGATTACACACATCTTTCTTCAGCAGTAGTCATCGTGCGTACATCAAGGGTCGCTCTGTTGACAGTGCTCTTCATGACGTGGTGGGTTATATTTAGGGTAATCTAGGAAAAAAACAATACACTTGGGCTACTTTCCTAGACATAGAAGGGGCCTTCAATAATTTGAAGTTGGAATCGATACATAAATCCTTAATGCATGTGGACATTCCCCCTCTACTGGTTGATTGTATTGATTCAATGCTAAACAGCAGAATCATAAACGCATCACTTACAGATGGCTCCATTAGGAAGATGGTAACCAGAGGAACTTCTCAAGGAGGGGTACTGTCACCTCTCCTGTGGCTCTTGGTACTAAATGGAATACTCAGCTCATTTGAGAAAGAAAAGTGAATGTTGTCGTCTACGCAGATGATGTTGTCATCATGGTTGGAGGCAAATTTCTCGCGACTATCACCGATCCTATTCAGGGAGCTCTTTGGAGGCTATCTATATGGGCAACGGAAAATGGGCTGGGCATCAACCCCATGAAGAGCGAGCTAGTACTATTCACCAGACAGAATATGATACCACATTTCACCAAACCTATTCTGGACGGAGTGGAGCTGAACCTGTCCTCTGAGGCTAAATATCTTGGTATCATACTTGACCGGAAATTGAGATGGAAAACAAACACAGAGGAAAGAGTCAAAAAGGGATTGAACGCCCTATACTCGTGCAGAAACTCCATAGGTAAGAGCTGGGAGCTCAAGCCAAGTACCATCCACTGGATGTATACAGCTATAGTGCGTCCTATACTTACCTATTGTTCAGTGGTATGGTGGAAGGCGACAGAAGTTAAATATCAGCTTAAAAAGTTGGAGAAAGTACAAAGAGAGGCGTCATTATTTATATACGGTGCGAGAAAGAGCACACCGCAGGCGGCCCTCGATATGGTATTGAACCTACAACCTGTAGGTCTTTTTGTGCAGTGATACAAAATGCGCTCTCAGACTCCGAGAAGCTCGTGTGTGGCGTAACGCGGATTGGAACTCGGCCATTCTCATTGAGGCATCAAGAATGTCTGATCTAAGGGCTCTGGCAGGACCGACAGACTATTTGTCACCAGTTCAGAAATTCTCCTCAAAAAAACTCGGGCAAGGTGATCACATAACAGTCTATGTTGACAGTCAAGCTGCTCTGAAGGCACAAAGGTCCACCACTATACCCAAATATGTGAATTTCGAAAAATCATTATTATTACTTAATTATTGGGAGAATGCAAAAGTCGAAAATCACTCTTTATTTCATATACAAGTATCTCTTGATAACACACTTTCGTCCATTTAATAATTACATTAATATTTCCTTAAGGCAATGTACGATTTTTATTTGATCTCTGGAAGTGGGGTTTAATTCCCTCATTACTCAAGAGTAGGCACTCGAAAATCCAACATTAATTCATCTGATTTTCTTCTTAATGGAAATTGTGTAAATTGTCCATCACAGCTGGAGCCAAAAATCCATGCAATCTGAATACATCTCTCTTACCTAATGCGAGTCGGATTCAGTAGCGGTGCATCTGTGAAACGTTTAACAACTAAAATTGCTGGATACGAGTACATTTCGAAACTACAAAGAAATACTAAAAATTGTTCTAAATCTAAATAATTCTACAAAAATAGTTTTTTCTCTCTTGCTCAAACAAACAAAAAGGAACCGGAAATATGCCAAAAATGACATTTAGAATGAAATTCCTTTCTATAACCCTGACCGCCATAGTCCTAATAGAAATCGTCTATTCTATGGAATTATGTGAGTGTGATTAAAATAAACACAAATACTGAAAACACATGAAAGAATAAAATAAAAATACATAAATTGGATTGAGAAGAAAGCAACAAAAATTATATCTATTAAAAAAATATTTGAAACAAAAACTGAGCAAAAAAACTAGAAACAAATGAAAATAAAAGAATTTTTGAAAAAGTGTAAAAGATGTTTTCTTCTTTATCACTTATGGACTCTTTCGTTCTTATATTTTTTGCCGCCTCAGCCAACTTTACGATAAAAGTGATCTATGATAATCTACCAACAGGTGCGCAGTGACATCCAAGTGCATGTCCCCCCACCCCCAACAATCCTTCGATTAGATCAGATCCTTGAATCAATCAGTAAATCTAAAAACTCATATACATTGCTAAACTCGGACAAAGATTTATTAATTACCATCACTATTGAAAATTGAAGAAATGAAATCGAAAAATTAAAGTATATATTTTTTGGCCCAAATTTTAATCCTAAAAGTGTGTAATAAATATAAATCGATCAAGATTTAGGCGATGATACATTTATTTCGCCAGTAATTGAATAAAGATCTGAGAGATGTGTGATAAAAAAATATACTCGTATATTATAAAAAAACAAGACGGATCTACGCTCTTTGTTAAAAATTACTTTTAATTGTGAAATTAAAAATTTGAGAAAAAAGGGAGTTATTCTTAATTATATTTTCTACATTAAAATATATATTAAATAGACCACAATGTCAAACCATCCGGATTTTAGAATCATTTTCTATTCGATTTTCGTGTTAGAGAACTAAAAAAGATTGATGGAATTTTGTATTTTTTTAATAACTCTTATCAATGTTCAGCTGACAAATAAAAATTAATAAACCATAAAATCCTATGTATAAAGGATTAAATATTCTAATAGCTAGATATAATTCAGAAAAAAAATTTATGTGATCGCATGGAAGTTACGTGGGTAAATAAATTCGATTAATTAAATGATCAAAAATATAACGCACATAATTGTTCTGAACGTTTGCAATTTGTGTTTAATAATGAGTAGATCCATCTCCACCAAAAATGGTTTTGTCATTTGCCCCACATGAAGGCAAACAAGTAAAGACATTGTTTAGTTCGGCCATGTCGAATAATATGTACCATCCACCATTGATCGCATGTGAATGGTTTCTGGTACAAATAAATTCATATTGTCAAATTTCTGCCCGATTTGTTGAAATTGGTAGTTTTTTTTTGGGAGAAAGAAAAACTTGTGATTAATTAAAAAAATTAATTAATTCGGCCGTTTCTTGACCTGACATCCAATGCTTGTAGTATAGGTATTAGAGAACTTAAGTTTTATGTTTGGTCCCCCAATGATATACAAGGGTGGAGACACAGGGCCTCTAAGATAGCCACCTAGGGTAAACAAAAATTTAAGTGCGCTAACTTTCGTCATTTTCGTCTGAATCATAGAATGTGCATAAATGACTTTGGGTGCATTGTACTAAACGAGGTCTACAAAAGACTTTTTACACCTAAGAGTTATATCGATTAGTTGCCGAGATATCTGCAATTGAAAATTGAATTTTTAATGATTTCCCGACCTTGTTCTAGTATTTTCTGAATACACTATGCAACAAAATTTTTGTGAAGGCCTGCGCATAAAATTTTCTGGTGTAATATGGAATCCTAAACACAAAAAAAAGTAAAAAAAATTTTATGTTAAATTTTAATTTAAATTTCAATATTCTTGGCTGGTGCCTTTAGATAGTGCTCGATTATGCCGGGTTACACTTTACATTAAATTACATTTTGAGGACTACAAATGTTAGTAATGACACATTCATGTGGAAACAAAAAAACAATTAGAAAAAATTTGATTTTTCTTTTCAAAAAAAATTCGCCAAGAAATCGTTTGTTCCATATTTTGAAAGATAACTTCCTAACGCAGGAAACAATGCCTATTTTAAGATAAATCTATGGATAAATGTAGAAATTATAGCACTTTTGATAGAAATAAGAAAATTTCAACAAAATTCTTTTTTGATTCCAGTCCATAGAAATACTTGAAATTGTGTGAAGTGTAATGCTTTTAAAGTACCTTCAGTTCCGTGGAAAATTGCCGTTATTGCCGCGCCCCTTTTGGTACCTCCTATACCAATGGACCATTTTGCACAAAAAGTTAACGGCTTATAACTTGGATTGCTGCACATACAAGCACTTGATTTGAATTTTGTGGAGGGTAATGCTTTTATAGTACCTACAGTCCCGTAGGTCTTTAGGGCGAAGTAAACACGCCTATTTTGGTACCTCCCATAAAAATGGACCAGTTTGCACAAAAAGTTAACGGCTTATAACTTTGGTTTCAGTCCATACAAATACTTAAAATTTTGTACAGTGTTAGATTTTTATAGTACCCATAGTATATTAAACAAGTAAGAAACTTCAGTAGGGTAAACCGACTAATGAATCCCCTCACCTTGAGCTGGTAATTTTTTGTACAAATTGGTCCTATTAACTTTTGGTTCAATATTGTCCATTTGTGTGGGAGGTACCAAAAGTGGCCTGGCATCTTCGCCCATTTTGAGGTAATAGTAACTAATAAATTACAACTATGTGTAGAATTTCAGAGGATTCAAATAAGTAGTATAGAAGTTATTTAATAATTAATATTTCACTAAATGTTAACCCTTTGTGGGGGAGGTACTAGAAGGAGTGGACCAATATGGCCCATCTTAGAACTTAGCCGGATATAGAAGAGAATATTACCACATATTAAATTCAAAGTCAATCGGTTACTCCTTTCGAGAGTTATCGTGCGCACCGGCCAGCAGACAGACAGACGGACGGACGGACATTGCTCATTCGACTTAAAATGACCCAAAACGGATATCCGCCGAACATACTTAGGGTCTTAGGTCACTCCTTCGATGTGTTACACTTTTGGTTCGTAGCAAATGATATATACCTCCTCTCTAAGGTGAGGGGATAAAAATGGGCGATATTGCCACACCTCTTTTGGCACCTCCGAAAGAAAATTGCCAAAATAACAAGTAAGAAAGTTTCAGTCGGGTAAACCGAATAAGGTATACCCTCACTTTGTGAGTACTGTAATATGAAATATTTCACGAATTTATCTGTATGGGAGGTACCAGAGCGGGTTTAACAAATACTCCTATTTTTCGCCAAACAGTAGATACTTTAAATATATTGCACTGTACCGAATTGTAAGCGTTTATGCGCACTGGTATTTTTAAGTTATGATTTATTCAATTTTGGTATAATTTGGCTAATTTGTGTGGGAGGCACCAAAAGGAGCTTGTTGATAACGCCCATTTTTCATTGGGCTATATGTATTTTTATACCCTACACCACACTGTGGTACAGGTTATTATAACTTTGTGCATTTGTTTGTAACACCCAAAAGGAGAGAAAATAGACCCATCGTTTATTATACCGATCGACTTAGAATCACTTTCCGAGTTGATTTAGCTATGTCCGTCTGTCCGTCTGTCTGTCTGTCTGTCTGTCTGTCTGTCTGTCTGTCCGTCTGTCTGTCTGTCTGTCCGTCTGTCTGTCTGTCTGTCTGTCCGTCTGTGCATGTATTCTTGTAATCAAAGTACAGGTCGCAATTATGGTCCGATCGCGACGAAACTTTACACATATCATTTGTTTGGCCCAAGGACGATCCCTATTTGATTTGACATGTAAGCGCTGAAGAAACTGTATTTTATATCCAATCAGTGCGAAATTCGGCAGAAAGAGGTCTCTTATAACATGAAGGAATACTGCCAAATTCGGAGAAAATCAGTTCAGATTTAGATATAGCCAGTTCAGATTAGATATATATGTTAGCCCCGATTTGACATGTAAGCGCTGTAAAAACATTATTTTATATCCGATTAGTATGAAATTCGGCAGAAAGAGGTTTCTTATTACATAAAGGAATACTGCTAGATTCGGAGAAAATCGGTTCAGATTTAGATATAGCCCCCATATATATGTAACCCCCGATTTGACATGTAAGCGCTGTAGAAACTGTATTTTATATCCGAACAGTATGAAATTCGACAGAAAGAGGTCTGTTTACATGAATGAGTATTCAGGGAAATCGGTTCAGATTTAAATATAACCTACATATATATGTTCCTCCTGATTTGGTGTCAAAGCGCTATATAAGTTGTACTTTACTTCCGATCATTTAAATTTTCAAGAAAGATGTTTCCCAATTTAGGAACGAATATTGCTAAATATGCAAAATGTTGTGGCATTTTCGTGCATTGGTACTCATGTTGTGAGCTCTTAACTTTTTGTGCAAAATTTTACCTTTGTGTGGGAGGTACAAAAAGGGGCGTGGCAATAGCGTCCATTTTTCACAGGGCTATAGACACTATAAAAGCATTACACTGTAGAAAATTTCAAGTATTTTTATACACTGGTATTAATGTTATAAGCTGTTAACTTTTGCTGCAAAGTGGTGCATTTGTGTGGGAGGTACCAAAAGGGGCGTATCTACTTGGCCCATTTGTCTCGAGTTGATAGCGACTAATAAACTAATGCTATGTGTGGAATTTCAGAAGATTCGAATAAGTAGTATATCAGTTATTAAAGATTAAATATTTTACAACATTTTAACACTTTGTGGGGGGGTACTAGAAGGAGTGGACCAATATGACCCATCTTCGAACTTAGCCGGAGATAGAAAAAAATATTACCACGTACAAAATTTTAAGTCAATCGCTTACTTCTTTCGAGAGTTATCGTGCGCACCAGCCAGCAGACAGACAGACAGACAGATAGACAGACAGACAGACAGACAGACAGACAGACAGACAGAGAGACAGACAGACAGACAGACAGACAGACAGACAGATAGACAGATAGACAGATAGACAGATAGACAGATAGACAGACGGACGGACATTGCTCATTCGTCTTAAAATGACCCAAAACGAATATCCGCCGAACATACTTAGGGTAAGACCCTTCACTTCTTCGATGTGTTACACTTTTTTCGTAGCAAATGATATATACCCTCGTCACACTAAAGTGAGGGTATAAAAATTATTTTCTAATTGTGAAATTAAAAATTTTAGAAAAAAATAATTATTCTTGATTATGTTTTCTACATTACAATATATATTAAATATACCACAATGTCAAACCTTCCGGATTTTCAGAATCATTTTCTATTCGATTTTCATGGTAGAAATCTAAAAAAGATTGATGGAATTTTATTCAATTCAATATAACGCATATTAATTGGTCTCAAATTTTGAGATTTTTTTTGTTTATGGTCCGGTAAAAAGTGGGCATTATTGTACCGCCCCTTTTGGTACCTCCCACACGAAGGGACCGGTTTGCACTAAAAGTAAACAGCTTATTAATTTAATACCAGTGCATACAAATACTTGAAATATTGTACAGTGTAATGCTGTTATAGTGCCTACAGTCCTGTAAAAAATGGGCGTCCCTTTTGGTACCTCCCACACAAAGGTACCATTTGGTACAAAAATTTAACATCTTATAGCGTGAGTGCCAATTCACGAAAATACTACAAAATGTTGCACAGTGTAATGCTTTTTAAGTACCTATAGCCCTGTGAAAAATTGGCGTTATCACCACGCCTCTTTTTGTACCTACCACACATAATGATCAGAGAATACCAAAATTTATTAGCTCATAACGTTAATATACCAATGCACATAAACGCTCATAATTCGACACAGTGCAATGTATTTAACGAATTTAGTGTTTAGAGAAAAAATAGGTGTAAGTGTTAAACCCCTTCTGGTACCCCCCATACAAATTGACAGATTAATTCGTTCCACATTACATTAAACACACTTAGCATCATCACTGGAGTCATCACAGGGCACTGCGTGATAGGCAATATGGCTGCACGCATGAAGCTTCCTTACGAAGACTTCTCTAGAAGCTGCTTGGATGAAGAAGAGGAGTAGTCAGTACAGCTCCTGCTAGGCTCATGCAAAGGAATGCAAGAGTACCGTTTGGCCTATTTGGGGCACATGCTCTTCGAAAACCTAGACGACCTAGCAGATGCACCGCTCAAACCCCTTCTCAAATTCATCAGAAAATCTCTCTGGTTTTAGTAAAGCCACAAAGACAAACGAAAACACGAGTCACTAGATCTTCTCTCCCCCTTCCTAAACCTTCTCTGTCAACCTCCAACTATTTCTTATATTCTTCTATTCTGCTCACGGGAAACACAATGGACCGAATTATCGGCCCCGAGTGAACTCGTCAGTTGTATTCTGACGGGCGTCCCTATCGACCTAACCTAACCTTCCATATTACATTACTCACAAAGAGGGTATACATTAGTCGGTTTATCCGACTGAAACTTTCTTACTTGTTTTAAATTATATAACTCAAAATCAATGAAAAAATAAAAATTAAATTAAAAAAATCTGCAATGTTTTGAAAATATTTTTTAAACAAAATATATTTGGAGAATTTCCTAAACAAGAATTTTAGTTGTATCTAAACACATATTTAATTTTTGAAAACTAGTTTGCAAATATACTTTGTTGTAATATATTAATATAAGCGTTCCAAATACATTTTATTGAGTTTTCGAAATCATAATGCGTCAACAATTTTATTAATATGTATCGTTACCATTCCGTCCCAACAAGTTCTGCATCGATCAGATAAATAGTCTGAGAATAATAGCACAGTGCAACAACCAAAATGGGAATGGGATGAAACCAATTGCAAATGGAATTTGACATTACCCATAACAAAACCTTCAAGGGTTTTTTCAGTTCAGTGCCAGATTTTTTTTGAAGTTGGTAGTTTTCTGTCTAACAATAAAAGATCATTGCAAATTTGATAAAATATGCTGATTTCTTTTTATTATCATGGAAAGTTGTGGTATCTTACTATTTTTGGGGTTGAGGAATTAATTTTTGATATTTATATTTACTTACAACTCACGCTAGATGGCGTTGTCATACAAATGGTACTATTTCTTGTCGATTTTCATAGAAAAAACGGTGTACTAATTTTTTTCTGTTTTTTTTTTTTGGCTTTTGAAAACCAACTTCCTACCGAATCTGATGAGCAAGGTGAACGTTTTCACCAAGTAGCTTAACCATGGAAGCTAGGTACAGAGGAAAGAAACTACATTCTATGTAAGGTGATTTATGCAGGTGGTTAAAGAGAACAACCGATGAAGAGGATACTGACGAAGAGCCAGAACCAGAATTATACAGAGGTCCACAACCTACTACTTCTGGTGCGTTTGCTACTTCAAACATGCAAATTTACAGTGATAGTGATGATGATTATGCGGATCCAAAATTAGATCCGAATAAGATATAGTAATAGATAATACTTTTAAATAAAATAGTTTGTTTTGTAATAAAAAATAATATGTTCCAATAAAAAACACAATTTTTTTTCATAAAAATCGAATTTTTGTAATATTAACGGACTGAGAATAATAAAATGTACTTCGTAATATCATAAGATATATGTTTTACAATGATGCCGACATCAAAATATAAATACGCCGTTTTTTCTATGAAAATCGACAAGAAATAGCACCATTTGTATGACAGCACCAGCGTGAGTTGTAGGTAAAAATTAATTCCTCGATCCCAAAAACAGTTAGATACCACAACTTTCCATGATAATAAAAAGAAATTAGCATTATTTTATCAAATTTTCAATGATCTTTTCTTGTTAGGCAGCGTTCCAAAATCACCAACTTCAAATGCGTGTAAAAAAAATCTCGCACTGAACTGAAAAAAAACCCTTGAAGGTTTTGTTATGGATAATGTCAACTTTCATTTGCAATTGGTTTCATCCCATTCCTAAAGTTCGATTCTGAATCACAGTGTAACCGAACAATCCTACGAATGGCGCTACTTAACCTTCGTTGACTTTGAAAAGGCATTCGATACTATACCAAACATTCCATATACCAAACAGCGATATGGAATTGTCTTAAATGCAGAGGTTTACCGGACAAACGAATAACTCTTATCCAATCATTGTATGACAACGCCAATTGCCGTATTGCACACGAGGGGATATTAAGCCAACAAATTGGCATCAAAAACGGAGTCAGCCAAGGATGCCCTTCATCGCCCCTATTATTTATTTTAGCCATCGATGATGTGATGAAACATGTTACAGCCGAACGACGTGGTATTGTCTGGGGTCTAAATGAACGCTTAGAAGATCTATATTATGCAGATGATATCTGTGTACTAGCACATATTCACTCAGACATGCAGCTAATACTACATATGTTGGTAATGGAAGCTGCTAAATATGGTCTTAAAGTAAACATCCCCAAAACCAAGACCATGAGGATGAATACAACAAACTCCCAACCTCTCACTATTCTTCAGCAAAACCTTGAAGAAATCGACTTCTCCGGCTAAGTTCGAAGACGCGCCATATCGGCCATATTGATTCTCTAATAACATCTATACTACTTAT